>CM023487.1:52616139-53226665 GCA_013339685.2 Hyalomma asiaticum | reverse complement strand
TGGTTGGTGTTTGCATTCCGAAGCCCAACGGCAAATCTTTACTTTCGTGAGGCTTGGGTATTTTCGTACAGCGACGCAAGTCACTGTTGACATTGGTGACCGACATTATCTGCCTTACCTGTACTGGCTGCAGCCATGGTTTTTGTTGAAAACAATCATGGAACATAGGGCTGCTGAGTTCCGTAATAGCAGTTAAACAAAATACTTGAAGGTGTCTGTACTCTTGCCACCATTTACGGCGCCTTAAAACGCCTTTACAACGCAAACTGCTTTTCCTCAATACAGCCTGCACCGCCGAGTAATATTATCGCGTAATAATCTGCGTGGTGTTGCTATTGCAGTTCTATAACACATCAGAACCTACTTGGACGTGGTACACAACAAAGAGAACTACGTCAAGATGTGTTGCGGACATCAAGCGCAATATCTCGGAGCAAACTGTAGTATTTACGAAGTTTTCCACAGTGAACTTCAGGTACAGGTCATGCTTTTATTTCACGAAGCGTCCAGCAGCGCTTGTACATGCGTGCTTTTAATCTAACAGATCAAAGCATAAAATAACCACGGAGCTCGGAGGAACCTTTCTGCATTGTTCGAATCCAAGGAGCCCAAACAATACTGAGTCTGTCTCCATGAGACAACCATGTACTTCCATAAATATTGTCTTTCTGGGTAAGCACATTGTCGTCTTCATTGTTCTTGTATAACTCAATCTTACACCCTTCGAGTGGTCAGAATTTCATGGCAGTAACAATAAACCTCTTTAATAGTGTAGCATTTTGAGCTTGAGGTTCGTCCGCGTGTCCTTAAAAAAAAATCCGCAGACTGCAGCGCAGCACTCTCACAAAAATAAAGTCCTGTACAGTTGTAGCGTCGATCGTACCAAGGTGCCCCATGATTGTCCGCACTCATATGGGGTAATCCACCGTTCTCCTATGTTCAACTTTGGTGGTGCCCTGGGGTACGCTTGTCTATCGGTGGTGCCCTGGGATACGCTTGTCCATCAGTCCTACTAAATGGCAGAATGCTTCCAGTGAACAAAATACTGCGAGTATGATATATCAGCCTTTAGATTAGGGGCGAAGCTCCTTAAGCTGTGGGTCGGTTGGCACGCGTATCGTGTAACCTACACCACTCACAATACCATGCAACGCCATGCAACGCCGGGAGGCTCGCGCTCGCCCTCGGCGCGTGCCTCCCGGCGCACGAGCTCTCTCACTCTTCGATCTGCTGTCTTGTGAGACAGAGAGAGACAGAGAGCGAAAGGCATGCGTTGACTATGGAAACGCTCTTTCTTAGATGAACGCTCTACCAGCTCGCAAAGAAGGAGAACGCGCCCTCACCCGCGAGAGGCAGCGTCTTCTAGCGAGTTTCTTGATTGAGAAATACCGACTGCTCGCGCTGGAGAACCGTTCACCGGCCACCCATACATGGATTTTCACTTGCAATGGAGTGCCGGTGGGAGATTTCACTTGTGCGTAGTTGAACCATAAGGATTCGTAGCGTGCGCGTTAACTAAATTAATCCGGAACTCGGCACGATCTACGATGAACCTCCGCAGCTTCGCCCACTCATCATCATTCACTCCGTGGATATGCTGTGAATTTTTTTTATTGACCAGTGCATAATAATCATCCTGATTAAGTATAACACAAGTTATTGGCTTTGTGGAAAGTTCCAATCAAAGTTTATAAGATCCTATGTTGTTGTCTAGCAACGCCTACCAATGAACTATCGTGTCGCTCCCGTTGTCATGCCTTCAGATAGTCATTAGCGTGGCCCAAGAACCGTCCACATCTCGCGCATGCACATAACCACTCGTGTGTTGTTTCGCGGGGCTATAAAGGGCGACCAGGTTAACTGCTTCCGCGCGAAGGGGAAATTAGTCCGAGCGTAATATTCGTCCTTCATCTCCTTCTCCTCTCATAATCACTGCGAGCGTCATCTTCGTTCAGCGCGTGGCTAGGCCGAATAAAGGCTTCGAGAAAGCAGCGGCGCTGCTGCTTACAGTACCTTTAGGTATTACATAACTACATGTGGCCTATATTAACATCAGTGGAGAACACGTCGCGCAACACGACCGCGTTAATTTGCGCTTCTCTTCGGGTCTTATACTGGTGATCGTAACAGGATTCGAGCTGAACCTTAAGCGACCACACACTTTACAACTAGAGCCAAACGAAGCCTATCTACCACACGCGGCCTCGCGTCAAACTTAAACAGCCCCGCAATTAAAACATAGTGCTTTCGCACGCCTTCTCGTCTGAATATGAGCTTTCGCTACAAATTCCGTCTGGGCCAACGTCTATATTTAGATATTTGCACTGTATGCGAATTTCTGCATATGTGCTGCAAGACGTCTAATGCCTTTCACTCTCTTATGGTATTTTCAATCTCCGCGCAATATGGCGGAGAGCCTTTCTGGAAGGAAGCACTGGTACTTCATAACCCGGAGAAGGACTGCGGCATATTTCAACTTCACACAGGCCGTACGTACGCATTTCGCTTATAGCTATTAAGTCACTGTGCTGGGTATGCGGCGCGGGGTATTGCATTTGGCTTTAGAGGATGCTCAAAATGTGTCAGACCTATATGTCGATGTTATCTCGATGAAAAATCACAGCAATTTTTGAACACCAACTAAGTTTATAGCTGGCAGTTGTAACTGCAAGCAGGATAAGGAAGTAAACTCCCTTTAGCTTGCAACCATCACAAGGGCAATAATATATATTATAAAAAAAGTTACTTCAGAGTGCTTCTGTAGGACATGAAGTAACAAATGAACGATATCAGAGAATAAGGGCAAACCTACCAGACTACAGAGAATACGTAGTAGGCATTATACCTAAGACGCGCCAATTATATACATATTCGCTTTAAGCTGTTCAATAAATCACACAGTATAGTAACGCTCATACGCAATTTTCTTTCATCACAGGTCAGAACCTAGTCACCTACAAACTTCCCTTGAAACATTCGTCCATCGAAGAAGGTCCTGACGCCATTTGTTTAAGAGCTTTTATTCATTACGCGTTTCCAACTCAATGGCGACTGTATAAGTTGTACAGCCATCAATGAGAGGAAATACTGCGGGAACTGACCAATAAGCCTTGCTATAAACGCAGCCCTGAATGATCTGTGCTGGCATGAAAATACTTTACTTATGCATAAAGGTTGAAAACATGGAATCGTGGTATTGGTCTGGAACCTGCTGGGTTCAAGTTCCGAAATGTACAATAAAACTTATTTTGGTGGAATTTAGCTTTCTGCTCTCAATAAAGGTAGTAGATTATGTGAGTTTCAATGAGTAGAATATGCGCAATTCGTAAATTACTTGTATACACGTACAAGGTGGCTTATTTCATGAAAGCCGCTATAAAAATAATAAAGCAGTAGAAGTACGTTACTTAGGCACAAAAGAGATAAATTTGTCTAGTGGACAGGCGAAAAGACAAAGCCTGACAAGGAGCCTGCAACCCACCCATGCCCCCACCTCCAACCTCCAAGGGAAAAAAAAACAACGTGACACATAGCTCAGTGCACTTAAGCACAATAATGAACTCGATTTACAACTGTTCCAGACAATTCATGGCGATAACGGTTTCACGAAAGTCCGGTCTGTCTTCACAGTCTCCTGCCTACAGTGGTGAACAAGCGACAAAGAAATCGCGTCTGGTATCCGCCACAGAATGCTCACAACAATTTTTCCGTAGGATGTCGTATCAATGCGAGGGCGACTATTCTAACTCCGCCTCCCGTAAATTCTAAATACTTCAGCCTTTTATTAGCCCCGATCCTTCGAACACTGTGATATAGAATACTGTACTTATATAAAGTTCATTGAACTTGAGCAGCTCTTTCTGAGGAGAACAGAGAGAAAGAAATAGCGTGTATGTGTGAGTGTATGGAAAGAAAATATATTTTTTTCCAAAATCTTATTGATCTTTCAGAATCGTATTCCTTGAAATCATCAAAAAGCTGTTTGTCTCGAGTTTTCCAAGTTATCAAGGATTTCAATGTTTCAAGAAGTAATAATGCGAATTTTCTAAATGCAAAATTGTTTTATTTATTGCTGGTTCCTTATCACCATACATTCACCAAATAACTTGTCCTCGTACTTAGACGACAGTATGCAGAGAGAACGCTCGATATCACAACTTCCACTAGATTGATCTAGGCACTGTACCTAGAACAGTGTGTCTCGCACCCATTTTATCCCGAAGAGTGCAACAGCTGAGTCTTCCGTGAAGATATTGTGCTTCTCAGCACACGTCTGTGAAAATATAGATTAAAGTACGAAACATTAGAACGCCGCATTTACGAATTCTTCGTCGATAATACATTCTGCATCTGTATCACCTACGATAAATGACCTGGCATTTCATCTATACGCTACGCACTCAGTCGTTTCATGTCAAGCAGATCAGTACAAAGATTCGTTTGTTAGTTCCTGGGAGGACCCACTATGTTCACTTGAGGGTTCAGTGAGCCTTGCAAGACACCATTCACTGTTAATATCCAATGCCGTCCTCTCCGCTATCAACAGCTCCAGAACATGCTAAAACACTGCCAACTGTGATGTTTCAAACTTAAGTAATTGTACTTCCCGCAGGGACCCCTGGGATATACAGTACAGGCGAAAAGAATGATAGCGTACTAATTTGTAGCGGTGTTTGGACGAGTATTTTTCAAATAAAATAACACTCGGGCTGGTTATAACAGCACTGGCTTCGTATCATTAAGTTAATAGTTACAGATCTATAGTTGTTACATTCTCCTTGAGCATCTTGAACTCAAGAAGGGTGGCGATGCGGCATTGTTGCTATGTCAGAAACTTCACTAGACTCGCCAGTCGCGCCTCTACGTGCCTGAAGGCACGTAGAGGTGCGACTGGCGAGTCTGCGCACTCAGAGGCCACATCGCGCCTGGGTATTTTGACTGCTTCGACATTTCTGTCACATGGTAATGCAATCACGTCATCACTGGGTTATGCTGCTGAATTGGCCATTGTATGTGACATTGCTTCTCAGAAGTTTTTACGCTAGGCCGCCAGTATGACTAGGCCGACACCAACTTTTAACGTGGGTCAACCAACTTTTCCAGTTAGGCGCTGTCTGCGTGTAGGCCACCCAATGTTCGGATCAGAGTAATGGTACTGTAGGTATTTTGATAGGTCTGCTCCGAACATAGGTGGACTCAGTTTTCGAATGGTGCAGTCATATTATTAGGTTGACAGGTGTCAGTCTTGCGACTGGGACACGTCATTTTAGAAGTTGCGAGAACTCGTATTTCCAATTGCTCAGTCAGTGCTGGGGTTAGTCTACCCGCACATCGGCGGTGGGTTCACATCACATGGCCAGGTTATGGCAATGTTCCAATTGCGCACACAACTTTAAGGTGTGCAAGGTATATCTTAAGGGTGGGTCAGTGGTGTGAGTCTTGGATTCGAGCCGGTGGTTTTTGAGCATACATTAGTTAAATATCGGCGGTGGGTAACCTTAATTTCTGGGGTGGGATGATTCACGCAAGTTTTGATCAGGTCCATTTTTCACATGGGTCAAGAAAATATTTGAATCGACAGTCAATTTTAAGGTTATCTCGTGAAACCGCCGAATAACAAAAAGATGCGGACAACAACGCACAACACGAGCACTGATGGCGCCAGTTGCTGCTTGTGTCGGGGCTTTTGCGCTTTTCCAAAAAATGAACACGCCCCAACTTGCCCAAATAGCTATGCTGTTCAATGTTGGGGCTGGGCCATCGGAATTTTAAAGTAGGGCCAATAGAAAGTTTACTTAAGTAGTCCTTTTACAAAATTGTCAAACGGAAACCTCCTAAAACACGAACACGGAAAAGAGCACAACAGGACCAGGCTGGAACTCGTCCTGCTGCCTTTGTAGTTAGTCCTTTTACGTTACCGTTGGAACTAAGATTTCGAGCTTTTCAATGCATACCAGGATTATTTATTGTTTATGCGCGGTCACGTTTCTGCTTTTTTTCTTGCCGATATATGATCAAACTGACCAGGAATAGCCAAATCTTGCTGTGCCAAAAAATGCAGGACGCGGAATCTCCACATGGTCATGCACACCAAGGATTTCAGCACAACCGTATAAAATACCCATGCATTCAACTGTGTGATACATATAAAGCTCATAGTCTTCAGGCCTACATGAAAGGTCGAAGTAGAATATCGTGGAGTACATGTTGCAGCGACGCTAAAACGGGCTCCTTTTGTCACCAGCGGTACTCACGCACGTTGAAAGTGCGCTCACGTTCAAAAGATGCAGTTATCTGCCGAAGGAATCTGTGGGCAATGACATCATAGCCGAGCTCCGGGTGAAGAATTTGACAATCTCGTATTATGATCTAAGCCTAGGCTCACAAGTATTTTTTTGTGTATTTCCTCTTCATAAGGTACAGTTCCACGAGAAGGTGGTTTGATAGTTGGGTCGTCCGAAGTGCGGTCTATGACATTTACTGCCGACCTCTTCAACAGCTTTAGACAAACCTTACCATTAAATCATATAAAGTCACTGTGTTGTACAACTAGAAGGTAATTCTTTCTGCGCTAAAAAAAAAGTAAACATCTATGTAGCAAACTTACAACGCCATCATGGTAAAGGCCGCTAGGATCTGGGCCATCCCCATTATCGATCCAGTCCTGAACAAAGAAACCACACATCCGACGTTAGCGCAATGACAAGAGAACTTGGTCATAAAACCACTCGCTTCGTGTCATTTTTTTTCATGCTCACTATATCGAGTTCCGAACAGACAATTTCTTACTTTGGCTTCCTTCCCCCAATCAAGGAGTGGTGCTTTGTAATTAAGCGTTGGACCGTCATTTGAACATACACAGCTGTGCAAGATGTCGCTCAAACGTCAAGAAAAAGCCAAACCGCCAATAAAGCTAGTACAGTAAAGTTAGGCAGAACTAGCAACGTCGCGAAAGCGATATGACTTGATGTCGGAAAAGTACACAGGCGTTCTGGTCGTGCTCATTCTTTAAACATATTGTACGTAAATGCACGCGCATGAAATGAGAACTTATCCTTACAATTCCACAACGCTGGTCCTAACATTAAGAAGATCACGTTTTTCATTTAGAATGTAGTAAGCTTTCATTTAAGCACTTAAAAATTATCACACGAAATACTGAATGCCTGAGTGTCATTTAGATGTGTCCGCAGTCGCTACAGTCACGGTCATTAAGCAGCTGCGTTATATATAATATTTGAGGCACAGAGGCACTAACTAAGTAATGCAGCTACTGTAGTTACGTGCTAAGCATGGGCAACAGCGACCGCCACATGTCTGCTGCATGTCCCTGCAGTGCAGAACGAGAGCACTATCAATGACAGAATTTTTAAACGGAATGCAACGAGCGGAAAATATGAGAGACAAGATCCGGAAGGCCGTAGCCTACTTTCGTCTTCCAAGTCATCTTCACTTTCTTCTCTGGTCGTTACACCTTCCTGCATTTAAGAATTTCTGGGCTTCTGACAAAGAGCCTTTGCACACAAGGTTTAAATATACGAATCTGCTGCAGTATTAACGCAAGTGTATTGTTTTAGAGCCTATCGTCATGATCATTAGCCTTCGTGCATCAAGGTTGTAGTTGCTCTGTCTGACTGTCTGAATGATGAAATTTTTAAATCTCAACTAATTCGCACGTTTAATCTAATTATGATTTCGTCTTTTAGGTTGTTTGTCTCCATAGGATGTTTTTATACTTCGCGGTTGCTTTCACAGAACACACGACTTTACGGATATGCGTGCCAATAATACCTGCAGCATTAATTTCATAACAGTGGTGCCGTAAGTATCGTCAGGATTCATGATTTTTACATGCGCCCCACTCACCGGGTTAAGTCGAGTAGTGAGCAATGCTGACATATTCCCAATACAAGCGAAGGTTGCATGTCGGTATGCAATGGAACCCTGTAAATCATTAGAAGTGGTGATGGAAAGTGCATGCAGGATGGCACAAAAGCTGGAACCACAGTACGTGAACGCCTTTTTCATTCACCGCATTGTTTTACCTGAAATCGAATGTCAAGAGTCACGTAATTACTGATTCTTTTTGTTTCTCGGATTTTCCGTCCCATAATCACGATACCATTTAGAGAGGCGCCATAGTGAAGGGCTCCGGATATTTTGACCACCTGGGGTCCTTTAACGTGCGCTGACATCGAGCAGTACACGGGCCTCAGCGTGTAGCCACCAGGAAAATGCCGCCGTCGTGGCAGGGATTCGATCCCGCGACCTTTTGATAAGCATCCGAGTGACTTGGCCATTAGGCCACGGAGGGGGGGGGGGGGCAGTATATTTTTTGTTGTGCCCTAATAAGTTTCAATGATGTAAGGTATCGTTCAATCTACCGCGTAAAGTACGAGTACAATATATCAAACAGTTACGTGCGCCTTAGAAAACTGCTCTTTAATGTCTTCTACAAAACACAGAAAGCCCGCTGCTGCAAGCTCTTCGAAGCGAGATGCTCAAGCGCTACAATCATAAAAGCAATCCTCTCTCTAAGCCTATCTTCCAAACACGGCTTCCAAAGAGTAGCGCGGTGACTTTTCAGCACAATCAAAATTTCGACTCCTTTGCGAGGCACCATATTTATCTATACCTGGCGCGGAAAAACAGCAGAATAACTCGTCAATATATCGTGGTATTTAAATATCTCGGCGGCGTTTTGAATGAGAGTGTTGATGTGTGTCCCTTTGGTGGTGAAGTTTCATATTTACCTTACAAACTTGTCAGATACTTGTGCAACTGTCACATCCATATCATCAGTACACGACCGCCTCTCCATAACCCCAATCCTTAGGACACACTTCACGATTTGAACAGTTTGGCAGCGGTGATCCATGCGCCATAAGGCTGAGCCATCGAAACGGTGGCAATGTTTCACATAAAAAATCTTCGGCATCGACTTTTTCGGCTTTGTTGCGGAAGTTTCAGGCCCGCAACCACACGATTTGAAGCCAGAAGCAATGCTATATAGTGACTGTCTCTCAGCCATTGGCCAGCCATCTCTTGTGACGAATCATTTGGAGCCCTAGGTGTCCATAACATGGTTTTCGCCACCGTAAACTGTGGTGGGTGGGAGGGTGGTCGTAGAGGTGGACTGCTGCCGAAGTGGTGGGCGGCAATAACACTGCCAGTCTTCTTTCGGGAACATTTACATATAACTACTAAGCTCAGGAATTTTGGGACAGGGTATGAACATCAGCCTAGGCCCCCTCCGCCTTTCGGTTCATGCCTGCGCAGGCAGCATAAGCATTGTGCAACGCCATCAAAGTAAAATTTCTTAATAATACATAAAACAGAATTGAAAGCAAGGAACCTCAAGAGACAGCTGCAACAAGGGAGCGCAGTACCTAATATTTTCTGAGCAGCAGGGAGCAAAAGTTGTCGCGAAAACCTTTATTTGATCAGACACGTCATTTTCTTTAAATTCACTATGAGACCTTGCTAACATAACCGCTACTTCAATATCAGCCTAACGTGTGATGTCAGTACTTCATCGCTGAAGCACTACCAACTCAGTGGGCTAGGTGCCCGGCCACGAAAGGGAGAGAAAGGCTTTCTTAGAGTAAGTCGGATAGTTCTGCCTGATGTAGTGCAGTCTTCGTTGCTACAGCACGTACGCGAGTTCAGAGCTGAGAGGAAAACCAACGACTAACAAAATATTGGGAAACTGCTTCCACTTTTGATTCCCTGCATCGTGCACAACATTTGCAAGCTATGTTACTAGGCTTTCGTCGGCAGAACAGGTTTACTGTTGCAATAGTGAGATTCACGAACGTATCAACCGCGCGTAGCTTTCAACAATGCGGATCTGTAAAAAAGAGCAAGTACTCCGATGCGTTCTCACCTTCGCTTCCTTCAATGGCTTATACTTGTGAAAGCAGAGGCGAAAGACTAGGCACATTTTGTATGCTGCCTGAAGGAAGGGAAAACAAGGTAATATGAAATGCCACTGCAATGACAACGATTAAACTTGTCAGACGGGAAAGGACCACCAAAAATAATACTCCATAGTTTAGATACAGTTAATTATTATATATTCACATTTTATGGCAGCAGTAGCTGATAAGTTAGAATTGCAGCGATGGAACTCTCGCGTTAACGTGGCGTTCATTAAACCTGCATCATGGTCCGCCAAAATAGCTTCTTTCTTTTTAACTTGTGACACGCTTGTAAATCAATAATTTATATTTTGAGAAAAATCTTGAATTCTTCCTGCGATAACTGAGACAACTTGCAATTCGCAAGGAATATCCCACCATTCTGCAGAAATGACGTTATTTAGCAATGTCTTACACTACGAACACGCACAGCCTTCAGCACCTACAGCTTTGAACAACAGGCAACCACACCGATAAGCTCTCGTTTTCGCTTCCTTCAAGTGAATGCGCTTTGAAAAGAGGCGCTAAATCCAAGGCATAGCACAATCATTTTATTCTTGCGGTCTAGCGTCCCGAAACAACGATATGAATATGAGACCACAATACCGAAACCACACTATTATTATGAGAGACGCCGTGGCGGAGGACTCCGGAAATTTCGACCACCTGACGTCGCACATTAAACCTGTATCAACATTTCACATCCATCGAAATTCAGCCGCCGCGGCCTGGATTCGATTTCGCGACCTTCGGATCAGGACCCGAGTGCCACAGCCACTACACCACCGTGGAATATACAAAATTTTAACACTGCAATATTATGGAAGCTATTGGTGATGGTGAGATTTAGTAAAAGCCTATCCATTTAGTGCTCGTATTAGTCGTCATAAGGATGTAATTTCGCGCGCTTGTCACTGCATATTTCACTCAAGGAAAAAGGTATTGCGGACACACAGATTGAGCATCATTGAAATGAATGCACTCACTGTCTCTCAAGCCAATCTTTAGTCTGTTTAATCCGTAAGAACGTTACACCTCCTCTTATTTTGCTAAACACCGTAACCGCATGTTGCCTTACAACCAATTTATTCAAATATCGCATTCAAATGAGCCTTCACACACACCTAATCGTACCTGACGACTGAATTCTCGACAACGCATGAAACACATCGCGAGAAAAACAAATGACCCTCGAATGTGCGCCGTGAAGAGCATGTGTATAACGAAGCTGCAAGAGAACAGCATTCACGCCAGACTAGCCGCAACACCGCAAACGGTCTTCCGAAAGCGTTGCACCACGTACTGATTAACAGACCGTTCTAAGCAATGAAAGAGAATATGAAAAAAAATTTCGATAAGTGGAGAAATACAAGCCCACGCGCCGAAACTTTGGCTCTAGTGATATTCCTAGTTCTTCTAGTTGTTGTTTTTTGACATTTTTAGCGATGTCCTCCCAACCTGAATCCTCCTTCAACCTTCTGATAGCGCGTCCGATGCTCTACCAGTTGAGCTTCGAAGTCGGTCGTTCTCCCGTCCACCTTATCGGGTATTTATCTACGTATAGTCCTAGGAGTGTTAGGAGCGCCACTTGTAGCCATGGCGGCAAGTGTGGAATAATCTTGTTGCCAGAAAGTGGCAAGTAGAACAGTCCCTGCCGAAGCCAAGGCGTGTTTTCTCGCCCACTTTAAATCCTTTCCACTTTCCATTTATTCCGTAATTACTAGACTACAGTGAAAAACAATTTCCCCTGTGCTTTCCTTGGCTTCTTTAGGTCGTATCTAACAAGTAAATTAAGAAGCCTTTGACAACTTCGCTTCCTTTGTCATACATACATACATACATACATACATACATACATACATACATACATACATACATACATACATACATACATACATACATACATACATACATACATACATACATACATACATACATACATACATACATACATACATACATGACGTAGCACCGCTGCGGCTTTATTCAGCGCAGTGAATCTTACGTGATCTTACCAGGCCAGCAAGCTGTGTTGTTAAAACATATTACGTGATAATGTTTCGAATAGTACACGGCGCGCACGTGTAGCCTACTGGCTTCCCTCCGTGTAAGCAACTGCACTGCTAAGCGATACTAGGCATACAAATAACAGAGGTGTTCAAATAATTGTTCGAATACGCATCGAATGCAAAGATCTCGCTTCGAATATATAAAATACTATAGAATATCAAAACACGGGTTCGTTTTGAGCGATAACTTTTAGGGGCGAAGCTCCTTAAGCTGTAAGTCGGTTGTCACGTATCGTCGTATCGTGAAACCTACACCACGAGGGCGAGCGCCGGGAGGCTCGCGCTCGCCCTCGGCGCGTGCCTCCCGGCGCGCGAGCTCTCTCACTCTTCCATCTGCTGTCTTGTGAGAGAGAGAGAGAGCGAAAGGCGCGCGTTGACTATGGAAACGCTCTTTGTCCGCCGCGGTGGTGTAGTGGTTACGGTACTCGGCTGCCACCCAAAATACGCGGGTTCGATCCCGGCCGCGGCGGTCGCGTTTTCGATGGAGGCGAAAATGCCAGAGGCCCGTGTACTGTGCGTTGTCAGTGCACGTTAAAGAACCCCAGGTGGTCTAAATTTCCGGAGCCCTCCACTACGGCCTTTCTCTCCTCTCTATCTCTTTCACTCCCTTTCCCCTACCCCCACGGACACTTAGCCGTGCTCCCTACATGGGCTGCAGAAATTAGCGTCCTTTCCCAACCGAACCTCAATCAATCAATCAATCAAACGCTCTTTCTTCGATGAACGCTCTACCAGCTCGCAAGGAAGGAGCACGCGCCCTCAGCCGCAAGAGACAACGTTGGCGCAGGCAGCGTCTTCTAGCGAGTTTCTTGATTGAAAAATACCGACTGCTCGTGCTGGAGAACCGTTCACCGGCCACCCATATATATATATATATATATATATATATATATATATATATATATATATGGTATTTTCAGATTGAAGTTCGTTGGGTCCGGTCCAATGTAGGGTTGAAAAGAGACACGTTCAAAATTCTTGCTTTATTAACGTTTCGGCCGGTGGGCCGGCCTTCGTCATTCTGACGAAGGCCGGCCCACCGGCCGAAACGTTAATAAAGCAAGAATTTTGAACGTGTGTCTCTTTTCAACCCTATATATATATATATATATATGTATATATATATATATATATATATATATATATGCACTGGATCTTGACTTGTAATGAAGTGCAGGTGGGAGATTTCACTTGTGCGTAGTTGAACCATAAGGATTCGTAGCGTGCGCGTTAACTAAATTAATCCGGAACTCGGCACGATCTACGATGAACATCCGGAGCTTCGCCCACTCATCATCATTCACTCCGTGGATATGCTGTGAATTTTTTTTATTCATTGGGTAATTACGTTAAGACAATGTCCTAATGCTGTATCAACGCAAATATGCTGCTCCTAGGAACACATCGTCTACAGTAGTTCCTCGTATTTTCATCTTATTGGTAAAATGTCATATAATAATGTAAACGATAGAAAATAATAATGTTATCATCAAGGAATGTTATGTAGTTGTTTCATATGGTCACGCAGCCGAAATGCATGCCGAAGAGATCCTGAAAAAGAATGCCACTGCGAATGGCAGTGCATCACGATTTAGTGGCCTCTTCAAAGCGCGCAGCACTCCAGCATGGTGTGACGGGGAGAAGGTCGCGTTTCGTTCCCCCGAACGTGCAGGTTCTTTTTTTTATCTCTGAGGTGTCAGAAGCGTCGCCTCAAGACACTCAAAGAAGGACGAGACCGTCTGCACACCACATTTAATATGCACACTAAAAACACAATAGAAAACATACACAACGCAAGCACACAGAAACACACATCCTATACGGATTTAAAACTGACAGGCAATGGCTTAATTAAATGAAGTCCTAAACAACTAGTTAAATATCCAGTTCCTAATTAAATGCGAATGGTAGATCGAAGATAAGACATGGCATGAGGGCTCATCTCACCAGCGTCTGCACACAAGCGTTGGCAACGAGCGTGGCAACTGATGTGGAACGCCGCAACAGTTCGCGTCCAGAAGAACGAGACGATGGTAACTCGGGTAGCTTCTCGAGGCCTCGGGGAAGAGGATGGTTCGCCGGCGTTGAAGATGCGTCCCGGCCGGACATCCACGCTTGAGCTCGTGCCCGAAGCTCGACAGCTCAAGCCTGTCCACGGGCACGGGAACGTCTTGCAGTGGCAGCAGCTGGCGGAGACTTGGCCTTGATCAGAAGACTGCCCCCAGGTCTCGCAGGCCTCCGGTGGGCACCGTGGCTCGGGTCCGTCACCCGACTGCCCAGTAGCGTGGCCGGTCCTCTCCGATGGTCTCTCTGGTCTCCCTCCAGTGTCCGGCCCCCTCGCCAGTTCACTTGGCGCTTTTTAATCCCCATCTTCATCGTGGGCCTTCATCATTGGTGTTCTATTGCCTTCGTGTTGAATTCTGATTGCTCTTAGCTGTACTTGTGGCCTTCTCGCATTGGTGCAGCTTTTCTTCATTCCTTTATTTTTAGCGCTCGTGCCAACGTCGTCTTTGTCTTGCTTTCATCTCTTTTATGGCGCGCACTTTGAAACACGGCGCGCATTTTGAAATCCGCGCACTCCACTCATCACAATAAGCCCCCCTTTCGTTAAGTTTTTTTTCATAAAAAAAAACTGCCGCTTTGTGCGCGTATTTTAGTCCACCATACAGTTCTCCTAATAATTCCAATGTCCATATAAAACACCATCTAGTTTCCATGTACGATCCATCATCCATGTACAATCACACACTACATGCACAGTGTCCATGTACAATCACACACTACATGCACGGAAGCACAAATTGCACTAAACACACTGAACAAGTAAAGTGACAAAAAATGCTAGTCCAAGCAATCGCACTATTGTAATATATTTCCTCGAAGGAAAATGAATTTCTTTTCCAAAATGACATTACAGATAAGCTGCTGTCATCGCATGGAAGCATTTTCATCACGACTGTCCAACTTTCCGCATATCCAGAAGAACCGTTATTTATCTTTCGTAGTCGAAAACCAGGAAGAGCTACCGGATATCTACAAGGGGCTCATGTTATGGCGTCCCACACAAGTCGGATCGCCCCTTTCAGCCGCCTAGAGACAAGCCTAAGAGACACTCGGCAGTGCTTACTACCAGACGCCCATCTACATGACCGTCTGAACACACTCGGACGCCATACGACTTTGCAAAGTCCAGACCAGCAAAGATAGCACTCGAAAGATACATCTTGTCGCAAGCCGTAGCGAGTTAGTGGCGTTCGAATAATTCTTCGATGATTATCAACGCTTTCTTTCAGCCGATGCACCAGCAATGCATCAGACGCCTCTGGCAAGATGAATGCTGAGCCGCATGACGTCGTGCTAAACACTGTAGACTCTATGCTCAAAGTATCCTGCACGTCTAGCATGCTACGACTTTCGAGCTGAGGTTCTTCCATGTTAACTGTTGACTCTTCTAAACTAGCCGTAGATTCTAGGGCCTTATGAAGCCTTCCAGTTGGGACATTGCGCTCTCTATAAGACACGTCACCACCTGCGCTCTTTTCAGAAGGTAATCTCAACCCCTTCGGAGGTGAGTTATCTGTATGGTCTCCGAGGACCATACTTTTATGTGTTACCGTAGCTATTGGTAGACCTGGAGATTCCGTACCCACCGCCCTATATTCCTCACAGCGGCATTCGCTATCGTCACTAGGACAAACAAACAAGGCTCCATCACCGGAGCTTCCCCGAGGGACTCTGTCATCACATGTATTTAGCCTCCCAGAGGCTTCAAACTGCCGCTCAACCTTCGTGGAACTTGCGTGTTCCAAATTCGAGAGACTAGAATCTGCTTTATCAAGTACCTGTGAGTCTACCCCCGTCTCTCGGTTACCTAGCTCAATGCCATCCTCTATCACAAGAGCTGGCGCTATCGAAAGGCTGCGGCATGGTCCTATGCTGCTTCCAAAGAGAGACTTTGAACCTCCTTTTAACCAAGTGCTGCTTGCAGAGCAAACCTCATCCGCCTCCTCACATGTCCCATTGCACGGCGTTTCGCTATGCTCCAACTTCTCCATCCGAGCTTTTTCCACATCTGCCAGTCGGAGCTTTAACTCAAGTGTTCTTAACCTTATTTCTTCAAGTTCTCTTTCTTTTTCTTCCATCTCCCTTTCAAACTCCAACTGCTCCTTCTCTTCCTGTAGTCGCACAGCCTCTCGCGCATCAACCCACGCCATAAGTTCTTCGCCCTCCATGCCCATGCGTCGTGCTAACCTTTCTAGAACTTCGCGCGATTCTGATGAGCTCATTTTCTATGCTTGTGCTTAGCAAACAAATGTTACAAACGGTCTCGTCCTGTCGCAGCGGACGCCAATTGTGACGGGGAGAAGGTCGCGTTTCGTTCCCCCGAACGTGCAGGTTCTTTTTTTTATCTCTGAGGTGTCAGAAGCGTCGCCTCAAGACACTCAAAGAAGGACGAGACCGTCTGCACACCACATTTAATATGCACACTAAAAACACAATAGAAAACATACACAACGCAAGCACACAGAAACACACATCCTATACGGATTTAAAACTGACAGGCAATGGCTTAATTAAATGAAGTCCTAAACAACTAGTTAAATATCCAGTTCCTAATTAAATGCGAATGGTAGATCGAAGATAAGACATGGCATGAGGGCTCATCTCACCAGCGTCTGCACACAAGCGTTGGCAACGAGCGTGGCAACTGATGTGGAACGCCGCAACAGTTCGCGTCCAGAAGAACGAGACGATGGTAACTCGGGTAGCTTCTCGAGGCCTCGGGGAAGAGGATGGTTCGCCGGCGTTGAAGATGCGTCCCGGCCGGACATCCACGCTTGAGCTCGTGCCCGAAGCTCGACAGCTCAAGCCTGTCCACGGGCACGGGAACGTCTTGCAGTGGCAGCAGCTGGCGGAGACTTGGCCTTGATCAGAAGACTGCCCCCAGGTCTCGCAGGCCTCCGGTGGGCACCGTGGCTCGGGTCCGTCACCCGACTGCCCAGTAGCGTGGCCGGTCCTCTCCGATGGTCTCTCTGGTCTCCCTCCAGTGTCCGGCCCCCTCGCCAGTTCACTTGGCGCTTTTTAATCCCCATCTTCATCGTGGGCCTTCATCATTGGTGTTCTATTGCCTTCGTGTTGAATTCTGATTGCTCTTAGCTGTACTTGTGGCCTTCTCGCATTGGTGCAGCTTTTCTTCATTCCTTTATTTTTAGCGCTCGTGCCAACGTCGTCTTTGTCTTGCTTTCATCTCTTTTATGGCGCGCACTTTGAAACACGGCGCGCATTTTGAAATCCGCGCACTCCACTCATCACAATGGCTGTATGAACACCAACAGTGTTGCCCGGGGCACATGTGAAGTTTATCGTGAGTGCATGTGTTGACAGCAACAAGCCATGTGAACTGGCGCGCTTGTCGTTTGCTTCTACCGCCCCTGTTCGCTCTTACGCTTAACGGAACCGACAATTGAAACGTGGCGTAGCCTGGTGGTGAAGCATTGGTACTACGTTATTGAGTCTTTAAATCACGTGTACGTCGCCTGCTCTGCTGTTCATGCAACCATAACTCGTGCTTCAAATTGCAGTCGGCACAAGAACTCATCGCTGCCTTAACATCTCCTTCCTATACGTAGTAAGAGGAGTCGACACTGGGCAGCGATGCCATCTTCACGCCAACCGCAAGCCTGAACCGCGGCGCATTAGCGGGGCGTCTCCGAGATACTTCGCGCACGTGCTCTGTCAGGGCAGGACTTGGCGCTAACACACCAGCCAGCTGTCGGTCACTGTTGGCAACATGTATTGCCTATATAAGTACTAGAAGAGAAACTTAGGCTAGTTGGTGGTCATTCATTATGCTAGAAGAGCAGCGCCAACGGTCGTGTCAGCTGTGTTGTGTTTTGCTTTCGTCCTCGTCTGCCCTTAACGCTGCTGTTCAAGCATAGTGTACTTTTATAAGACTCCGTAGGCAAAAGAAAAATTCGGATAAAAAAAATGCTTCCAGGCGTTTTCCCGGTTGCCATTGCATGGTTGAACAATCTGATCTGTAAGCTTTGCTTTGAAATAGAGAAACCAGATACCTTATCTACAGTAACATTGGTTCTTGGTCACACCAAGCAAACAGGCATGGTTGTGTCGGTGTCTTGTATGAACACGGTCTATCATTCATTCCTTTTGTCAACGTCACTGGACCAATCTCACTGCATCAATACTCAATCAATTTTCAATCTTTCCGAATAGTCTAAGAACCTCCAATACGAAAAAATTTCAGTACCACATTTTCGAACACAATATGCATATTCCAAATGCCAAATTAGCGAATAATCGAAACATGAGAATATTTAAACACTTCTACTAATCCCGTCTGATTTTTTTTCAACAAGATGCACACTCGATAAGCTTGACTGTATGCCTACCCTTTGAAACATCTTAGGTGTGAATTTGTACTTGCTAAAAACAGGCAGGAAGCACTTGTCCACGAGTCTCGCTCCCAGTTGGGTTGCCTTTGCCTTCTGCGTAATTCCTGGAAAATGACCGAAAGCAGAGCGTCCCAAGGTCTTAATAGAAAAAGCTAAATCCAGCTCTACGCTTGCGAAATATGAGTGAACGGCGCAGCTGCGGTTCTCCACTGTTTTCCTTGTCTTTAACTTGTGTTTGCCTATACTTATGTGATCATCAGGCTTTAGTTTTAATTACTTAAGACCTGCGCGTACAAAGGTGCTATCATAACGCATAGATATACACGTATATACGTCATCTCTGTGGCACCTTGCTTCATCGCATCGCCGTCGCATGGGCACACTAGTGCCTACGCAGAAGCACCACCAAATGTCAGTGACCGCTTCTTTAGGCAAGGGTGGAAAGTGTACTATCACTATTGATGTAGTAGTTGGATGATAGAAAAGTCGAGGGCAGTAGCTGACGTTGTTTTCCTTTCTGCGTCAACCGATATTTAATTTCTTTCTTTCCTCTCTTCTTGCGGTGTCTCTCTTTTTTACTGCACTCTTTCATTTATCTGTTACGATATTATCGTTAGCTTATTCACTGCAGTGGTCGTCGACGTACAACAGCAGTGGACATGCAGTGGTATGTCGATGATCATAATGATTACGATTGTTGTGCTTACTTAGAGCAACGTGCCCAAAGCTGAGAACAAGTTGATTGACAAGTTTTCTAAACGAATTGGGGAACTGCTAAATTAATACGCACAAAATTGGCGCTTGTATCCCAGCCGTTGAAAGTCGTATGTCAACAATACGTAGGCGTATAAAACAACAGAATAGCGATGTATATGAGTAAAATAAAAAAATGCACGTCGGTTAACCTTATCGCCGACCTTCACACGCCGCGATTGATGCGCAGTAATGTTGCGCATATACTGCACTAGGGTGCCACTAGCTTGCGTGAACTATACGGTTCTTTAAGCGTCGATGGCGCCGTATTTGCGCGCCAATGTCTGGAATAACGGCGCCCGAAAGGCTTCCCTACACTGAGAGCGCGGAATACTGGATTCGCAGGCAGAGGGAAGTGACACACTGACATACATATAGGCAACGATAAAACAGCAGTATTGGGTTGCACAACAGGTAGACATCAGTATTAGGCATATGCATTTGTCTTCAAGGTTTAACGTATCACTTTTCGGGTATATTCAAGTGTAAAATTTATTAGTGGTCATTTATAAGGAAATTATGGCTTTATTTCGTTAGCCAATCGTTCTTCTATTTTAGCATATTCATTATTTCTCTCTGTGACAACAGAGTACACCTTGACCGTGGTCAGCGAGGTCCAAGGCTACTTGAAATTTAAAAAAAAACGCGATGGTGATCATGATTGTGATTCGGTTAAGGAAAGGTCGCTAATTTCTGCAACCCATGTCGGGAGCACGGCTAAGCGTCCGTGGGGGTGGGGGAAAGGGAGTGAAAGAGATAGAGAGGAAGGCCGTAGTGGAGGGCTCCGGAAATTTAGACCACCTGGGGTTATTTAACGTGCACTGACAACGCCCAGTACACGGGCCCCAATTTTCAATCCTGCGTAATCGCCTGTTTTCTGCACGCCCCCAAGCCCGCGCAGAATAGTATGATACATTAGCGCAGCGGCGGATTATAACTATTCTGCTAGCACAATTCTGTGGTTTCCTTCCACAGTGACAGCAAGACAAGGAGTGCGAGTACTTCACCACGGCAAAGAACTTTTTGGAACTTCACAGAAACACGATAACGTCTGCCTCGATTAGCGAACGATTCCCTCAGTCTTCGGTAATACCGTCATGTCGACAGTGACGACTGAACGAATGGTCAATCGAGGTGATTTTAGGAAGCTCGGGGGCTTCGTTCAAAAATGGTTTTTCTGAAACCATCCAAAAATAGAGTTGCTTACATAAACTAAGTACTTTCGGCTTTGGTTTACTTAAGATTACAAAAAATGCATGCTGTAGATTTTACGGGCCGCTTACGAGTTTTTTCTTCGCAGACATCAAACTTCTCGCATTTGCATGTAGCACAATGAAGCAGTAAAACGCCGGCAAGTAAGCCCAGAAATGAAGCCACAAACATGATCCTGCGCAGTGTCGAACACCTACTGCGAGTTGCAGTCAACGGATGTCAAGGCTCTTTTAACACCGCATATTCTCCTCCTATATATTATACTACGTGCACCAAGGGAAACAATGTTATGATTAAGGCACCCGTGAGCATACAGCGCATCATTCATAAAACGCGCTCGGTACAATGTTCACTATAAACAAAGCCCGTAGCTAGATCCATGGTTAGTGACCTGTCGAGACGTTCCTGCTATAAATTACGTCTGTGCAAGCGGTTTCAACACATGCTTCCATAGTGCACGCGTGTTCGCTACCTATGGCCCCGCTCTTGTATGCACGGACGGTGTTGCGAGCCGGGTAGCATTTTTTCTCCTTGTTCGAGCTGCATTCGACATATGCAGAAATATGACTGCAAGCTTGATTTAACGGCTGTCTACAAGGCTCAGCATTTCGCTTTGGTTGGCTTAGAGTCTTTATTTTTACGCACGAACCCCGCAAAATTATAATAGAAGCAAGTAAGTGTGCGTCAGCTGACGCTTTAGAAATGCCACTACGTGTTGACAGGTCACTGCGATACGAGGGAGCTCTTGCTGTTTCTACGGCGCATGCTGCGCGAAGCGAAGTGTACACAGAGTGAGTTGACCGCCGTTTATCACAGAAACGTCAGAGGCTCCACATAGAAGAAGGCTTTTGACTCCCTAGAGCGCTATCTAAAGCTCGGAATTTTTCATCGCTTATGGTGAGACAGGGAGATTGTCACTCATATTGACCCAAACGAGCATGCGTGAACCTCATGAAAACTTGGCCCTGAAATTCGTGAAAAAGTTACAGGCATGCGCCCTCTTGCTGGTGCGTGTCAAACTCAAATTTAACAAAAAGAAAACACATCCAGGTTTCACTTATCCTAATTAAAAGCACGCGTTAATTACATCTTGCGTTTTACACACAAGTACAAGCGTCCTTTGCGTTACAAAATTTTCATTTCCCGAGTTTAATGGTGGCGCTGCCAATGCCGGATACGAACCACAACCGCCTGAAGCTATGTTGCACCCTTTGCTATAGTGATGCGCGTGAGGTCGTCTCATTCTCAGGAAGTCATAGGGCTCAAACAACTGAAATTTTTACCTCAGACAGGAAGCCTTCACAGCGTAAGGCAACGTTATCCCACTCTGAAAACTCCCTCGCCAGCGGAAGAGCTCCAGCAATCGCAAGTACGTTGGGAAGCGTAGGCGCTCAACACTGCACTACGGCAACGGCGTCACCGGATACCAGGCAGTTGAAGATAACCCTTGGGGAAGTGGAGCGGTTAGCATGAAGGAATAATTGAGCCATGATAATGAATCCCCGTTCGCAGAAGTGTACCGGTGTCCACAAACAGTAGCGTCACGTGCGCCACGGTTAACTCCGCAAGGCTGTGCAGCGAATATTTTGTCTTGACGTCCGTCTTCCCCAGGGCGTACGTGTAAGCTATAATAGAGCATTTTAGCTTGGCGTGTTTACGCTCCGCTCAGGGCCTCAGCGGAGCGCGAGTGCAACTGCGCATGCGCTCTCCGGTACGGAGGCAAGCGGGCTACCGGAGCGGGGGGTGGGCTCCGCTTACGAGCCGGTTTAGCGGAGCGCTGAACGTCACTACGCGCGCGCGCTCATATCCAACATGGCTGCCCCCACGAGTGGCATGCCTTGCACCGCGGCCGGATCGGCGTCATCGTCCAGCGCACATTGCAGGCCCCGAAAAACGATTTCGCATCGACGAGGATTTGCGCCTGACCCGCGATGTGGCTAGTGCAGACCCATACAATGGCCCACGGCCCCCAAGCCTGGGATAAATAAATCACGAAAACGTCTCCAGCACATAGGCAAATGTCAACAAAGCTTTCACCAAGCCAACCCTTTATTCTTCACACGGTAAAATGCACCAATAACGCGTTATTCAAGCACATACCTATTTGTTTATAAAGAAGTAACTCATATTTATTTGTTTTCCTGAGTGAAATTGGCAAAAAGTGATTTTAGTTTTGTTTCACTACGCCGCATTCAGCCCGAGAGCGCTGCGATCTCTAAGGCCACGTTCCGCTATACAAAACGTGTAACTAAAACGCGACAGTCTTCTCCCGCTCCGCTGCGCCTTAGCGGGGCCACTCGGAGCGGAGCGTGCCGTAAACACGCCAAACTAAAATGCTCTAATGAGCGGGTCAGTAACGCGTTGTATCCTTTAGATGTGCCATCGGTACCCTTAGGTATCGCCTAAGAAAGGTGAGGGCGATGGCACCATGACATCTCTTCTGCACCTTCATCCACCGCTCAATTTTTAAACGAGAATACAAAATAAATGTCGCCGATTTTTTTCATTTGCTGGATCCACCCTGATCCACATTTATCCACCTCAATCTATCTTAATTCTCCTTCTTCAGAAGTCCAGGCACTGGAGACACTTCTTTCATATTTACACGACGTGGCTCGGCCAATCTGCGCTCGCTGTTTTGTATACGAGCGACTCCCACAATCTCTGGGGCATAGCGGACGTTTTCGGTTTAGAGCTTCCAAGTAAACCCGCTATCGAAAGAAATGAGATATAACACTCAGATCGGCGCATTAGTACATATCGAACACGTTATAAAACCATATTAGACCCCGGTGGCCGGGCAGTTATCACCAGGCTCTTGGGCACGTAGTACAAATGGTGCAGGCCATGAATTCGAGGAGGCAGTGAGGGCGAGCCTTGCGGATATACGACGCCGTTGGTCCGACCTGGAATACTATGCGAGGCATGTATAGACATATCCATAGCACATAACTCAAGGCAAGCTCCTGTTCCGGTGGCACTGCGGGCGTGTTTCCTTGGAGGGCCCGGGAGAAAGCACAACAACGTCTGACAAGAATTACGTTTGTGGGTTTAACGTCCCAAAACCACGACATGATTAGAAGAGACGCGGTAGTGGAGGGCTCTGGAAATTGCACCTCCTCATCGCACAAATGCACACGGACATTTAGCATTTCGCCCCCTTCGAAATCCTGCTGCTGCGAACACGAACCGATCGCGTGACCTCCGCGTCAGCACTCAAGCTCCATAGCCACAAGACCACCGGGGCGAGTTTCTTACCGTCTTGATGGGTGCGTGTACGCTTCGTGAAAACTGACATGATCGTTGATATCGGAGCTCAAACTTTACCATGACCACAATACATCAGCTCGCTAGAAATATATAGCAAATCGATATAGTTCGGGAGCTGTCATAAAGGCAAATTATTCATTTTGCAAGGAAAGGCGTGCAAAACAGGGACACAAGAGGAGTGGACAATACTAACGCCGTCTATTCCTCTTTTCGTTTGTCCATGTTTTGTACACCTTTTCCTTAGATAAGGAATCCTCACCAACTCGCCCACCTTTCAGTCCTTTTTATTACCAAGAGGATATTTTTGCGCCAACTGCACTAAGAAGGCCTCTGAAGTGTCCTTCTTATACGATGCGATTTCTTCTCACGAATGCTCTTTCGACAGCGGTGGCCCGTCCGGACTTGGTAACATTCACCTGAATGCATGCGTTGGTATTCTAACGGGTACGCTATAAGTCGGAGAACGAAATGGGAGTACAACTCAGTCGGCGTGAAAAACAGTCGATTGTGTTGCTCCCGCGAATCTTAACGAACGTTATTTAGCACTGGCCGAGATACTTAACAAACCCAGCCCAATGCGCAGCCTTCTTGAAAACTTCAGGTCGCGATGCCGAAAAGTAGTCTCAGGCCCCATCGTATATTTATCTTAGCGCTACGGCTCTCAGCTACAGTCAAAGCACATCACCAGACCAATTAACCACACACTTAACCACGCACGTCACCAGGCCAATTAACGACAATGTGTTGCCAGCTCATGAAGTAAAAGGGAGCAATCGGTTCTTTGCTGCGCCATTTCATCGTGCAGTATGAAGTAAATTAGTCCCGGAGCAACGTATTTAAGACAATAACGTCGCAAGCCCAAACCCGGTGTGCAGGACCTTGAAATGAGAAGCTTTCACTGGTAACGTAATTGGCTTGGGAAATGACGTTGCCATCATACCACACATTTCAAAATCTACGCTTCAATTGGTTAAGGCATAAATCATGTCTGTGTTTCTATGCTCTCAGCTTCTTTCGAAGCGCTGTCATTTGGTTTGACTACTGGCGTTTTATACCCCAAAAACACGCTGTGACTTTGAGAGACATCTTAGTTGTGGACTCCGGAAATTACGACCAACGCACACTGACATCGCACAGTACACGGCCTCCGTCGAAACACAGCAGCCACGCCAGGATTCGATCCGGCGGCCTTCAGATCAGCAGCCGAGTCCGTTGACTGTGGAAGTACTGGTGAAATGTTCTGTTCCTGACAAATACGGGCTTGAATAATTCTAAAGCCCGAAGCATCCCACATGTAATCGCGCAGTAAACACGAGCTGTTTGACGTGTCACGATGAGTGCCAGGCTGCGCCGCTGAGATGGTACTGCTTCCCAGGTAAATTCCACCACGATAAACTGCACAGGCAATCTCCGCAGGTACAACCGCTCACGGATTGAAATAGGAAATGTAAACATTCAATTAATCTAATTACAATGTTGAATTGATCGCTGTAACCGCGTCATGTAGGTGCGAGTCTTGCCTGTAAAGGTGGTGTTTTTTTCTCGTGCAAGTCAACAATTCACACTATTTGAAGATTGCAGAAACAAAAGTAGGTGCATTACTTAGCCCTAACTTTTCCTATTTCAATCCGTGAGTACTGTACACGAAAAATCACTGCCTTGTGAAAAGTTTAACTAATGACGTAAATCTTCCGCAATACTGGCAGAATGTCGAAAGAAATATAACCAAGAAAACTCGAATTTCCACTCAAACTAGGAGAAAAGAAACATCTGCAGGTTGCCGTGCGTACCCCTTACTGCATATATATATTAACAACGGAAACACAGAACAAGATCAGCGAGGAACCAAACCTCGTTGGAGAATGTGGACAAATAGGAGCGCTTAGCGCCAATATGAGAAGCGTGACTGCCTCACAAGTGTGTCAATCCGCGTAGTCCAAAGTGCATGCGCGACATCTCAGTTACGCACGTTTCGCAAAGTACGTCGGGACCCGTTTCGGTGCGCTGCGTTTCGTCACTGAAACGCCTCCACACCGCAATCATACATAGCGATCCCCGCGTACAGCTGGAGTTGCGCATCGTGGTCGGCTCAGTTCTCTTCGCCGAAGGGCGAAGCACCGCCAGTCATAAGGTGTGCGCGACCGCGCTCCCATCTGGCGAGAGCGGCGTACACGTGGTCTAGAGTTGTGGCGCTGATGAGGAGCTCGAGCACGTTGTACTTGTGCTTGATCGCCTCGGCGTGCGTAAACAGTTCGCTCCACTGGAGGCCCGCGTCGGCCATGTGGTACTCCATAAAGCCCTGCGACGCGCAGCAGTCATTAACAGCATGGGGAAACCAGTGCTTTCCAGAAGATGCTTCGGAAGGGTATCATGGTATCCCGCATTCGTAACTCGTGGGATATATGACGTCATTTTTGATGTGGGTTTCCCTAACAGACGACGCCATGACAGTCATAGGTATAGCGGTCTACGCAAAAGGACATACATCGCTGGGCTGCTGAGAAAATGGCTAACAACGCTGCCGGCACAGGAATTTATTCACACCTAAACAATCCTCCTCCCCCTGCGCCCACCCCCCGAAAAAAAAAAGAGAGAACTTTGCTGCTAATCAATAACTTCGCATCAACATCCGCTCCCCCGCGTTCTGATAACGCTATGGGCCCCACCCATGCGCTCTTCGGTTTGTTCGTGCTTTTTTTTAAATTTTCCCAGAAGGAACACAAGAGCATGATTCCGGAAATATTAGAGGAGCGCTACAGCTTCTTTTACTGCCTTATTATCTACATAATTAGCGCATAAAAATAAAAGATATTAGCCTCTTATTACTCAACGAAAACACATTAAGTACGCGTAAGTTCTATAACTGTGCAATTGCCGCGATTCTAGTATAGCGCTTCGTCCTGCTTCTTAAATCCTTGTCTAATATACCTGAAACACCGGATATAATGATTTATTTGCGGGTTTTAACGTCCCAAAACCAGCTCTTATTATGACAGCCGTCGTAGTGGAGGGCTCCGGAAATTTTGACCACCTGGGGTTATTTAAGGTGCACTAGACATCGCACATAACACGGGCCTCAACATTTCGCCTCCATAGAAATGCAGCCGCCGCGGCCGAGATTCGATCCCGCGAACCTCGGATCAGCAGCCGAGTGCCATAGCCACTAGACCACCGCGGCCGGGCGACACCGGTACATTACACGATGCGTAATCGCCTGCTCATAAAAGCGGTTCACCAACACACCTCGAACGACTGCTGCAGCTTGCTGTTCTGGAAGGTGTCAGTGATTGCCCGCATGAGTTTGCCACGGTACTCGTAGTCATCCTTGTACTCGTCGTGCGTCTTCACGGTCACCGTGTAACCCTGGGCGAACTTGGCCTTGAGATGCGACAGCGATCCCACGCACTGAAATTCGCCGTCTATCATGATGGCCATGCGGTCGCACACGCTCTCCACTTCCTCCATGCTGCGCGCAGTACAGTGCAGACAACTGTTACTTTTTGCTACATATCGGCCACAGGGAAGCTCAATCTTTCTTCACAACGCTGGTTCTCAGAAAGCACTGCGAAATGTGCGGAGCCTTCGAAAGCTCTCAAAATTATTCGACTTAAAGGAACATCAAAAGGAAATATTAGGTAGAGCAAGATGGAGCGTCAGAGCTTGATAGAAACCAATTCGACATTCCTGGCGAGAACGGACTGGTTGTAAGCGAAGCAGATGAATTTGACGAAGAGGGGTGGTGCTGTTTCTCCTGCTCTATTCACGACTTTCTAAGATGACGTCAGACTCAGAGCATGCACTTCCAGTACTCCATTACTGCCCCAGTTTATCAATGAAAAGTTTATGAGATAAAATATAACTGTAAACATCACTGCATGCACCGTACTGTCGGCAACCAGGGTCGGGACGTCATGTCCCCTCCTCGGCTCCGGTGATTCAAATTAATCAGCGCCGCCAGGTATTTCCGGAGGCTGTTTTCTACGCAGAGATTCGTTCATTCGTGCGCAGAATGTGGCGATAGGCTTCAGCGCATGTAAACAATATCTGGCAAAACCTTAAATGCCGTCCCCACGTAAACAAAGGAAGCGTGATAGCAGACACGCTACACATATCCGAACATGCACATCTAACCCAGTGTTTAAGGTCTCCCTGCACGGTCGAAAATCCGACGCAGGAGTGACGGGAAGAAGTTTCGTTGATAGGGCGAAAGGAGCACCGCGCTGTCTTTCTTAAGATGTCGGGAGCGCATATGGCCGAGAACTCCAACGGATGTTAGCGCGGTCGCGAGGCTGCGTTGACAACTTTCCGAAGGAGCGCTAGGCATTGCGGTAGTCCCTCGTACATTCAGGTTTTATCACAGCTGCGTCGGCACGTTACCTTCAAAACTAGACAAAAAGGCGATTGCCTCCATCGAGGGACGGGTTTTTCCGCGCTTTTTGGGCGTAATTGAGACCGGGGCCCGCAGGGTCCGTCCTCGTCCGTGGTTACGCTCGCGGCTGGTATTAAGCGCAGGTTCGCCGCTCAGTCATGAGAGGGCGCCACTGCTTTAGAGAGCGAGCGCGCGCGAGGTGGCTGTAGAGGAGGAGGGAAGATTCCTCCTCCTCCGCACCCAGATCTACAATTTAGCAAAGAAAGAAATAAACAATTCACGAAAATTATAACTATCAAGGGATTTGAACTCTGGTAAGTCCGACGGTTAGCGTCACACCCACTATACGCGCATGCTTAAGATTTCTGAATTGCTGAGTGCCCTAGCCATTTCCAAGCACCTTAGGAGCATTTAGTATTAAACGTATTGTGTACTGTATGGTTTCTCTCTGGAAAATAAGCCAATTAGTACAAGCTAATTAGCTGTCTTACCTGTTCGCTTTAGCAGGCTACTGCCTGTACCGAAGTTGTAGATCAAGTTTTGAAATAACCGACTGCAGCGTCAGCAACAAGGTACAAATGCTGGACTTCCGGGTACGTGCCCTTAAAGCAAAAACAATCACATGAATGTGATTGTTTTCAATCACATTCATGTGACTGATACGGGCGCAATCATGATTGCGTCCGTATCAAAGGATCCCACAGGAATGGCAAAAAAAAAACTAAGCGCTCTTATCTCCGCAGTTGTGCCACAGTCGGCTCCAAAGTGAGCGGCAGAGCAGCTGCGTCTCCCTTCAAAATAACCTGTCATAAACATATCAGTCAGCCCACATATCTTCCGCTCCACTGACTGAACCGGTGTCGTAGCTCTTGGCAATTACCATCATGCATGTGCGCAACTGCAGTATTTCAAAGGGTGAACGCGGTTGAGAGCTCCAATGAGCTTTAAGTCGCGTGTTGCTTCTGTTTTTTATGAACGCTGAGCCGCTTTCTTGTTTCTCCGAAGTGCTTGCATTCTGCACTAACTTCCCAGTGTTATAGCGATGAGGCTCAATACCTCTGACCTGCGCGGCTAATTAAGAATTTCGAATCCAGTTTGTAAGACGTAACGGTGGAGGTATTGGTGATTGATTCTATCATATCCCAAAGGCAGACGTCTTTTATGTGTCGTATTGTTTCTTATCAGGCGTGTGCTGCCGCGTGCTAGTATGTAAGAGCATTAGTTGTGTCTGCTGCTACCAATGTTTTAAACTACAGTTTATGCAAAATGTTCTGAGCGGCAATGTTACGGAACTATTGCTCCCTTGTCGCTGTACCGCAGCGAGAGAAAAAAGGCGAAGCCATATAAACAAGGGTAAGCGAAGTCGCACAGACCACTTTCGAACGTGAGGGCGGCGCATTGCTAAACGCTGTACCGGCGACAGCACAGAAACGGTCAGTACAGCGGCACCCACCTTCCAGTCGTGATGAGGACTGATATGCCAGCGCTATCCTGGAGTCCACGTAGCGCGTCCCACATTGTCCGGCGCGAGACCATGTCCACACCGACCGTCGGCTCGTCGAGCAGCACCAGGGGCGGTAGGCCAACCAGAGCCATCGCGACCGACAGACGTCGTCGCATTCCGCCACTGTACGTGTCCACAACATCCCCAATGGCCACGTCCAGCCCTACGAGGCGCGCAGTGTCCTGAGCCACGGCGGCCACTCGGGACGCCGGCACGCCCCGCAGCGTGGCGAACAGCCTCAGTATCTCGGTGCCTGTGAGCTCGTCCAGTAGCCCGTCGTTCTGTGGACAGTAACCTAGACCGGCCTGCCACCGTGCGGGTGAGCCGCGCATCCCGATATATCCGGTGGGAGTCTTCATCAGTGCTCGACCACGGTCGTAAGACAGTTCGGTGGCGATCATGCGCAGTAGAGTGCTCTTCCCCGAGCCAGGCACGCCGAGCAGGGCCAGCACCTCGCCCTCCGCGACGCCGAACGAGACGCCGTTGACGACCAACCGCTTTGCGGAACCTCTGCGTGCCGCCAGCATGTGGGTAGCACGTTTAGGCGGAATGATTGAAGCTTGGAATAAATTTAGTTTTCTGGTACAAGTGACACGTGATGTAACAACGTAGCTATAAATGTGGCGACGGTTTAAAAAGGGCGTCAAACAGGACTGTACGAGGTGTATCAAGATCAGATCGAAATGTTGCGCGCATTTTTCACGAAGTGCTGTTTGATATGAAAGTAGCGGACCACTTTTGAATAAAGGAAGAACGCAGCGGCAAATGTGACATTTTGATACCTGAGCGAGAACGCTACAGTGGCATTTGAAACCTATCACTGATTGATTGATTTGTGGGGTTTAACGCCCCAAAACCAGCTCTGATTATAACCTATCACTGAAGGGAGACAATAATAGGCGTGTCCCTTTGGCACAAAATATAGACTGCATCTCGTGGAACCGTACGCAACCAGGACGAGGTACCTCGGTGCCCCGATGCATCTCGTGTACTGTCTGGATCACACTTGTCTGGAGCAGTCGAACGACCGGCTGTCGACTGCACCAGCGCCGCGTGCCGGCAGCCTCTGGGTTTGACGTTCGTTGTATACGAGCGCCAAAAACCACCATGCTGTATGGCTGGTCATAGTTATTTTCAGTTATCGGCCTGTATATAGATGCGAAGCAGCTCTTTGACTAGCCTGTGTAACGCTGTCCCTCCGTGCATCCGTACGAACGCGCCGCAACGCGTTCCCCTCGCCGCAGGTGTTGGAGCGGTGCCAAGTAGGTCACGCCACAGCTGCGCTTTGACGTCACGCTCCCCTCGCAGTGCGCGCTGACGTCACTCTCCCCCTCGCCTGCTGCGCGCTCGCCGCAGCTGCCGCCTCGTCCGCAACACCTTCCGCTACCGCCGATCGCTCCGCTACCGCGACCGCCGCTCGCTACACCGCCGACTCGTCGGTTCACGCGCAATAAATTAACACCATCTTCCCAAAGGGAACCCTGATGGGATGCGAAGCACCCGCGTTAGCGCCGTTCAACCCGTGACGCCACCCGTGCGCAACGCTGCTGCTTCGCATCCCATCAGGGTTCCCTTTGGGAACATGGTGTTAATTTTGTTACGAGCGATGGTGTACGGAATCTGCGCTTTCTCCGCTTGCTTCGAGGCACACAGTAATAGCCGCTGCCAATAACGGAGCCAAAATGAAACACGATTCCCTTAACACATTCGTATCTGATTGAAGCCGGGAGATTGACAGAAGAATTATTGCCGTTGCTTATGTTGAATCACGTCGGGCTGCCAGTTCCAGCGCAGGCACACTGGCGCACACCCAAGCTTATCACGAACGGCTACTGTTACGCAAGCCACAGCAATCAAAAGAAAAGGAGGAAAAGAAAACAATAAAAGTACGATGTCTACTACCAATTCCCTCCAACAAAATTTAGTAATAGATATCGCAGTTTTGCGGCGACTATACGTGCCACGTTCAGCCTTCCGAGCTCGCATCTCTCGAACCCAGCAGCTACTGACAGGCGGCGCTCGCGCAGCCGTCTGCTGAACAACTTTCCAGACAAGTTTGATTCATGCTGTGCACCGAAGCAGTTCAATGGTCCGTTGGCGCGGTGAGATGCAGTCCAATGGACATGCCAATTTGACGTCTGAATACACGGACAGCGTTTATCATCTTAATGAGAACTGTATATGCAAAAATAGTTTCAGTTGCCGCCAGTTTATAACAGAATTGACGATGCGCCTCTTGGAGAACGACGGTTGTTTATATATATATATATATATATATATATATATACACGGTCAGCTGCAGCGCACGAATTGGGAATGCAGCCGTGTCATCACGGGTCCGAACATTTTTGGTCACTGGGTCTTTACGTAAACCAATGAGGTGGTGTGAAAGAAATGTGTCCTCAGAAAATAAATTACAAACGTCTGTTCAGCACCAAACAGGGCTCCTAACCAGCAACACAAGCAGCAGTCAGGTTCCTATAATGCTTTCGCTGGGTATCTTGGCGCACGTCAGTGCGAATAACGTACATTTCATATCATCACCGTATTACCATGCAATGTTGGCGCGAGAGATGGCGCACACACACTGCTGGCACCTCGATTACTTTATGTACAAATGGAGATGACCTCGCACCTTGCAAAACTCCAGAACGCCTAAGACGTCCTTGCTCAGCTTGCCGGAGAGCACCTCGGCACGTACGCGACTTTCCTCGGCGTCCACGTCCTCGTCCCTTGATTTGTGAACAGGCACGACACGCTCAGATCCCTTCTGCACATGCGATGCTACAGCTGTAGATAAGGGTCACGTTTTTTTTAATGCATATCGCTGCAGTCGTAGCAGCCGCGGTTATCTCCTAGTTCACATGATCAACATCCTTGTTTGTCGGGGTACTCTCGGCTCTTGGGCTTTTCGTCACCCTTTCAAAGAAGCACTTGCACTAAATTCTAAAGGCGAGATAGGGTGAACACATGCCATCTTTGAAATATTGCCACGTTCTTGTGACGATATGAAAGCAGCAGAACTAAACAAGATGTCAGGCGGACTGTTTATTAGGCGATCCTGTGCCCACTAGAACAAAGGCAATCACCACGCTGCGCAGCAAGAGCGGCGTGAACAGTCGTCGGTCGTCGAAAAAACTGACAAGCGGCGAAAATGCGTCGGCTTTGATGCACACGTCATAACGCATTCCCGCATTATCTCTGAGGTTCTAGAAGACATTCAAATGTTCGCGTCAGGCCTGCAGAGTTTCAAGAACGGTCGACACGGTTCCCGACGCGACATGCAAAATAAACTCGGCCTGCGGTGTGCGTAAGAAAAAGTGATAACGGTGCTCGCCGCGGAGAACTAAAAGAAGTACTTGTGTCACTGGAAAGTCATCAAGGCGTTCTGTTTGAACAAACGAAAACAACCGCACGCGTCAATATGAACGGAAAGTACAGTCTACAGCACATTTAAAGTCAACTTTAAAATTCCTGAAACGCAACTGAGCCGCCAACGGTGGACCTCGCGGAATCGACAGCTAAAAGGGTTTGCTGCGAACAAGCAACAATCATCCTCTACCAGTTCCTCTGCAGCACACAATTCGTGGGGGAGGTTTGCCGGGGCAATTTTTCGCTCGACCGCTGTTGGTTTATTTGTGTTACGTCGTTTCCAGGGCCCTATGGTGTAACGCTTTACTGAACTACGTTGCATAAAATTGCAACTATATGTTGTGGCGACCAGTGTTGCAATTTTAAAGTGAAAGAAAAAATTACCCAAGTCCTCCTTGCAGCATAAAACTCAAAAGAAATCTATTAACTGACAACTTCCATTCCTTGCACGAAGGAATCGCATTTTGAAACACCTCGTTCAAACGAATTTGGCTTATGTGGGTTTTAACTTCCGTGTATAGGATGCAGTCACCTGCGTATAACTTCACCTTTAGGGTATGCCACGAGGTGTGACATTTATCGGTAACAGAAAGGGGAGGGCTCAGAGGAAAAAGTTCCTGAGGCACACCAGAGTCAACCGGTACACAGCGAAGTGTACAAGAACAATGATCATTGCACGAAACCTTCTCTTTTTCGCTGAGAAGATATGCAGAAATCCAGTTTGCAATCAGAGCACTTTTCAAGAGCAAATCCAATGTGAAGAATAAACTATTAACCTCGAATTGGTTTAACCGTAGTCTGGAACAAAACGGACGCCCTCTCGCTTCGCCAAGCTGCTCATATATATTAGCACTCTGAGAATGCTTCGCCTCATTAACCTACCGAAAAAAATGCTTTCAGAAACTCCTTCATTTAGTTCGCCCGAGGATATTATGGTATATAGGAAAAGAAGACAGAAGCATATTGTTAGCGTCTTGTAGGGGCACCTCATGCGTAAATAAATAACCATGGCATTCAGATGGAAGAACCACAGCAGCTAAAAATATCAATATGCAGATAGTGCTTTCTCTGATGGTCCACTACCTCTTAAGATCTGATATCCACTGACGCTACTTTCTGAAAATATCCCTATTGGCTACCTCTCAGTTACATTTGCTTTTAAAACTCACAGTTCCCGTGACTACACTCGTTGGAGTCTTATCAAGCCGCTTACCAAACTCTGTTTCCCCACTCACGGCTGTGGAACAGTCGCGTTTGAATAAGGTGCAATGAAATGAGTTGTTAAATGTCGTTTTAATGAATTTAAAAGCGGTCAGGTGTGTATGACGTTCCCACGTATTTTTGCTCTCGCGTGCTGGTTTACATCTGGACAACCCACACCAGCCCGCTCTGCGAGCATCCACACCAATGAGTGTAAAACTCATGAAGCATTATAAAGAGGCTTTGTGTCCAGAACTCTGTCGGGCAGTGATGTCGCAAGACATTATGGACAAGCGACGTATTGATGTTGCGCCAGTGAACCGCGCGGGAGCATATTTCCAGCGATGCTGCCGGACCAACGAGTATGAAAAGAGCAGTAAATGCTTACTAGCAAGTAAAGGAACACGAGAAAAAGCTGATATGAAAAACGACTTGCAAGGAACCGACTAACGGACTGCTAAACAGACCCATTGTCCAACCATTCTGCAACCTCCTCATTCAATGACCATTATTCTAAGATTAAAAGATTAACGTACCAAAGATTCTGTCTCGAAACTACAATTGATGCTCCTAGGAGTACCTAGGTTCAGGTCAGGTGGACGAAAACGCCAGAGGAACCTACGCCATTGGTCCCTTCCTTAGAAAACTTCGTCGACAGCAGAACGCGGACCAGCGAGCAGGTCGTGGCAAGGCGATATTAAAGAAAACGGTCGGCATCGAAACCTTCGTGGATGGTGCTCAGTATGGGCGCTCTGGTAAATATGTTGTCGCGGTGTTCAGCGAGAAGGGCGAGTTGCAGCCTCGATAGGAGGTGCCACGGCTGACGTGGCTGAGCAGGTGGTGGTTGCGTTGGCGATGCATTGTTCTACGAGGCCGTATATCTACATTTACTCACCCGTGGCAGTGAGGGCTCTCGATTCTAGAATGGCTGCGAGGCAGGCCGCGGTGCTTCTGAGAAGCAAGTTCACAACTAATTCCGATGCAGTAAAATACATCACGTGGTTCCCCGCTCATACTGGCGACAGCGTACTGCGGGGCCACCCGTATCCCAATGAGACTGCTCGCCGCCGTGCGCGAGAGCTAACGCGCCGCGACGGCGGCGGGCCTTCATTGGTCGGCCGCCGCGACCACTTATTAACCTTCCATGAGATCGTATTGTGTAGATCTGAAGCGATCATATCCTCGCGAGCTTGGAATGTGTGTGTGCGTGTAGGGGGTGGGGGGGGGGGAGGGGGAGGGGTAGCACACTACTTCATATGCTCTGGCAGTGTCCTTTTACGTAATACGTCACTCACCAGCGCGCAGGACAAGAACGAGGCCATCACAAGTACTGAGCTCAAGATGCAGTCCAAGGCCGTCCAGAGGGCCCGTGAAAGAGCGGAGAGGCTTGGCCTCCCAATGCCGACGTGGGAGTACCCAGCGGCGAAGCGGGGGCCCCAACCGGGCTCCTCCGGTTAGTACCTCAGGACCTCAATAAAGTTGAATGCCTGTGTGTCGATCGATAAGAGATCGCGAGGGCAGCGGAACCTCCCGCGAACGCTAGACACCGACTGAGCGCCGTCATATTAGACTTTTCTGCGTTGACTCGCCTCAAGCAGCATTTAGGAGTTCAGTCTTGTACAGTTGACCCCAGGCACCGCCGCAGAAAAACATCCCCATTGACTCTGTGAGAATGTCACTGCTTGCTCTTCCCGCCCTTTAATGGCTACCTTCCAGAGAGCAAACGCCGGGGCCTTTATCTGGTTACTAAGCGAGAATGTAGGCGCACCCTAGCGTCAACATGATGATTCTACGAGTTGATTCGGGTACGTAGGACGCGTTTAGAAGAAAAAGTATCTGCGATTTAAGGCAATATTGCACCCTGTTACGAGAGAGCCATTGCAGCCGTCCCATAAATGAAAATTTTTGGTAGGACAACAGGCCAAGCACAGCCTAGATAACCGCTCCAAAGCTCCAAGTATGAGACATGTCGCTGCGAAATCTTTGCACAGTGCCACATTACATAAGCTAGTTACCCCAACCAGACAAGTCAAAGAAATATTGCTGCTCCGCGGTTTCTCCTCTTTCTTTGATATGTCGCTGAATGGATTACCTTGCGAGCGCTGAGCTTTTATTTGTTAATTAGAATGCCGACGTCGCCAAGGCATATACAGGCCACCCTTCATTAGCCAGCAGGTTGTAAATACTAAAATCGCGAAGCTCTGTACCTGCATCGGCGCACGCCGCGATCACTTCGATCACGGCCGCCTGGATGGTAACACTGCCAGGCACAGGACGATCTCGCATTGCGCTTATATCTGCTCTCAATAACGAAAAACATCAGCATTACTATTATGCGCCGTACATGGCTTCCTTAGGGCACACATCACACACCCCCCCCCCCCCCCCCCTTCTTTTCACCAACGAAGCATAAACGCGTGCAAGCAAAAGAGTTTGTTGAGAAGCTTATCGGGTTGCAGGTACGCTGCACGCCTCGCTTCTTGCACCTTCCGTGTCTTTTGCGTTCATCAGGCTAGGAAGAAAAATGAACGTAGCCGAAGACTTCCTCATTGCAAAGCACCGGTAAACACTTGTGCGCACAGCAATATAGTCGGACGCGCTATGTCTTTATTTCTTTTTTTTTTTTGGTAAATTCGTCTCTCCGCCATTTGCCATTCTCGACCGCGATAGCATATAGAATGCTCGCGCTTAACCGCCAGGCCGGCACTACACGCGCCGTCCAAACTCAAACGACTGCTTCCTATATAGCTGTTTGAGGATATGGACATAGCAAGTGACCGTACGTTCCTTACCTGCGGTGCGAAAATTTCTTGTATTTGATCCAAGCCGCCGCCGTCCAGGTAAAGCAGGAGCGCGCCAAACATTATGCCCTCGAGTAGCATGAAAAACACCTCTGTGACGTCAGATATATTAGGCGAGAAGTCTGGGAGCTGCTTGGCTCCCAGCTTGAGAAACTGTGGGCAACAGTACTCCACGAAGTCCTCGTTGTTGTCCCTCTCCTCCTTGGCCGCCACGCTGAAACCTTCCGCAGGTTCCACGCACACGCGCCGATACGAGTCAACGGTCGCTGCGAATTAGGGAACCTTAGGACGCTTCATGCACGTGGATGCCAGCGTTTCAACTGATTCAACTAATGGTAGTCAGGTTACATAGACGGACTACATTTCATGTACCGTGATGTTGAGTGAGCCTTCCCATCTATATTATTACGACGGAAATGACGGTCGAAGTTCGCAATTTCTGCACGTTTCGTGCAGAAATTCTGATCTTGCTCGTTGCAGTACGGATTTTAAGCAACATTTCCTTTTTCCATTGACGCAGCAAATCTGACCGCACCTTTGTATTCTAGATGTAAATGGCTTCCTTAGAAAATGGGTTAGTTATTATTTTGAGTTCCGTTTATTTTCCAACTGAGTTGCGGGAATGACCGAGGAAAAAAAAATACTGCAAGAAACTGCTTCAGGTGAAGCTGGCCACGTCATAAACAGTACTGCTTCGTAGCGGCCGAACGCAAACAATGCTACTTTTCCACAGACAAGATGACATAGGTCAAAGTGGTAAAAACTACTAAAACAGAGCGTTTCAAAGAGCTTTAGGTAAGGTTGCATGAAATTCGTATTGCGAAACGCCTGTACGAAAAGCCTCATATAGCTTCTTTTGTCTGTGGAATATTATGCGGGCTTACGTTAGCGTACAGGGTAATTGCCTGTTGAATGCTCTCGTACAGGGTAATTGCCTGTCGGTGCTCGAGAGCCCGCTGAATGCTCTCGAGCACCGACAAATATTGGCAAAATTTGGGCAAACGTTTGCTTAACATTCATTGTGTATGACAATTCTGGCTGCATTTGGCTGACGGTGCTACGTATGTAGTGATCGTTAAGTAGTTCTTAACAACAGTTAGCGCTCAAAAATGACGGTTAAGTGCCAATAAGCAGTCGAAAGCTCCTGCTAGGGCTGGTTAATATTTGGCCAACCAACTCCGATGTGGACTGAACGTTGTTAGTGGCCGCCGATACTGGTTAAATCCGGGTAGAGGTCACCACCGGCTCACGTTGTTTAGAGGGCCCATCCCCAGGTCAACAGGGCTGAACACGGTAAGTACGACGTGTACACTGTTAGCACGGTAAACTTTACTTTACTTTATAGGTACACAGAAATGTGAAAATATGCTCTTTACTAAAGGTTAAAGCACTTTAACGTTTAGTCAAGGAGAATATCTTCACATTCTTGTGTACCTTTATAATAAACTAAAGTTTACCTTGCTAACAGTGTATGTCGCCTTCCGTGCTGGCAGGAAGTTCGGAAGCGTCTGCGCCAGCACTGACAAAACGGTGCGAAAGACGGGGGAGGCTCCACCTGAAACAGAGTGTTCTAATAAACACACCACGTGGTTCACTAACTATGCCTGCTGCGTTCTTCACTCACAGCCTCCTCCTGTGATTGCGCCTACACTTCACGTCCGCTTGAAAAACCATAAGAAAGAACACGTTGGGCTAGTTGTTCATATCTGAAACGGAAATCTTGAAGCCATGTGTGGTGGTTCTGGCGAGGTATTGACGAGCATTCGTTGACGTTGTTACGTTGACGAGCATTCGGTGAACATCATTACCCATACTGGTTGTCTGTAGAAGCTTTTCGTGTTGCACCTATAAACCACCGTTGACAGTTGAGCGCCTGTCATATATCTAGTTCTCGTTGCCGTAGTTTTGAGGGCTACAACCTTTCCGTTTCATAAAAGAGGATGCCAGCTCTTTGAAGGGCGTGCTGTCAGTGCACCTTGCCCTCTATTGCCGATAGAAGAGAGAGGGGGGGGGGGGGCAGACTGGGCTCCCGAGCTGAGGAAGCAGTCGAGGAAACTAGACACAGAGCCATCGTTCTCGGCACATCGCTGAGGTCTTTAAAATGATAAGAAAAAATACTTGCGTGACCTGCCCGTCTGTCGCTTTTATTGATGAAGTAGGGGCTAACGCTGAACACGCTCAGTTTTGATATGTTTGCTACTATTGAGCTTTTTGTGATTATGTACGGTGTATTGTCTGTTTGTCAGTTAACTTCGGGAAAGTGGGGTTTTATGATATCTCTTTCCAGGCTGTAGATATATTTGGTGTTTTCTAGTAAACTTTCAACTGCTAGACAATACTTGCGCCGTCTTTTGTTTTTTATCGTGCTTCGTTCCGTACGCTCCGGCCGTGATGGGGAGGCATATTTAGGCGCAGAATCGAAAATTAGTGTACCTCGGGCATCGTTTCGCCGGGGATTGCAATACTTGGCAAGAATCCAGCTTCAGCAGAACTGGGCACTCACCTCTGCTGCAGATATAGGCGATCTGGCTTTTGGCTACCGTCTTCCCGAAAGCCGACATGAAAGCGAACGATGGCATCATGCGCAGAAGGGGGAGCAGGTTGTGCAGGAAGAACCTTAGGCCGGCCGCCGAGCGCAGTAATCCAGCGGCTATCGAACCGCTCTGCATGAATGCTGTAAAAAAGTTGCGTTCGTGGAGCAGGCACGGTCTCTTACCAATTGGCGTGATAGATAGATAGATAGATAGATAGATAGATAGATAGATAGATAGATAGATAGATAGATAGATAGATAGATAGATAGATAGATAGATAGATAGATAGATAGATAGCATCAGCAACATTTATCAGGTGCACTGACATCGCACAGTAAACGGGCCTCAATGTTTAGCCTCCATCGAAATGCGGCAACCGCGGTGAGGATTCCATCCTGCCACTTTCGGATCAGCAGTTGAGTGCCATAGCCACTAGACTACCGTGTAAGAGGAACGCAGAATAGTGCTGGTTAATATTGGCGACAATCACGTAACGCTTGCATTAACTTAGAGGGTAATGTCATAAATGGCACTTACTACGTTCGTTTAGCCCAGGATTATATACCTCCGTTCGCCAAACACGTTAGATTGCCTAAACGTGAGCTGCTCATAAAAGCCACACTTGCGCGCTGGAACATCTATGTCTTCCGGAACTCCAAAGGGAGTGCCCTCGGAGCAGTGGCCTATAAAATCCTCCAAAGGCCTCGTGCTATAAGCGACATTGTTCGTAAACGGCATCACACGCCGAACTTCTCAGTGTACATAAGCAAATGTGCATCGACCCGTCTGGTAACACTTGCTCCAAGTAAAAAAAAAAAGAAAAACGCTGACAAACTAGCATCGTCGCCAACTTGCATCTAATTCTAGAGCGCCACCTTCCGGAAGTATTTGTTGATGTTGGTGAAAATTGCCAAAGTCCTCCACTACGGTGCATCTCATAATACGATCGTGATTTTGGGACGTAAAACCCTACAAATGAGAACACAATTTGAAGTCAGAAATGAAATGTGACTCCCACGTCTATTTTGGTAACATACAGTAGCGCATACGTTCGCAGCTGATAACGCTGAAGCCCATTAGAAAATCTTATTTCCCTTGTGCAATTGCTTCCTGTAAAGCACCCTTAGCCATGTCTGCGCCTACCACAAGGAAGCCCGGTCTACTCACCGCCAAAAAAACTTGCGAGCAAGACGAGAGCGTAGCCGGTTGTTGGGGTGTCCGCAACTAGCGTCAGCAGGTAGGACATGGGCAAAGCAGCAATGCCGTAGCAGAAGAATATGAGCAGGATCGGTTCTGCGCAGATTAACAACAATGCGTTTTCAATCGCAAGTCTGACTGTAGTTTCATATAATTTGTGAAGTTCGTCCGCACGCGTATAAAATTGCGTATATGCCTATGCGTGCGAACTGTTCGAGGTATACTACTGACGGCTTGAAATATGTCATTTCCAAACCTTACTAACATGGCCAAGACTGTCAACTGTGCGCAGCACTGGTTCGCCCCAATTACATAATAGAAGTTCTAAAACTCTCTCGTGCTTCTGCAGACATGCTTCTTCGGCTTTCCGCTCAATGTTACCGGAACTTTCTGCATTGTCCATAGTTAAAATGGAAATTCTTGAAATAACATGGGCTCGGTTGCGTCCGCTGTTACAGGAAAGATTTGTAAGCGAGGAATCATACGGTTTCGCTTTCCACAAGAATGCAGTTACCTAGACTTGCATAGAACACTAATGGATTGTATAGTGCGGGGTCATTTTTTACAATATGAGCCGTTCACGGAAAGCGTTTGTGCAGCCATTTCAAGCTAGGGAGCTGGTGCAACTCCTTTCAAACGAGAGGCTGTCACCCCTCTGATACATACAGCCAGTTTTTTTTTAATAAAGAAGCATAATCGCTATGAAGAAAATGCAGCAGGCGATGGTTGACCTGATAAGCTCTAGAAAGGCATGGTAGGAGTCTTGGAGGGCTCTTTTAGGTGGCAACCGCACCTCCTTTCTCCCTTAATCCCACTGACAGAGAAAATAAAACTAAAACTGGGCCGCGCAGATGCTGAGCGCGATGCATAACTTGTCTGAGGAATGTAACTAAGACACTGAGAACCTTCGAAAGTCGACGACTTAGTAGCAGGAGATAGCTCAATTGGAGTCTTCCTAAAATGGATTTACGCAGACACTCTTAACACTCGTATGCTAGAAACTGTTTGCTGCCTCATGTGTACGGCTGCTTTTAGTTTCACATAAGTCCCTCAAGTGTCTCTTAAAGGGTGTATGTTCAATGCAGGCTGAATACACTACATCATTTGGAAGACTGCCAAGATTTGTATACGGCAATTGTCGCTTCCACCGCGTGTACATGCGTGCGCTTTTCCGGTGGCTTTTCCGCGGTGTATAACGCTTCAGTTCTTTCGGTAACGAACATCCTATATAAGTTATTCGCAAGGTCAGGACAACGTTTACCAATTCGAGGCACTAGTCGCAGTGCTTCTCTCCAAGTGCCCACTTGGACTCCCGAATATAATCTTGTCGATGTTAGCCAACGCTCCCAGCAGCATTGACCGTAAGCTTCAGTGTCACACGTATCTACGTGACTGCAGAAGCCTAAGCAGTAACTGCTGCCGGCATAGCATGAGTAGCAGCTCACCACGTGCTAATTGTAATGCCTTGGCTTCGCGTCGCGCCACCTGCAATTTCTTTTGTCATTCAACATTGGTTTCGCTTTGTCTGATCACTACTGAACCACAATTTAGGAGTACAAGTAATCTCCCTCAAATTTCCATGGCACCAGTGTATGTATGCTTCACACGGCAGTGCCTAACATAGACCTCAATCGCTTCACGTCATACCGGCTTACATGCAAACAGAGTAACTCACGCATCATCTCGATGAAAAAAGCGCCATAGTAGTAGAACATGGAAGACAGGAAGGTGCAGCATGACAGCGAGTAGATGAAGTAGTCGAATATGAAGTTGGCCAGCCAATACAGACGCAGGGAGAGGCCCGTGAGGAGCTGTAGTTGGCGGCAGCCGCTTACGCGGTCCACTACCGGAAACAGGCCGCACGCCGCGGTCATCATGGCCAGCGACATGGCTCCGAACGTGAAGCGCTCTAACTGCCGTTGAACGACTTCGGGTGAATCCGGATCGTAGGCGATTGCTTCCTCCAGCTGCTTCTGAGGTCTGACGCGGAGCTTGATCGACGCCGTGTCGTCGCCGACGGTCCAGCGCAGCAGCGACGTGTGGATCAGGTTCAAGGCGATGACGGCGCTGTGGTACACCTCGCCGCTATACCTACAACAGTGCAATATTTTCTTAAAAACTGTCCACTAATTTATACCATTGCGGCTGTTTGTTTGGCGTCTGTACTAATACATTTACAACCTACGGCGCTAAAACCATTGGGCTATTCGCTTGAGGAATATAATTTCCCCATAAACGGCAACATCTGACCGTTTTCACAGATAATTGGCTCGTCCGCACGCTATTTAGCGCTTCCACCAGCGCAGAGGGCAAGAAAACGTGAGCGGCAAGTGACTGGATTATACAAATACTATTGCGGGAAATAGTGCGTTTTCTCAAGGCAAGAAAAGTAGTAACGGGGCAAATTTGCTTTTGTTCATGAGCTACGCAGCCGTTATGCGATAGTATAACCTTTGCGCTTGACTAACAGTCGAACAACAACGTTTCTGGAAAGAAGCATTCGCAGGAGGAAGATACTCTTTGCCTTGTGTCACTGCTCATTAACTGCCTTGTGTTAGCTCTCGATTTATTTATTTATTTATTTATTTATTTATTTATTTATTATTTATTTATTTATTTATTTATGGCGTTTTACGTCCCAAAACCAGCTATGAATATGACAGGCGCCCTAGCTGCGGGCTCAGGAATTTCGACCACTTGCAGTTCTTCAACGTGCACTGACATCGCGCAGCACACGAGCCTCAATATCCCCCCCCCCCCCCCCCCCCCCCCAGTCGAAATGCAGCCGCCGCGACCGGGACTCGATCTCGCGACCTTCGGATCAGCAGCCGAGTGCCATCACCACTAGACCACCGTAGCGGATATTCTGCTAGGCCTCGTCGTAGCAAAAGAATTCTCTAGCGCCCGCTTGTGACATGGTGCAAGTCCTCCTGAAGCACCACATAAGAATGAGCAAGAAAGCATCACACAGCCCACACAATACAACGCCGCTATCACGCCAAGGCCTCATTTCGCTTACCAGGCGATCGCAAGCCTCCCTTCGTAATCTTTGGAGACCCCCAGCTGGACGACTCCCTCATCTTGATCTCGGAGCTTTGAACTCTTTTTGCCGATGAGGAAGAAGCTTCCTCCGACCACGTGCTGTGAGTATTCCTCCATGCTGCGGACGCCCACCTCCAGGAGATAATCCGTGATATCACGGACTCGTGTGGCCTGTTGGATTCCATGGAAACAAACCGTAATGACTCATACGCAGTCGAAAACAAGAAAACGGTAGACGTACTGGCATGTAACATCGTTACCATGATTTTTAGACAACTACAGCCCATTATGGCCAGTAGCACTTCTTGCTGCCATCGGCAGAACAAAAGGCCTATGCCATACTACGAAATCATATTGCTCGTTGGTCCTCCCTGATTACTCAATTGAGCATCGACAGGCAAAACCGACCATTCTTCGATCAGTCCTCGATCCCTAATTGGTCAATTCTGCCCATTATGGCGGAATCGGCCAAGCAGAAAGGGCCAACATGAAATAGCCTTTCTTCCGTTGCTCAGTATGGGGATCTATGTGGTATGTACCCTGAGCTGGGTGACGTCACTTACGTTATGAAGCAAAGCAGCAAAATAAGTTATCATTGCAGAAATCACGTGATGCGCCACCTGCTTCAGGTTCGCTAACACACAATCGCTGCCGCTTATCTAGGAGACGTTGCTGCAGTAACTGAAAAATTTATTATCTGCGCAGTGGGACGTGCCTGTAGGTGTCGGCTAACAGAACTAACCAGACGACAACGAGCAACACTTTTCAGTAAGACGATGCGATGATCAGCCCGAAGATATGCGATCGAAAGCGTTCTGGCGCCTCTTAGTTCGTGGAGACAACACGGGCTGGGATACTCGGAACAACGAGAGGGCCGCCTTTAACCTAAGCTCCTAAGCTATGGTTAGAGACGCCCAAACTCATGGCCAAGCCCATTGTACTGCAGAAACTGCCGATGTTGTCTAACTTCTTGGCCCAACATGTATGCTTGAAAAGCATGACTTCATCAAATTATGATACAAGGACCCCAAATCTCCCGCAATATTTAGCGCGCGCCTCAAAGGACACAGCACCATCTCCATCGAGATGTACAAGCTTTGTTCCCAGAAGGAAAAGAATAATAAAGTACTTACTGGAACCCCCTTTTGTTCGATGTACTGACGGTAGTACTGTGACACTAGTACGGACTCCTCATCTGCCGTGATCACGGCGGCAATGCTGAAGTTGTACATCACTTTCAGGTCGTAAGGATACACGTCCCTCACGACAGCCGTCGCCTTCACCCTGGGGAAAATAGTGGCGTAGTGTCGTCAATACCGAGCACAGCTGAATATGTATGTTGTCCCAGAGGTCCTTCCCTATTTACAGATGTACACATGTCAGAGTTATGACACATTGGCACATATGTTTCATCTGGAAATTGCAGTGCCGAGGTCGGAGATAGTTGTTTCTGAACGCTGGCGGATTGGTTCGCTTTTCACTGCATGTCATTGGCTGTCGCCATGCTTACATCATAAGCAGCCGGATGCGACCACGTTTTTGCATGACCATAATTTCTCTGCACGTCAGGCGTTTAAGCTCAAGAAAAGTTCTTTGTTTTTTATAAGAAAGTCTTATTCATTTGATGACGAAAAACATTTCGTTTTGGAGTATATTCTCTAAAGAAGACAACAAAACAGCTCATCAATTTTTGGAATGTTCACCGCTTGTTCATTAGCTGCTTCTCGCCTTCCCGTTCTGGCACAATTTATGGGTCACCTTGTCATAAAGCAGGAACCAATCAAACAAAGGAGAGTGAGCAATCGTGTGTATATACTGAGAGCGAAGGTCAATATTTCAATAGATAACCAATACTACAAATGAAGAACAACCGCGTCTACCTCCGGATATGACAGGATCCCACTAAGGTTTCCCGTACAAACCTATTGAAACGACAACTAATAATTTTTGCCACTTCATGGCACCTTAGAAGCTTCACAGGCCCAAGCTAAATAATTATACACGTAGTTCTTGCACTGAAAATACCGCCCAGGAAGCAATCTGCGTGAGTTAACAAAATGCTTTGCTGGGAGACTTGGTTCATAGTTCGAAAAGAAATTTGAATGTGTGAAGAGACGGGACACAGCAACACAAGATGACAGTCTAGGCTTGTCGTCTTGTGTACGTGCGTCCCGTTCTTCCTTTTTTTTTTTTTGCGCTGAAATATATTTCAGTTGCGTGCCCATTGCCTACTGGTCTGCGACAACCCTTCCCCTTCTTCCAGTTGTATGGACATCCGCTTCTGTTGCGCAAGGCTCCCGGCCAAACGCATTCGGAATGTTTAAAGGGCAATCCTTTGTAGCAATAGCCTGCACACCTACACAGGCTACATCAGCATTTATATCCATCACCAGCCTGTCCTTGGTGCGGGTACGCCCACGCTGGCATGACGCACATTCTGTGGGGCTGTACCAGTAATCTACAGTTGTACAAAGAGGATAGTATAAGACCAGATCTCCTTGAAGAACGCTGGCGAACTGTCTTGACCAGCTCAGAACTGACAGACCAACTATGGGCTGTCCAGCGCGCCAGGACTATCGCCGAGAGGTTACCCCCCTCGGCTATGGACCACCCGGTGGTTTAGCCCGGGCCAACGAACTCGTTGGCTTCTACAATAAAGTTTTACCATACCATACCATTGTAGCAATAGGTGTCCTAGGAAAAGCATCGACAACATGTGATGCGACAACTGAAACAGGCGCATGTGCCACAAATGGCCGCTATTTACGCATGCATGATTAAAATGACCCATGGGTCAAGACATCGGTAAAATAACATCCTTGTAATTTAGTTGCCATTAAAGAAAATGAAACCACGTGTAACACATTCGCGTCTTTCGGCCAGGAATATCCCGGTATGCGCCACACGTGACAATGTTAACCTTTACAGGCCGTTAGAAATAAAACTTAAGTGATGCCAAATTAATTTAGAGCTGAGTAGATGAAACCAACCTAGAGGAACTTTACGACACTGCGGAACGGTTTTCGCCGCCAACTGGCCTTAGCATGCGAAAAGCGACCGGTGCATTTTTTGTCCTATTTGTCGCGATTATCCACGGCTGCATCGCATTATCACAGCGCTGCAGCCATTTAAATTGACGAAGATATGGCTGAAAACGGCAAAGTAGAGAGAATGTCGCTAGAGCCAATGTTTCCACGAGTCGACTTGCAGCACGGAACTGCTTTCCCTGTGGGGGGCGGGAGGAATAACATGGCAGGTTCGAGAGCAACAAAGCAAAAAAAAAAAGCGTGGGCGTCCTTCGATGTCTTAGCGTAGTAATTGGTTGTCAAAGACGTCCGCTACCAAAGCAAGGGAAAAGAAGACAATAATACCATTGTAGTTTTCTATGACATGTCCATGACAACCATTTATTCACGCTAAGACATGGACCCACCACCAACGCTTTCCTTTATATTTTTTTCGCACCTGCCTCCCAGCTGCTCTTCTTCTGAGGTTGCGGGAGAGCGTTCACAGTGTGTAGAAACAGACGCTGGAGAGTGGCAGTCATTGCCTTGACGACGCCATGTCCACTTGTCCAAAAGCTGGCTTTAGCGTCATTTTCCTGCGCTTTGTCCTTTTTAACTATCTCGTCCTTAATTTAGGCCTCAATGCCTCCCTGGGCTTCTGTTCTAGTTTGAATTTTACATCCGTTTTAGTACTTCATGCCCCCGGCTCACTTCATGGTTCGGAATTGTCAAGCTTCATTCGAGCTGCAGAGTATACAGTTGACTTATGGTTACTCTACAGCGCCTGCCTCTAAATGCTACCTATGTTCTCGCGCCCTTCGCGATGTCACATACTTGCCGCTTTCGCGAATGGCCTGCGTGGCGAGCAGCAACGCGGGTGCGAAGATTCCCAGCACCGGTAGCATCCACTGATGACGCGTGTAGTGGCAGCGCTTGCGAAGCAGTGCGACCAGCACCTGCATCGCCGACTTGCGCCATACACAGCCCTCACACTTCTCCCGCAGTGCTTTGATATCCACGGGTTCCTGCGGCTGCTTCAGTCCCCCGGACGTGTAGATCTCCGCCTGCTCCTCCATGAGCTCGTCCGCGATCCTGCAATCGCGATGCGACTGAATTAACGACTCTCTTGTGTTGCTTTCTGCAAAACTGTAATATATAGAGAAGCCAAGTGGGGCGCAAAGCCTAAGTTCGCTTTACTACAAGATGGAACGGGAATACCCGTTACGAGAACGGGAAAAACATGAATGGCATGCAATACTTATGGACGTAAGCGCAACAATTTGCATCCGTAGCATGAACAGCACCTACGTTCCGACGTTTTCTACACAGTGAACAACGCTGAGAGAATAAATCGCAAAGCGGGCTGATATATCAAAAGTATTTCAACATTGTTTTACTGTTCTGTGTACCCCATTTTGAGAGAATAAAATGCGCATGAGCAATAATAGACGTTGGTAGCGGCTCCTAGGGGAGGAGGCAGGAAACAGCAAGGCAGGGAGGTGAACCAAAGGCATCCCTTTGGCTACCACGCACTGGGAGATCGGAAAATGGAAGGAAAGGTGCAAGGGAGAAGAGGAAACAAAGAGGAGGAGGATGCGCTGGCATATAGTGTATTTGTCGTAAATGATAAAGCACGCCTTAGTGCACAGGCTTCCGCAAGCAGCAAGTCGAGAGGCATTAAATTAGCGATGCACGAAATCGAGCCACACACTAATTGAGTAATACCTGCCAGGAGCCCCTTCGCCTAACTTTTTAAGCGGTATCGAAAATTGGACATTGGCTCGAAAGAAGTCGCGCATACATTTGGTTGACGCAAGCTTCACATAGCAACTTGAACGTCTTAGAAAATCGGGTTAAATGAATAGAATTGCCGTATCGGTTGGAGATGCCGAGTCGATTCATTAAGAATATTTACGCCGACGCGCCTCAATTCAAGGAAGAAAAGCGTAATGTTAAAACCCTACATTCATATGCGACGCACCGCGGGAATAATGCACAGCTCTGCGACATCTATCGCCTTCTGAGCACCTAATCTATCGCCTTCTGAGCACCTCACAAATAAAAGAGATTTTGCAGGAGGGAAAGATCGGGGCCACAAAAAAAAAAAAAAACAACTGAAATGAAATGGTGCGATGAGTTCGCGCCGTGCATGAGAGGTGTCATTGATCGGATTCTAAGCATCTTCGGAGTGAGCTACGTGGCGCAGACTGGCAGATGTCTCAAGTGCAGACCATAAAAATAACCATAACGAAGAGGAATCCGACATTTCTCTGGTAGTTGACTGTAATCGTTGCACACCGTCCTCTATTCATTGATGCAGGGATAATTCGTAACGGAGAAAGACTAATTGCGAAATTTCCCCACTGAATTTGACCATAAAGCCATCCATGATAAGGCATGTGCTAGGAAGTTATACATATGATTAACCGAAAATGAGTTCCGATTTCTTAGTATAGCTCTTCACACGCCCCCGCCCCCTCACTAACACACAAACAGGCCGCGAATTTTTTCAGGATGCCTCCGGCACATTTTGAGTCAGGAACGAGCATACGCACAGCATACGTACAGCGATCCTGTAAATGAAAAAAAAAAGGCACAACAGTTCTTCAAAGGCAGCGCGAACTGTGTGGGCGTCTCGTGCTTCCGCATGTCCTGTATCGAGTACGCTACACCTTGGTCGCACAAATTGGTTGTATCATCTTCGTGCGTCACAGACAATGAAATTCTGTGCGGTCGTCAGTGTGGTCATGGCTCCATGAGCGGAAGCGTCAGCCGCGCGCCTTCTACACGATTACCCGCGACCCTCGAGGAATGGCTGGCGGACTCCTCAAAAGACAATGTAAACGCGCTGCTCAAACACTTCACGCATCTAGGTCCATCTGACAACTAGGCCTTGTTATCTTGCCTGATCCCCGACTAGGGTTCGTGCAATATACAGCGTCTGTCCCTTTTGCATAACCTAGCCGATGAAGAGCTAAATTTCCTATACTAGTTCGTATTTCTGGAAGCTGTTTGCAATCTATTCGATGCTGGAAATGTAATATTGTCGCACCTATAAAAGAACTGTCGCTGCCCGGCATGTACTGCACGTGTCGGACTCTTCGAAAAAAAAAAGTTTATATCCCGCAAAATCAGGACATTGCATCATCAACTTCGCACTAGTACCGTGTGAGAAAAGGGTCTGAACGAATAAATATCCACCAAGACAAACGTACGAAACCAGGCTCTAGAAAGCCCCAGCACGATGCACAGCCCTAAGCGACTGAAGCTCGGTACTCGGATCATACGGATGTTGGTGCCTTTCTACGTCGTTTGCGGTGTGCACACCGATCGGATTCGTTGTGGTACTTGATGAAATCGAGATACCTTTGGGAGCACTATGGCTCATTTGGGTCTCCCAGTGAGCGCCCATTACACTTCAGTAGCACAAGATGAAACTGATATCATGCTGTCCGTGTATCCCTCTTTAATCGCTGAGTAGTGCATCTGTACTAGTCAAGTTGCTCCACAAGCAGCAGTTCAATTATCCCAAAGTACAAACCTGAGATACACATCCTCCATGGTGGTCACGGAGACGGACATAATCGCTATGCCGAGTTTGACACGAAAGCGTTCAAGGACCCTGAACATATCCACGAATCCCTCAGACGAGGTCACTCCGAGGGACAGTCGCAGCATCTCGGCGCTTTCGGACACCAGCTGGACGGAAGGCACGTACGTTTTCACCACCATCACAATCCCAGGTACGTCGCATCGTCGCACCATCTTGGCGATGTCCAGATGGTAGCCAGTACCTGTGCACGGAATGTCGTAGCAACACGTTCAGGGCCTAAATTATGGCTGCTTTAGTGACGTGCCGCTCGTCTCCGCGCTGATTGATCATTCAGAAAATGATGAAGCAAAATTTAGTCTCGATGCAGCAATGCACTTCGTGGGTCCCCTGGTATAAATTTTCATGTGTTTTCAAGTCCCGCATCAGCAATCCTCAAATCGCTCTTGTGTGCACTTGTAAATGAAATCATTTCTTGGCGAACGAAGAGCTTTCACCTTATCTATCTATCTATCTATCTATCTATCTATCTATCTATCTATCTATCTATCTATCTATCTATCTGTCTGTCTGTCTGTCTGTCTGTCTGTCTGTCTGTCTGTCTCTCTAGCCGCCCACGTCTCTGCGCTCTCCTGGTCGTCTCTTCCACTTCGTGATTATCAAGATTGAGATGTTAGGGTAGCAATGCAAGACGAACATAAATGATTGATCGAGATATCACTAAAATTATATACTCGTCACGTACGCCACGATTAATGGCACTATGATCATGTGTGGCTCATCCCCGTAGTTCTCGGACCGGGTTATTTAGGTACGTGCCACCGCTGAGTGAAACTCGTATTGCAGTTGCAGCTCGTGCTAATTAATCACCAACCAAAAGCGAATGCCACGAGAACACGCTTTGTGCGGGTTAAATACAGTGTAAATACAACCCGTTTGTTGCAGCTTGCCATTAGAATGTACCCATAACAAGCAGAGAAGCGTCTAGCTGCCACACGTCAGGTAGGAATTCAACCCAGGACAACGAGATGCCAGGCAAGCACGCTACCAGTGCTCCACGACTGCTCTTTCTTGTTATTGATATTCCTCGGCTGCTCTTCCAGCGCTTCACGTATTGTAAACGAACCTACCGCATCAGCCATAGTCGTTATATTGTTTGTGCCCAATATGCCCAAACGATTCGGCAGAGCCAAATTCCTCGCTGTTAGCTTCGCATTAAACCGATTCGTACATTGCGTGGGTTCCACCATTCTTTATCAGAAGGTCGCAGCCACCGCAGTTCATGAATCTCTGCGCTAGCTGACTATTCGCCCAATTTACTCTACGACTGAGAAGTCCAGTTAGTCGAAATTGGAGGCTCAATTCTGCATGTGGGAATGTACCGTCACACGAGCACTCCACAGTCCAGCTTCGGCGTCCTCTTAGTTGTTGATGCACAGCGTCTTGCCGCACCACATACTGTCATGTGGTTGTGAGAATGCACATGCAGAACCAAAATAACGAAGATCAATCTTTTTATTAAGCGGATCCACGCTTACCACAGAAAGCTGGACATAGTACTGTTGCTGTGAGCAGAATCATCGGTCACCGGTAGTCTTTCCAGCAGCGAATTGCGTCGGTGTTTATGTATTTATCCTGGTGCATTCGGCGGTTATCGCTGTTGCTCATGTAGGACGTCCAGTTTAGTCGACAAAACGGGTCGTGCATGCAGTGCTAATAGAAACTCCGCAAACATGCTTTGGAAACTTCGCATAAAGTCAGGTGCAGCCAGCGCCAAGGGACAGCAGATTAGTGAAATCAAAAGGCGTGTGGCAATGTCCCCCTCTCAAGGAGCATAGTCTCAGTGGTGACAGTGAAGTCCGAAAGTTTGTTAGCGCACGCAGAAACGTATGAGACGCACCATTTGGACTCACCCGCTTGTGCACGGTGTCGGAACGCTTGTGAAATGCCGTAGGGAACGGTCTCATACTTAAGTGCTCTAAAGCCCTGGAGCGTCTCGCACGGCCCGAAATGCCGTTTGAACAGCTTCTCGCCGAGTCCATGCCGGTGTATCAGTCTAAAAACCCAAACGCCGTCGCCGAGTTGGTATTCCGTGTGGCTTCGGCGAACTTTGCAGTGATGGCTGCGGAACCTAAGCAAGTTTTTGATGCGCATTCAAGCGAGCTGTCGAACTTCTTCGGCGCGTTGCCAATATGTGACAATGTGGAAATTTTCTTAGTCAGCGACGCTTGATAACACGGCGCGAAGCGCCGCTGCGGTGCTCCTTTTACAAACCAGCTCGAGCCGGGTCACAAGCGTTGTTTCTTCGAATTCCATGTTAAGTCAAGGCCACAAAGTGAAAAATAAAATCTCACGTCTTTTGTTTGATATCGATGTACATTACGAGCATGTCAACAATGGCTTTATTGAGGTATTCCGTAAGGTCATTGTGTGCAAGTGGCAAGCGGTAGTTTGTCTCGTTGTACCGCACGATGGCATGAGTTAGGTCGGCCGTGAAGGCTGCACGTGTGTCCCTGATGAAGATTTCTTCGGCACCGTAACGCGCAAGGATGTCCTCAACGAAGAATTCGGCTAATGAGGTGACGGCGCCTTTGGCCTGAGCTCTTGTTTCGGCGTGGCCCATGATGCAGTCCATACCACGACAATCCACTTTTCTCGGATGAGATGACACTGTCCGATTTTTATTGATCTAAAATCTTTCAATGGGCTCTACGGGTCCGGCTTGCCTGGCCGGTTGTATTTTGCGTGGCTAACGCTCTCGGAACACGTTCACGTAACTGGCGACGCGGGCAGCAAGGCGTGGCCAGCAGCACCTTTTTCAGCGGAAACTGTTATCGGCTCTTTAATGGCCGAAATTAATGACGATTGTGTCCGCCACCACCACAGGTTTGGGTAACAAAACCTGCGGTGGTCGCTAAAATGCGAAAAAAAAATGGCTGTGAGGATTTTAACACCGCTGAACATGCGTACCGCTATAGGCCCCTAACTCTCACCACATGGTTAAGGACATTATGCCCCTTGCCAAGGCTATGATACGGAGACGTTTAATACTTTTATATGATGTATTACGGTAGGGAGAAAATAAATTCTGGCAACAATCTTTGGATTCGGTTTCCTTGTATTTCAGAGCGTAACCTTTTAGGGGTAGATAAATGGTTAATAATATTGTATTGCATCCTGAGCCATGATATTATATATTTTTTTAATAAATGTCTACGCATTATTTCTCATGACGACTTAATACGATATCTGAAAATCGCAGTGGACAGAAACAACTAACCTTTCGCTTTAAATGAAGCAGAAGGAATGACTTGACGTAAGTATGGAGCAGGCTCTATTTTATTGAGAACGTAAAAGGTTAAGGGCTCTTTAGAAAGGTTGTAATTGCCGGCGATGGCGTCCGGAGTGGGGATCGCTCACACTGAGTAAAAACTCCATGCCTCTACGGATTTTAAACAGCTTATTAGCAGTAGCGGCATCCATCCTTAACTCTCCACAAGATTGGACAACTTTGTCCTGTCACGCACGGCTCTCATATGGTAGGAGTGGCGTTTCATAGATTCAAACGTTGTAATCCGCCACCCGTTGATTCATCGACGAAGACGGCGAGGTGGAGAAGGAACAGGAGGAAAGAGTAGGAGAAAAAATACGGTGATAGAGTAGAGGAAGACAATGGCCATGATTAAAAGGAGGCAGAAGGTGACAACTGTGAAGAAGAAAAAGAAGGACAACGCTGAATAAGAACAAGAATATGAAGAAGTGCAAAGCGACGTCAACGAAAGGAAGCAGACGCCTAAGAAGAAGAGGGAAAAAATACAATCAATGAGCAAGAAGAAAGGGAGGAGAAGGATCAATGAGAGAAGGCCTAAAGAAACGAATGATATAGCACATACACAAGTAGAGCACTTTGCGGCGTCCTCTGCGCCGACCTGGGAGTCCTTGTTATGTTTCAGGCTACCACACTGGGAGAGGAATGTGCATACATGTTGTGCAGGGAACGTTTTCGCAGTACCGTTTCGTCCACGTTCGATAACGTAGAACGATGATGCCCTATATTTGACAGAAATATTGTCCAACAGTAAAGAAAGGGCAATTAACGGGTAATCGGCTAGGTCGCCAGTCCTCCACTGCAGCCTTAGCTTGATTGCTGGCTGGCAGGGGCCGATTGGCACGCAGTATATAGACAATAGCTCGGTAGCGTTGGTGGAAATGTTCCCGAGCCTCGCTTACTGTAGCTAAATGATGTCCTTGGAAAACGTGCCTTGATGCTGACCATCTGATCTTATAATGCTAACGTCCTCTTCATTTCGTTCGAACACCATCTGATTCACGTGTCAAAGAATGCTTCCTTGTCCCGTTAACCTACCGAATCTGTGCTTGAGGAACTGCGACGATCCGCAGCAGCGTATCGTTCCTTCGGCGAGGATGGCGATGCGGTCGCCAACGACATCCGCTTCCTCCATGTCGTGCGTCGTCAGCAGTATGGTGCACGTTCGCCGCATCTTCTGTAGAAGGTCCCACACCTCGTGGCGGCTCTGCGGGTCCAGACCAGAGGTAGGCTCGTCCAGTATGAGCACCTAGGGAGAGGGCAGCACGGTGCGGTCATTAGCAATGTCCATCGACGTCCGTTCCACACGCAAACAGCACAGTCACCCTCCTCTATGGTCAACACACCAGACGCTATCAAAAAACCTTTTCTTACTTGACGCTGGAATAAAGTGTACCTTCGCATTCTTGCGTTCTATTTTTTGGAGTTTCGGCGCCAGTTAAAGAGCATTGTAGCCCAACAAACTTGCTTACAAGTTATCATAGTTTGACAGGTAGTCTCCGTCTTATTCAGCTCCCGTAATCTTAGCTTGGAATTCACCGTGCTGTGCAAACAGCAGCGAAGGCGTAGTTAGATCACGGCATGGTATCGCCACGCCCCTGCGAAAGTTCTATTATTGTCGGGCCTTGCAATCTCATATACAACGCGCTACCTCCCCCTTTGTATGCTCACCGCAAGTCTCTGTAGGCTTCTACGCTCGCGTATGTAGTAATGGACCAGGTAAAGCCAACCATATCCGCGTTTCCTCGGTTCTTCAACAAATTACGAGCTGTAGCCCTGAAATTGGCATCACCACATCACTTGCTATTTCGCGCATCCGGTTCAGCACTGCTTTCGTGGGTTGTTAACGTTGCCGTTTACTATCTATCGAAGCTAAATAAATAATACTAAGATGAAAATAATACGTATTAAAGCACCTGAACTTACATATTCCTGGTGTTATGACAACGATAGTTTCAGGTCACGGCGCACAAGACTGGGAAGCCATAGGTGTAACAGCCCAAAATGGCGCCGGCCATTAGTCGTATATAAAAGCGTATGTTTTAAATGATTGCACTCGTGGCTACCTTCGTTTGAAATAGCATACCTCTCTTGTTCAACGCAAACGAGATGCAAGAGTTACATGACCTCAACTAAGAAATAGAGCGTTCTCAGCATTATTATTATGCACACCTTGGGATCGGCGATGACTGCAATGGCTAGGCAGAGCTTCCTCTTCAGTCCTTGAGGAAGTGACCGTGGGAAACTGTTTATGTGAGGTCCGAAATGAAGTGTCCTGAGTATGACCTCCACCTGCTCTGCGATGGTCTCGGTGGCAATCAGTTGAATCTGCGCAACAGTAAAATAGACATATTTTTCACATACTTTCATGGAAAAGTCAATATGCGGCGATTCTAACAGGTAACGAACATCTAATAAAATGTCATTGCTCTTTATTATTCTTTATCACTATAACTCGGCAATCTCACTAGTGAGTGAATATCACTCAAGCTCTGACCTGCTCGAAACTCCGATTGAGTGCGATGGGCTAAAATTTTATGTCCTGAAGTTCTGTCCGCATGATCCATCCCATATTTGGCTGTACAGTGATTGTGAGTTAGGCGCATCAGTAAGTTGTAAATGAAAATCGGGCAATAAATCTGATTGAAATACCACAATGATAGGTTTAGTTCAATTATCTTCGATGGCCTCAACCATCGGCACAGGGACCATGGCTGACATCGCCGATGTAAACGCCCCTCTTTTGGCACTACACGCTTTTATTGATTGATTGATTTGTGGGGTTTAACGTCCCAAAACCAGCTCTGATTATGAGAGACGCCGTAGTGCAGGTCTCCGGGAATTTCGACCACCTGGGGTTCTTTAACGTGCACTGACATCGCACAGCACACGGGCCTCAACATTTCGCCTCCATCGAAATGCAGCCGCCGCGGCCGGGATTCGATCCCGCGACCTTCGGAACTGCAGCCGAGTGCCATAACCACTAGACCACACTACACGCTTTTAAAACACCCGTGAAAGACCATGTGAACAAATTCATTTATATGAGAAACGTTAAGTAGCCAACAGGAACCATTCCCCTGCAAAAAAATTTTTATATAATCTTTAGCAGAGAATGCATTTTTTTTTTCCCACGCAACGGTGATTTATGGAGGCGGGAGCGGGAGTCACTGCTAAGACGCACTTGCCACTTGCCGATGCTGTGGCGTGAGGTGCGTGCTGTTTAACTCACAACAACTCGTACCTGACTAAGGCAAGGTTTATGTTAAAGGCGATCTCCAATGCATCAATCAAGCGCAGCGCTAGTTCATTTGCAAGCTTAAAGCTGGTATAGGGCCTTTAATTGGTTCTACTGCAGCGTCCAAAATAAAATAACGTGGAAATACTTGTTGAAACTTTCAGTATTTGTTCGGATAAAATATTTATTCCCAGGAAACTTTCATGGCAATAGCACCTAAAACGATCCGAACGAAGCGTTGTGATTAATATTAAACTGGGTTGCAAATATCGTGAAATAAGTTGGGAAAACCACCTCATAATTTGATATGATGTCCGGGTTGAAGGTGCACTTAATCATTTTCGGGTACTAATGCCGAAAGCTTCAGAAAATATTTGCTTTCGAACACAACCGACAGCCTTCTTCTAGCATTAGCAATAGGAGAACTTCTCTAAAGAAGGTAGGTAAATACCCGTCGATAATATCGCAACATGCATGTTTCACTCAACCTTTAATCTCAGGGTGCAATTAATTAGCAAGAAAAGTAGGATAGTATTTTACTGTTCTGTTTAGGAAGGGCAAAATTGCCGACGAGAACAATGCTCACTACCAGCTGAAATTTTTACAAATAACTATTTCACTACTTCGTGGCTTCTCATGGGTGTTGGTAGCATCCGGCCAGCGGCTCTTAAGCTCCCATAAAGGAGTCACCGGCACAGCAGAGCGGGAAGATGAAGTAATCGTCCCGATAATCATCGCCTGTATATATAATGGCCTGCGATGGTTAGACAACTTGTAAGGCCGTGAGGCCTTTGTTCAGTAGGACTAACGGAACGGATCCCAGTACAGTAAAACCTAAACTGATGTCGATGCAGCGAGCAATGAAAGGAAAAGGGATGGGCGTAACGTTAAGGGAAGATAAGAAAAGAAAGAAGGAAAGAGCGAAGTGAATCTGGAAAAAGACGCCCCACATTTTAACAGACATTAAGGAGAATTGGCCGAGCACGGGGCACGTAATGAGAACGCAAGGGAGCAGTTGGTCGTTAAGGGTAACCGAGTTGATCCTCTAGAGAAGGCAAGCGTGGCACGGGGAGGCAGAAAGTTAGTTGGGCGGATGAGGTAAAGCAGTTCGCGGGGAAAAGATGTTCGTGTTAGCACAGGAGTGGTTTTTTGGAGAACTGTGGGAGGAGCGTTTGACCTGAACTGGGCGTAAGCATGGCGCTGACGACTACGACGACAACAAATCAGACGAGCATGGCAGTGAGCGAGATAGAATGATGAAATTCATGGACACACAGTGAAGTCCGCTGGCGCAAAACAGGCTAGAGTATTGCGAGATGCCTTTGTTCGGCATCGGACATAGTGTCGGGTGATATTGGTGGTGATGATTAATTGATAATTGGGAAATCTTCCGAAGATAAAGTTATGAATGTCCCGACCGCGGATGTTGTACGCCAGAAAAGGGCAATGTCAACAGTCGACAAGAGTGCACTTTTTCGTTCGCAAATGTTCCTCAGCAGGACTGCACGCCAAATACGAGCCCTTATTTCACACCCACACTTAGCGCGATGTAGTTACAGCACTACAAAGGCTAGTATAGCTTATTGAGGCTATGCTGTGTGCTCCCATATAATTTCTAATACACTCTAAAAACTGCAGCCGGTTTCGCAGGAGTGAAACGACCCAGCTACTCTTGAGGGCATCGTTCTACTCTAGCAAAACGTCGGATGGAGTGAAATGTCCATGCCTCTTGCGGCATGAGAGAGTAAAATGCAATTTCACTCCTGCCACACCCATGTCTTGCTCGCATTCGCAGCCGCAAACATGGCGGCTGGGGTGGGAGTGGACGATTGAAGACAACAGCCGCTTTGTGAAGTGTTTTTCGATAGAACTATAGCAGCGGCCTTCCTACGACTCCTACGTACAAGCTTTCGTATACAAACGCGTGCAGTGTACGTTTAATGAACGGTGCCTTCATCGACTACGAGCCTCAACCGACGGGAGTCATAGCGAGCTGCCTCTCCTGCTTTTCCCCGATCGAACGGCCGTACCCGTGCTATGTGAAACCCGCCGGCCTACACGCCTCAGATTCTTCGCTTACGTGTGCGAAACGAAGATGAATACACTTTCAGAGTCACGGTAAGCTGTTGTGATCGTCGACGGCTGTTCTCCGACGACTCACTGGATATAACTCACACATGTAAATAAAAAGGCTTCGCTACGACTTCGGCACTGAGCCGCATGACGGCCATGAGCGCGTCGACGGTGAAAATACCGTGACTGCGATCCGTCCCGTTCGCCAGTCAGGTAAGTACAGCATAATACCCTAAACACTTCTGATGGCAGACACTATATTTCATCTGTGCTATAATTTCTAATAGGTTACGGGGGCACTTGTAATATAATCATAATGAATTCAATCGCCACGGAAATATTTCAGGAACGATGGTGAAATGCAGCATATTTAAATACGTTCGTTAAATATGCTGCATATATAACGAACGCACGACATCCACGGACACGCACATCTTATTAGGAACACTTTCAATAAGGTTGAGGTATTCCAGGACGATATATCGTTTCAATTTAGGCGCATGGTTTTCACGTGTGGTTAACGAATACCATAAATATGAACATGCAAAATAATCTAAATTAATCTAGGCTAAGCTTATTTCAGGAACGACAACGAGGATTCCATGGCGAAGCACTGGCCACATATAAGAATTCAACAATGTTCCTTACTAGCTAAGTCATTTTTATAATTATGTTTTATTGCATTGATGTTCTTTAAATATATTATTATTATTATTATTATTATTATTATTATTATTATTATTATTATTATTATTATTATTATTATTATTATTATTATTATTATCCTTATTATTATTATTATTATATATTATATTATTATATTACGGGCTGAAATGCCACTTGCTCGGCCTTCATAGCACTTATGACTGCTCCTACTAGTTTCAATGCCCACATGCCTCCGGCTGGAGTAAATAACACCGTACCATAATTAGCAGTTTCGTGCCGAGAGTTAGCGCCATCAGAATGTACACCTTTCGTATTTCAGCACGTGCCGCCTACGCGGCAAGCCGACGTTTTAGCAAATGTAGAAACGTCAGACAGTGCGCCGCATTAGCGTAGATTTACAGCAATCGCAAACAGGCAATTAACTCACGATGGCAAAAAAGTAGAGGTGCTCGTAGACGGTCAGCTCATCGTACAGCATGTTTTTCTGGGGACAAACACGCACGCTCTCTAGGGCGTCGTCGTGGTTCTTGATCAAGTCGAACCCTTCGATGATGGCAGTGCCGTATGATGGCCTCAAGAACCCTGCAGTGTACAACGGAAGATTCACTCCACGCACAACGCATATGCGATTATGCACACTTGTCTCAAAAAAGCTCTGGTACTTCCTTAATAACGCAAGCGTTGCCATCCACAGGAGTACATGGCGGCTCATGTATGTATGTATGTATGTATGTATGTATGTATGTATGTATGTATGTATGTATGTATGTATGTATGTATGTATGTATGTATGTATGTATGTATGTATGTATGTATGTATGTATGTATGTATGTATGGACGGGACTTCCGTTTGACCGCGGAGAGCAAATGGTACAGTATGTTTGCCACATAACATTATGATTATGGCTGTGCATCACGAAAACGCCTGCAGGAAGTAACGACAGCGTGGAAGCGGCACACAAAATAAAGCGAGGCAGTGTAGCCGCCACGGCAGTTAAGGGTACCATCACGAAAGCACCTCAATGCAGCAGCCTCAGCCAGAAATGAATTCATATAGTCGGTGCATATTTCAACGAACCAAGATAGTCACAACTTCGCACGAAGAAGGTATACCATATAACCGGCGTAGGAAAGTCCTCAGCTATAGGTTATACATGAAACGACCACATCATAGAGAACATATATGTGGTTAGGTACCAAGGGACACATTAGGAAGCACTACCGAAAATTTCAGAGGTGCCAAGACTCCCATTCGGTGTAGACTCCCGTTTGAACGATAACATTGATTTCGGCTCGACAACGTGCCAGGGCTTCGGAAGATGTGGTCCTCAAGCGAGTTGTTATGTTGCCGCTCATAAGGCGATCGTGCAGAAGGGACGGCGTAGCACCGTACGCTATACAAAGCTTCTTTCTCGGCTCTCTCTCTGCATGGTCTTTGACAGCAATTATCAATGGAAAGCAAACTGCTCCCATTGAGCGGCTGGTCTCCCACGCTGGCCCCCAGGGGTTCCTGGTACGAGACCCTTCCCTTTCGCTGAACGTCGCTCGGGGGGTCGCGGCTGCGCGACCGTACTTGTCCCCTCAGTGGCCGTTTCGGGGAAGAGCAGCTCGGACGCGTAGGAAAAGAATGCATGAGAAGTGCGCCGTCGCTCGAAGCGACAATGCGCTTGGCCCAACCAATTCTTTAACGACCGGCATGCGCTCTCGGCGCGCCGACTGGAACAAAGGGTTGAGTCGCAGCAGTGCAAGGTCCGAACTGCGGGAAAGGCGAAGACACGCTGTGTTTCCTGGAACGACCGGGTTAGACTGGATGAGCGTGGGAGATGGCCCGAATGCCGCAGGGCTGCTACGATACAGATATTTCGATTGTGAGAATATCTGAGAGCGTGGGATAAGGAGAGGGAGAGCCATGATGGGAAAGAATGCCAAAATGCCTGTTTAAACTGCAAAGACGCTGCTGTCGGGATTAGGGACAGCCCACTAGGGAGTGGCTTAATCTGAGGGTAAACAGATTGGATAACAGAAGGTTGAGGCGGACCAGCAGTGGCCACCTCCCCTCTTTCTTTGTTACCGTAAGGTACTAAAGACTGGACGGGATTCGTTTCCCTTCAGTCTAGGCTGTAATCACTTAACTGATCGATCAGTAAGACTCCGTACGATGCAACTTCTGTCTGGGCCGTAACCACTCGGTGGTCGAACAGTGAGACTAGGTTCGTTGTATGTAGTAACAGTGTTCTAGGCTCTAACTTAAGAAAAGTTAAGTAGAACATGCTGCGTCAGTGTGCCAACATGGAAACCCCCACTACGCCCCGACATGCTGGAACACGCGCAAAAATTAACAGCGACAGGTACCAACGAGTGGGTGCTGCTGAATGGCTGGCTGCTTGGAACACCAAGCTAACGCCACTGCCACTGATGCGTATCGAATACAAGTCAATTAGGCCCTTAAGGCACGCTGCGAGTTCAGACTGAAATGTAACCATTTTATGACAAGCGGTCTTCCGCTTTATCTAAACGATGAAGGAAACGGACTAACCGGACAGCATGTTGCAAATAGTAGTCTTGCCTGCGCCATTGTGTCCCAGGAGTACGAATATCTGGCCGTAATACAGCCGCATGTTCAGATGATCCACTGCGAATTTCTTGCGGTACACCTGCGATGTGGAAAATGGTTTATAACGCGGGATTTTTTTTCTTAAATAAAGCCGCGTGCAGGGACCCTTACAAAAATGATATATATATAGCGATATCTGGAAATGGGTATATCAGGCTATATACGGGTCGTGTTCGTATGAGGCCGTTTGCCCAAATTGTGATCGAGCCATGTGTGGCAATAAACGACATACACGAAGAATGATATGAATGACTGATATGCATCGGGAAATTCGGCAACATATGGAGACGAACCACATATAGCCAGATATGCAGATCTGGACATATGCGCATATCTGGCTATATATGACACGCATACATATGTGGGCGTATTTGCCCAATACATGTCAGAGTCACACATGGCTCTTCATGCAGGTCTTTTATTGCCACATATGTCTCTATCATAATTCGGGCACATGGGACCACAATTCCTGATATCGCCATATATATAGCATGTTTGTGGGGAGAAGTAGCGTTGGCATAGCGATGAATCAGCAGCATTTGTCCTAAACGTGCAGCGAAAGCTGCAAGAAGGAGCCTCAACAGAAGAACCGGGACAAATTACGGCGGCCTCAGAATTTCACACATGCTTCTCACAGCGCAATCGCTTAAAACTACCACTACGAAGCCACAACAGAAGCGCAAACCTTGCACAAGTCGATGGCCTCGAGCACAAGCAGGAGGTGCTTTGGCTCCTCCTCGAAGTTCTCCTTGCCTTCTTCCTGCGAGTGGCTGCTCTCCTGGCTACCGGCCACTTTGACCTCCTCCACGACCACGTTCCAGTAGCTTGCCTGTAGACAGATACTGATGTAGATGCACCGACACTCATGTAGCTGCAGCCGCGCGCCTTCGATGACATCCGTACACTCTCAATGGGCCTTCATAACGCTGCATTCTCATGGCCGCTTCGAGTTTCTCCATGGCTTGTACGCTGCCCCGAAATGGATGACAATCTATGTGATGAGTCGAAATTCGGTGCATCATAATTTCAAATTTGATCTATGTGATGTAGTAACTTTTCGTACAACGTATTTGATAGTTTCCTTTCAGTTTTTCAAGATTGCACGTGATATTTTGCGGACATGAGATAGGCTCGAATTTGACCTTGTTTTTCCAGGCTGTTTCTTTGCAATGGACGTAAATATTTATTTCCCCAATCAGTACACTTAGTATCCACGCTTCACTGTCCGATATCGAATTGCGTGCTTTGGTCACATGTAGGTTTTTCTTTGCTAACAGCATCAACTCTAAACTACTGTAGAGCGTGATGTCGTAGCGGTGTATCAAGAGCAAAACATTGACGAATACAGAACGACGAGTGAGACACGGCTTTATTTCTTTCCTTCTTCAGTCTGCCCCTTAGCATTTATTTTGAAAAGCGTGGAGCTGCGAAATGGAGTCCTACAGAAAGTACTAACTCGCCCAACAAAACTTTACAATGGAGTATGAGTACCCGCGTACGGAACTCTCGAAATAAAAGCCCGTCTCTGTGTACAAATTCACTGTTACGTTCCGACAGACTGAACCTCGTGTTATGTCAGGAATGTGCTGGAAGGTACCTTGGCCGTAATGTCGGCCACGTCTGTTGAACATGTCTTACAACTTCGAATGCTTGAACAATTGTGATTGTCCATCTATACATCCCGGCCGCGGCGGCTACATATCGACGGAGGCGAAATGTTGAGGCTCATGTGCTGTACGATGTCAGTGCACGTTAAAATAAAAGGTAGTCGAAATTTTTAGAGCCCTCCGCTACGGCGGCTCTCATAATCATAGCGTGGTTTCGGTATGTAAAACCACAAACATCAATCAATGCATCCATATGAAAGACCTTTTGAATTGCGATTGCGAAATATTGAAAGACGGTGAACCTACCAAGTCATGGCATAGTAGAAGACCTGGTTTCTCTAGAGACACTGAGATTCATTGTCTGCTACAAGTATTTCTTTCGATATCTGTTGTAGAGTGTCCACGTATGCTATAAGGAACCTCCCACGTCGAGCTCGTTAGCGCAGTGTGAGAATTTTTCACGTAACTCCACTTGTATCGTGCACAACATCCGATGGAACCACGATGTCACGCCGTGGAGAATTCTTTCAACGGGTAATGCTGCTAGAGCCAATGATCGGACAGGCGGACTTTTCATCGAAACTTCGGCTTTAGCGGCCCCGCCCGTTGAATGGCTTTTCATCATGCCAAGCTTCCACCCTGACTTGAACTTCTATAATGTCTTCTTGAACTTATCTTTGGTAAAGCGTCATAGTTACAGCGTTTTAGCATCCATTCAATCTCTCTTTATAGACTTATCGATCATCGTCAAATACAGCTATAGCAGGGACATTGCCACGTGTGCACCCGTACCATAAATGGGAAGTGGAGCGGCAGGGGTACCACGTTGGTCCACGGTAGTACAGCCTCTAGATACCAGATGGCGAGGCTGAACACGAACGAACTGGTGCCCATACACAGCATCAGGGTGAACGGGGTCACGTTGTCTCTACCAAGGGCTTTCCGGTAGATTGCAGGCCAGCCGAATGCAACGTCTGCAATCAAGCATGAGACATCCGTACACTTCGTGCCCATTGCAAAATTAAAAAAAAAAGAAAGAGAGAAACTTAAGGTGTAAAATACAGCTTTCGTGTAAACTAGGGCAGTTTTTCAGTGCTCACAGATCTCGACTAAAATTTCAATGTACATTATCCTCAGTACATAAGCCAAGCCAGGCGCTTGAAACTCATTTATTTTTACTGATAATGAATTTTAAAAAGTTCTAGCGGATTCCCACTTGGGCCACCTTGTGTTCTGACCTCATTGCCTTCAACGCTGCCTGCCAGAGCAGGCAAGCCATAAAAAGCAAATCGTTGATACTTCAACACTCACGTCGTCGCTGTCAGATTCAGAAGAGCGGGCATAACTCAATACATCATGGGATCTCATCGCCACTTTCATTTTTTCTGGCACCAGATCCACATCGCTGATGGTGGGGAGGATGTGATGTCATCCTACACGCTTCACGAAGCGCATGCCCGTTTCAGTTTCTGTTTGAAAGCACCGTTAATTTTATTTAATACTAATGGTGGGTCTCTGCACAAACTGAACCAGTTTTCCTGCCACGGGAGTACCAGTACCATTGGAAACCAGGGATATCATAACAGAATGAAAGAACCCCGGAGTTCCCACTTAAAGAGCCTGCGTTAATTTTGTGGTGCAAGCAGGGCAATAATTTTGCCCTTTTCTCCGAATGAAGCTTCTTTAGGTTAGCCTGCTCAGTGGCAATCGGCCCAAAGAAACTCAAAGCCGCGGGTAAATAATTGGCCGGTGCGACTGGCCTTCGCAAATGGCCCACGAACGAAGTTTGCGTAAGGAATGAGCGCCCACTTTAGAAGGCATATGAGCGGTGGGCGGGAAACAAATACATCGTTTAATTATGCCCTGTAAATCAAATAAGGACAACCCCTGATATCTAAGTCCTTACAAGTGCAGACGTTTTGCTTTGGATGCGGGCCAAGCCTAATAGGAAAGAATGAAGGTTACTGGTTATAGTACATAGCACAAGGAGCATAGACAGTAATTCTGCTTTGAGAATTTCTGTATGCCTGATGTGCTCTAAGAATTGTATCATTTCATTTTATTATGTAATTGTGCTTGGTATCAAGATCCATGGTGTTATTATAAACCCATATTCACCGTACATAAATATGAAATGGGCTATGACTGCGTTAATGTTTTAGGATTAGTGCAAATATTCACTGTTCTTTTTCTATCGCATGGACATCGTTATCATATACTACGGTGTAATGATAACAATGAGCACATACGTAGACTCGTGGTCCTATGTGTGTACTCGATGGAAAATGAGCGCCTCTCTCGAGGTTGCCATTGTCTTGGAGAAGTCTGGCTGAATGCTTTTTTTATTTCTGCAAACTTCTGAATTACATTGCACACGCCTAGTCCTCTGCTGTTCGCTGCCTTTGCCTTCCCTTAATAACTACATTATCAGAACACCGCTCGCACACCTACACTTTCGTGGCCAGCCGCACTTGATGGCAACACGGTAACAAACTCAATCCGAACGAAATGAGATGGCATGAATTTACCGTACGACTCGTAGAACTCGACGATGCGAAAGAAGAAGTAGAGTCCGTGTATGGGAATCATGGATGCGGCTATCTTGGAACCGCTCTTGGTCGCGATGTAGGCCGACACCGTGCGCGCAGTCCACTCGATCGACAGGAAGGGTCCCAGAAGGGACACGGTCCACAGGATCAGACCACACGCCAGGCCGAGACTCGCTGGGCGAATGGGTGCCAGGAGTTACGAGAGCCCACACACGTGGGAAGACAGTTGTACGTGTTCGTTAATTAGGACCAGGACATCCGAAATGAATAACCGCATCGAAAACGACACGCAAGAGCGCAACGTACGTATCGTGCATATTGTACGCATGTATGAACGCAAATATCCGTGCGTGTCGTGAGTTCAGCACGGTGTCTCGGGGACGTATTTCCACGGCATTGTGTGTTTGCACAGCCGCCTAAGTTACGCATTATTTAAGTGTCCGTATAACATACTACGGTATACTGGTGTATACTGTGAGTACGAGAACTGTATGCGCTTTCCTAATGCAAGCTCCAAGCCTCTCAAAAGCATCGACTTTCCCGAACGCCATGCGTGCAAAAAATATGACACCGGTAGTGCGCGAAAGAGCATCAGCCCTGCACAGAAAAGACACTCCCATCATTTAGTGAATAATAATTTGACTTAGGCCAATAAAAGGAGTCACCCAGTAATGCATCTGGCGACCCACGTAAAATCGCCCAGCAATGTGAAAGCACCAAACTTTGATCTAACTACTAGATATACACCTAAATCTTATTTCCTATATAGAGGGAGGACTGCGATCTACTAATATATGATGAATATTATCTTATGTTGCCTACCTGCGCCTTATACATCATCTATTGCCGTCAAGAATGAGACGATATCGTTCGTTTCACCGAGTTACTTTATTTACGCACTCCGGTGCATTCTGACATTAACTCTAAGCAAATAAATATGGAAAAGCGCCACCACTCTTCGTGTTCGCAAGGTGATCGCGCTTGCTTGCAAGCTACGCAGTTTACTCATATTGCGCAGGCGTGGCATGGGTGCAACTGGCTTTTTTTTTCCAGGCTACTCTGCGGTACCTGCCCTGTTCCACGTAAGTAGATCGATTGAGCCAGCGTGCTTACGTGTGTCGAAGAATAGCGACGTGAACAGGCCGATCAGTATGTACGCCGAGTTGAATATCAGCATGGCCGTGAAGACGAGGGTGGGGTTCGTGCGGAAGATGAAGGCGAGTCCGTGAGGACCGTTGATTTGACTCATCATGGCCAGCACCAGCACGCTGCTCAATGTCCAAGTGGCCATGCCGCACAGGAATTCCACAAACCAGAACCAGGTTCGAGGAACGCCCATGAGCTTCGTGAACAGCTGTTAAACACAAAATGCAGCTTGTGATGCGTGCCGTTCTAGCAATCCCGTAATTGCGCGATGTGAACTGTGAAGTGCGGTTTCACAACGTAGATATCAAAGCTAAGTTGTGTTAACTCAATTCTAAAGCCATCGATGGCAAAAGAAAGAAACGCCGTCATCGTTAAAACAGTGCGCGCACTTCTTTCTTCTCTTTCACTTCGAGTAACAAGATAGAGTGAAAATAAAATCACATAAATTGAAAAGAAACACTGCTCGTCGGGCTACAGTTTTGAATCACCAGCTTCGGAGTTACGAAGTCGCCATGCAAACTGCTTCATCCACTCTCGGTTCAAGTGTACGCTCAATAAACGAAGAAAGAAAGCAAGAGAGAAATAAATAAATAAATAAATAAAGGCACGCACACGCCACGCTTACCTTACCCCCACTTAGCCCTTGCAGTAAGGGCTCGTACATTTTTTTTTTTTGTTCTGTACTCCCAGGCATCGAATTCATAGTGACGAAGTTGTTTACTTATTCCATACTACTACCACAGTGTACAAGCAGGATGAGCGTTACAAATTAAAATACCAACACGTAACAAATATTCAGCATACGTTACTCTCAGGGTGGAAGACCAGCGAAGCTGTGCCACACCACACATTGGTTAGGCAAGCGTTCTTTTATTAACTTTAATTATTTATATGAATGCATCAATTCATTCTGAACTGCAAAGAGTCGGCGTCCACCATTCTGCCCCCTGCGTGAACAAGAATTGCTGCGGAAGTTAAGTGGACAAATGGTGACCAAACCGCCGGAAGTTATGGTTTGCACCGCGTTGACCACGCCCCCTGCCCTTACATATCTCATCACATGACATCGCCGGTGGTGCCATGTAATGTTGCCTTCACGCAAAAGAGATCGACTTCTGTGAAATTTAATAGGAAGACTCCAGCAAGCAAAGCTACTCATGGCTAGAAAAATAATCTCGCGGTCGATATAACGTTAAAACTCGTGCCGCCGCGGACACCAACCTTGTAATGGTAATATAACTTTGTGGTGGCCGATATTTGCGCTGATTAGTTTGGTCCCAACTTAGACTCGCCAACAAATTTAAATCTTGAGTCGACTGGTGCGGAGCTATAACAATTAGTGGGTTTTACGTGCCAGACGATGAGATGATAATGAAGGCACGCCGTTTTGACCACCTGGGACACTTTACTTTTCCCTCATAACACATTTTGTAAGGGCCCAGCGTTTTCATCTCCATAGCATGCGACCGCTACGGCCAGCATCGCACCGCCGTCCTAGGGGTCCTCAGCAACCGATGGTGACTGGTTGTGTCACTTCGGCCTCCGTGTCACGCCAAATTACGCTGCTCTAGCACACAATGACAATTTCTTGCCTGTTTACTATTCTAATTTATTATTCTGACTATTATGAGTGGCACGGTGATTCAAACATGCTGCACCTCACAAGGTTTCGTAGGACCGCCTCACAGTTCCTGAACACGGACGACACAGATCTACATAAGAGTAACGGCTCGTGGGCCTGCCTGGTCGAGGTTTGCTAGCTGGAGCCCTCAAGTCCTGCGCAGACAGTCACACCTCGAACGAAAAGCGTGTTAATGTGCGCGCTGATTATAGAAGCGCAGAAATCGACTCAGCGGGACATGGGGGAGACGTTGATGCAACTTTTGTCGATGTTGATAACCCTCCCCACCAGGTGGGCAGATCGCAACGTTCTGGCTGCTGGCATGGGCTCTATACAACATTCCATTGCACCATCCTGTTGTCACTGACAGTCGTATGTGCGCTACTAGAATGATGCCCATCCGAACATACGGGCAGCAATGTCAGCATGCATGACACTCGCCTGCATGCCGCTCTGTCGCTCCTCAATGGCGCGGGTGATGACGAGGCAGAAGGGCCAAGCGTACGCGACGCCAAAGCGCACGCCTATGAGGAACATCGTGTTGTCGGTGTCCTCGTGGTACGTCGGGAAGGGGAACTGGCGAAGCTTGACCGTCAGTTCTTCGTGGGTGCGGTTCCCGGTGCGCCGATACGCCAGTTCGTGGATGTGCGCCTGGTCCACAGCCGCCTGAACAGCGGCCACACGGAGCGACATTGCTGCGTGCGGAGACGGGACGCAAGCCATAATGCCTTCAGTCGGGCATAAACCAATGAGAAAGCCGCTGTATGTAAATGTATGTAAAAGAAGCCGCTCTACACATGTTCAGTGGTGTGAGGATAAATAGCGGAGCGAAAGCTCTACTACGTCATATCTCGTAAGGTCGGTCATCGAGTCGCAATGACCTTCCGTCGCCATGTTTGCCAGCTGAGTGTAGTCGCCTGAAAATTCTGAAATTTCAAGCAAAGGAAAAGTTGCCTCGTAAAGCACGGAGGGAAAGGGACGCCAGATTAGCACGTTATAGAAATGCCAAAATACCTTTTGGATGAGATCAGTAGGTATAAGCTAGTTAAACCGCAGCAACTTAACTATTGTCGGCAGGTGTGACCGACGCGCGATATCCGCGGGGTTCAATGAAGCATGGGAGAAATGAGAATTGCCGTAGGTGTAGTCACGCTCATTAAGAAATCATGTGTCCACGTTCCCTCTCTCCAGGAAAGGTGCGAATTGAGGTAAAGAACTCGTATACGTACTACTGTTGTTCTCATCAGTTACCCTGTACAGTTAATATAACACTTAAGTTAAAAGAGAGTCCCATGGACGCTTTGCAGAGTATTTTGGAGACCTGGGCTTTTTCTATTACTGAACAGAGAGGATTCTAGAACGAACGCCTTCAGCGGAGGTCTAAGCCAGAACGACCGGGTTAAGAAAGACAAGATTAAGCCATGTATTAATGGATTAAGACAAGGTGATGTTCATGTGCTCCGAATGGACGCCATATGGGGTGGAAACACGCAGATTTTCCTAAACAACAGTCAGTGCTACTTCTACTTGGTATAGGTAGCTAGTATCCTTACAAACCGAGCGATGCTACTACTGAAAACTTAATCCTTTCTCGTCGTTTGGAATATGTGCGTAAAGGTACTCCACGCACAATTAGCGAATCGTAGTTCACATATGTATTGATCGTTATACGAATATATATGTAAGCTTACTGAACCAGACAATAGAGTGTTCTGGAATTTTTTATTGTTCCTATAAAACTTAGCTTGAGGGATTGCATTGTAAAAGCGTTCTGGTACGTTGTTGGTAAACTTGTGGTTATGTGACGAATAAGCAGTCTTTACTCACGGTCTTCGAGTTGCGACGGTCCGTTCTCCCTGACCTCCTTGCGGGATTTGGTGATCTCGTATACGCCGCTTGAGAACATGATGGTGTACGTGAGGTCGTGAGGAATATCGTCACCGAGAGACTCGGTGTGGAAGTACAGGCCGACCGTGTTGGGTGTAACGTTCTTCGAGAACAGCATATTAGCCATGGCCACCTCGTCGACCATCGTCTTTACCGCTGAAATATTCATATTCACACCAAGGTATGAGACGGACGCCTCTATTACGTATAATGCACAACTTGCACGTTATGTGTAAATAGGCCGCATTTGCTCGAAATCGCATCCTCTCGCCGTTCCATATTTACGGTATGGTTAGCTTACATTGCATTCCAGAGAACTATTGTACATACTGGTGTGACGAGTGCGGCGAAAAATTGGACAGCTTGCGTCATTTATGCTAATATATTAAAAATGGCTGCTTTCGTAGCCTCTTTTTTGTGCGCGGAAAGTTGTACTGAACAGTCAGCCTCAGAGAAGGCAATAACACATGGCGCCGTGTACACTCAGAACTAGTATACTATACCGGGCTTAGGGACACGTGAAATGTGACACGCTGGAACTCACAAGCTATGTAGCCTCTGTGTTCCCACGTATCGCGTTTCATGCGTCTCCGTGCTCTGTATAGTATAGTCATTTAGCCCGTGTCTCCTTCCACCCACTGTTTTCTAACATTGCCTCCCTTTACCTTCTTTAGTCTCCCTTCCGTATTTAGATTCAGGTGTCCCCTTCGATGAAAAACAGTTCCTATCCTCTGCTTTTCCCTTCCTTTCAATCCAAGAATCTCTCTGTCTCTCTCTTTCTCTCTCAGGCCAATTCAGTTTCTTAGATACAAAAAGAAAAAATTGTCCTAACATAAGAAGTCCAATGGTTTCACTTTGTCACAAAATAGTGCCTACTTCGTCGAAGAACTCGGCGTAAACTTAGGGACGGAGCACCGAAAAGAACAGCGGACGAAAAATGGCTCTAGCCGAATAGATTCAAGGCGGCCGAGATCACGCAGCAGCTGGCCGAATTCTAGACGGCGAGTTTCTAGAACGTGCAAGGAAGCCGTAGAACGTGGCAGTGAGCCATCCTATCACGGCTGGTGAACGCGCGAGCCAGACGGAGGGAGAGAGAGGAGGCGGAGAGTGCGTGGTGACTCTCGCCACGGCATGTGAGCGAGGAAGAGGTGTCGCGCAAACGGCGAAGGTTTCGGCTGCATCAAGAATGTTCCCTCAGCTTTATGCGTGCTTAGATCACGTGACTCCCGCCGAATCTTCGAGAATGATTGCCGAAAGCAATAGTAAGAGTCGACTACGGGCAGTGAGCAGCAGTCTTAGGTGTATGTGACTCAGTGACAATAAGTAAATGACTCTGCTCCACGAGCCATCCGACGAGCTCGGCCTGCAAGCTTCATGTTGACAAGGCAATTCGAGTGAACGTCGTGAATAGGACTCTTGTGTTTTATTCTCTAACGTAGTACATGAGCTTGTAGACTTGGTGTTGGTTTCGTGTAATGTTGTAACCCGTCTGTGTTTGTAGCTTGAATAACCGGGTTTGCGCAGGTTTTTGTCCAACTGCCTGTTTGATGGGAATATATTTGTTTTGTTTGATTACCCTTCGCTCTAACTAGGTCTTTGAACCACTGCTGGCGTTTTGCTAGTGCGCTGAAGGGAACTGAAACTTAATTGTTCAAGCTTTCGCGGAATCATTTTCGGGGAACTGATACGTCGGTTCTTCGAATCTTTTCCGCCGATTGCATCGCGGGTATCACAGCTCGGTATCAATGATAGACGTACCAGAACTGCACTCTCATTGTGCCATGATCGCGACACACCGAAATTTATGGCACGCTAGCGTGAAATTTAGCAGTACAGAAGTGAACACGTGGCCGCCCAAGAACTAGCGCCGAGAAAAGCGCATAACTTCAACTCCACGTCACCCCTGCCTCCCCATTACCCAATTTTTCATCTTTACAGTAGAGCGCATGCACAGACCAGTAGCACTCCGCGCGCTTTTTATTTATCGGTTATACTGAACACCATCACCCCTGATACGCTAAGACTCACGCATGCGTCGACTCTTATAACCACGCATGTGACTTCACCGCACTCAGAAATTCGCAGCAGGATACGAACTTCCGTATGGGTTCAGGTAGACGCGTAACACTTTACGTTTTGTGTTATAAGAAATATATTGGCACTCTACCTTCTTCTACGTACCGCCACCTTCATCAACTCACCATGAGTGATGGCGGTCAGCTTCTCACTGCTGAACAGAATTCGAGAGTCTTAGATGTATGCACCTGAATCCTATTAGCAATGCCTTACAGCTAAGCTTTTGTTTGTACATTCTACAAAATTTGATGCGTACTTGTAATTGTCTGTCACCACACAAGGATAGCTGGCACCATCTGGTCGACAGCTGGCAGAGAGACATCGTGTAAATAGAGAATAGGTGTGGCGAAGCTTTGCAACGCCATAGCCATAGAAGTCGGTGTAGTATTGTGCAGTCACACTGTCTGTAAAGCTTCAAACAGTGCCAGAACTGTACCGTTTCTCATTAGCCTCCCCTAGCCTCCTTTCCAAATGTTGTGGTTCGGTGTCCCTGATTGTTCGGTATTGACCAGCAAGAGGTACTATATGCAGGAGTGACCCACTAGCAGACACGAAGCTCAGAAACTGCAGCGAACTTCAAGCGTTCAGAATTACAATAAGGTGCTGTTCATATCATAGTACACACTGTATGCTACTGACACTCCTATCCCTGTCTCGTGGCACTGATCACTTTCGTTGCCCAGTCCTGTCACGAAAGATGAGCGTCGATAATGTTTGCTGAGCATTGCTCGTAGCTGCCGCCAATCAGGAATTTTCCTTTACACACACCACGGCAGCTACGGCGCCACCCGCCTGGTTAAAAAGCTGTAGCCAACTTACCGACACCAGGCAGCTTTCTGTGGACGGCGGCGATGATGCGGTGCGAGTAGTTGTTGACGGGTCCATAGTAGACGGTGTCCAACCTGAGGTCTGATAAGTCCGGCGTGTACACGGGATAGATGATGCTGCTGACCACGGCGTCGTTGCCGCCAAGGCCCCGCTCGTTCTGGATCTTGAAGAACGGCACGGTCACCATGAGGATTTCGACCACGAAGGCGACCGGATGCTCCCTCAAGCGTCGGAGGTACATGTTCTTCCACACCAGCACGGAGAACTGTAGCACGCTTTCCATGGTGCCACTCTCCAAGCGCGGTTCGAATAACTCGTTCCGTCTTCACGCACCCGCTTATCCAAAAGAACTGCCACGGAAGCAGGTGGAACCTGCCCTCGGAAATACGTCCCTGCGAGCGTATACTTGCATATTTTACATCTAGTGGCGACGGTTAATAAAAGAATTGCGATGATTGTAAAATTACCACAGCGATAACAAAATATTCTTGCCGTATCCTCGATAATACTAGTCGCCCATGTGTTGTTATGCCATTATAAATGTGTTACAATGACTTGGTGCTACATGAATTCGCAGAGTCTCAAAAAGGATTACAATAAGAACCTGGAGGCGTACACTTCAAATAATCTATCCGATCTGGCCAAGCCATCCCGCTCATGCAGTCGCCTCATTCAAGTATCCCTCATCACCTTCGATGTATGCATGAATACCTCCAATTTTTGTTGTGTCGAAACTGTGCTGGCGTATATTAAACGATCCTGTAATTGAGATTAACTTGACGTCGGCATTGAACATAGCAGCGCTTGCTGGTTTCGCACCGTAACGTTTGTCAAACTGTAGGTGTTAGGTGCGAAATAACCGTGAGCCAAAAGCGATCGGAGGTACTCACAGTCGAGGTCGCCGCTAGAAATACGTCAGGCGTTCGATAGAGCTGGTCCAAGCGCATGAACGTGCAAGCTAAGGCTGGTTGGTCAAGGAACAGCGCGTGTTTGCGTACGTTTGCTTCTTTTACAACTCGTGACTACGCTCTGCTTTGGCACGTGCCCTTCCGTTTGTTCATTTTTTTTTTCGTCAAGATGCTTCCATATTTTATGATCTTGACCCAGATGATGTTTGTATACGAGTGCTTACCACGAACCGGTTTGTAGTTTGTAAAAGTAATAATGTAAGCTCAACAGGGCAATGGGGTCCACAGATAAAATAATAAAGAATTATTGCTAAATAATGACTGATGTGACACTTGTTAGTGTGGCTTTCTTCAAAAGAAAGCATAACTGAGCAAATGTTAGTTATTGTCAGTCGATAACCAGAGTGGCATAGCCAAAGAAGAATCGCATTACATACGGCATAGTCAAACAAGAACGGCGTTACACACATAAAACTGAAGTAAAACTTTCGTTTTACTTTTTATGCATTTAGCGCCTGATAGGGGCGCTTACTACAATGGCATGCCAAGCAGACCTAACAGTGACACATGCCTACTCACCTGAAGGCATACAAGGGCGAAGGGTGCATGACAAATGAGTTATCGACACTCGCGTATTTTAGGTGCGGAACACATGCGCTCGGGCTGTCGTTGTTGTTGTCATTGTTGTTGTTGTTGTTGTTGTTGTTGTTGTTGTTGTTGTTGTTGTTGTTGCTGCTGCTGCTGCTGTTGTTGTTGTTGTTGTTGTTGTTGTTGTTGTTGTTGTTGTTGTTGTTGTTGTTGTAGCTTTACTATGGCACATAGCCACACTGGGGAAAATTCGACGTACATGGCAGGGTCTGCTGACACGGTAAACCAAGAGAAGAAAGCAGCGCTTGTGCGTACGCCACACATTGTCACTGCACAGAAGAAGTGAAGGCACACTCTTGGTATAGTGCTTCTGCGGAGCATAACTAATTATGATGATAGCTTTAGATGATGACAGCTCGGGCTGTCGGCCTATCCTGTCGTCGTCGCCGTCACGGGAAGGCAAGCGCTCAAATTTTGGTAGAATAAGAGGAACAACGCATTGACTGGCATTACCTACGTGATGGCTGATTGTGTAATAAATATACCTATGTATATAGTTGAAACAAATCCAGTCTTCTGTCTTTCATTGCCCATTAGCGGCGATTGACCGGTGCATCAGTGCATGTTTCGCACATACTCAGGTTTCACGCTAGTGGAGCTGCATTACCTGTGGATTTGAAAAAAAAGAAAGAAACCTCAAAAGCAAGGACCTATCATCTGGTATGATGTTCGGTTGTATGGGTACTTCTGCCTCGCGAACCTGCTCTCTTTCTGGACTCATACGCTAAAGATGTCTCTAGCGCTTCTGGACTCATACGCTAAAAACGTCTCTAGCGCTTCTGGACTTATACGGTTAAAAACGTCCCTAGCGCTAGGAGCGCCGTAAGAACGCACGGAAGTTTCTTATAAACGACCGTATTCTGAGGATGCACTAGGAAAGCCGTTACAAGAACGCGTTCCTGAGCTAGTTCGCTCATTACTTGAGGCAATAGATGTGCACTAACAGGCGAGGCCCAAAAACATCGCTATGTTCCCTGTCTTTTTTCTTTCGTCGATTTAGCGCCACACCTATTGCCTCAACCTTGCACCTAGGACCCCCGAAGAAGTTTCTTTAGAGCGACGCAAGGCAATCTAACAGCAGTGAAGGCCTTGGGACGAGAAATACTGAGAGAAGGAGTAGGTGGTTGTCGGCAGTGAGGGCACTGAGATAATTTGTTTCAGTTAACAAATAAGTTGACCACAAGCATGTCAACTAATTCTTCGCCAGATACAGCATTATTTTGTTGGCCGGTAGCCATCTCCATGCTCCACAAAAGCTTAGGGCCCTTGCCCAATGTCAGTGCATGTTAAAGAAGCTCAGGTGGTCGAAATTTCCGAAGCCATCAAAATACGGCGTTATGAGTAATCATATTGTAGTTTCTGGACGTATAACCACACAAATCAATCGGTCGGCTCATCCAAAGCCAGGAAATAGGCGCTCGCGAAACTTGGCTTGTGCGTGCCTCTTTCTTGCTTTCTTTTATTTCGTTTTCTTTCCTTCTTTCTTTCTTTCATTTCCTTTTTTCTTGCTTTCTTTGTTTCTTTCTTGCTTGCTCGCTTGCTGTCTTTCTTTCCTTCTTTGACGATCTTTCCTTGTTCACTTCTTTGTTTCCGTTGTTCTTTCTGCCTTTGCTTGGTACATTCGTCCTTAGTTTCTTCCCTTTCATTTTCTTCTTTCCATCTTTCTTCGGAGAAAAATCCAAGGGACTCATATGGCTCCGGCATTTTCACATCTTCGTTCGTTCAGCGTGCGCTGAAGTGCATGCACGTGGTACGGGCGCGCCCGTTGCACTTTAGTACGTTAGCCTTGCGCTTGACAGCAAGAACAATAACTGGCTGCACACCGCTTTACGATGATGATGACTGCTTTTCCTCTACGACGCCCTACGACACCGTCACTAGTGAGGCAATTCATGCTTCGCTAGAAATGTTGCTGTGATGATGCAACAATGGCAAGTAGAAGTACCTGAAGTATTTCCTGAAAGCGAAAATTTACGAAAGCAGGTACACAAGCCGCAAAAGTTAAGACAAATATCTTTACTTTGGGACAGAAAGGGGATCTTAGTAAAGTTCTTCGTTCCTTTTATATTTACGTTTCAGAAGTCCATATATCCGTTGTGTTTTTAACGCCCCGTCTAGCGCTTAAGAAGACTTTGAAAAACCTGGGTGGGCTGTACACACGCCATTTCTCCATGCCGGATTCGTCTGTGACAAACTTCTTACATGACCTCCGATTCGCGTTTCTGCAAAAGGAGTTATATTGCCGTATAAAATGACGTCATAACAAGCGCTGTAACAAGCATAGAGTGCGATGAATATTATCGCGGACGCTTTCATGACATAATAGTTAACCCAAATAGAAGGGCATTTAGGTTCAAAAAGCGCGCAGACACAATGATGGCGGTGAACGAAATGGTCACAACAATTACCATGATCAGTCAACCAGTTCCTAAGGTGTCCGAATTGTTAACTTGTCAGAAATCCCTCAGAAAACCATATGGGATACCGCGAGTGAGATACTGCCTGCAAGGACAGGAAGCAATGCGTACTTGTGCTGCTACCCACTGTGGTGTCGTCGTTCGGTGCCTCTTGCCTAAGCTAGTATACCTTGTAACTATAGTGCAGTTGAGCGACCACATTATAACGTATTCCCTGCGGCATAAAACTAAAAAAACATCACGGCATATTTATAAAAGACCATCCGATTTACGGTCCGCATTGCTTTTAAAACCATTGGACATTAGCGGGAGTACAGGTTAATGAAGAAATTTCTGCCAATCACTCTTTTATTTCCCCACATCAGCACCAATACAAACATCATATACAATGTAAACATTACACTCGAAGTCTACCCGCCTGCTACTACACAGTTCTTAAAGGGACCATTAAACCATGTCGATGATTTTGTGCAAATCTCTCCGAACGCCTCTTTGGCTAACTTTCCTTCCTTTTCTTTTGGCTTTTTCTTCTTTCCTTGCACAAATCCATTGTTCCAATAGCTCAAAACATTCCGATCATGAGCAGATCGGCACCAGACGCCCTGCGCTCAGCGCGTCATAAACTCTAAGCTACTAAATACGGAAAATCATGAAAGATTAATGCCAATAAACTATGGGATCGTCAGCGATCGTTTTTCGGATCCGAATACGCGCGATTGACAGGCGCCACTCTCGTCAAAGCAAGAAGCACAGCATAAAAGATTTCTGCTTACGATCCCGAGTACGCATTATAGCGTATTAAAGCAGTTTTGAGCAGCCAAGCACCACGGTAACGCCTCAGTAATTAATCAAGATTAATTGAGGCAAGCCCAATTTAACTAAGAATAAATGGCTGGCCAAGTGAGGCCTAACAACACCTAGTAAGACCAAGCAAAACTACGCCGAGCATTAAGACGACCAGCTTCGCTGTGTGCCGACCATGCGATACTTAGCATATGCGGTGCGTCAGTACGTCTCTCAACGCGGTATAATGCACAGGTGCGAATAAAACTGGCGCATTCACTAGCACAGGATGGCTCTCCGTACGGCTGATTATATGAATTTCAGCGCTCCGTGTTAGCGACATGTACCGCGACTGCATACGGATCTGTCCAATGTGCCATTTGTGTACATGTGTACGCAACGCCCATTGTCGAACGGTGTGTGCTTTGTATGAACCTGCGCTACGTGTTACGTGCGGATGTGTTCTTGTATAAATGCGTGTGCAAAAGCAACTGCTGCATGTGCAGGCCACCCCTTCCCTTCTTTTTTTTTTCGTATTTCTGCAGCTTGCATTGGTTCCCTCCACGTGGCCGCAGTCTTCTCTGCCGAGTTTATGCCGTGTGGCCACGCGACCTCTGACGGTATCTTTCTGCTGCAATCGAGATTCAATTTGGATGAAGATGTGTCGAAGAAACAGAGTATGTTGTGTGACTGTGCGTTCAACTGCACATTTACGTACATGTCTAAGCCATATGCAGATTAGCCGGCCAAAAGGAGGCGAGATTAAGCAGATCGTCTCCCACTCCCCTTTCAACATAATGTCAGTCTTGTGTGCCCCCCCCAAAGCCATATTGCCTTGAATTGTGGAGAAACCCTATGCTAGAAACGTTTCTATATCGTGAATAGAGAAACGTTACTCCGTTTAAGCCATTTCTCCTTTAATGGAGCAAGTGCTATCCCTCTATTTAACAGTATGCGGCGGTTGAGGCACCGCAACGTTATCATTCCACGTTTCCTGGCCCAAATTTATTCCTACAGGAATGACCCACCGAACGTGCCTAGTCTATTTTTTTTTTTCGTTTCTCAAAAAGGTACGACATAATGTTAAACACACGGGAAGGTACCTTGTCAAAAAAAATTTCGCGCTGACTGGATACACCTACATTCTCATCGTCCCCACGCCTGTTCTGAGTGAATTGAAACCATGTGACAATGGGGTCCCTTCTGAACGTAGCCTCATACATGCGGTGTACACGCAACCAAAGGCGACTAAACCTGGGAGAAAGTGGGTAGCCAAAGGTGGGCAGCCACAGGCGACCGAAGTCTCTCTTCCCACCGTCTTTTTCCACCTGGCGTTGTGACTACACGATACCGATGAGCACAAGCCAAGTAGTCCAAGGACATGTCCTGATAAGCGTGGCCTAAGACTAAACATTGCACTGAGTACCACGAAGGTAATAGTGGTCAAAACTGCCCACGCCAGTAAAACATCACACTGGGGCTTTTCTTTATTACTAGCGGACCGAACCGTCCGAGTAGAACCCGACCGGCCATTCATCTACCACAACGACCACTTCCTCGCCTATGGAAGGACCCGTCGCGTACGATTTATAACTATAGTGGCCAGGGTACCTCAACCTTACCGTCGGATGTGACCGTCACTTTTTTAGCTGAAGTAAGTACTTGCCTACTTGCGCTCGCTAAAACCAAGTATACGAGTACCCAAGTACTTTCGTACTTTCGTTGCACCAGACCAGACTCAAGAACCAAAGCACCAGACCAGGCTCCAAGACTCATCGCGAAACCGGGGCCACGACAAATGATGTGTTTTCTCCTTTTTTTGCTATCGTTGTTGTTGTTGTTGTTGTCTACTAGATCGTGTACGCAATGTTCAAGAAGCTGCTTCCAGATCTGCAGCAGAAATTCGTACAACATCGATCGCCTCGATAGGTCTTACTCGTGACATATTTCGCGCGCCATCTTGTGTTAGTTCTCTCGCCCTCCTGTCGCACCGTATCATAACTGCAGGAGGTCAAGCGCCACTTAAAGCAGTCCACAGGGGTTCTGTTTCACATCCCCAACTGAGAATCACCCGAATAGCTCTAGAAACGCGTTTACGTCAATGGCAGTTTATGCATTCTAATTTCTCATTACACTTCCTTCAGCTCATTCTGCTCAGCTTCCTCTCATTTCAATGGCATTAAACAGTAGTGATGTCTCCAAAAATGCATACACCACGTGTTCCACTTACGTCGAAGCGAATCAGAAATAGAAATTGCGCAATGGCATGCTGCCCACGTCTAGATCCTCGCCATAAATCGTTCACACAAATTGTGGGCGGATCCAGGAGGCAATGCAGTCCGTCGGCGTGTATCCGTGTGATTCGACGTCGGCATTGGGCACATGCATTTCCCAGCAAACACTGCGGCGTCTCCCTCTAGCACCGCCGTGACAGCTACATAGTTATAAATATGTAATGTATATACCAATGCTAAAAAAAATTGGCAGATCCCACGTGCAGTGGGAATCAAGGAAATGCGGAGCACGCATCAGGAACGTAAGATGCATCTGCACTGCTCTCTCGCTGTACCGATTTTGCTACATATGAAGTTCACGAAACGGCCGCAAGAGCACCATGACTGTGGCATGTAAACCATGCCGCTCATACACGCATGTCATGATTATAACGTTATGACCTGTCATTTACGTTCGTCATGCAGTGGTGTTGTGCCATAGCAATTTCGGTATACATCCCATTAACGAAACGAGTGGCATAGATCATACCGCTCATGACATGCATGTTATGATGTTCATATTATGACCTATCATTTATGATCTTCATGCAGTCACGTTGTGCCATACCAATTTTCGCGTACATCCCATTAAAAAACGGCCAGGAGAGCACCAAGACCGTGGCAAGTAAATCATGCCGCTCATGACATGCGTATCATGATTTTCATGTTATGAGCTCCCAGTTATATTCGTCATGTAGTCATGTTGTGGCATACCAATTTTCGTAAACATCCCATTAGCGAAACGGCCAGGAGAGCACAAAATCGTAGATAGATAGATAGATAGATAGATAGATAGATAGATAGATAGATAGATAGATAGATAGATAGATAGATAGATAGATAGATAGATAGATAGATAGATAGATAGATAGATACGCTCAATGTCGCCGAAGTTCGCTAAGAAATGCTTCGCATTAAATGTTATGTGTACCTGAGCTGCTCCTTGAACTGTCAGAGTACGGAGCACTGGCTCATAACGAACATAATGAACCAATTCAAAATGAATGTGTATCAAAGGCACTTAAATAAAGTAACGGTTCATTAACATTATTCAAACTTAGTTCTGGCGAGTAAAACGCCAATTAAGATGATTGAAATCTGTTCTAAGAGAACCAAAGGCGTAATGGATTTAGTTGTGTTACTGGCAATGCTTCCCTGCACTGAATCGCGCAATCGTTCACGGCTACATCACATCAGCCAGTCGGCTCAAACAATACGACAGACTCACGGGTCAGATTCAAAACGTTTGATGGCTCTGAATTTCTCTTACCTTTGTTCATCGGCACATTTCGTTGGACGTCCGAACATGTAGCACCTTGTCCTAAGAACGTCGAAAAATACTACGCCCAGGGTAAAAGACGAGAATGTTTGAGCCTTGACCAGACAGTCAAACAATATTTTGTCATCTTCACAATTCGTCCTATAAAGGAAACACAACAGCTGCATTAACAAGCTGTTAGGAGCAGCAGAACATACTGCTTTGCGTGAGACTTTTGTTTTCTGAGGTGTCGTGCACTTTCCGCATATACCTGTTCCCACGAACACTCGTGATTACCGACATGGCTATATACGAAGGAGGAATTTAATGAAGCATAGCTTTAGATGATCGTCATGCACATTGGGTTATAATGAACGCTGCAATAGCAAGGAACCGCCATGAATTGAACCGCGTGCTTATGTGGTGGCACTGTGCGAGAAGTAGTGACTACAGGAACAAACCGCGATACGAGCGACATCAGCGCCGACTCGGCGCGATCTGCTGACACATGAATCTTTTCTGTTAAACATTCAATATATGTGCATAGACGGCAGGTTCCCTGCCATAATTTAGTGGAGGGCATAGCTCATTCGAAGTTTCTGGGATGCGCCACAACAACTAGCTTTGCCTTACCTTGTGGGAACTCCCTCCGAAGAACGCGGTGAAGGAAAGACGACGGCGTCCAAGAGGAGCAAGTAGTATTTGGACGCTCGTACGGTTAACGAGCCGCACACAGAGCGTGCAAATAAGGGCGAAAGCAAAAACGTGGCACGCAGAGGCGATAAAATGCCGCCATTTCGATTACAAGCTAAGGGAACACATTTGCATGCAACTTGGTTTCTCAGACGAGTGACCTCAAGTGGGCTGTGCAACACCTTATGAACAGTGCCCACCGATGGTAGAGGCCCCTGTGAACATGTGGTCCCAACATTATTGCGCTGCACGCAACCGCAAATTTGCAATTTTGTTTGGAATTAATATGGAAAGCGCTTACTCATCTTTCAACACATGACGTCAAATGTGACTTCGACTAAAGCGCTTGTGGCAGAAATAGCACTGAATAATTCAATGACGCGGAAAAGTCCTCTCCTAGGCTTTATTGGTTCGTTTTCAGTTCGACTGATACAAGTATCTCTCTTAAAGTGCAACAAAAAAAAAAAAAACCAAGCGACTTAGTCTGCGTCACAAGTGATATCACATAGTGATTAGAAAAGCGGGAGCTTTCCGACAGCCAAATTACGGATGGCCTGGCGTGCGCTGCAATAACGTTTCGCTCACATTCTCACCGAAAGCATCCACGAATGATCCCCGTGTCATGAACTTTTCAAAAAAGTGCTTAAACCCCCTTTAAAAGCACTGTATCCAACGCGCTTGTTAACAGCGCTTTTAAAAGCATTGTCTTCAACGCGCTTTTAAACATAACTCAGCCTGCGGATGTAAAGGATATCTTCTTCCTTCTATCTGTCATCCTTCTTTATCGTTTCGTGAACTGCACCCTGCTCCCTTTTCCTTGCTCAGGTTCACTTTCCTTGTCGCACCGCTCGGTCTACTTGAGTACATAAAAATGCTATAGTTTGTCCTCTCACCTGCTCCTTCTTCCCCTTGCCCTCGTCGCCATTCTTGCATCAGTCCTCCTCACCTCTACGTCTATTTCACATCACCTTGCTGAACTACGTATACTGCAAAAGGAGGTCCCGTGTTTCTCCCTTTGCACTCTTTCTTTCCTTCCTTATCCTCGCATCACACCTCGTCACCATCACTTTTCTTTCCCTCCACCTTACGATGCGATAACGCGCATGGCTACGCTATGCTAAGAGCCGCTTCGCACAACCACTTTCTGTGGTCCGTAAACTAGACTGTTATTAACAATGTTTACCATCATGGCTCTGAAAGTCGGTGAAGTATGCCACATGTGGCGGTTACTTGGGCCATAATAAAAATCGCGGCACGTTGGCGTCTGGTTGCGTCACGTTTATCGGCATACTCTCCTTTTTATATGTTATCATCATCGTCACGGTCGTCGTCATCGTCGTCCTGTCTACGCCCACTGCAGGGACGCGGCCTCTCCCATAGTTATCCCATTATCCCGGTGCTGTGCTAACTGCGACCATGTTATCCCCGCGAAGCTCTGGATCTCGTCGGCTCACCCAACTTTCTCCTGCGCTCCGCCACGCTTGCCTTTTATAGGCAACCACTCTGTTGCACTTAATGACCAACGGTTGTCATGCCTTCGCATTACATGCGTGGCCCGCGCCATTATATATTTGAATGAATGAATGAATGAATGAATGAATGAATGAATGAATGAATGAATGAATGAATGAATGAATGATCTTTATTGCACTCATATCTTATACAAAAATAAGCACAAACTGTATGGTCCCATAGCCGAAGGCTAGTGCGGGTCCCATTGAAAGTATACATAACTGAAACTGTAATAGTTCTAATTAAAAATAAACAGACGTAAACAATTCAAATTTGATATCATCATACAAGAAGTAATGTTTATCTGCTAACAACAGTCACTTGAATTCGATTGAACAAAGAAAAAAAGGAAAGTTCATAACTTGTAGTAAACACAAATATTTGGTGATTAGTGGCGTACAGAACTGAAGAATGATACTTGTAGTTGCAAGTATCAATAGTAGTTCTCTTATATGGCTTAATAAAGACTTCCACTAAAAACCATAAGCCCCATTATGTCCAAGAGCTGCCGCCAGCATGGACCACGTTCCGCACGCGCACATTATCTTCGTCTCTTATCCTTGACGTTCCTTAGCGCGCAATGACCACCATGGCAAGAAAACATGGCAAGCAGTGCCCTGGTTATGCTTGCTTCTGCGGCCGTCCTCGTCATTTTCTCGCGCTGTTGTGCGCATGATGTATCAGCGACCACATTCCTTAACAAGACGAATGCACAATGCTGAAAGAGCTGTAATGACGGACCCTTCCGTTACGGCAGCATATGCTCTGATCAACTTACATAGTGTAGAAAGACGTATTCTTTATCCCGTGCTTTTCGCCACGCGCTGGTATGGTGTCGTTGGCCAAGTCGTGCGTGCGGCAGCACATGTCCCCCTCCCGGAACTTTCCGAGGTCCTCGTAGTTGATCGCCACTCTACCCGCGCCGCACCATTTCGTCCCTGTGCCGAGAGATGTATATGCGCGAATCAGTATCCTTTTAAAGCGTTTCTGTGCTTACGTGGGATTACAGAATCGGCTATCTTGAAAGGCATACTTCAGGTTATTAGTTCAATATGTTTACAATGCCACAAGCGCCACTCCAGCGACGACACGATGCTTGCGAAGCTGTAAAATGCTCAGAGAGAAATGCTCACAGCTGGAAACGCCGCTCTGAGGCGCAGTAATTATTGACCACGTCTTCTGATTATCAGGCAAAACAATACAGACTTTGTTCTGGGGAGGCGAGAAGCCCAATGTAGCGTGTCCCACAAAAATTTCTCGAAGTGGTATGGGCGAAACACAATTGAGTGGAGTTTATGGCGCCTTGGGCTGTTCATTTCGATGCGATTTTGGAAAACGAAACTTTGATGTTCATTTTGTTTTCCAATGTCCAGCATTATCTAGCGGAATTGACAATTTCCCGAAGAATAATTTAAGAGTCTAAACAACGTTGCCGTTTCTCTGTGATGTCCCGCTATGGCTCTCTCGACAAGTCTCACCACGTGCAGCGCATGTGCCACAACTGCTATCCACGCATGTTCAGTGGGCAACATCATATTAGCAGTGGTTGCATTTGATGCAACTATCACGTACCTGGCGACCAATGTGACAAGAACGCAGACATCTAGCACGTTGGCACGGACGAAAAACACAAGTATTGAATTCCCAATATTGTAAACCTGTCAGATCATCTTTACGCCACTAAACTTATTCACCTTGTGTACTTCATTCACAGATCGGACGTACGTAGCACGCCGTAAATTGGTTAAGGCCGCAGCATGAAATGAGTCGGTATGCTGACTTAGTACTTTCGCATAATACCCCGTTTTAATATTACTCTCATTCTCCATATCAGCGCTTGATGTTCGCGACGGGAATTTATAGCCCGTCTATTCTGAAGCTACGCCGGTTAATAAACCGCATGTCCTAGTGGTTAAAACGTCCGACGGTAACTCGGATCGCGAAATACGCAACCTTCACTCTTGCAGATTTTGTCGCTAGCGAGAGCAGCCTCTCTAAATTCTTCTTACATTTGTGAGAGGTTTGATGTCCTAAATCAAGGACAGCAACGGGAACTTTGCAGGCGCCTTCAAGGGTATCAGGCATAATATTGGTGATAGTGATAGTGCAGTTGTGGCTACAGGCGGTGTTAGCCTGGCAGACCTGGCCGGCAACTCTCCGCCCGAGCGCCTCTGTTCATGTCATATCCGTCACCACGTGTCACCCAATCCTGTCTCAAGGAGAAATGTTAAAAGCAGGGCGGACACCTTGCAAACTGTCACTGCACATTCCAGATATATGATCAGTGCGTTTCTTTCAGGGCGAACCCGCTTGCAGGGCCAAATGCAGTGGCCAATACCTCCCACTTTATTGCAATCCCTGCGAAATGACGAAACAGCGCCCCTAACTTTGAAAGATCATGCGGGAGTGCATGCTGGCCCCGTTCTGACTGTGTACAGGAGGGTTGACTTGCCCCGACTAAGTCCTCTTGTACTTCAAGGCTGGTGTGGTGGCTTCCATAAAAAACTCAAATGATCACGAATTGTCTGTTTTGCTAATACCTGATCGTCGGTTGCCTTCAATGTGCTTCGTTGGCCAGGGCATCTGCTCATTCGTTGCCGTCCATACCAATACGCGAAGGTATCCGTTGGAAAGTTATTCTAATTGTCGGGCCTCTTTTCTTCAGCGGTACTAAGGATTGCCGGAAGAAGTTGCTTGGAGGAGCTCCACGAGAGTGTTGAATCGCAGACTAAGAGTCGCAAAGAAGGACGGCTTCTCCTGCTGGTCCGTTCTTCAGTTTGCGTAGTAGCTGCACTCTCTGCAACCATTCAAGACGTTGTGCAAACGGCCAGACCATGCGTAAGGAACAGATGGAATCCAGTATGCCGCAGAGCAGCTGTCAGTGCCCATGCTAACAGTTCTGTCCGTGTACGTATGAAGGTGGTCGTTGTATTAAGCATACAAATGTTCAAGCACCAGGTACCATGCTTCATATGGAGGTGTTTATCACTTGTATTTCAGTCTAGGAATGCACAGTTCGTAGGAGACGTCTTTGTGCATCCAAGGCGGCTCATTCCGTTGCCTTCCTTTAGGACTCGTAGCACTAAGCATCTCTGAGTACTGGGAGTGGCGTAGAAGTGAGATCTGTGCCTCTTCCTGAGCCTTCTGATTAGTGTTTTTCAGGGTAAGGGCTCACTCAGTCTTTGCAGTATGGTGAATAGAGCTTGAGAGACGGAAAGGTGTATTGGTAGAGATAAGGCTTTCTCAAATATGGCTTTCTTGTTTGAAGGTGCTTATGGAACTCCTAAGGACAAGCGAATAGCTTTCCGGTTTAGAACCTCTAGCGGTTCATGTTTGGTCTCTGATGGACGTATCATTGACAGCTGGTAAAATATTCGACTGATCACAGGAGTGGAGTGCAGAGCACCCACAGACCTTAGGTGACTGCCCCAGTGCATGCCAGCGATTCGTTGGAGGGCATGAAGTCGCTGCATTGATGTCTCGAAGACATAGTCTACAACTTTCCGCCATGACAGCTTGCTGTCCAATATCATCCCCAGGAAACGGACACTTCTAGCCTGCCGTATCGCCTGGCTTCCCAAGTTCAGATGCAACCGCGGCGCTTTTCGCTGCCATCGCGGAAAAAGAATAAAGGATGACTTTTCCGCTGGCATTGACAGGACAAGCGTTGGCAGGTGTGGGATAGATTGCTCTTTGTGCTCTTTGTGACAGGTGTGGAAGAAATTGCATGGAAGAAATTGCTCTTAGTGCTACACGTGCCAGTCGTTTGCTGCTGTATCCCGACACCCAAAGGCTGATGTCCGCATATATTGACATTCTGACAGAAGCGCGCAAATATCCCACTGCATTTGGTAGAGCTGCCAGAGCACTGCTGAATAGGAGGGGAGATCAAAAGCATGACTGCGGCCCACGAGAAATGCGTCTTTCCTCGCTAATAATGTCGTGAAGGCAACCACGAATAACGCGGTCATTGAGAAAGGCGTGTATGATGCGCAGTGTTGCCCGTAACTCCCATGGACTGCAGCTAGGTGATTTTGGCTCCTTTCAAAACGTAGTCATAGGCCTTTGAGATATCCATTAAAACTTCAAGTGTTGATTCTCGGTGGTGTTGAATACGCATTACCAGATCTAAAACACTGTACTAAATCGATCATGCATGATAGAAGTTTCCTATTCTGTTCCACAAACCAATTCAGCCTGCTCTGGGGTAGTTCTTCCATGACTTTCGCTAACGGAACGCCAGTTAAACCGGGCCGAAACGAGCCTAAAACAGCAGCGCCTACCTTGGGTTTTAATCTGGGCACCACCCATGCAACTTTATAACTTTTCGGAATGTCTGCTCTGCTCTAGATAGCAATTAAGATGGCAAGAAGTTCTTGTTTCCGTGGCTTCGGCAGGTTTGCGATCATCTGATTGCTGATAAGCTCAGGGCCGACTTCACAATCTCTTCGCAAACTGCTGGGCGCTGACACAATTCACGGAACGTAAGAGGGTCATCCATAAGGGAAAGGGAAAGAGATGATATGGTATCCATGGGTTGCGACGAAGCGTGGGAGGAAGTGGCATCCGCAAAGTCTTCCGCTAATGTGTTTTCTCGAGCTTCAAGGAAACAACTTCAAACTGTCCTTGGGGAAGTCTTTCCGGCCAGCATACCGAGAATTCCCCATGCTATTGCTGTGGCGGTAAACACAGACAGGCTCACACAGAAAGCAGCCTATTGTTTTCGCCTTAATTGTTTAGTGTGCCTACGAATTGACGGCATCGATGCAGTTAAGCGCAGTTTTCAACGTAGGACAGCCCCATTTTCTCAAGAGCATACGTCCTGCTCTTCTCCGTTCAGCACAAACGTTCCGCACCTTTACGTCCGGAGCAGGAAATGGCAGTGTCGATTTAGTAGCCGCCTTCGTGGTTCTCAGCATGAAGGCAAATAGGTCTCCGGTAGACTATTCATGAACTTCGCCATAGGTGTCCCATCGCGTGTTACTTTTGATGTCCAGCAACACTGCTGGATATCATGCCGACCCACGTGGAAGGCAAATCATTCACGCAAAGGATGCAAAGAAACGGGTGAAAGGTAAGAAACCAACGTTCTTCAGGCCTCCAATTGCACCCATCGTCATTGTTCTCGTAATAGACTCTGCGGATGTTGCAGTTCGACCGACGACAGCTCTGGATCGAATAGGCAGCGACCATTTCCCCGTATGAGGTCTGTTCGAAAAGTACCCGACCTTTGGCCGAAGAAAAAAAAACTCGCGTACCTGGAACGTTGGAGACTTAGTCACCCTCAAAGTAGTCTCCTTGGGAAGCCACACACTTCTCCCAGCGGTGCTGCCATTGCTGGAAGCATTCCCAGAAGGCCTCTTTCGCAATAGACTTTAGGTCAGCTGTCGTTGCAGCCATATTGTCCCCTCTTATCCTAAATCGCGCTCCTTTCAAAGGCCTCTTGATGTGCGGCCGGCTTTAAACCGGTTGTACCACTCCTTAATCTGTGTGCTGCTCATAGCATCGTCACCGAAAGCCATTTGAATCTTCCGAATGGTTTCCACTTGGCTGCCGCCCAGTTTCTGGCAAAAGTTGATGCAGTAGTTCTGCTCCATTCGCTCCGTCATTCTCCTTGCAACAAAAAACCGGCGCTGCGTCCCAGCGACGGACGCTATCGACAGGCGGGAAAAAAAACCGCGCATGCTCACGAAGGTTCAAGGTCGGCTGACACAAGCGCGCTTGCTTCGTATCCATCAGGTGTTCGCAAAAAAATAATAAGGTCGGATGCTTTTCTAACAGACTTCGTATATGCTTTGATGGAGTCGCGCGTCTCACTAAATATTGCCGTATCCTGGGGTTACTGTACTACAAAATACAATGCGGAACTGTTGCTACGTGTCGCGTTCTTTTCTTTTCTAATTCAAAAAACTTTATCCCTTCAACTTCGCTATTACTCTCAATACCTGGAAAAATCAGGGCTCTTCGAAATGCTCTGCCGCGGGGCTTTGGGAAATACGAATGTCTGGCTTTATACGGCCGGCTCTCGCACCGACGCAGTGTGTTGTTCATTCGACGCTCGTTCGCGTGGTCCACCACAAATACGGGTGCAGGTGAAAATAGTTCCTCGATGAGAGCCCTGCGGAAGGGAGCGAAAACAAAGGTCATCAGCTGCTTTCAGTACGTAACAAATGAATGATATCCGGAAGTTATCATTAGCATATAACGTATTTTAAATTTATTACCACGTGACCACTCATATGAGCATCACTTAGCGCAGAAAGTAGGGTGGTTGTAAAACTTCGTGCGTCATAAAGTACAGCTGCTTTCACTACGTAACAAATGAATGCTATCCGGAAGTTATCATTAGCATATGACGTATTTTAACTTTATTACCATGTGACCACTCATATGAGCATCACTTAGCGCAGAAAGTAGGGTAATTGTAAAACTCCGTTCGTCATAAAGTACTTATAGTCACGAAAACATAAAATGGAAGTCCAAGTCAGATCAATCATAAATGCACATTACCAATCCTTACACACACTGCAAGCACGGAAGAAATGTGAACCATTGCAGTTGATGAGTGCGCAGCTTTGACATGTTCGTCGTTGCACTGATTACCGATAAAACTTGACTAGCCGCTGTAGGCACTTGCGAAAGCCCAAGCTGTGTCTCGCTAAAAGCTTGTGCGGTATGCTGGTGGTGACAGGTTTCTTTTCCACTTCAATCGATTTTCCTTTATCTCACCAAGACTGCACTTGTGTTACAAACTAAAATAACGCTAGGAATAACATCTCGTACGTTTTCCTTGCTTCAGTAAATATTTGCTTCGTGTGGCTCAGTATAGTAAAGGCGGATGCCTCCGTTCTGTCCCATTATTTTGGCGCTGAAATCTGGCGATATATTTCTTTTTCTTGCGCGGCTGCGCCTATTTACCTCTGATGGAGCTGGTTACAAAACACAAAAGCAAAACAGATAAGCAATAGAAATCCTATAAAAAATTTCTCCCTTCGCCGTCGCCTAAGTTTCGTCGGTGTCAGGCCAGCGCACCTTTTCTACTGCGCACGCGCAGCTGGGCTGGAGGCGACTCAGAACTGTCGCTGCCTCGCTGCGCATGCCGGAAGCAGTCAACGCGAGACGAGCATATACTGCAAGGTGACGACTTCCGCGCCGCCGGTGTATGAGAGAGAGGAGAGATAAATAGCCCCACTGCTGTGAAACCTGACAAAGTGCGCAGCATATGGGCAGTCCAGCGATTCCCGCTGTGTTACGGTGAAGAGTCGTGGAAGAAGAAATCGCACACTTCACAAGATGGTGGCGCCCTCTCTCGCGCGTCGCGAGTATGAGCAGCAAGCGTGAGCACGTGACGGCAAGAGGAGACGGTCGTCGAATAAGCGAGCTCCTAAAGTGCTACACACTCAACAACATGAAGCTTAGAGTTGTATCAAGTAGGCAAAATATCAAGCCATAACTTTCGTGCAAAAATAGTCATTTACCCAATAGTGTGATTAATAAAGCAAGGATATTTTGCGTTTGAGACACAGGTATGCTAGTCATATCCGCATTGGATATGATAATCTGGGCCATTTCACCCATTGGAAAATGCTTGTGCTGCGTGAGAGAGCTTTTGGGTAAATAACCGTGCGTTGAACATAAATTTAACGTGCACACAAGGTTTACTAAAATGCTACCGGCTGGCGCCATTCCCGACAATCAGGTTAACAAGTTCTAACTGAATTCTTTTATCCAACCATAGTAACTTTCACAGTATGCTGGAGAACACGTCATCCTAACAAGAACGACGCCGCCAACGACATCACGCAACACCTTGTCCAGCCGAACGTGCGAACAAGTTAAAATACTGGAAAGATAGAGTATCCTCATCCACCTAGATAATACAGCACGCAGTCAAACCACGCGCCTAACTGGCACGTCCTGTCTAACTCGGGGTCTATCCTGAGCTGCTCGCTCAGGAGTGCATTGTAATACAATGCGCTCCGACCATTGACGCGACTTGTGAAGAAGCTCATGTTAGCACCCTGTCATAGTGAGCAGTTGCCGCATTGTTACCCGGCGTGTCGTCGACAAGGCCTACATTACGTCGACGGCACTCCAGCATTCGAGAACACCTGCACGAATGCTCTCATATGTGCGTCATTGCAATAACTGAAAAGTCATCGCGGCCGTCAGCCTTGTAGAAGCAGAGCGGAGCTATCGAATCTACGAAAGAACAATGCCATGCTCTCATCTGTTTAGGCAATTCGGAGGAACAATACCTGGCTTAGGTGGTCGCGGTTGAATTGCGTAGCATATGTACGGTGCTCAGCAAATTAACAGCGATACGCGGACTGCATGATGGCTGACCTATTTTGTGCTCCTGGAGTGCGCTGGACGTACATAGAGGCAACAAACTGAATCACAGTGCTACATAAGATATCTCATCGAGTATCGCAAGGAGATGACGCAGAAAACATCGGCAGTCATGCGCTCCAAGTATCGGGTTTCATTCGCTCAGTACTGCACAGCAGAGATGACAAAATTACAACTAAAATGTCATTTAATCACATTATACAAGTTACAGCAGGACGAAAGTAATAACATTGCATTACTATTACTTTCGGAAAGAAATAAAATTGTTTAGCAAATATTCACAACTCATGGAGAGAATCGTGTGCACGCTATTTGCACATGCGTTGAAATTAGCACATCGCGGCGCCTGCGTTAATGACGTGACTCTATAACCTGTCTCGCTGCCTGCGCGACCTCGTTAGACTAAAGGATGGTTTCATGGCGTTGTGACCTGCGACCGCGGAAGCTATTAGAGTTTCGTACAAAGACGGGCCCTCAGTCTGGCAGGATCGTGGTTATGCATTTCAAACCTCTGTATTAGCTTGTTGCACTCCACGACAGTCAGCAAAGCGTGGAGTCGTTTGTTGTCGATCCCTTTTGTCTGTAGTGGTCGTGACCTTCGACAAGGTTATTCCGCGTTCCGTGTTTGGTGCTGCGAACATTTCCTGCATTTACGTGACCCTGCCGCTCCAGATTATCTTGTCTGTGCTATTTTTCTCTCCTTTCTTGGTAATGCTTAATGTCATAAGGGTAGCGGGCACGGAATCTTTTTGTCAAAATAATTTGGAAGGTAATGAGCAGTATTGCTTGAAATTGCTCGCTTTATAGGACCCCTAAACCACCGTCGCCATTTTTTTCAACATATCAAGTTAACATGAATATCAAGTTCAGAATGCCATGAACGATGCCAAATGCGGCAGTGCTACGCGCCGCGGCCGCGCCGCAAACTCGAAAAACAGTCCCGGGCGCCTCTCCGGGCGTTCCCGAGCCGCGACGACGGCAACGGACAGCAACGTGGTTTTCGATGACGTCATCAGAGTCCGAGCTACGCTGATTGGTCAAAGGAGAATTTCGACTTTAGGTTAGTCTGCTGGCGCGCTCCCTGCCTTCCTGTTCTTCCTCGTCGTGTGTCGTTTGTGTGGTGTGACGACCAGAAACTGTAACAACTGTACCATCCAGCAGAACACGACGGGGAGCACTAGCTCGGAGCATTAGCACACAACCAATAGAACACTTGCACGAGCGCGGAAGCCGGCGGAGCGGTGGCAGGCGGAGGCGTGTCAACCGGAAGTGGACAGTTTGTCACGTGACACTAGAAGGAGCGCTCGTCTAGGAGGTGGCACCGGCAACTGCAAGCGGGCGGTGCCAAAGCAACACCCCAACTAAATTTTGACCCCTAGGTGGTTTAGCGGCCCCTTAAGTAATTCATCACATTACAAAATTACCAGCTGACCTCACCGCCAAAACTCACACAATCTTGAAATACGATAGTTACTTTACACATACTCACCTATCCCCAAGCATGATGCAGAACTCAATATTGCCGTTTCTATCCAGAAATACTTCTGCAAACCGGTGACCGCCGAAATACGCATCTGTAACGATGAGACTATAAAATGATCTTTAGTTTCCAAAAAAAAAGATTAGTAACTTGCTAAAACGCTGCCGTAAGGACAAAAGCGGATCAAGCAAAAAGGAGAGAAAGTTGAGCGAGTTGGTAAGGGTCCATACTGAAAAGAACAGACGTGCAAGTCAAGGACACAAGGGGAAGAAGAGGACAGCAGGAACGCCGACTCTCAACTGAAGCACAGCACAGATGCGAAAAAGAAAGAAGACACACAACTTAGACACACACCAATTAAAAACCGCCCGAAAAGTGAAGCCAATCGTTCATCGCTAATGGTGGCGAAAGAGACATGGGCGTCAAATTACCGATGTCGTCACGGCGCAGTTACATAAGCGACGGTATCGCATCCCGGCCGCGGCGGCTGCATTTCGATGGAGGCTAAATGTTGAGGCCCGTGTGCTGTGCGATGTCAGTGCACGTTAAAGAACCCCAGGTGGTCGAAATCTCCGGAGACCTCCACTATACGGCGTCTCTCATAATCGTACCTGGTTTTGGGGCGTAAATAGCCCAGACATCATCATCAGTTACAGAAGTGATGCCATCCTTCATCGTTATCTACTAGTCGTATGTGACCCTTCACATTTACATATCCACTTCTTGCTTTATTTTTCCCATTTCTTTCTTTCTTTCTTGCCCCGGCACGATTGCGTAGTGGCTAGGGCACTCAGACGCTATCCCGAAGGTCGCAGGATCGAAGCCCGGTCGTGGCTGCTGCATTCCGATAGAGGAGAAACGATGAGACCCGTGTAATGTGCGATGTCAGCGCATGCTGAACAACACTAGGTGATCGTAATTGCCCGAGCGCTCCCCTATGGCGGCTCTCATAATCATATGGTGGTTTTGGGACGTAAAACCCAAGAAACCAATCAATCCATCAATTCTCCCTTTTTTTCTTTCTTTCTTTCTTTCTTTCATTGCCTTTCGCGTGATGGAAATGCAGCCGCGGTCGTGGCGATCGAACCCGCCACATCTAGCTAAACCTTTCCCACCCACCGGCGCACAATCAGCTTCTTATAATCCCACTGATGTGAAAGTGACTTGAGGGCAAGATTTGGTCGAGCTTGGTAGCGGATAAATGGGTTAAGGGGATAGCCTCTGCCCTTTTTCCTCCTGGTTGACAAGGGGATCATCTTACACACGTTACAGCGTTGACATTTTTAACAGCTGTGCTTATAAAAGCGCCAGCCATTCGAGCCTCGAGGTGACCACATGCATCAGATAGACAACTCGGAATACCTGTCTCCAACATTGAATCGTGCAGTGCTTCCTCACTGCCACTGAGATATCCCAAAGGGTGTCAGGTAATACGGTTTTTTTTTTATCGAAATATCAGAACGACTTGAACTTTGCAAGGTGTCTTACAAAAGAGCAGTACCCAAATATCTTTAAAGCAGATCTTGTAAGGGAGGACACATTAAGAGCATACCTCGATGGCAATGTGGAGAATATCCGAGTAAATTCGTAAACTGATATGTAGTGGCCTCGGAACCAAGTCTGCTTCTGGTGCCCACCGGACGCGCGAAAGAGACGCCGCACTTAAATTGATTTTATTTGTTCTGAAAGTGAACTTTGCGCTCTTGATATTCTCCTTGCGGCTGTACCTTATAGTCGTTAGTCTACCTCAACAGGTGAGTTTTATCGACAAATCGACTCCTTTGGCGGCCACATGACAAAGGTACGTATGGGCCTACATTTATATACGAGGGGAGGAAACGGTTTAATGGAAGCATTCAGTGGTCTTTAACAGCATTTTGTAATTTAGCTAAAAATTGAAGCATTTACTGCTGCTAACTAACGAACCGAGAAGCAACATGTTAGGGATAAGATGAGAGAAGCAATATGTTTACTCTGCGTTAGCAATCATACAACTCTTGTTTTCCGTGGAATTCATTCAAGTCCAAATCATCCTCAGCAGTAAAAGTTACGTCTGGTGTCCCACAGGGCTCCGTTCTGGGTCCCTTGTCATTTTTTGATATTTATAAATGACCTTCCCAGCAATATTAAATCCCAAGTTCGTCTCTACGCCAACGACTGTGTGCTTTATCAGGTAATTACTTCTCCTCACGATCACGTCATACTTCAGGATTCTTTCTCGCATTTTTGTTCATGGTGCTCGGATTGGCAGATGCGCATTAACTTCCAAAAGACTGCGCCTCACGCATACTCCTTCAACAACATTGCAGTTCCCCGAGCACAGACGTACAAATACCTTGGCGTTATGTTCACACACAACATGCAATGGTCGCATCACATAGATTACATTACATCTAGAGCATTAAAAAAATTAGGTTGCTTAAGACGTACGTCATCTAAATCTCAGAAATCCACCAAACTTGTTATGTACAAAACACTGATTCGCCCTATATTAGAATACGCTTCGTGCGTGTGGAATCCATACAAAGTATGTGATGTGGAAAAAATCGAATCTGTCCAAAGGAAAACTGTTCGTTTCATTTCACATCGATATGACCATGATTTTTCGCCCTCACCTGCAATGAAATCGTTGAAATTATCGCCATTGTGCACTAGGCGTGATATCGACTCTTTGAAACTGTTGCACTCTTTTGTTCACTCGTCATGCCGGCTATCTAATGACAATTATATCGTGTATGCTAGTGCTCTGCCTACTAGACGTGGTCACAATCTTAACATAAGGCCTTTTTTTGCACGTACTAACATGTTCAAATACAGTTTTTTTCCAAGGACTATTGCTTACTGGAATGATCTACCTGGTTCTGTTCGTGAAATGAACGTATCAGATTTTTTGGAGTCATTTGAATGACATTACTTTCTTTTGTCTCATTCTGTACCCGGTTGTGCTTAGGAGGTGACGGTATTGTTGTGATGTTACTGTTATTCTTTCCTATTGTATTTATGTAACGCACTCCTGCAATAGCCCTGCATTGGGCTGCAGTATTTGGAAATAAATAAATAAATAAATGCTTCCCTATGTCACGGGGTATGCCGGCCCTCTTCACCAGCCCGAAAAGAACTAGGATATTTAGAAAGAAAACACCTGCTTCTGTTTTATGAGTTAGACGAACAGTGCAGGTCTATAAAATATTGCTGGGGATCTTGACCACACAATCTCCTAAATGCATGATTTATCGTCTTATCAAGATTCAAAGATTGCTATTTTTCTGGTGTCCCTTTCAATTTTCTGCGAATTCTAGCAACTTCTGCAACATCATAATTGCAGCTCTTATGGGGGAAAAAACAACGTCTATTTCCACTAACTCCTTCAAGAACACAGCACCAAGGGGACAGCGGTTCGGTGTGCAATCGATCAAGTGAACTTAAATGCAAGCAGCAAAGCAGTAACTTTGATCAGTTACTTCGCAAATCTTTAAGGTTTCAAGCGAAGCCTCTTATGCCTCGTAAGTTTTGCGGTGTGGCTCGTACGCGAAAGAAATCGTCATGGAAACAGTCCGTGCGTACTTCCACCTCTTGCGCCTTGAGCGTTCAAGCGCAATAGCGCGCGCCCTTGCACAGTCTTGAGTGCAAGAGCGCGCGAACTTGTGAACATATCTTAGCCATATGAATCCCTTGGATTTACTACAAAAGAAGGAATTCATGAAAAAAGACAGAAATAAAGTCTGAGACGAACACAAAATGAAAGACAGAGGCACAAGGAACACAGGAAGACAACAAAAAATAAAGAAAAAAAAAGAAATAAAGGAACACACAGGGACAGACAGACAGGCAATGACAGGAAGGAAGAAAACCAAGAAAAGACTGAAAGAAACACGTACGGGTGAAAATAAAGAAAGGAAAAACAGAAGATGCACGTACATGCCAAGCGTTCACTTGCTTCCATTTTCCCAATACGCGAAGAGCTCTTCAATTTTTTTAAAGATTTTGAAGCATAACAAGTTAGATTACTAACCTCGTGTTCGTTAAATACCAAGAAAACAAAGCTTACTGGATTGAGGAAACAGTCTCCATCCTTTGCGGATACGTTCCCAGCCTCTCCGGCCAAGCTTGCAGATTTGGGAAGCCTCTCACACCACTCACCACAAAAGTGACGGCGCCCAAAATGAAAGCAGGCCCAAAGGAAGGCATCAGTGCTAGGAATAAGTGCAAGTTTTCACTTAGTCAGCTTCTGTTATTACAAAACATATCCCCTGGAAAGCTTTCATAAGTAGCGCACAGTGACATCAGAGGAGATAGAGACGGACATTGCTCATGTGTGTTGACAAATAACTTTCACATCTTTACTGTGCGCTAGCAACAGCCATTTCAAGTTGAACGCCCTTATTTTATACGTTTTTCATTTTTTGTGCAACGCGCCCCATTGCTGAGCACAGGCTGCGCTTACTTTGCATGATGCCTCTCGAATGATTCGGACTGCTCCACAAACTTTCAATGCCCTACGCGTACGTTTGAACATATTCCAGGCTTTACGCAAGCACCAGTGACGACTCTAGAATGGACTGTAGTCCAGTTAAAAAATGCGATGCATTTCGCCGCTGCTCAAATTTTCTTCGATGACCGAGTGCGCTCGTCTCTATCGCCGTACAAGGACATATCCTTGCTTTGCTGAGTGCACGATTGCCCAATGAACAGGTTGTGCGTACGGCGTCCTTTATGGACGTGGCCACGTGCCATCATCTTCCACAGGTGATTCTGAGTCCACGCACCGAACGCCTCTGTTCAGGCGTGAGCCAAGCCCGCTCGTCTAACTTGCTGCAGGCAGCAGGGCGTATCGCTAGAGTACGGAGTTCCCGACAAAGACAAGAAAGCCCATGCTACGAGAAAGAAGACATTAACATGACGGCAGCAGTGTCGCGAGTGTCTGTCGTTAAGCACTAACACAATGGCCGCCCAGATTCTTTGCGCGGGTTCGCAAAGCTGCTTCGAGAAGTAAGAGCGTGTCGCCGCCTTCAACAAATCGGAGCCTGAAGACCCGTCGCTTCACGTCACGTGAAGACCTGGCTTGAGAACCGAGAGTCCACGCTTTGAATATGGCACACTTTAAGATTATTTTGCAAGCGTCTTCCGAAAGAAGAGGAATGGCAGGCTTAAAGTGGCAGAGATGCCTCGTCTGCTTGGACGACGTCCTTGTGCCTCAATCTTCGACGTCAACCTCCGGCGCCTCGAAACAGTACCTCAAGCTATAAAGACGAGCAGCAAGTCCTGGTCGCTCTCGATACGCCTTCCATGTAACCTTGAAACCAGAAAATTGCCATTCAGGCACGAGGAGCTCTTGCGTTCGAGCCTAGTCATTTATAAGTCGAGTTCACCAGGACCCACTAAAGGCAACTTCCATCTCTGCCTTCCCGGCAACTACACTCAAAATGTAGTACGCCGATTTCTCGGTTTGTATGCCTAGTAGAGGCGCTTTGTCAAGGACTTCTCGCGCATCGCCGAACCACTGATTAACGTCAGGAAGACAGGCATCGCTTTCAAATGTGAAACGCGACAAGCCGAAGCATAATTTGAATCACGTCTGCAGTCACCTCCGGTACTTGCGCACTTTGACGAGAACGCCAATACCGAAGAGCACGCCGATGACGACAATGAAGGGCTCGGCACAATCCTTGCATAGAGGACTGATGGAAGACGGAAGTTTTTCATTTACGTCAGCCTGTCGTTATTGGAAGGAGAACCTAATCATCCTAGAACAAAAAATTCACAGCATATCCACAGAGTGAATGATGATGAGTGGGCGAAGCTCGGGAGGTTCATCGTAGATCGTGCCGAGTTCCGGATTAATTTAGTTAACGCGCACGCTACGAATCCTTATGGTTCAACTACGCACAAGTGAAATCTCCCACCGGCACTTCTTTGCAAGTAAAGATCCAGTGCATATATATATATATATATATATATATATATATATATATATATATATATATATATATATGGGTGGCCGGTGAACGGTTCTCCAGCGCGAGCAGTCGGTATTTCTCAATCAAGAAACTTGCTAGAAGACGCTGCCTGCGCCAACGTTGTTTCTCGCGGGTGAGGGCGCGTTCTCCTTCTTTGAGAGCTGGTAGAGCGTTCATCTAAGAAAGAGCGTTTCCATAGTCAAGGCGCGCCTTTCGCTCTCTCTCTCTCACAAGACAGCAGATGGAAGAGTGAGAGAGCTCGCGCGCCGGGAGGCACGCGCCGAGGGCCAGCGCGAGCCTCCCGGCGTTGTATGGCGTTGCATGGTATTGTGAGTGGTGTAGGTTACATGATACAACGCGTGACAACCGACCCACAGCCTAAGGAGCTTCGCCCCTGAAAATGTCTTGCCGTTATCTGGCATGCATGAAACTTTCGACATGTCTAGCAAGCCCTTCTACGTTGAGATTAACCACCATGCCATGTGCTTGCTAACTTGAAGGACCCTCCAGGTCCCCTTGCACGTTGGAGACTGACACTTGTAGAATTCCACACTACCGTCGTCCACAATCCCAGAAGAAAGCACTCTGAAGTCTACTGCTTGTCTTGCGGCCCCCTCGACATCCTGCTACAGGACGACTAGAAAAAAGACACGTTATGTGGAGGTCGCCAAGTGACAGTGAGCCGACCTCGAACTTGGGAGCCTCATGGACTACTTGAAAGACAAGAACGACGTCGTGCCGGGAGTATTCAGTCGAGGATGGCCTTCGTTTTCCTACGAAACGATCATCTTTTCAAAAACCTCTCGCATGCAAACTACTTCTTCGTGGTGCCTTCAGGGTTACGTCCCGGAGGTTCTAGGCGCTTTACACGACGACCCTACTTCCGGACACCTCTTGTTTTTCCCGGACATTTGAGAGAATGTAGGAGAAGTGCTACTGGCCTTGACTCACTGCCGTGTCGCCCATCACGCAAGAATTTGTCCACACCGTCAGCAACGGAACACACGGCTGATTAGGGCAGCCGAACTTTCCTAGCCAATCAAACTACCCGCCGACCGGTCCGGTAGCTGAGGATGGGCAAACTGGGGCCATCCCGACGTCAACGCCGGGCAAGAGACCGATCGCCGTAGCTGCTTACTACTTCACTCGCTACGCCGAAACAAGAGCGCCATTTAAAGGTAGTGCTTCCAAAGTGCCTAAATTCTTGATTGAGAACACTCCCCTTCTTCACGGTGCCCCAGAAATCATCATCACAGTCAAAGAAACGGCCTCTCTTGCAGACCTAACTCAAGCCAGCCTACGAGGACAACCGCGCCTACCACCCGGAGACGAATGCTCTCACCGATAGCCTAAGACTATCGCTGATATGCCGGCCATGTACGCGGACGTTGCAAACAACACGTGGTATGCCATCCTTCCGCATCTGACAATAAATTATGCGTCATCATCATGAATATCACTGTTGGCCTATTCTACGCCCACCTCCGGGTGCAGGAGTTTACGAATGGTGTCGGATTTACCCTCTATTCAGCCAGTTGGTTCTGCTTGCGCACATAACACAGCACCGACCACTTACATAGAGCGGTCTCACCACGAAAGGCCACTACCAAACCCACAGCGTGGTCTTGGGAGGCACGACCCTCCGAACTGGGCTATGGAAGCCAGCTGCCGACTCCAGACCAGGCCCGTGGTAAGCCACAGAGGCCCACGAGCCGCATACCCAAGGGCATCACCAAAGCTTCAGCGACGCGGATTTTCCTATATAAAGCTCCTTCTCCATTTCTGCCTCCATTGGATGCCTGAAAACACTTTATTTTCTTCACGCCATCTAATTTATTTTGCCTACGTAAGGGGCGCTTTTCCCCTTTTCGGGATCCGTTTCGTCGTTCTCACTGTCCATTAGTTGTCTGTTCTCCGCATTACGTGCCCAGCCTAGGTTAACTTCCTATTCTTAACTGCATTGTGATTAACAGTAACTGTCGCGCAAATCCTCGCACTGCGTATACAATTCGGGTTGCTGAAGCAGACGCTATAATTAAGCTAAGTTTATCGCGGAAGCATTCAACATTTTTGAAAAGCGTGCTGTCTGATGAGCACTGACATAGGCGTCCTTACGCGTACTTTAAGTACGCCGTCAGAAGTTCAACCGACAGGGCACGTCATTAAGCACGCATGAGTTTCCTTTTATATGCATATATAATGACGTCCAAGGGACAGGTAAAACTAATAGTTAATCTCTTTTGTCGTCCAAAAAGAAATACTTACCCACGACTTCAAGGCGGTCTTTTATACCAGCGTCAAACTATCTAAACTGCGAAACGTAGCAGCAGTGAGGTCTGGTACAATGTTCGCAGTACGAAATTTCACAATAGAATATGAGCGACCGTACGACAATTCACTTTTTATTTGTTGTGCCCGCCCTTGTCCCCGCGGTTTCTCGAGCCTTGTCTTGATAACAGCGTAAGAGTTGTCACTTTACTATAAAAAAAGACTGCGCGACGAAGCTCGCGTTGTTGCTGACCTGTGCACCGTGTCGTACATTCGAAAGTCCTTCGTCCAAAAAGGAACGTTAATAAACGCCACAGTGCTTTGCTTTAATTGTCAACTGCGGCCACCGTGTCTCTACATATGTGAATAACACAATTGCGCATTGTGTTCCGCAGTCAGAATTCAGTTGATATATCTGCACGACAGCATCGCCTAAGGGGCTGTGTGCCTTTAATTTTCGAATCAGAGCACCCACTGTAGTCTTGCTATTGTACGAGCGATACCTCTCCACTTTCTCAAGTTCAGCAATATATCTTTTGCACAGGGACCAAACTAGGCAAGTATGTCCTTGTATGGGACAAATATAACTTCTATAAGTCAGTGTCTTTGCTACTTTTCTTGGATCAGTGAGCGTCAGTATTTTCTTTATATTCAAACATTCCATCACTTTAGTTTCTATAAACATAATGTGGCTGTTCCACGGGAAGCACGTAGTGTGTAGAACACCAAGGCAGTTTTTACAGCGTTCGAACACCAACACTTAGCTGTTAACGGGAACACCAGTGTGGTTGTTTTGATCAGTGTCCTCACTCAAACCTTTGGGCATTATTGCTGATTTCACATTTTTCGCCCCGGATGTGCATTTTCTCAGAACTCTGCATAATAAGGCCTCGTCATGAGGTGTTTACGCTTTTGTCATAAGTGCCTGAAATCAACCGCGAAGAAATTGAATTGTACAGGTGCATCTTTAACATGTTAGAAACAAGAATTGAAGGACGCCTAAGCATCGCCTTGCAGAGTGCAACGCTACAGCGCGAGCGCCATCTCGTGGAAGTTGGTACAAGCAACCTACCCGCGCCAACACCTCCTCCTTATCGAGGGCACTGATCGGGCGCGCTGCCCTTGGTACTGTAGGAATTCTGCGAATGGGTATTTGCATTTCAGTGCCCTCGTGATAGAATTGCGCTTCCTCATACATTCAAATAATAACTCGAGCTATAATATGCTTAGGTTGTAGTGGCGAATTTCACGCTGAGAAATTCATTTCACTTACTAAGGCATCTGCGCCATTGCAAAGGGCCTGCGTGGTAGGGGTGCTTGGGAATTATTGTTCCGCCACGGATGCCGGAACTGAAGGGATTTTTTTACGATATGAGCTACCTAGTGCTATCGCGTTAATAAGGCCCCGAACTACCGGCGGTCGCGTAAACCCTGATTTCTGGGGGCTCGTGTCAACACGAATTTGCATAGGCACAGATTGGTGCCTAGATAAGAAGTGTGCCTCCATTAGGCGCAACGGTGAATTCTCTTCTATGTGGATTTTAATTCTGGAAAAATATTTTTATCTGAAACACTGTAAAATGAATATTGAAGGTCCTCATCGACAATGTTAATTTTACCGTATCTTACGCTATCGCAAACTGGCATTCACAGGCTTTCACAGTCATTCATAGCCTTTGATGTGTGTTCGTGACGCCGCTCTTCTATTTACTGCAGACAGTCGGCTGATATTCAGGATGAAATCAATGCAGAGTTAGATTTTTTATGTGGTTCACGTCCAATGAACTGATCTTAATTTTAGTAAGACTAAGTATACAGTCTGCCATTCCAAGAAGAAAAAAATTCATTACTGGAATACTGGACATATAACGAGGTATAAAACTACGTCAAGTTCTACAAATATTTAGGCGCTTACCTAGATTCTGACGTGCGCTGGAAAGCTAACATGAAGAACTTTCCTTCAAGCTTGCCGACAGATGTTATAGTGATAGTGATAGTTATGTTGTGGCTACAGGCGGTGTTAGCCTGGCAGACCTGGCCGGCAATTGCTCCGCCCGAGCGTCTCTGTCCATGTCGCATTAATCACCACGTGTCACTCAATCCTGTCTGTTGAAGAAATGTTACAAGCAGAGCTGACACCTTCTTGCGCGCCGTCTGTGTACCTTCCGGATATATAATTAGTTCAGTTCCCGCATGTGGAAACCCTCTTTTTTTGCATGTTGTCCATGAATGCTTTTCTCTCGGTGCAAAAGCGCTTGCAGGTCCAGATGCAGGGGTCAATGTCTCCCAGTTCATTGCACTCCGTGCACAATGGCGAAGCAGCGCCCCTAACTTTAAAAGACCATGCGGGAGTACATGCTGACCCCGTTCTGACTCGGTACGGTAGAGTTGATTCGCTGCGTCTAAGTCCTTTTGTCACACAAGGCTGGTGTGGTGGCTTCCACAAAGAACGGAAATGATCACGAATTGATTGTTTTGCTAATATCTGATTAACAGGAGCTCTTATCGTCGGTTGTCGTGAAAGCGCTGCGTTGGCCAGGGCATCTGCTCTTTCGTTGCCGTTGATACCAGCATGCGAAGGTATCTACTTGAATGTTATCCTAACTCCTTTTTGGGCCGCTTTTGTCAGTGATACCAATGATTGTCGGCAGAACTTGTTTCGAGGAGTTCCTCGAGAGAGTTGTTGAATTGCCGACTTAGAGTCTGACAGAATGATGGCTTGTTTCGTGGATCCATTCTTCAGTTTGCGTAGTGCAGCATCAATAGCAGCACTCTCTGCAACCGTTGAAGAGGCTACGTTGTCCAAACGTCCAGACCATGCATAACAAACAGATGGAATCCAATATGCCGCAGAGCAGCTGTTTGTGTCCATACTAACAGATCCATCCGTGGATACATGTAGATAGCCGTTGTGTTTATCATACAAGTACTCAAGCACGCGGTAGCATGCTTCAGAAGGAGGGGTTGATCGCTCGGATTTCAGCCCAGGAATGCACAGTGCGTAGGAGACGTCTTCGAACATCCAAGTAGGGCCACTTCGTTGCCTTCGTTTGGGACTCTTGGCACCAAGCAACTCTAGAGTACTGAGAGCGGCATAGAAGTGAGACTTGTGCCTATTTCTGAGTCTTCTGACTAGGGTTTTCCCAGGTGAGGACTCACTCAGTGTTAGGAGTCGTGTAAAAAGGGCTTGAGAGGCCAATAGGCGTGATGGTAGACGTTATATTCTTCTGAAGGCTCGTTTATGTTTCTATATTCTGTCCTATGCATTCTGTGCTTTTCATTTATTCGCATTCACATATATTATTGCATTTATTCAACGGGGAACATCTTTATAACTTCCCTTGATCCTATATTCCGTCTGAAAAAAACGTGCATTAAGAGTTATCACATCTCCTAGGTGTACACAATCCAGTACACATTTGTATAGCTCATTGTATGTGTTGCCAGTGCATACATTGTATGAATTGTAAATTACTGTGGTCATTCATAGTATTATCTAAGCCAATAATCCACTTCCAATTACCCTGTTAAAAATACAAGAACAGCAGCTAATCAATGTTTTAATCTGCTTTCATATCACAATCTGTACAGGAAAAGGCTCGTGGAACTTAATGGCGCACTAATTTGGAATTCTCTGCCAATACATATAAAAAGAGACCGTAACTTCATGTATGCTGTGAGAAAATACTTTTTTGAAATATACTGTCGATAAAATTACACTTCTTTTTATTTACATCCCTGCCTGAGTTGTTCATGTCAATTTTATTATGTATTATGTCTGTTTTGTTTGGTCGCGTGCATGAAAGATAAAGGAACACTGAGCTTATATTTACCCTCGTGTATGAGTTATGTATGTTAATATTGCTATAATGTGTTATCTCTTCTGTTTCAATTTGCTCGCGTGCTGTGTTTTATACCCTAGGTTTACTGTGGACCCGGGAGTAGCCAATTGCTATTGGTCCAGCAATGCTTTCGTATTTCGTTAAACATATCGTAAATAAAGAATGAATGCATAAATGAACATCGCCCCAAAGGTTGGAGCGGCCCTAGACATATGCTTACAGGAACCTTGTCGTCCCTGTTCAGTCGGCCCACTTTGATGCAAAAGAAAAAAGAAAAATTCCCTCCCCAACCTCCTCAACGTCGTCGCACACGTCTATGTGCGTGCACTAACCCACCACTTGTAGGAAAATGCGAGTCCAGGTCCTTGTGAACATAGGGTTATCAAGTTTCGATACACTCTATCCACCTTTATCAAGGTATTGACAGTTAACTCTCCACGCCACGGTAAACTAAGTAGACCACAGGCTACCACACTCCGCGTGCTTCAGACAGGATCGTATAAAACTGGTTTATTGCACTCCATCAATGTAGACAAATTCAGCCCAGATTGCCCGAGCTGTGTACAGAGAAGTAACTTACAGCCCATGCTCTCGGGATCCCCGTCGTTACAGAGAGATTGATTTGATTTGTGGGGTTTAACTTCCCAAAGCCAGCTCTGATTATGACAGACGCCGTATTGGAGGTCCCCGGAAATTTCGACCACCTGAGGTTCTTTAACGTGCACTGACGTCGCACAGCACACGGGCTTCAACATTTCGCCTGGATCGAAATACAGCCGCCACGGCCGGGATTCGATCCCGCGACCTTCGGATCAGCAGCCGAGTGCCATAACCACTAGACCACCGTGTCGGCGCACGGAGAGGTTGGAATAGCAGCACCTAAGAAGAGTGAAGCTCTGCGCTACGGAGCTCCGAGCTTGTAAGTCAACTATGGCCTGCCCAAAGAGCGCACGATGCGACGGTGAAGCTCGGCCTTCCAGTCCGAACGTGGGAGCGGCCTGCGGCTTCATCGCCTTCCTGAAAAAGAGGATACCGGAGCTCCTCACGACAATGACTAAAGTTCCTTCTCTGTGCTAGTGAGCTTTCAGAAGCTGCTGCACATTTTTGCAGATTTTTATGTACCGTTACCTTGTTACACAGACACATTTTAAGAGCGTAGAGGGGTTAAGACCACGTTCCAATTGTTATTTGTAAAATAACAATTGCCAGGTTAGCATGATCTCTCTTCCTTATCCAAAGCAATATCGTTACAAAGCTCGTGTCGCAGACTCCAGAACGCAGTGCCATGGCTTCACCACGCGCCCCGCCAAGGTGGTCTAGCGGCTGTGGCACTCTGCTGCTGCGGGCCGCGGTGGCTGCATTTCGATGGAGGCTAAATGTCGAAGCCTGTGTACCATGCGATGTCAGTGCACCATATATAACGGACCTGAGGTGGTCGAAAGTTCTGGAGCCCTCCACTACTGCGTCCGCCGTAATCATATTGTTGTTTTCGGACGTAATACACTAGCAATAAGTTTTAAAAATCCAGTGTCTGCGCAGGCGCCCACGGCGGAAAACGCTATCTCGAGCTCCCGCCTTGTTTCCGGAAGCACCCCGTCACGCAAGCCTTCGGCTATGACGCAAGTACGGCACAAGTGCACAAACTCGTCAGAGAACTCATAAATTGCGACATACTCACGCGATAGCTCGGGTTAAAATTTTAAAGTAAGGAAAACATGGTTGTGTTACGAGGGCGCCATGCGGTTAGGGCCAAATGGCGCTATAGCGTTCACTCATAAAGCAAAGCCTAAGCGTCATCTAACTCTTCTTCCTAAGCCGGCGTTCCATCGTGATGTTTCGTCTACTAACATACAAGAACTCGGGTTACTGATTCGACGTGTTGGTACCAGTTTCCAACATTAAGGCGATACCAAACACGGAGAGATCCAAACACTACAGGTGTGATGATGCCTCAACCATATAAATGCTAAGTACACTGTAAGCAAAAGTTTGCCCGATATTTGGGTTTTTGCGGCTCATGAGCCTAAAAAACTCCCTTGTTTTCAAAATTACTACGTCTCGTTGAGGTAAAATGAGCATATGACATAGTTTTACTACCACGTGTTAGAAAGGTAGTAAAAGGACGTTATTGCCCTATTTTACTACGTAGGGGGTTTTGTGTCACGTGATAAAAAAACCCCAGTCTAGAGTTTAAAGCCACGTGATCAAAAACTACGTACCACGTCACGTGGTCAAAAACTCCAAACTGCCGTGGCGCAGGGGTGGAGGTCGTGATAGCCCTCGTTTGACTGTTTAGGCCTAGCCCACATGGTGCGCGTTTGCAAGCAACTGTTCGTCAAAAGCCTCGGTCGCGGAAGAGGGGACGCGACGTCTCGGGGCGTGAGTGTGAACGGCGTGAGTGTGATCAGCGCGTACGCGTATCGGCGCGTGCCGATACGCGTACGCCGGCGTCCGTCAACTAGAACGTGATACCGCGACATCTCCGGCAGCTATGCCTAGTGACCGTCGTTTCGAAGGCGCCGCCGAGTCTGGGAAAGCACGGAAACTACGGTCGCAAACGTTCCTGACTGACCGCATCGTCAACCAGTACGACAACGACACGGCGAACTACCCCGAGTGTTACCAGTGCGGCGTGGTTTTGTGCTGAGTTCGAGCGATGCTCGCTGTCCTATAGCGCCGGTCTTGGTGGACGGCGGCCAAGTGAAAACGCACTTTCGAGTATCTCTGCTCCCGCGCTTGTGCCTGTGCTTGTTGCGCTCTCAACGAGTGAAAACGTGCTTCCAATGTTATAAGTTCGAAGGGTGAGTCCTCGTTTACTGCTCAATAAATTGAGTGATGTCTGCATTTTGCGTAAGCCTAATGTTTACCCAGCCACAGTAAACCTCGTATGAGCTTTAAAAATAACTCTAAAGAAAGCCGAGAAAACATTGTTTAGGCAGTAAAAAATTACTCCACGTATACTCGCTGAAAACCTCTAGGGGGGTAAATAATTACTGCCGTTTCTACGTTCAAAAACTCGGTTAGCGTGAGAGTAAATCTTTACCTTGACTGTTACGTAGTAAAAAAAAAACCCAGAAAAGGTTGTGCGGTAGAGGACATGCTGTTTACTCCCGTTCCTGGTTATTTTTGTTTAGTGTGTACTTCTTGGCGAACTTGAACCAATTTGACCGTATCTATCCGTTTATCGATCTAGCCGCCTACGTATCGGTACTCTCCCCGTCTACTCATTGACCAGGTGTCCCCCGACACTTTGAGTGTAGGGTATTAATATTTGTCGAACATGAATATCTGATCTCAACATCGCTAAAGTGGTGTACTCGTCATCTACGTCACGATTAGCGACACTAAAATCTCTTCTACCTCATACACTCTTAGCACCGTAACCTTTGGTTTATTTTTTATAGGTACACAATAATGTGAAGATATGCTCCTTTACTGAAGGTTAAAGCACTCTAACCACTCTAACCTACTTAAAGCACTCTAGCCTATAAAATCGACTAAAGGTTACCGTACTAAGAGTGTACCAGTAGTGCTCGGCCCACGGAAGCTGGTGCACGCCACAGGTGTTTGAATCTTATAGAACCCATGTCAACCAAGGATCAACTAAAATAGACATGCGAAATGCCGGGTCTACGGTAAATAGGCATACGAAACGCCGCGACTGCTGGGATCGAACCCGCAACTTTGACCGGCACCTCAAGTTTTCTGCACCTCACCCCGGTGCACAGTCTCGAGGATCGGACCGCAGTTCTCTGTTCACGGTTGACACTCGACGGCAGGCTCAAAGAGCTCGGCTTTCAAGGCATGGAACACTGTTTTACGGTAAGTTACGATTGAAATGTAGACATAAGGAGCACATAGGCACACTGCAGCCTACCAATCTTTAGGGCGCTATCGAACACCGGCTTTCGAAGTGCCAAGAAACCAGGCTACTATTACGCTACGGTTGCTTCTGCCGCTTGGCATGTATAGTAAGTATATTGCACCAGGAGTCGTAACGATGGCTCATGCGTAACGTTAATTCCGCCTTTAATTTGTGATGAGCCCTGTCATAGCAATCCATATGTCCTGCTACCATTCGGTACGCTTTTATGGAACTTTGCCCGATTCCGTAGGAATACTTCAATGAATGGCGCTTATGATATCACATCAAGGCATCGTATAGTGCATTTTTCTTTGACGAAACAGACACTTTGGACTAACGCGAGTTCCAACGTCACATTGTACCACGAGGTACCATTGAGAATACACGTTCGTGCCCGAAGTTCTGGTTGGCCGATATTGAAAATACTCCTGAGTGGGTAAATGCGCTTTGCAGAAAAGCCTTGATCCTACCCGTCAGAGTTGGCTGACGCCCAAGCATTATATTAGTCATAGTCAATTTTCTGGTTCACTGTTTCTCATGACACCCATTCGCACAGTGCAAGAGATCTGCAGGATTTCATTAATGGCTTTTGTTTTAAATTATCTGCAAGAATAATAAATATTTTTTCGCTTCAACTGTCAAAAACACAATATGATTACGAGCAGCGCACTATAGTAGAGTGCTCCGGTGTAATTGAGACCACCTGTGATTCTCTGACGTGCACCTAAATATAAATAAACTATGTTCTTCTTTGTTTCTTTTTTTTAATTTTGCCACCAGTCGAAATGCGGCCTCAGTGATGGTGATGCGATCCCGCGACATTAAGTTTAACAAGTTAACACCCTAGCTGCAGAACAACCGCGGCCACTATATACATTCTAAGGAGCGGTAGCAGAATTAATGTGCAATGACACGTAAATAATAACAAACACACCACCTTCCAGGTATATCCGTGTGTGTAACTATAATACTTGCTACGGCGTCACTGATAATCACAGCTGGTTGTGGGCCGTAATGCTCCAGAAATCAATCAATCATAATACTTGCTATGGTGGTGACTTCTACAAACCACCATCTGATTAAGACAGACGCCGTAGTGTAGAGTTCCGGAAATTTCGACCCCGCCTGAGGTTCTTTAACGCGCGCTCACACTGCACAGTACACGGACCGCCAGCTTTCCACCTCCATCGAAATGGCATGCCGCGGCCAGAATTGGGGTGTGTGTGTGCGTGCGTACTGTCTTGTCACTCAGAGTGAAAAAGAAAGGAATATAACGGGTTTTGTCTGTACGACGGTGAAGTACAACGGGCTTACGCCAATTAAAAAATAAACGAATAGGAAAAAGTTTTCCTAATATCTATTTTAGATAAAACAACAACAAAACAAAATCACGTTTAGGGGATATATAACTTAAACGAGATCAAAAGGAGGTTGAGCTGATTAAATATAAAAGTTAGGTCATAAATAATAACCAATTATATGCCCGAAATATCAAGGTTGTGTATTTGTGCTAACTCTCCATGTAGTGGGTAAGATTCCATGTAGCGGATAAGATTCCATGATAACTATCCATGTAGTGGAAAGTACCGTTCTAGTTCACTTGTTTGGAGGTATTCTTGGTTCCCCTGAATTTGCGAGGCAGATGTGTGTGTGTGTGTGTGTGTGTGTGTGTGTGTGTGTGTGTGTGTGTGTGTGTGTGTGTGTGTGTGTGTGTGTGTGTGTGTGTGTGTGTGTGTGTGTGTGTGTGTGTGTGTGTGTGTGTGTGTGTGTGTGTGTGTGTGTGTGTGTGTGTGTGTGTGTGTGTGTGTGTGTGTGTGTGTGTGTGTGTGTGTGTGTGTGTCGTCGAGATCACCGCCGCGGCCGATCAATAAAAGAAAACGCAATGTATTCTTCCTTGTCATCGAAATTCTCTGTGACTTTTCCGTCCTCTTACTAGGGCAGTCATCACACTTTCGGAGCGGGTGGGCCCAATACCTTTTTTTTTCTTTTATTTTAGTCCTCAGAAGTCCATAGCTCCTTCACTCTTTTATCGCCCATTTTCTGCCTAAAATAGGCCCCGAAATAGTTGGGCGGGTTATAAACTCGCCATTTCTTTGCCTTGGACTTGTCTATCCGGAAGTTCCAGCACACATTCCTCGGTCTTGGTTTTCCCGAACTGCAAATGGTGTTATAATAATTAGTCATCTCACTCCTAATTGGAGCGCTTTTCTTATTAGTGCCCTGTAACAGACGGCCTGTTCTCATTTTTCAGTAGTACCTATCACCCAATACAAACTCAGCAAAGGCGAAGCAGAAACAGGAGCCTACGCAAACTTCGAGGTGCGAAAACGTAAGTTACGCTGTGAAATGTCGTTCGCGTTTAATTTGACCAGGAGACAGGCAGCTTTAACAACCCAGGCAAGGATATCAACTAGAAGGCCATTGCATATTGTAGAAAATTTAACACCGTAGCTCTTTAAGCAAGAGGTAGCCTCGCCACGGTGGTGTAGTGGCCATGGCACTCCGCTGCTGATCCCGAGCTCGCAGAGTCGAATGCCGGCCGCGGCGGCTGCATTTCGATAGAGGCGACATGTTGGGGCCCGTGTACTGTGCGTTGTCAGTGCACGTTAAAGAACCCCAGGTGGTCGAAATTTTCGGAGCCTTCCACTACGGCCTCCCTCACTATCATCGCGTGTTTTTGAGACGTAAGACCCCAGAAATCAATAAAGCTGGTAGTAAGGCCGTTGGTGTTCGGACAAAACTATCGTCATTATGAAATCAGTGCACGTCTACTTCTATGAAAACAGCAACGTGCAGCATTTGCGTGCGCAATTCTTATGTTGTGCTTATGCCCCCAGCCCGCCACTACATAAAGCCTGAGGCGTTTCATCAGACGCCTGCCCCTGCAGCTCACGCCCTCAGCCCACTACTGAATAAAGGCGCGTATGCGTGGTAGTGAGCTGTGGGGGGTAGATGCCAACAGCTCCTAACGTAGCCTAACCAAGCTTAGCCATGTACATCACCAGGTGAGACAGGCAATTGGAGAAGAGTAATGTGGGAGGAAAGACGAAGGAAAGCTCGAGGGGTGAGGCAAAGCATGAGATTCCCTGTTGAAGTATAGTTTAACAAGGAGAGGCGGAATGGTAATACGGGTGAGGACTGATGGAAGGGTGAGGAGTATAGGGAAAGGTGGACGAAAAGGAGCAGGTGAGAGTTAGACCATAGCACGGTCATGCGCAGCCTAGTAAAGCAAAAGGTGTGAATAAAAAAAGGAATATGATGATGAAGAAAAAACGCAGTCGTCCTTCGCAAGATGGTGGCGCTTGTTGAACCGTTGCGCTGTATATCCAGAATGCAGTCACGGAACTGGTTTCAATGTTTTGCACACTTATACCTTAAAACCACGCCTCTACAGTTTACTATCTTCACAACGTTTCTTAACTAGCTAAGGTCAAACTGCACTGTTAGCTGCCTGTGAGAGCAGCGTCACCAACGTTATGGGAACTGAGGAGTTCGTGCGTTGAACTAGAATAGAACGCGACTGAGGTAAGTAAAGGTACGCAAGATACACTCCGACACGGACTAAGGCTGTCGTGTATATATTATAACACATCAGTTCATCTTCGTATTCCTTGCAGTGATTGTTGAAATTGTCATTAGATGAAACAAGGACCTCGTGGATGCCCTGTCTATAACTGCCTGCAATTGGGCCGGCTCTGCCTTATTACAATACTAAATATGCACGTTGCACCATGTGCAAATTGCCTTAATAAACAAAGGATAATGCTCATTAGCTGCATAGTATTCTATGACAAAAGCTGTTATTAACAGAGTGCGCGCACAGAGTTCAGAATCTGTGTCCAGCTTGAACGAGTCTGGAATATGATACCACTTCGAAGGAACCCATTCCAAATGTGTGCGATGTGCGTTGGTTTTACTACTATTCGCATTTCTGTGCAATAAATTACGGCTAGTTCGAAAACAAAACTGGAACACGAGAGTGAACTGTACTGAGTTGGGGTTTCGTCAGCAAGCTGGTGATTCTGACGACGAAAGCAAACCGTTTCGTGCCCAATGCCGGATCATGGGCTGGGGCGGTTGAAAATGCTTCAGGCTGACATCTTTCGTACCCCTCACAGCTAAAACCTTTTATAAATTACTCGCTTAAAGCAGTTTACAGCTGATATTGTTTTGCCAATTCTCAGAGTAAATTGAGCTATTGGTGCAATGCACTTCTAAAACAAAACCACCAAGGCCGTTCCAGGTCCCTTTATAAATCGACACGATTCAGCCTAAACAGCCCCTGCCCATCGGCTTTGCAATAGGAACACCACGAGTGATGCGATTGGCGTCTGCTCGAATGACATCATCAGCACCGGAAGACCAGCCACCGGTATCGACGCGGCACCAGGCGGCGCACTTTCGCGTTAGCGGCGCACTCTGATAGTGTTTAGCCATCCCAGCACTACCGGGGAAGGAGCTTAGGAGGGCGACATCTTGCCTGCTGGGCTAACACGCAGGAAGTTGTCCATCACGCTAGGATGAATTGTCCGCTTTTGCTGCAATCGCGTGCCACTGTTTGTCTTCCTGATACATCGTGTTTTTATAGTTACATAATACACATTCTAATTTATTTCTGTAACACAGACAATATCTCCGCTCTACTCGTACATGGATTTTCCCTGTTCAAACTGCCCTTTAGAGCAGAAAGAAGCTAGCTGGGAACGCACCTCTTACACTTGTGCCCACAGTGTAGTTGTCGCTTCGGTAATATATGCTCAACTCAGCTAGGAGCGGGCGAACTATAAGTTGTAGTAGTGCATTAAGCGAAGAATTGAATCATGCATGGAGCAAACAATGATGCTGAACGTCTACGAGATCAATCCAAGGAGAGAGCAAGGAATAAAACATTCGCATCCTACACTTATCTTCTAGCCGGAGGTATACGCTGCTTAAAATTTCATCATCAGCAGCTACAGCAGCAGAATATAAGCCCACTTTAGTGCAAAGGCATCTCTTATAATTCTCCAATTAACGCGCTTTTCGAAAACTTATTAAATACTCATAAAACAAATATATCAGTACTTCAAACATTCCACTGACGACCTACATCGTGACATGTAGGGTGTTTCCTAAAATATGGCCCGATATCTTTTAAATACGGAAAAGCAGATATTTCCGTAATTTCGGGGGTCTGCTCTGGTCTAGGCGCACTGCAAAATAGGTGGCAGTGATCTTTTCCGCATTAATTTACACAATGACACTAATTCAACTTGAAACCAGAACAGCGGGACAGTGAAATCTAATGGAAGAATGAAGGTTACTTACACGGCGAATCAACATCCGTTATAACATTTGCAAAACGGCGAAGCTGCTGACTTCTACAGGTCGATGAAACCTATCTAAGTTCACATACAAAATTGCAGTGTTGAAATAGCGCAGTCCCAGCTTCCTTCGGCACTGCACTGTGTGACAGAGTGGTTCCTTTCGCCCTGAGGAGCGATGGTCGGCGAGCGTGGTTACCAAGCGGCGATCTTTATCGTTTCGTTGATCAACCACTCGACAGCGTCGTTATTTTGGTCGGTTCATCATATTCCGCCCCAAAAGCACGATGATATTATGAGAGACGCTTTACTGGAGTGCTGAGGAAATTTCGATCACTTGGGGACGCCCCAAAAGAACGATGATATTAAGAGAGACGCTGTTCTGGAGGGCTCAGGAAATTTCGCCCACCTGTGGTTCTTTCACTTGCACTGACGCTCCACAGTACATAGGACTCAACATATGGCCTCCGTCGAAGTGCAGCCGCCATGTCCAGGATTCGATCCCGCGACCTTCGGAATCAACAGCCGAATGTGGTAACCACTAGGACCGCCGTTGCGGGGCGACGTATGTTCGCAGGCACAAAGGCAACGCGCGAGGATTAACTATGCCACAGAAAGTTCTCGCGAATGCAGCGGCAACCTCGCTCTTTGATCACTCAGCTTCTGGGTGCAATTTGCCTGATTTAATCGCTCTGTGCCAACCAAAAGCAGAATCGTCATTTGCAAAGATTTAATGGATACAGGGTCACTGCATCAATAATTTTCATTGTTCATTTAGGTTTAAGCGCCTAGGTATCTTGGTTATTGTTGTTCCCCTAACGTTGTTAAATGCATTCCAAGGTCTCACGCATGGACATTTTACAGTGAATGCAACATTGCAAAAGATCAATCCCGCAAAGTGTGCACTCATATCCGCTTTCGTTATTTTTAATATTTTTGAACACATTTTTGGGAGACCGTGTATGTACCTAAATATTGAACCACAGTTATCGTTCCCATATCATTTCAGTTTGTCAAGTGTAGCCACAACACGTTATGCTTACCTGTCTTTGTCGACACACATTGTTGGCCGACCGAATTTGTAGCACTTTGTCTTTAGTATATCAAAATAGGTGACACCGACCGAAAGAGCCACAAACGTTGTAGCTTTCGCAAGACATTTGAATAATTTTTCATCCGCCTTGCAGCTGGTCCTGTAAGGGCGGAAAAGGAATAACGCACACTGAAAACCACGCTTAATGATAGCCGCCAACTCTGGATACCGTGGAGGCATTTTTTATCTCAAGTTTTGTCTCAAGCGTTTCAATTTTGCTGCAACTTAGCGCGAAAGCGTTAAGGGCCCCCAAACCACCAAGAGGTCGAAATTTAGTTGTGGTGTTGCTTTTGTGCCGGTGTCCGCAACAAACACGTAGCCGTAAGAATTTTTCTAAACGGTGCCGAAGTAGCCAAGCTACACGCGTTTGATTATTAAAACGCGGCGCTTGCTTGTTTCGTTCTATCCTGCGCCCCACCAGTCGCTTGCCGGTGCCACCTCCTCGCCGAGTGCTCCTCCGAATGTCATGTGACATACACCGCCGATGACGCGCATCCGGTTGACGCGCCTCCGCCGGGCTCCCGCGTTCGCGCAAGTGTTTTGTTTTTGCTGTGCCAACGCTCTCTTTAGCGTTATCCGTCGTGTTCTGGCAGTTGCAGCAGTTTCTAGTCAGCTGTACCTCACTTGCACTTGCGTAGCGTAGCGCATTTACGAATTCACACGCGAACGCCATACGAACGACATACGACGAGGAAAACAAACAGGCAGGGAGCACGTGCATTTGCTAGCAGACTAACCGGAAGTCGACGTTCTCCTTCGACCAATCAGCGGAGCTCGGACTTTTCTGACGTCACCAAAAACCACAATGTCGTCGCGGCTAACTTTGGTATGCCGGAAATGGCCGGCGAGGCGCAGGGGATTGTTTTTCGAGCTTGTGCGGCGGCCGCGGCGAGCAGCGCTGCCGCATTTGACATCGTTCATCGTGACGGCATTCTCAACTTGATGCGCGTGTTAACTTTCAATGTTCAAAAAAATGTCGAGGGTGGTTTAGGGGCCCTTTAAGGAGCTAATGTCGCAAAAATTCGGTGTCGCCGTAGGCGTCTACGGCGGAAATAGTCATCTCGAGCTACAGCCGTGTTTACCGAAGCACCCCACCACGCAAGCCATCCACCTTGGTGCAGGTGCGCTAGTGAAAAAGAAAATTCAATCCATCAAAGTAAAATCCGTCAGAAAAATTGCAACCACCACTTAACTAACACGTGTGCACATGAGAGCGCCGACTGTAATTTTAATGTGCGAGAAAGCATAACTCTGTTACTAGAAGGCGAGGCGAACAGATCCAACGACGTGTGGGTAGTCTGTCTATCGCATGAGCGCTCTCCTTGTGCGTGACAGCTCCCCTCTTATCTTCTAGCGCTCCGTAGGAACTAACCTCGACCCATGACGGCTCATCTCTTAAGACTTACCTTTTCCTTATCACGGCTAAGACGACATAGGCCCGCATTCATAAACCTACCTTATCGTTATCGCTTGTTTTCCTGATCTTCCATGTGACCTTATCATGCTTCGTGAACAAATTAGTCTACTATCTGCAAGCAAGCCTTGCAATAGTTTTCACACTGGTTGCCATTTAAGTCGTGCTAACGTGTCTTGTGTCACAAAGACGATAAGGAAAACAAGCGATAAGGACAAAGTAGGTTAATGAATACGGGCCTTAAAAGCGAAAGCCTTTAAGGCTTTGAGGCGTTCAGCCTTTAAGCCTGTTATGTAATAAAGAATCCTTCACGTTTTCCTTTGCCACTCTTGTATGATTATTGCTAAGGCATTGGTCTATCGTCTCCATCACCATGATTATCACCATAATCATCATCATCCTCTTCCTCTCTTGTAGGATGAACTCCTCTCCCAATACTCTCCATCCCTTCCAGTCCTGTGCGAAGTAATTTCATCTGATGTCTGCAGGTTTCTTAATTTCCTCACCCCATCTTACTGTATGTCGTCCATGGCTATGCTTCCCCTTCTTGTTACCTATTCCGTCGTTTTGACTGTCCATCGGTTATCTAGCCTTCTCACGGCGTTGCCTGCCCATTTCCATTTTTCTCAACGTACATTATTATGCAGGCTACCGCTGCCTGTGCTGTGACCCACTCGGCTGTCTTCCTATGTCTTAAAGTAACGCCCATCATTTGTCGTTTCATCACCCGCGGTGTGGTTCTTGACTTACTCTCAAACTTGTTAGTTCTTGTCCGTGTTTCTTCCCCGTATTTCAGTACTCGCAAGATGTAGTAGCGTAAGTTCCGCTTAAGGGATAATGGTAAGTTTCCGTTCAGTGGTGGCAAAATTTTATTTTCGACATATATTAGGCTGTTCCTTGACAGCAATACGTTGTGAAGTTTTGATCTGTCAAGTGTGGCACATACACGCACATGCCTCGCCATCGAAAACGAGTATGAGTAACGCCAGCTTTTTTTAATCGTTAACCATGACGTAATGGGCGAGCATGTGACGTTATTCCCTGACCTGTCAGTCTCGTCAGTTATAAATTCGAACATTTCGTGTCCGCTTCGGCATATATGAATTGAACCGGATGCCAGCTTTCGCTTTTTTGCGCCATATTTGCCGCCAACACCGACGGACGCCGGGCACCCCATTCTGCTATTTGGGAGCCAGGAAAACCCATGCTATTAATAATAGCGCATTATGAGAAAACCAGGTTTGCCAAGACGAATAATAAATCGTCGGACCGTTTATTCCTCGAAATGAATATGAAAGGCCTCAGCTCCCTGATTCTTTCGACGTTTTTGACGGTAGTTAGTCCTTAGTATTCCACGCTTACTGTATTTCCGTGTGATATATCTCCCTAAAGAGCTGTATACATTCGTCAACTATGCCAGGGTCTTCCAACACTTCCCACAGGATATCCTGATTCGCGTTGACATGGCGCTGGTAATGCCAAAAATTTGGTCCAAACACGAAGGTATCAGGTCACTGAACATTTGTTGAATATTGTAGTAACTAATTGAATCGCAAAAGTGAGCTTATAAGCACGGAGCACTTTAGGGGCCCGGGCTGTCGGCGTGTGACGTGTCATGTCGTTGTAACGCTCACAAAACAGCCGCTGAAAAAAGGGCCAATATATCCTAACAACTGCTAAGAAGGAGGGGGGCCGTCGCGCCGCCACGTCGTGCCGCGCTGCAGGTTCACGAAGTTTCTTAGTCTACCAAATGCACAAAATTACCCTCTAATACATGCCTTCCTTTTGCGACTCCTCGTAGTATTTCGGTCTTCCATGTTACCCTCATCGGTTACGATCAGACAATGACCTCCCTTTATTTGACTGCTCTTTTTGATCCAGGAGAGAACAACGTGTACGCATACTTCTATACATAAGCAATCGAAAACATCACGAATTTCCACAGAGTCATTGCATATTTACGAACTACTATTAGCAAGTCCACAGGTCGGTACGCGTTCACCCGAAAAAGCTATCCGGCCAAAAAAAAAAAAATTCCTCTATGTCTTACAGCGTTTAAGCACAGCCGAGGTGGCCGAGTTTGACAAGGTTGAGGATACGGCGTAGCTGGCCCTTTCCCTCCACTCTCACTTCCCTTTTCCAGTCCTTGCAGCACTATGCCATACAAGACTACGCTATGCTCAACGCTCTACCCCGTTCCACCCTCGTTTTACCATGCTGTACATTACTACTCCATACTTCTCTATCACCTCCTCCTTTTCCTCCTCACCCTCGCTTTTCTTTCCGTTAAGCCTGTCCATCATTCCCTTTTATTTAAGCAGGCGTTGCACTACCCGCGGCGGTGTCATGTTGCCTCTAGGTATCCGCTTTCGTTATTTTTAATATTTTTGAACACATTTTTGGGAGACCGTGTATATACCTAAATATTGAACCATATAGTTATCGTTCCCATATCATTTCAGTTTGTCAAGTGTAGCCACAACACTTTATGCTTACCTGTCTTTGTCGACACACATTGTTGGCCGACCGAATTTGTAGCACTTTGTCTTTAGTATATCAAAATAGGTGACGCCGACCGAAAGAGCCACAAAAGTTGTAGCTTTCGCAAGACATTTGAATAATTTTTCATCCGCCTTGCAGTTGGTCCTGTAAGGGCGGAAAAGGAATAAAGTAGAAAGGTATCGAATTCCTCCATGAAGGGAGCACAACGCACACTGAAAACCATGCTTAATGATAGCCGCCAACCCTGGATACCGTGGAGCCATTCTTTTATCAAGTTTTGTCTCAAGCGTTTCAATTTTGCTGCAACTTGAAAACATGAAACATGAAAACATAACATGAAAAGCATAACATGCATGTCATGGGCGGCATGATTTACATGCCAGGCGTTTCGTTAATGGGATGTATACCAAAATTGCTATGGCACAACACGACAGCACGACGAACGTAAATGACAGGTCATAACATCAGAATCATGACACGCGTGTCATGACCGGCATGATTTACATGCCATGGTCCTGGCGCTATACTGCCGTTTCGTCAATAGGATGGCTCCGTCTACTGACCAGAGGGCGCTACGTAGCTCTCGTCGGACGGCTCAGTCGCGCACGGTGGAAACCAAGGCGGCAGCGACGCGCGCGTTTCTTCGCTGCTTTCCGGGCGTGCTGCGAACCACACGAACGCTCGCGGCGTCGCCCTTTAGAACAGTTTGCCGCAGGTTCGGAGCCCGGGTCTCAAAGGAAATAAAACGAAAGAAGGTGGGACGGGCGGTCGCTGCTGCTATAGAGTTGGAGACGCGCATCGGGTTCGTGTATTTCCCTGTCACAGTCTGCCCAATTTTGCTTCTTCTCTCCGCCAGGCAGTGCATTCTGGCGCTGATGTCGCACATGGAAAACTCGACTGCACGGAGCCTATACGAAAATTGGTTTGGCACAACATGACTGCATGACGATCATAAATGACAGGTCATAACATGAAAATCGCGACATGCATGTCATTAGCAGCGTGATCTACATGTCACTCGTTTCTTTAAAGGGATGTATACCAAAATTGCTATGGCACAACACGACAGCATGACGAACGTAAATGACAAGTCATAACGTGAGAATCATGACATACGTGTATGAGCGGCATGGTTTACATGCCACAGTCATGGTGCTCTTGCGGCCGTTTCGTGAACTTCATATGTACCAAAATCGGTATAGCGAGACAACAATGCAAATCCATTTTATGTTCCTTATGCGTGCTTCGCATTTCCTTGATTCCCACTGCACGTGGGATCTGCCAATTTTTTTTTTCTTTGTGCGTACCAAACAGTTTACGGCTAGGTTAAACAGCTTCGTTTTCAAAAGGAAAAACAAAGACATGCTTACATTGTATAGGTTAGCTTGTTTTCCAATCCATGAAACGATTTGTGCGGTGGTATGCTGTCCGCAGCGTAGTCGTGTTCCCGGCAGCACATGTCCGCGTCTTGAGCCTCACCCAGGTCCTCGTAGTTTCTTGCCACGTTACCGCGGCCGCACCATTTGGTTCCTGTGACAAGGCGTTTTCAGGTGTGTCAAGCGTGACGTCGGCATCGCGTAACGAAGCACGCAACTCAAAACTAAAGGTTATTAAGTATAACTTATACGAGACGTCTCGTAGAGGCGAAGGGCGAGACACTTGGAAGTCGAACTGGGGACCTAGGTGTGTAGACCGGCTACCGTTGGCAGTTGAATATCACATGAATGTAGTTTAGCATAGGCTGTAGAGGTTAACATTAAGTTACTTGTCGCCCATATCCGCATAAATGTGATTTATGCCTGCATATCCGGTGCGGGTGTAAGCGATACGTGACTTCATTATCGTTGATCGTAAGGCAACTGACGAGTACGTCATGTCCTTGATGACATCACACGTCAATCATGTTGTTCCTATGTTCGTTCTCTTCCATGACGATTCTTGTCTTCACTGAGTGAGCGAGACAGGATTTTTCAATTAGTTGATTCATATTTTCATTTATATCGGCACTACATATTTTCTATAATATTTTCCTGACACCATTTTTTCAAGGTCGTCTTCGCATGAGGCATACAAAGCTACCACCTTAATAAAGAACATCACCTTGGCGTCTACTTCATATTTCATATGGTAATGCGTGCGACACGCAGGAATGACCGCGATTTAGGCGACAACTACTTCACTAACTTTAGTAATAAAATGTGACCCCGAAAGAAAAGTATCCCAAAACACAAAATTTCGACAGTGGAATGTAACTTCAAGTCTAACTCATAAGTAACTGCTTTGTAATATCTTGGCTCTTAATCGGAAAAAGTAAACCCGTTCGCACAGCATTTAAATGAGTAAACAAGGGAGCAGGAACATTTGGCATTCATTGCAGCAGGCTCATCGTGAAGGACAAATAATGCGTTTTTAATCCTTTAGGGGCCACTGAGCCATGAAGTGCCTGTAGCTTCCTTATTCTGCACACATTTTTTTTTATGAATATTGTTCCTGCTAAGATCATGCAACGCTTCAGCCTGGCTAATTTTTCGGACAGCCTTCGCCGACCTTACATAATAAGGTAACAATTCAAGTCTCCTGTACTGCATAATTAGTAGCACTACTTATGCATATATATATGTAAGCAAGAAGTGGACAACAGGATCGCCGATGAAACTTTACTAAGAGGTTGAAGCTACACATTATTCATAAACTCGCCTTGCTCGCCTCGAAACGAGAGGGCGCAACTGTCTTGCGAAGCCATGACAATATGAATGTGCGACTTTGTGGGAGCACACAACTGGCTGAGCTGCCATTGCGTTTCTCATGGAAAATGGAGAAAGCAGTAAACGAGGCTCAATTGGGGCTGGCGCCCTCATGAAAGAACCATCGCGCCAGTGTGGTACTTAAACCCTTGTAATTCTAGCAGTTTTAGCAAGCCGTCGCCATTCACTCACTTTTTCTTTTCAACTTTTCACACGCGTTAACCTTAGTGGAGGAGAATATTCTTACAGAATTGCGGAAGCTTCCAGAGGTGCACGTATTTGTTGGTAATATCTTCACGATATTAAGAAATAAATAACTATTTAAAACAAGCTACCGGTCTCCACTTTCTTAAGCACTTATCTCTAATGGAGATAAAAGCCCGAAATGTATTATTTTATAAAACCATGGAACCAGTTATTCTTGCACAAAATATTTGGTGCAGTAGAAAGAAAGAAAAGAACCCTGTCTTAATCACCTGCATTCTGTAATGGGCCACACGGCGGAAAATTACCCGACTCACCAGCGACCAAAGGGATCAAAAGTGGAAGTGCAGCCGCCTTAGAACTTGCCAATTCATCCTACCATAACAGGGATTTTGATCTGACACCGTTCACATTGCACGCCTATGGTTCCGACACTCCGCCTACAAGCAGAAACCAGTTTAGAAAACTTTTCAAAACAAATTTTGCACTTCTTTTGTTGCAATAAAGCTACACTGAAACTATTTTCCTGTAACTTCAAGAGCTGCAGCAGCGGCAGCAAGGTTAAAGCCTAGTCATTAAAATTGATACACCCTGCTCGGTATCACAATTGACGCAGTTTGTTTCATCGAGCATCACTTACGTGGCCAAAAAGCATCAATATTGAACGTTCCTGTAGGCTCTCATACTTCAAATTTGACACGCAATTTGGAACTGGTTTCAGGCCATATGCCACTGTTTCTGCTGCAGGTGAGCACTGCTACTAATGCCCGCAACAGGCACTTAGCCAGGATTTTTTTTCGGGGTGGGCCCAAAAGCTTCATCATCATCATCATCATCATTTATTCACTCTTAAAGGCCCTTCTCAGGGTATTACATAAAGGGGGGACAAAAGCATCAATAACAGCATGGTCATTATTGTAGAATGCTTAAAAAACACTTGCCCGGGAATATAGAAGGCGCTTAATTATTAGACGAGAAACAGAACAGAGTGGAATGCCCCAAGAAGCCAGTTAATCCGAGATGGAAAGCAAGTTTTTTGACACTGCAGTAAAGCTATTGCGTGTGCACGAGAAAGAATACTTTCTAACCAAGCAATCTGGACGAAGAAGGGCCATACAGAGTGAGTGACGGAAAGAGGAGCGACAAAAAGAAAAAAAAAGCAATGCAAAGGAAACATGCGCCCACTTACGGATGTGCCGGAAATAAAAAAAATATATCTGTCGGACGCTTTCTCTACTGAATTTCTCACACTTTGTCTCAACTACAGGCGTGCGAGAAGAACGTGAGCCACTTTATGACAGCAATTCTTAAAAGAAAAAACAGAAATATTCGCGAAAACAGTTTTATTGAACCACAAGGAACCAAACCACGGATGCTTTCATGACACAAAAGATGCAGAACGCTAACATTCGTTTTAGGAAGCAATATTAAAGAATGAAATTGCGAGTGGTTTTACAATATAGTAAAAGCCAATGCAAAAGAAAAAAAAAAGGACCACGCAGCTTGACCGAAAGGAATGGTTCACGCTGCAATTTTCATGCGTCGCGGTTTCTCTGTAGACACAGTGATAATTTAGTCGACACTGACTTGCATCCAGTGAATGGACATAAGAGCCAGGCCATTAAGCCGCTCTTCAGCTGTTCGGTTCCTCAAATATGTTTTTACTCTCTTCAGTGTCGAGAAGCTGCGTTCTGAAGCAGCTATACCCACTGGGATTGTCGCCAATATCTTGAGTGTGTGAACATTCGGCAAGAGGGCTTTGTCGCATTCAGGTAAAGCGTCTGTCGCAGAATGGTGAAGTTCCACCTCTTGCATGGCTTGCTATTGAGTTTTCCAGATTTCCCATTCACCTTTTAGCTTAAGGATATGCGCTGTTGTCATATGTCTGAAGTAAAAATCGAAGGCCGGCTGAACAGATTCAAATTTGCCCTTGCAGGCGTGCTTTGGCAACACAAATTGCAAGCTTTGCAGTGTTTTCCGATGGTTTGCAAAGCGCCGTTTGAGGGAAGCTTTCAGGTTATCTGTCTATGGAATGAACGTGGCTCGCCTGTAGTACACTTCCGCAGAACTACAAGTGCAGTTTACCCTGTTTGTTTACCTTGTGTACTCCTTCCGCCACGCGGGCGCCTGCCCCCACAACGCAGGCGGTGGAAAAAAGGGTGGTGGGGTTCGCATATGTGCCAGGGGGATTGAACGGGTTAATGGGTCGTCGAAGCCGATGCTTTCCATACAAAAGTCCCGTTTTCCAAGCTTTCGGTTAGCTTCCGCCGTCCGTTCATGGAAAAACCGTGCGTCTGCGGCACAGACGCGTGCGTTTTCCCACGCCGCGCAGAGAGAGAAATAAGGAAGGGAAGGCAGGGATTCCCACGCCGCGCAGCTATCAGTCAAACAAAGCACCTGAATGCTCCCTAAGTTGCCGCCACTACGCGACTGTTAAATAACGCCCACAATATACCGTCTGCTAGCTCTGCAACAACAAAGACACCGCTCCTCTCGTTAAGAAAGACACATCAGGGAATCCACCGATGGGGTCAACGCTATCCTTTTCTGTATGTCCTGTCATGCTTTGCACTGTTCCTTGAAGCAATCCAACTACCAAGCGCCCTGACCGTAGATGACAATCCTCGTTTCGCGCAATGTAGCCATGGTCGCTTTTACCCAGAAAACCCGACACAACCAACCAACCACCTTCATAAAGTTAACTGATGCGACGTAGAAAATTCGCACGAAGGTCGGGCAGATAACGTCGTTTTCTCTGGTTTCAAAGCCGTATGGCAACATTTTGTTCATTCTGATAATTTCGTTTCCGACAAGCTTGTCTTACATATATTAAAATGTCCCGCGTTGCGAAGTTTTCTTTCTTTTCCCGCAATTACAAAGCAGTAACTGTTTCCGTTAATTGGTTTCAGTTGTATTAGGAAGATTGATACGGTTGTTGCTATCTTGGGAATGTTCGACTATCGGGTTGCGATCTGTTGCAAAGTTGCGGAGGTCATTCCTGTGCTGTCGAAATGTTTCTTTGGGGTTTTTCGTTTCGCCGATGTAGCTCGCATCGCATTTTTGTATACAGTGCCTTGGGCTCTCTCCTTCGGTGGACGGCCTTCGGCAATATGTAGAGAACATGTGTTCGTAGCCTTGTGAGTCACTCGGATGCCTTCTTTTCTGAGAATACGGGCGATGGTTTCGCTAACGCCTCGGACATAAGGGAGAGCGTGGTGTTTCTGTTGTGGTGTTGATTCAGGAGCCGGACACTGAATTCTCGGTAAGCGTAGCTGTGCTTTTGGAACTGCATGAAGTGATTTCTGAATAAAGGTTCTTGTGTAGCTGTTCTTAGTGAGTTCCTTGACTTTCGTTTGTTTTTCATTTGTTAAAATGCGCACGGCGCTACTTGTACTTGTGCCTCTATACCCCTGCATTAATGGCTGACTTGAAGAATTTCGGGGGGGGGCCCGGGCCCCCCTGGGCCCCCCCTTGCCTACGTGCCTGGCCCGCAATATGTATTCTTACCTGGAAATACGAACAGTCCTCTAAATTTGGCGTCCAGAAGCTGAGCGAAATAGGAGCCCTCGAAGTTGTGAGGCTGTCCTGTACATTTATGCAAAATTTGATCCATTTCGTCCTCGCTCAAGCGCATCGTCAGACGTACGGGAACAAACGAAATGGCTTGCTTGATCACCTTGCTGCGGCAAAAAAAAAGAAGCACAGTGCCCACTGTACACAGAATGATAGGCTGGTAAAAGAGGCGAAGTCACTGGCACCCTACACGTCTAGCGAAGTTTCGATTATGTGCCCTACGTGTACTAAGCGATGCAATGCTTCATCGCTGAAATGATTACGCACGTCAACCGGAACTGAGCACTGCCCCATTTCAGGAAATCCGGTGAACACTACTTCGAGAACGAGGTCATTTGTATGAGTGTCTAGCTCACTGCGAAACGCTGACCTGTAAGCGCCTATATATTGAGGTGCTTTTCAGAGTCCTGCTCACGCACTATAAAAAACTAACCCTCTTCAGCCCTCCACCCACTTCCATCTAACAATGATCATGCGAATGCAAATGCGCGATAAATTGTAGAATAGGTACTCCTGCTGAAATTTAGCATTCCTGTTACCTTTCCATGCAACCTTAATTATGCTACAGCACTATCCTACATTTATTTGATGCCTTCATTTGCCCGCTGATACTGGGTGACGCTGAGAAAATTCCTATGTGTCCCTAGCCGTTACCTGAGAAACCAAAAGCGGAGTTCAAAACCTCTGACAGTCGAACCCGCGGCGTACAGGTGTTCGACCCCGGAACATATGGCACTCGAACATCGCGCTAATGTGGTCTCACATAACAATTGATGATTAGCGTTCAGGCACGTGTGATTTATACCCCCATATCGACTACAGGTATGGCGTAAATCGCAATGATGCGAAGTTGTTAAAGTGTTATCGTTCGTGTTAGCCGTAGATTTGTACCTTCCATGCCAACTACGGTATGCATGTATACCATGGTTGGCTCTCTCTATATATATACCATATATACCTATATACCTATATACCATATTTGGCAACTATATACCATAGTTGGCAACTGTGGTATATAGCATCGAAAACTGGCGTCTTATTCACCCTCTATACAGAAGGTAAATAAGACGCTAGCATTCGATATCCTTCTAACATATTTTTCTGCCACCTAGAGTTACTGTATAGAGAGAGAGAGAGAGATGATGGGCGGAAGGCAGGGAGGTTAACCGAAAAGGAAAATATCCAGTTTGCTACCCTGCACTGGGGAAGGGGTGAAGGGAGACAGAAAGGGATGGAAAAAGAATAAAGAAAGAAAGAGAGAGGTCAAATCGCGCACACACACAAGCACGGCATGTGTCAGAGACGGTTCACGAGGCCCGTTGCGCGCAAAAACTTGAGCACAGCCTTCGTGGCTTTCTGCTGCGAGACACTATCGGTCCGGCATTCCAATATGGTTTGCTCGGACAGCGGTCGACCATCAAGGCGTGACAATTCTGTGGCGAGAGTCTGTCGCTGGGAGCAGTACCCAGGGCAATCGCAGAGGACGTGCACAATTGTTTCCTCGCTGCCGCAGTGAACACAGGCAGCACTGTCTTCCAGTCCAATGCGACAGCCGAAACTTCTTGTGAATGACGTGCCTAGCCACAGGCGGCAAAGTACGGTAGTTTCACAGCGGGTAAGCCCGCGCGGAACTCGAAGTTGTAGTGATGGGTCGAGGCGGTGTAGACGGGTATGTAGAAGACCAGGAGTGTTCCACTGCGCTATAGTCATACCACGTGCAAACGAGCGAAGTTTTCTTACTGCATCCGTTCTTGATAGTGGGATGGCTTGCAGCACTCCAATTTCGTGGGCACGTTTCGCAGCATTACCTGCGTGCTCGTTGCTGATTATTCCAGAGTGGCCTGGTAGCCACTGAAACGTGATGTCATGGACTTTGTCGGTTAATTGGTGATAGAGCTACTGTGGCATGGCCTTTGTCGGTTAATTGGTGATGGAGTTACTGTACATTTATGCTAGCATCTATATGCTACCGCAGGTAGCATATAGATGCTAGCATAATGCACCGTCCTTTCAAGGCCCCTTCGCGGGAGGCATATAAGGCCGACACCAGGATAACATAAGTGAACCAGCAGCAAAACTGCATTGCACTCAGCGGCAATATTGATAGTAATTATCCTCATTTAGTGAGCATATTTAGATTGCATTATTTAGCAATTACCGTTATTCCACTGTACATCTTGCGGTAACCTGGGCAAATTTCCGCTGCAAGGTGACATTTAGAAAGAACCCCCTCCCCATGCGAGGACGATGAAGGGCCTTTAGCAAGCCAATTAACCGCGATATGTTGTCGGAAACCTCGCACGCCCTCGCCGCGCGTCTGATCAGTGAGGAAGACAAACCGTCATGACGTCAGGAAAGCCTGCTTCCTTGGCGCATCGTTTAGCGCTCAAGCAAGAGTGCTGGTTCGCATTTCTAACCCGTACCGCGAAATATTGTTCTCGAATCAATAAATTCATTTCATTTGCCGGGACCTACCTCATGAGCTTCACCTGAATCCAAGCACATTGACACGTTCCGCGTGACGCCACGTGATGACGTTATCACATCTGTTTAATGGTACCGCCGTCATCATGCTACCGATTGGACCCATTACTTTTTTTTTTTACCGCTTCTGTCCCTGCGGGTACCCTGGACACCACTTGCTTTCACTCGTAGAGCATATACAGCAATGACCTTCACAGTTGGTGGCCGTACTTTATAAATACAGTGCGGTACGATAACGAGCATTTTATTTCCATCAAAAAGGTTTGTAGCAGCCTTGGCACATGTTGTATAAGTTATAAAATTATTAAAACAAAAACGGAAAGTAAATCGTTGTAGGAGGCGTTGCAAGGACTCTCGTTATTTTGAGACATGCTGCCTAGATTTGTCAAAAGTGACCCGGCCAAAAATTGATGCCGTTCCGCCCTGTGAAGGTACATGACCGGTGGAACTGTCTGGGCTGTCATGGAAGGCGTTGGGCCACGCTTTAATTTGGCTTCCTAGAGTCCTTCTTATCAATCAATCAAAAAAGTTTTATTTTCGCTTCAGTCAATGCGGTGTATTTTCACTGCGAAAATAGGGGACCAGAGAAAGAAGCTGCGCTTGCGCAGCTTGACTAAGCTCTGGTCATCCGTACAGCAGCAGTGACAGGACGCGCGCCATCGCAAGCTCTGCGTATGGGAAATGCTCGATCTGCACGCCTGTTGATCACCAGTGCCGCACTCGAGGTGTCCATGCAAGCTCAGCACGGTGTCTTATGTGCAGACGGGCATGTTAACCAACTGCGCTCGAAAGCCCAACTGTCTAGCACCATGGGTGACATGGTGGATGTGCATTAATGACCGCTGGGGCTCGCCGAGGGCAGCTGCTTGCTCATCTGCAGGTGCTCAGGAGTCAGAGGGGCACACTGCATCCATGACTAGCAGACAGGCGCGGCACAGCATCTGGCCACAACAAGAGTCTGTCGCGATGTTCGCTTGCACGAACCGCGCGCTTTCCGCTTTCGTTGCGTCAGGGACAACACGAAGACCTTCGCGCTTACGATTTGTCGCGTCATTAACACCGCTGTCAAGGCGTAAAAAGCGCAGTAAATGGCACACACACCAACTAAATCCGAAACTTCAATCCAGAAATTGTCTCTTGAGATTTACATGCGCTCCCTTAAGCTCTTCCAGCCCGGTGGCACAGTCTGTCCGTCCCTTCGCCGCATTCTCCGATTCGAAACATGTGTCGTGCATTCTGGCTTGCCGCTTACGATCGGCCTCTTGAGTATACGATCTGTGGATGCTGTTTGCAGCCCGCCACCGTCAATGGAACTCGCATGTAATTTAGTACCGATGAGCTTCTCCAGCGAGATGGTCTTCAGGAGTCCTAAAGGGGACTCTAAAGGTCGTCGTAAAAAGACGGAAGTTACGGCAGCCCCATAGCCGAGAGTTCGTTTCGGAGAATGCCCGTAGCCACCTGCCCAACATGATGTGGGGACAACAACCATTGTAACGGTCGCCACAAAAAAAAAATGGAAGTACAATAGCTCGACACTCGGGAGCCCGTTTCCGCGAAAGTCTGCCCTGCGAAGCATGTAGCTCGATCCTCGGGCGTCGTTTCCGCGAATGCTTCCAGCCATCTGCAGGGACGGCATCCATAGTCGTGACGCGGACTTACTGTTAAAACAGCTTTGTGTGAGCGTCGCGTCAACATCAGGCGTTCTCTTGTCTAGAGGCGCGTGCGAGCCAGGTGCAATGATGACGTCAGTGTTGGTGACGGGTTGTCGCCGTATCGTATGTTTGTTATGTGTATATGTTTTTTGAGCTGCATGGTTGCGGCACCGACCCGTCTCGCCCATGTCAAATGTGCAATAAAAGGCATAGTAGAGGGGGAGATAAGAGAGTCGATGAGCATCATCTGTCATCAGGTATTTGAGGCGGAGCAACCAAGCGCTTAAAACCTGACCTCCGTCCATGGTGAGGAGGTTGGAGAATTCTAGAACTGACTTCTGGTGCTGGTTCTGGCCGGAGGAGCAGTGCTATGCACTGATCGGCTCTGCCGAATGGAAGCGACTGTCCTACCAACAAAACTCTGCAAGTATCTACGCACAGTACTCCTGGATTCAAATGAGAAAAAATTAGGGCTAAGTAATCTACATACGTTTCTTTCTACAACCTTTAGTTCCTGTACTATAGGTGTAATATCGGTTCGTATACTTGTACGAGAAACACCACTACCTTCAGAAGCCTGATTCGCAGCTACATGACACGGTTACAGCGAGAAAGTGCACATTTTAGTTGGTTTAATTCAATGTTTACATGCCGCGTTTCATTCCGTGAGCACTGGATCCCTCTGGAAGGGGACGTCCAACCGCAGTTTCTCAGCACCTATATAAAGTTCTATGCGTGCCTGCCTGCGCCGAGTGAATGAACGGCTGGTCTGCATCTTTCAAGAAGAGACAACGCAACGAAAGGGACGGGCAGTAGGGAAACAAATTGCACCCTTGCATGCTTCACAGTGGCTACGTTGGCTGGGAGAGATGTGCCTTACGAGGAAGAAAGAAAAGTCAAAGTAGGATGAAGAATGGTGAACGAAAACCAGTCCTGATATCTACTGGGCACCTGCAACACTTTTTCGAGTAATTCTCGGGAGACGTCACTTAAAGAACTTATTGCCTCACGAATCGCCTGCCGCAAAAATTCTTTGAAGATTCCTTAGTATTTGCCGAGTTACAGCATGCATTATAACGGGAATTCTACCGTTTTTGCGCGCAACGGGCCTCGTGAACCGTCTGTGACACATGCCGTGCTTGTGTGGGTGCGCGATTTGACCTCTCTCTTTCTTTATTCTTTTTCCATCTCTTTCTGTCTCCCTTCACCCCTTCCCCAGTGCAGGGTAGCAAACTGGATATTTTCTCTTCCGGTTAACCTCCCTGCCTTCCGCCCATCATCTCTCTCTCTCTCTCTCTACCGTCCGAGTGAGTTCACTCTCCTTTCATCGCGACGAGTTCACTGTAAGCTACATAGAGGGTTGTAAGAAAGGGGCAAGAAGGTCAAGCCAGTGAGTGTCATGACCTTGAACATTGTCTATTTTCTTTTTTTGTGAGCACATTCGCGCATCCCATGTAATGACAAGCTTGTAGCCAGAGTCACTACGGTTGGCGTGGCCCGGCCCCATGGCACGTGCGGCATGTGCACGCGGTTATTAGCCTACGGATATCGGTTCTACAGATATCGTAGTCCGTGCCAGTTAAGCCGTGTTTTGTAGAAGGAAGAGCGGGCGCGGAATCCACACGTATTGTGAAGCCAAATTACGAATTCCCTGCTGGATGTAGTACACCAATATTCAGCTGACCTGTTACAGATGCCTGCACGACTGCCCGGAGCTGTTTTTAGATAGCTCCATTTTTAGAAGCCTAAATGAAAAAGCAATATCTTTAGATCTTACATTTACCATTGGCCATTCAACAATGCCGCTAAATAGTGTACGCGGCCCGGATATCCCGCAATAACTGGTTTCACCACTGAGTCACAGCCTACACCACCACTCTACTGTGGAGTTCACACAATATATTAAGGATCGCAATAACAAACGACTCGACATGGAGTGCCTATATCTTAGACATCTGTCCCTCGTCATTTTGCAAGCTGTGTTTTCTGAGGCGTAATTTTCATTCTATCTCAATTTGACCGCTCTTCATAGATATACAACCCGTGAACAAGTACTCCGCCGGTATTTTCCTCTGTAAGCAATAGTACGGGAGGCACAGTCGCCTAAGCTGGCGAATCGCCTAAGCTGGCAAGAAGCACTCACCTGTCACCAACCATGTTGCATGAAAGAATGCCGCCGTTGCCGTCTTTAAACACTTCTGCAAGCCGATGACCTCCGGAAAAGGCATCTGTAAAAACGACACTGCGAAGAGTGCGCTTGCGTTGCAGAATCATGGGTTACATCATTGCGTCCCATAATGCACTTGCGTTTACAAGGGCAGATAAAATTTAACAATATCATTGCATTACTATATTATTTTGCCTGCTTGGTATTTGCGCCAAGCGCTGGCATGACGCCCTTATTTATTTATTTATTTATTTATTTATTTATTTATTTATTTATTTATTTGCTTAGTTATTCATTAACATATGCTGCAGCCACAATATAGGCCAACAACAAAAGTGGAACGGTACACTGTTTTTAAAAAAGCTAAAGACATTACAAGCGAAAGTAAGTACAGCTGCCAACGGCAACACATGAACACAAGGTCAGCAAAAAAAATTGCTCCATCTCCCGCTAAAGGGAACCATGTGTGGATGCGAAACAGCGTGGAGATGGTTAGCTTGAGCGGGAGATGATGTAATTTTATTGAGAGGACGAATGATAATGTATAAGAGAACAGAGAGAACGCGGTGGTCTACCGCCGGGCCTCTAACCTAAGCTGCTTCGCGTTATCCCGCGCTGAGCCGCAGATGTTGCCATTCGTTGCGCAATCCGGAGAGGAGAGGAAGAATGCCTAGAGGAGATGAGACAAGGAGAGGAGGGGGAGGAGGATGCGCATGCGCAGTGCGGGTGTGGTTGCCGCACGGCGGATGGAGGGAGTGACATAGCCCCGACCATAAGCTGCTTCAATTTAAAACAATAAGTTTACATGTTTGCGAGGTGTTTCGCAGTAACAACCACAAAACATGTCAGTGTTATAGAACGAATCTTAGCGGGCAGAAGTGCTGGTGTTTGTGAAAAAAAAAGATTTTAAGAAAGGTAAGCTTCTAGTTAACTGAAGTGTCAGAAATGACGCTAGCACGTTTCGTTTAGGCGGACTTCATGTGTAGTTTAGTTGAACTCCAAGTGGATCTTGGAGACAGTTCTTTGCCAAAATCTGTATGTGTCCGGCGCGGTTCAGACCCGATTAATGTTACAACGCAAGTGGAGAACTACTTGGCAGTTCTTGAAGCAGGAAACATGCCAAATCCCGTGTAGCAGTGGGTCGATCGAACCGGCTGCCGAAAGCATCGGCGAAAGGCTAGTCGCACTGAACTATATGCGCGCTTGCAAGCGTATCTACACTCCACAAGCAGGAACAACGCTGCAGTTGTGCGTTAGGCACGCTGAATTTCAGCTCCGGACAGGGTCGCGCATTTCGGTAGAACGCAGCGAAAGCTTCTAAAGCTGCTAGTCTGGTTCTGTAATTGATATTGATCAGGGATTGGTTTATTCTGCCTCGACAAGCAGAACTGACCAATCAGGGAGGACAAAGACGGAATGGTATTCCGTATTCTGCTTCACGATATACACCCCTATGTTTATAAAAGTTAGCGCTCCTCTTCGACGTACATATCACAAGCACTTGTTACATTTACTTTATTTTTTGTTTAAATTCTTATCAGTATCAATTAGAGAGGGCTTACTGGCTTTCGAGAGCAGGCGCTGTCATCGTAGCATATCCAGAAGCTGCCTTTGGTGCTTCTGACGCTTTGGCACCATACAGAACGCCGTTCTCACTCCAGAACAGGTGAGACAGGACGCACAATACGAAAGACACACCTAGCACGGACATCGGTCCTGAAAAAAAACGGAGCGTTGTTCCGCGGTTAAGAAAAGTTCAAGACCAATTAGACCCACGCACTGAGGCTAGGGCACTGGGCTGCTGTTCCGAAGGTCGCGGGATCGAATCCCGGCCTCGGCGGCTGTATTTGCGTGGAGGCGAAGTATTGAGCCCCATGTACTGTGCAATGCCCGTGCACGTTAAAGAAGCCCAGGTGGTGGAAATTTCCGGAGCCCTCCACCACTTCTCTCACAATCATATCGTCGTTTTGGAACATTAAACCCTAGAAATCAGCATCGTCATCATCTAGTCGCGCGGTGTTCACCACGCGGGCCAGTTTGACCTTGAAGTACACCACGCGACTCGCCGATCGCTCCAAAGGGAGACGACGTCACTCTCTCTAGGTGCTTCAGTTCTACCATTGTCGAGGCAAGTAGGCAACGAGTACGCTCTTTCATCTGTGCCAAATTGTCGGCGCGGTGCCCGGGGATGAAAGCGGCAAGCTTGCTCGGACCGTCCTGCAGACGGCGCTCGGATTGGTAATAAGTTGGAACGGAAACGTGGGTGTAAGCACGCAAAGCGCCAGGCTGAAACGAGCGAAGAACGGGAACTTCGATGATCTAAGCTTCGGGACAAGGATGCAGAAAGACGCAAGTGACGTGCTTCAGAGGCGGCGATGGACGCATCGCCTTCTATTTCGACGACGGCTTCGGGAACTGACGAAACGACGGTTGCGAGTGCTCGCAGAACGGAACGTTTGAGTTGCCGTATCGTTCCGCTGACAAACCGTGCTTCGGCTGCGATGGTAGTCGAGAAGATTTCGCTTGCACAACCGAGCAAGCCCAGTTACGGCGCAGCCATTTTTCCCCTTGAACAATCAGCTTACATAAACCACCATTAAATCAGAAGAGAGAGAGGTAAGGAAAGGCAGGGAGGTTAACCAGACGCGCGTTCTCTTTGCTACTCTGCGCTGGGGAAAGGGATAAATGGGTGTAATAGAATAAAGAATAGAGGAAGAGAGAGAGAAGAACCCAATCACGCGCACATTTGCGCAAGTATATTGTCTAGAGGCGGTCGGAGAGACCTGTCGACTTCAGGTACGTCAGCAACGCCTTCGTCGTCTTCTGAGCGATCGAAGCACATGGCGAGGGCCCAAGAACCTTGGCTGCTGAAAACGGCCTCGGGTCCAGCCTGTCGAGTACCATTTGACGTTGGTGGCGTCCGCAGTCATAATTACTACAAATACACAGCACGTGTTCAATAGCTTCGTCAAGTCCGCAGAAATCGCAGGTAGGTGTGTCAGCCATACCGATCCGACACGAATATGCCTTTGTGAATGCCACCCCCAACCAGAAGCGGCATACGCTGGACCCTAACTTAAAGCTACACCTGCCATCAAGGATTTCCCGCTGCGATGAGACCTTGTTATTAAATCAGAAGAATGTTTAATTTACCGTAAGCTCATCGTTCATGCCATCTTCGTTGATGGTACCACCTGGAAACAGCAAAATTCAGTCGTGTGCGCAGACGGGGACGCTGCGTCGCAAAGATTTAGTCAAGTCCTCGCTAGAATGCATGCTTGAACGCAGAAAGTTTGTTCAAATTGTGACCCCTTCGGAATAGTTCGTTACGCGGCAGCATAGGAGGCTCACAGGTCAGGTCGCCGAATTCTTCACTATAGGTGCGCCGTAACTCATGTAGCCTTTTAGGTCAATTTTAGGGGCGAAGCTCCTTAAGGTTTGGGTCTGTCCGTCCGTTGTTCCTAGTAGCGCGTTACCTTCAAAGAAATGAATGATGCTACGTGTGGGAGGCGCGCCCTCGGCGCGTGCCTCCCGGCGCGCGTTGACTATGGAAACGCTCTTTCTTCGACGAACGCGCTACCAGCTCGCAAAGAAGGACAATGCGCCCTCACCCGCGAGAGACAAGCCTGACGCAGGCAGCGTCTTCTAGCGAGTTTCTTGATTGAAAAATACCGACTGCTCGCGCTGGAGAACCGTTCACCGGCCAACCCACATGGGCACTGGATCTTGACTTGCAATGAAGTGCCGGTGGGAGATTTCACTTGTACGTAGTTGAACCATGAGGATTCGTAGAGTGCGCGTTAACTAAATTAATCCGGAACTCGGCACGATCTACGATGAACTCCGGAGCTCCGCCCACTCATCATCATTCACTCCGTGGATATGCTGTGAAATTTTTTTTTCTAACAAGGTGCGCCCTACGCCTACGCGTTGCGCGAAGTATACCTATATATTGTTATACTTCGGTATAATTGTTCGCATTTTCACACAGCCGTCATTATGCCTGTCCTTCTTGGCTGATGAGCGCCTGCGGAATAAACGGGTCTGTTGGCGTTGTCTCCTCCGATCGTATTCGGTCTTTCAACAGCTATATTTTGTATCCGTGTTCTGCCCATTGGCACTCTTGCATTTTCTTTCATTGCAATGTATGCACCCTAAAAAATGTGGCTGATCCCTCTGTCAAAGGAATCGGTATAACACGAAATTAAGAGGTGTCTTCGCATAAGCAGTAGAACGTCTATAGTTAAACCGAGGTGAACTTGCCCATAGCTATCGGTGTTTCGCTGGTACGACACCGTTTAGTGTGGATGAATCCATGTTCAGGCATCGCCTTCACAACATCAAGGACCAACCCCTTGTGGCAAATGAAGTAGTTTACGTAATAACTGGACAAAGTCGATAGTAAATGCCGCGCGACAAAGGTACCGATCATATTTACTTGCGCCACATTGACCCGTCAACGCCGTTGCCTTGGTTGGGCGCCTAAGGCAGCAGTTTTCTTGTTCCCATCACTCTGGAAGAGTGGTCGGCGGGGAAACGCTATCCACGATGAAAGGTGACCGTGCTCTACCACAGCGCTGTGGGCGCGTTGCGGTACGATGCGGCTATGTTCACGCTTCTTTCTGATGCACGCGCGGCTCCGCACGTGTGCATCAAGGACTTTGGAAAGCGCCTGGAATAGTGCCGCCATCCAGGAGAGGCAAACTAAGGCTGCAGTGATTCACTTCACTTCTCCTGGATGGCGGCACCGTTCCAGGCAATGTGCGCCAGGATGCGCGCGCGCTGAGCTGGACAAGATCGTCGAACGAAGCGACCTTGAAGGAATGAAAAGCGCGCTCGAACCGGTTTGGACATATGTGGCGTTAGCGCAGTGGTGGAGCACCGGTCGCCTTTCGTCACGGAGCGGACGGCTCTGAGTTCGATTCCCAGTGTATCAACTGAAGTTTCCTGTGTGTTTATCTTTGTTGTTCATGTTTATTTCACTGCGTCATGTCCGTTACGGTTGTGACGTATGGAGTCGTGGTGGACCCCGGCATAAAACACTTTCGTGCTAAAGAAAAAAAAAAAGGGGGGGCGGGGTGAGCGAGAATGGCACACACGGATACGTTGTTATTTCACTTGTTTGTTATGTGGGGTTTAACGTCCCAAAGCCAGCCCTTATTATGAGAGACGCCGTAGTGAAGGGCTCCGGAAATTTTGACCACCTGGGGTTCTTTAACGTGCACTGACATCACACGGCACACGTGCCTCAACATTTTATTTCCCCTCCATCAAAATGCAGCCGCCGCAGCCGGGATTCGATCCCGCGACACTCGAATCAGCAGCCGAGTACCATAGCCACTAGACCACCGTGGCGGAGCTTGTTCTTTCACTGCGGCAAGATCTTTGGTGAAGTTTTGCACCACGCGCACCCCTTACGGCAATCCAAACTGTAGAAACCATTCTCCTTGTATTAGCTAGGAAGGCCTGTGCCCCTGCTTGGAGCGGTGCTCCCGTACTGAGGAGAGTTAGACGCGTGTATCCTGATTTTATCCGTTGCCTTGTGCCTGTTCTGTGATACGCATTCGATAGTGCATACACTACTGACTGATTTTTGAAGCCTTCGTCGGCGAAGTGGGCACTTCGGAGTACAATGAGTCCCTCCGACATCGGCCAGTCGCATGCGATTACTTGAACCTCAAATTCACACGAATCGTGCACGAGGGGTGGATTTCCTGGCAGGAGCACGGCATCGTCTTTCATTAGTGCCAAATAACGCCGATGAATAAGCACTCAAGATTATTCTAGCGTCTAGGCTTAATGTAGCTATTCCGTCATTTCTCTTTTCAGCTATGATATCCACATATAAATAGCGGAACACCTTCACTGCCCACCTAACCTCTTTCATATTCCTTAGCCTTTCTTCAAACCTCATTTTGCTCTGCGCTTCCCTTGCCTCAAAACTCGCCCATCCCATATCGCCCTTTACAGCCTCGTTTGTAGTTTTCCCGTGAGCACCCAACGCGAGGCGTCCCACAGTTCTTTGATTCACATCCATTCCCGATTGTATCTCTGGCCTCATGCACACCACTGAGTTCCCAAATGTAAGCCCCGGTACCATTACCCCTTTCCACAGACCCCTAAGCACCTCGTACCTATTGTGTCCCCATAACGCTCTGTGCTTCATTATTCCTGCGGTCCTCTTTCCCTTTGCTGCCAAGGCTTTTTCCTGTACCTTCATGTATCTATCACCCTCATTTACCCATACGCCAAGGTACTTGTATTCGCTTACTCTCGGTATTTCTTGGCCCTGTATGGATACCGCCTGGTCGTTGGGATCATTGAATAGCATCAATCCGCATTTTGTTGCACTAAATCCTAGTCCTAGATCCTCGCCTTCCTTCCCGCATATATTCACCAGCCGTTGTATATCATCTCGACTGTCCGCGAATAAGACAATATCATCAGCATAAAATAAACCCGGAAGCATCTGCTCAATCATCACGCCGCCCTGTTTGTGTGACAGATTAAAACCAATGTGGCTATCTCCTAGCGCTTTTTCCATTCTAACCATGTACAGCATGAATAACAGCGGCGACAAAGGACATCCCTGTCTCAGCCCCTTGCTAATATCAACGTTCTCTCTGCTACTTATTCCTTCCCATTCTATGCAAACTGTATTTTCTCGATATATTTCCCTCAAAAGCTGTACACAATCGTCGCCTATGCCCATTCCTTCCAAAATTTCCCACAATATTTCCTGATTAACATTGTCATACGCCCCAGTGATGTCTAGAAAAGCCACATACAACGGCCTCCTTTCTACCACATACAACGGCCTCCTTTCTAGCGAGCGCCACCAACGCCATCTAGTGAGCACTTCACGAACTAGAGGTGGCTACCACAAACGAACGGAGGATGGACAGACCCACGGCATAAGGAGCTTCGCCCCTAAAATGGTCCCTTTAGGTTGCTTTCGAACCATGCCACATTAAAATAGGCATAAAAGCCTGAGGCGACGAGAACCTTGCTAAGCTGAACTCGCACATTTCGCTCGGCCAGCGACGGCATGCACGTTTGAAAGAGCCGCAAGACTACAAGATAGCCACGCAATGCCTGCGCGTAAGGTTAGCGTACCTCATTTCTAGAAGTACCCCATGGCGAGCAGCGTTATCCATGCGTTTCCGGGGAAAACAGAACACAAAATTAGATCTTTTTGGTGTATGTTAAAAGCTCCGTTTGAGGTAAACTGAAAGGAAATCAGGCTTACCTTCCCACAGCCGAGGACATGCACGCCCACCTAAATTTCCACTCTACAGCCGCATCCTTCCAACGCGGTAGGGGTCCACAATTTCCGTCCACAAAGCTGTTGCACGGCCACCCCGTAACCTGTGTGTGTCCATGTTTCCTCAGGTGGGGGAGCTATACTTCAAGACACTTTACCCGGATGCCACGAACGTTGAACGCTCAATGACAACGCGCTGTGCAAGTGAATTCTTCCTTCCGTTCCTGCCCATCCAGAAACGCAGGGAAGAAACGGAGAGAAAGAAAGTAGCGCGGGACAACGCACCTAGCTTCGCAATACCGACGTGCGAAGCGGCTCAAGTCACTAAAATCACTCGGGAAAAGGCTTCGATTACAACTCTGCGGTCGTCGAAACAAGGACGGAAGAAAGAAGAGCTTCGTCCATGTCCACGTTGTTTTGGGAATATGCGACTAAGCGGACATTGCGCAGATGTGAGGCCTTATGAATCTACCCGCAAAGCACCCTCAGCACCAAGAAAGCGCTCCCCGTGCAACGGTGGCAGCAGAGCGCGATCTCGATGGATCACGCGTTGGGGCCTGGCTAGTTGTAGCCAACATATGGGACGCAAGTCTCACTGCGTAACGTTGCATTATTACAAATTTAACATTCCAACATTAGGCTTTTCTTTTACTGCGAGAATTTGAAATGACGCTCTAGAGCCTTCATTTACAGCTTTGTAATTGTTTTGTCCGGATCTCTCAGTGTCTCCTCCGCTTTTTAAATCCTATTTACCGCATCGTCCATTAATGCCAGCTCGCTTGGCAAGCTTGTTTCATTTTAACTTTCGATAACTCGCACGAGAAACTGCAAGAAACGATGCAGTTAGGTAAGGAAAAGACATTTATTTGTTCAGCTGCCCTTTTGCCGAGACATGATGATGGCTGCAGCACATCGGCATGCGTCCCATCTGCACAGCCAGCCGTGGGACGCGAAAGGCTTTGTGGGTTGCCGTTTTCATCCCACTACAGAGTTACCTAGAATGGTTTATGTTGCTCTGATCGGACTGACGGACGTCAGCTGCATCAGATGCAAGCCTGTATTTAATTCGGCGGTGCTGGGGCTCGCGGGCCTACAACTTGTGCGTCCCACTCCAAAGAGTTGTATGACGGCTTCGTGAGCAATGACGTCGTGTGAAAGCAGCAAATACACTTATTCAACGGACGCTGACGAAAAGAACGGCACCGCATTGTTTATTCTCAAACTCTCTAGAGCAAAGGCATCTACCCTTCGTATGCTTCATACGAGGTCATACCCTAGTCTTCATTCCCGCAGTCAGTCAATCGAAGGCCTTGATCCAACATGCCCGGATTGCGGCGCTACTTGTACGTTAGACCACATGCTCTGACAGTGCCTCTCATTCCAGTGTTCTGCTCGGACCTTGTACATCAACTTGGGGCTGTCCAGAGGGCCCGCGAGGCGGCGACGCGGCTCGGCTTACCCGTCCCTAGAGTTACTCTATATGCATAAATATACAGTAACTCTACCCGTCCCGACGTGGGAGCGTATGATCGCATGACGTTACGGTTACCGTTGTTTTACGTGCAAAGCCATCGTATGGTTGTGAGACACGCCATAGAGTCGAATACTGCGCTTCAACTTTATTCATCTGGGGCTCTTTGGGGCACAATCTAAGCACAAGGGCGCCGCTTCAATTCGCCCCCCCCCCCAAATGAGGCCGACGACAGCGTAATACCGCAGCGTTTTCCTTGCCTGTGCATTCAGCCAAAGCATGCCGCTTCACACTTGCGTTATCGCAAGCAAGCAAATTGTATCGCTCAAAACGATTTTATCAAGGCGCACGCGTACATCAATCGACTGGCCGGGCGAATTCCTGTGATGCAAGCTAAAGACTTCCTGAACACGCTTATCCTAACGCGTCCTCGAAACGCCCAATTAACGCGTTTTGTTTTACGCTTCATTGTGCGCTCCACACGACCCTTTGTGTACAACGACATCTTCAGGTCATTGAACAACCTTAGGCCCGTATTCTTACACCTACCTTAGCCTTATCGCTTGTTTTACTTATCGCCCGTATCATATTAAGACGCGTTAAGGCTGCTGAAATGGTAATCAGTGTGAAGGACTATCAGAAGGCTTGTTTGTACGTAATTTCTTTCTGGTTTCTGAGGTCTAACGTCCCAAAACCAGCTCTGATTACGAGAGACGCCGTAGTGGGGGGCTCCGGAAATTTCGACCACCTGGGTTTCTTTAACGTGCACTGACATCGCACAGCACACGGACCTTAACATTTCGCTTCCATCGAAATGTAGCCGCCGCGGCCGGGATTCGATCCCGCGATCTTGGGATCAGCAGCCGAACGTCATAGCGATGCGACCACCGTGGCGCGGCTTGCTTGTAGATACTGGACAAATTTGAACATGAAGCACGCTAAGGGTACAGGGAAGTTAAGGGAAACGAATGATAAGAAGGTTCACGAAAAAGGGCCCTAAACACCAGCGAGAACGTAAAACAGAAGCGGCACTTACGAGCTGTCCTGGGCCGAGCTGGCGGCGGGCCGGCCGTCCGGCTTGGTAGTGCACCGAGGTACGGTTGCATGAGTCGCTCATCCAGGGCGACACCCGTCGGGCTCGCATTACGGCATGTACCGCTGTTATCGCGACGCACGCGTGTCAGGTACTTGACGAGACCACTGTGAAGCTGCTGGCGCAAAACTAGCAACCTCAGCCGCCGCAGCAGCGCAGTTTTGTAAGCGTGTTTATAAGGCCAACACGACAATATTGCGTGTAGTTCGCGGCCGCTGCGCTACGGAATGTACGACTCCGGAAAATTGATACTTCGATGGCTCGATTCCCCCTGTTCCTCCTTTTTTGTTTTTTTTTTGCTGGCGCGAGCGCGGCGCGCAGTTTGTCACATTTGGCATAGTTCTCGTCGCAGGTCACCTTGTCCCTATCGAATATGAGTACGCAGCGCGACGTTGGGCTTCTTACATGAGCAGGCCGCTCACGCACATGTGTGCACAGCCACCACTCCTGTATTAACGGGGGCACTTGCAGGGAGCGACGCATACTTTGTCTTCGATTTGATTGGTTCCTGGGGTTTTGTGTCGCAAAACCACACTGTGATTATGAGAGAAGCCGCAGTGGAGGGCGCCGGAAATTTCAACCATTTGGGGTCCTTTAGAGTGCATCGTCATCGCACAGTATACACGGGCCTCAACATTTCGCCTTCATCGCAATGCGGCCGGGATTCGATCCCGCGACCTTCGGATGTGCAGCCGAGTGCCATGCATAGCCACTTGACCACCGGGGCGGGGCCGCATACTGTCTTCGTCAAGCTGTCTGAAGTAGCGATGACCACCAGTGTGTCAAGTGCGCCGCCTCTATTCAGTATCTGATTAAAAACGTACGGACGACACCGGTACCTTTTTGTGCATACAGTTATTTCGCTGAGAATGATTCTTCAGTGCAGTCCTTGTTCTTTAATGTTGATGAGCTTGTCTGAAACAAATATAGTCACATGCGACATTCATTATCCTTGTTTTGGCGGGAAAAGTTCCTAAGCACTAACAAGCATTTGCTTACGCAAATTTCTACTCTGTGTTTCTAGACCCAGGGTTATAGTATTACGAAAATACGACCTTCCAATGATCACAAAGCGCATAGCATAGCATCATCCATGCCCAGCTAATTCTGAAAGAAAGCTTGACAGCTGCAGAGTGTCTTTTTTTCTTTTTTCGTCATTCACGATGCCCCCATATTGTTATTTGACAGTTTCCTCTCTAGTACAATCTGCTCTGTATAATAAAACCAGGCTTCACTCGCTCGAGTTATCGAATAACATCATGAGTTCACGCCAAATGGCCAGACGCTGTGATGGTAGGCTTTGCCTAAGAACAGAACATGCCTATTGTACTTCAGCGACCCACGAAGCAAAGCTTTTATTTATTTATTTGTTTGTTTGTTAATTTATTTATTTATTTATTTATTTATTTATTTATTTATTTATTTATTTATTTATTTATTTATTTAAAACGACCTTATAGCTGAACGGCGTGAGAGAGATTGACTGATTTCTGGGTTTTTCGTACCAACACCAGCTGTGATTATGGGAGACGCCGTAGTGGAGGGCTCGGGAAATTTCGACCACCTGGGGTTCTTTAATGCGCGCTGACATCGCACAGGTCACGGGCGTCAACATTACGCATCGATTGAAATGCAGCAGCCGCGGCCAGGATTCGATCCCGCGACCCTCGGATCAGCAGCCGAGTACCATAGCACTAGACCACCGTGGCGGGGCAATTTTGCCAAATTAAGGTACGCTCCTCTGTTTTGATATTATCGTATTCAGATATTAGTTGCTCTACGATTTGGGTATGGAAAATAATGCAAACGTAAACTCAATATTTCGGAGATTTATGAGAAACAAAGTCCGATAAACGCCGGATTTCCCCGAAAAATATAGACTCCGAAAGACACCCTCCTACTTCCAAAAAATAATAGTAACTAAAGCCCTAAAATAAGGATCCACAGACATAACGTAATATTGCACGTGGTGCACAGCGCGGACGGCACATTTGTAGAACGAAAATGCACGCAATGGTGCGTTCAAGAGGTTATTGCAAACGTCGTTCGTTAAGGTGTTCCTACGGGGTCGAGCAAAGTTGGACAAAAGTAAGTTGACCTATTAGTGGAACATATTTACTGTTCCTGAAATACTATCACGGCACTTAACACACATTAGAAGCTCAGTTCACGTTATACAAGCATCATTATCACAAGTGCTGGTGCAATAGGTTTATTTGCGCTTTACCGTGCAGGTGGAGCCGCCGTAGCCTAGTGGTAGAGTGCTTGCTTGGCGTCTCGGGGATCGGGGGGTTCGATAACCGCGTACTGCTCGTCAGGTAGCGCGGGCGTCTGTGCGTTAGCTATGTCCGCATTTATTCATTTACTTATTTTCAAATACTGCAGCCCATTTCAGGGTTATTGCAGGAGTGGGGAACATAATTACTAGTGGAACTAATTTAAATAGTAACATCACAAGTGCTTTAATAAAAACAAATTTGAAAATGAAATAAATACAGAGAATGACATCATACAACAGCCTCTAAAAAAATCAGATCAAGTGAAGTTCACGAACCGTACCAGTGTTCAATAGCTCATATCATTTGCAAGCGACAGCAAGCTACAGCAAACCTTATAGTTTTCTTGTGTTCTAATAATATGTTAAATTTATAATTTTTTCGTCCTAGACTGACCTAGGCTGTATAACACTGAAGCACCTGTGGCGCACACCCACATACCGTGCGCCGAGCACAACAGGTACGACCCGCCACGGTAGCCCCGTGGCTATGGCAATCGACTCCGAAGGTCGCGGGGTCAGCTACCGGCCGCGGCGGCTGCGTTTCGGTGGAGGGGAAATGTTGAGACCCGTGTACTGTGCGACGTCAGTGCACGTTAAAGAAATCCAGGTGGTCAAAATTTCCGGAGCCTTTTCTGAGGAGTCTCTCATAGTCATAACTGGTTTTGGGACGTAAAGCCCCAGAAATCAATCAATCAAATCACAACGGGTGTGAGCCACACGTGATTGCAGCAGCGTTAATCGTGATGTACCTGACGAGTATGTCGTATTAGTGTCGTATTATGTCGTATCGAGGTCAAGCATTCGTGTTCTTAAAGTTATGCCCTACTGTCCAAATTACAGTGTACCAGGTAAACTATGTGACCGGAGACAGACAGACAGACAGACAGACAGACAGATAGATAGATAGATAGATAGATAGACAGATAGACAGATAGACAGATAGACAGATAGATAGATAGACAGATAGATAGATAGATAGATAGATAGATAGATAGATAGATAGATAGATAGATAGATAGATAGATAGATAGATAGATAGATAGATAGATAGATAGATAGATACGGTCCATGTGACTCAACTTAGCAGAGAAATGCTTCAATTCAATTAAACGCACGTAACATTAGATATTCATCATCCAGCTTCATGGGTCCTAACACATCGAAATTGCGCGCTTCGCGCGCGCCGGAGAGGCAGCCACTCTGTTACGTCAAATCCGGATGGCGGTGATTTCACCAGCGAGCCTGGACATCACGGCCGAAGTCCGACGACAAATACTTCACTACCGAATACAGCTCAAGAAAAGCGGCATTTTTCAACAAACGCCGCCGCTATACCGCCGGAGTAAAAGTACTTACTTCAACTGTTTTGTGTGGCAGAGTTAGAATCCTGTAACCACAATAAAACTACGAAATCTAGGCCGCATACTTGCTGCTGTCGATCCCACGGAGAAATCGTCGTCGTGAGAGCACAAACAAGAGCAACGCCCGTAGATATTGTAGCCGTAATAGTGTAACCCTGCCGACTGTTCCACAACAATGGGAATACACGTGCATATAAAAAATAATGGCCGCCGTAAAAGCGCAGTGCACCTCTAGAGCGCTACGTGAAATGTGTGCGCGCTGTGGAGGGCCCGTCGTAAGCCTTTCGTCGAGCTATTGTGACCTTAGTGCAACTGTGTGTTTATCGGCATTTTAATGTATTCCTGCACCTGCGCCGACCTACATGCGTACCTGGCGCACCTGTTCGATATGTTTTGTTAGACATTAAGAGACCCAAAGTTTTCATATGTGCAAAGCCACGTGTGGGCTGACCTATCTTTATCGATCAGGCGAACTTGGCAACTCCGTGAAAGCGAGCAGCATGTTATAAAATAACGTCACGGGAGCTTGTCCGGCTTTGGGCATACGATATGTAAATATATGTGATGGAACTCGCCATGGTTAGCTAAGCGGCTGGGATGCTGGCTAGGTTGCTATGCTTGAGGTCACGAGACCGAATCCCGGCCACTGTAGCCGCGTTTAAACGAGGGCGAAAGGCAGAAAACACGCTTGCACTATGTTCGCGTTAAAGAACCACAGATGGTCAAAATCACTCCAGAGCCCTCCACCACGAGGTGTGCTGCATTCTCAAGCCGTCGTATTGGCACGTAAAACGCTATCAATTATTAGTATATGTGTGTTGTGGCTGTTGGGGTCGGTATAGTCTTACGTTGAGAAGACAAGCGACGAGAAATTAAACCTTGTTCAATAGTAACGACGGAACGGCACCTCCCCTTCCTGTTCGGCATGAAAAGCCACGTCCACGCAATTTCTCATTCTCTTTCGCGCCGTCATTATTGAGTGCAGTAGCATGGGCGCGTTATAACTCGAGCACGTAGCCTGGCTGCTGCAGTGTTGAGTGATGATGGCGAGAGTACCACGGTAACACTACAGGGGCACTGTAAACATTGCGCTCGGGCAAAGGAAACTCGGACAAAAGAAATGGCAAGACGAAAATACTCTCCTAAAGAAGTCCTGGAAGGGAGTTTACTGCGAATACCAGATGCGCGAACAGGTGTCGACTGAAAGTCTTCGTCGCCTAACAGCTGCGGGCATTGGCGACAAGGTTAAAGGATTAATTGCAGCGCGAATAGGACGAAGACAAAAAGGCACACGAATGAATAGGACAGGTCCTGTTCATTCGTGTGCCTTTTCTGCTTCCTCCATTCGCGCTGCAATTAATCGTTTAACATGAACCAACTAGCCACTTCTCAGATTCTTCTGAAGACAAGGTGTTCTGCAAGGGAAGCTGAAAGAGGCAGTGAGTGTCGATATGAAGACAGCGTGTAACACTAAAGACGCGCTGCGACAGTGGACAAAGAGGTAGGAATTCGGGTTTGTGCTCCGTGGAACGACCGAAATGTTACAAGCAAGAATGAGAAATCAAGAATTCTGGTTTGTGTGATGACTTGAGTATTCCCAGGTATTTTAACGTTCGATAAGAGATCATTCATTTGCAGTCCAAGATAACAGAACACTACGGGTGGTCGTGGACGCCCGTAGTGACCTAGAAAATGGCATCCTACCATTGTTCCTTCGGAAGACACGAGCTCCTCTGTGGCGCCAAAAGATACCCAGTAGAAAATTCGGCGATGCCGTAGGCAGCAAGCACAACATTGAAGCGGCAACGTATAAGGTTGGCACCTCGGAAGCCTACGGTTGCAACAACACAGTGCTAACTGGCCGATGTAAGGTTAATAGGAACTATACATTTGCCCCCACAAAATTGAAATCTGCCGCACAGGCACCAAACAACTTCCCCACATGAAAAGCGGCAAGTGTGTGTTATGGCGCGCAGGATCCAACCTGCTTTGCAACTCATGTGGAGATGTCGTGAAATGAAAGACTAGTCTGCGGATGGTCGTACCTCTAGCGAAAGCCTAACCGTTGCCGTGAAACTCTTCTAAAGCTCCCTCCCATTACTCGGTGAGATCGATCGTCAAGAGTTCGACGAAGTATAGTCTGGCTAGGAGCGAACATAATGGAAGAAATCTTACACACGCCAAAATCAGGAGCGTAATGAAAGAAACTGTTTAATGCGAAAAGGTGGGCACAATGTGTTCTGCACGCGTCTGGAACAAGCGAAACGCTCGCAAGAATGTTCAAGAACTACAGCGTCCGAGTTGCGCATGTACGCACCTTCGGACAACTTGAAAGGCCGTCTTGTCGGCGCGAAAGATCTTTTGGATCGTGCACGTTTCGCGGGTGTTATTTACAAGATAGCTTGCGGTGATTCTGAAGCCAGAAGAATACGCAAGATGCTTACGCAATCTGACCACTTATTAAAGGACGGCCTGTTATACTTTCGCTTCAGTGGGAACAGGAAACCCGTACCGGTTTCGAAACGTCGCATAAAACTGTTTTCTTTTTTCATTTTTCTCCAGACTTTGGCGCGTGTAAGGTTTCTTCCACTATCGGTGTTATCGACACAGACCACTGGGACCCATTGTTCAGCAGGCATAGTGGCAGGTTTGCGAAAATGCGGCGCTTTGAATACTACAACTTAAATTTTCTCTCATGTGGCTGTTCGGATGCCGGTTTGAAACTAGTGTGAATACCAACAGGCCCTGGCATTATGACATTCGAACGAGACGGATTGAGCAGACGTGGAAATTTACCGAGACAGGGAGTTGTTTCGGGCTAAAGGGAGTACCCGTGTCCCCTGCAGCTATGGAGTAGTGTAGAAAGAATGTGAACGGTGGGCACCTCGTCAAAAGCAGGCAGCTGAACCAGGTGCGAGATATTTGAGGCTGTCTGCAAACATATCCAAGGTGTTGTGCGGGCCTTGAACAAAAATAAATATGGGCAAGTACAGCTTAGTTGAGCAGAAACGTAATAATATTTGGAGTCGCTTGGGGCCAATCAGAATACTTGTGCATGTAGCCGAGTCATATAGTTGGTTATTATTCATTTGATGTACCAAATATCATAATCAGGGGACAGCTGTCAAGGATAAAATTGCTTGCCGTCTACAAGGTCTCCGCTTAAGCTGTTTTTTGCTCCACGTCCTCAACGAAATCTCCACTTTAAATCTCGGAGCAAAATTTCACGACTTTGTGAAATCGTTCCTGGAGTACGACAGTAATTAGATAATGTGGGTGCGCCCGTGCTGTTGTTCTGTAATTGGGACTGTGACGCAGCCCAATTCTTGCTGCAAATTTTTGAACGTGCGCCCAATGCACGTTACATAAGCATTAGAACAGAGCATCGACATTCAGCCGTATAAACCGGAATCCGCTCACACAGTTTTTGTTTTTTACTTATAGCAGAAAAACTCGACAGCCACTAAAGCTTTGTGGTTATTCAACAGCCAGACCTGACATCGCGTGTGACACCAGCCTCACCCTTTCATTTCAAATCAGTACGTTGCTGTGCTACAATTGTTCTAAAAGTGCTGGTCTGAACTTTATCAATCTGCCCTGGGAGAGCAGCTTCAGCCGTCTCCCATATCGGGAATCTTGAACTCACGACCCTACCTGATCTAAAGACTATCTGTGGTGAAAAAGTTTAGCCAAAGCTGCATACACAAAATAAGAACCTTTATTCTTTCTTTCTTCCGGAGATCCTTTACGAGATAGCGCGACTTTGCGTCAATGTTTTAATGAACAGGCTGGGTCAGTGTTTAGACTAACTTATTGCCGCCCCCATTCAGCTGGACGTACCAAAATTATGAGGAACACGGGGAAATGTGCACCTCCTCAGCCACCAAATATTGTAGCCCAGTAACATGCGTTGAATAGCACGAACGCTACTGGAAACAGCAAGCAAGCCACGGCATCCATGCGTCCGGAGGGCCGTGCTACTGACACCAGGCGTCGGAGCAGATGTTCCGTGTGAGCAGGGCGGTCGCTTGTGCCAACTTCCCGCGGCATCACCCGATGAACACGCCAGGCAACGGGAAGGATCTGCGCAACGCTGGAAGTTGTCATCATGCCCGTTCTGGGAAAAAACGTTTATGTGTGGTTTTTCTTGCACTTAGTATCGATCAACTGTCCAAATAGGTTTTGGACAGACCTATTTGGACAGTTGGTCTTGGATAGACGAACTGTCCAAATAGGTCTTGAGCGCACTGTGCATCAACCTTACGCCAACGATTGCACGAAAGACTAACTTCATTGTTCTTCTATAACTGCAGTTAGTGTGAGCACAAGCATGTATGAGAAAAGAAGCACGGCACACGAAAATAGAAGCGATAGGTAAGTGCTAAGTCTTCAGCTTTTCATTTCATGCCTTGAAACTGGCGCTTTTATACGTCATGAAAAACACAATTCAGCGTTCGCGTACCCGTAACCCAAGGTACATGATCTCTTTAGCCGGCAGTGTTAGAGATGACGGGCCAAGACAGTGTCCTAACTCGGCTATAGCTCCAGCCCCTTTTTCTTCGCGTGTGAGGCGATTTCGAAAAGAGCCGATTACATTGAAGCCATACGGACTAAGGAAACAACCGCACCCCTTAAAGTGCGCCAGCAAGAAATTTCCAGCTGATAGCTTATCTCGAGTTACAACAAGGTTCGCGTAATCTATCACTTAAGCACCCTGATCAATGCAGCACTTTCCACGAGGTAATGAAAACTGGTACACCACACACACAACAAACGTAATCAACAATATATTTTCGGCTTGACTTATCACAATTCAAGGGAGCCTGTTCATTTCATCTTCGTTCACAGAACTACATTAAGCAATAAATGATTGATTTCTTGCGTTTTAGGTCCCAAAGCCACGATATCATTAGGTGAGACGCCGCAGTGGAGGGCTGCGGAGATTTCGCCCACCTGAAATTTCGACATCGCACAGTACACATGTATCAATATTTCGCCTATATTGAAATGCAGAGCCGCCGCGGCCGGGATTCGAATCCGCAACTTTCACATCTTCAGCCAAGTGTCGTAGCCACTAGAACACCGTGGCGGGGCTTAAGAAAGAAAGTACGCCCAGGAGCGAGAATTTATGCGAAGGTCCAAGAATCTCCTGGACTGGGTAAGCAAGATAGTCAACATGGCATGGAAGGTGCCCTTGCCACGTAAGTATTATACAATAACCACCGCCATGTCCAAGCGTTGCAATTTTCAGCTCCCTTCCATACAAGAACCAATCTTGACGTCGCCTTCAAATCATTTTCAAGGCGGTCGACAGCTACTACAAAAGGGAAGCGAATACAACAGGTGTTATCTGCAGATCCTTGACCTGAAGTATGTTCGTCCCGTCAGGTCAAGGCAAGAAAGACGCTGACAAAAAAGCTCAAAAGTAGCACTTGTCGGCTTTTCTGTGCGATATGCTCTGTAGAGAAATTATACAGCGTGACATAGTTACAGCGAGAGAGAACAGAACAGTACGGCATGAGTGACCGGTGTCTTGCTTGAGTCACTTTCCTGCGTCAATAGTGTGTCTTTCGCCCCGTTTACTTCATACAGCAGGGGTCTAAAACACTCAAACAGCAGGCCATTGACTAGCGGCTCGGGCCGCACATGACGCTTTTCGTACTATCAGAACAGGCATCCAGATTACAGTCATTCTGAAGATCGGCATCGATACCCGCGATCTTATCCTGACCCTAAATACCATTCAGAAATTACCCATATATGAGATAGGGCAGAGGCCGTATGTCAGGAGGCGCTTTGTTAACCACCCTCCACCCTACCCTGGCTCCGACCATCTTCACAGCATTGGTCCTCGCGGATCTAAATTTTGTAACTGCGGCCCGCTAGCTGAGCTGAAATTGAGGCCACTATCGTAAAGCAAGCACAACAGGGCGGGGAGCAGTTTCTACGGAAGAATTCTACACTCATTGTAAAGTTGCGGTGTAACACGTTGCGGAACCGAGGCAACTCGGGGCAGCTACTTTCTCATAGCATGGTACGCACTAGAGAAGAAAAGCTGGCTGCAAGGACACAGAGAACTATGTGGGAAGAATATGTTCGGAGATGCGGAGTAAATGAGCGGCATCAAAGGACAAGCTTTCCGGTGGACATTCTTTTATCCGAGAATTTTTAATTTAATCCAGCCACATTTCTGGGAGCACCATCACTGCAAGCCCTCGGGAAGACCACGTAAGCAATGTCTCCCTGGCGAGAACTCTCTCTCCAGCTGTCCCTCTGCCTGCTCGCAAAAGTCTTCATGGGAGATATCTCATTTATCTTACCACTGGGAGATAATGTACATTGACGTCATTACAATTAGTGCAAGATAATTCCGTGAACTTATGGGGGGGGGGGGGGGTCTTTCTCAGTTACGAACAAAAATCAAAATGGCGGCAGAAATGCCGGCGATAAAAAAGAATGCAGAAATGTTCTTCCCATTAACATCCGTGGGATAAGTTCATTTGCTGTTTTCATTCGACGTCATTGCTCACGAATCCGTCAAATGACTCTTTGGAGTCGCACGCACAACTTGCAGACCTGTAAGCCCGAAAGCCCCCGAACATTAAATTCACGCTAGCAAGCGACGCGGCACACGTTCAAGAGTCTGATTAGAGCAACCTAGAACTATTGCAGCGCACTGGCACCTCAGAAGGCGTATCGCATTTCAGCCATAGTCATGGCTAGCTGTATAGACGAGAAGTACCTGGCTGTAGTGCTGCCGTTATCTTAGTTAATTCCATCGTTTCTGGTAATTTATCGTGCAACTTCTTGAAAAATTGAAAAAAAAAAACATTGCTAAGCTGATTGGCGTTGATGCTCGTTGCGGTAAACAGGGCTAAAAATAGGGTAGGGGAGGCGTGCTCGGCCATAGGCGCCAATTTCAAATGTGCTAATAATGGTAGGGGGACGTTATCGGCGGTGCAGGCGTTTGCTGGGAATTTTACGAAGCACTTGTCGCTTACAAAAAACATCTGCGAGCCTAACAGTCAGGGCCAACAAAAGGTAAGCTGCAAAATTTCTGGGTGATACCTCTTCCTTGTTCTGAGCATTCATTTTCCCATGCTTCTATGACGCTTCCCTTTTTTTCGGGCACACGCTGCAACAATGAATGTATGCTTACTCATGTCCACATATTCTCGTGCTGCTAAGCTTTAGCATGAAACAAAGCCCAACTGTCATGACCATAACATTTCTATATCCTATGCGCGAAGGAATACCTCCACAAACGCTCCCTTCACTGACCTTGTCTTCGTAGCAAGCGACAGTGGTCTCCACGATGACTGCCAACACGAGGGCGACGCAGCCGCTCATCCACCAGTCCACCGGCGTCAGGGCGACCGAAGGTGGTAACGCACGCCGAGCGGCAGCGCTCTGCTGAGTGAGGGCCAGCAGCAAAGTGCCGCCCAGAGAGAGACGCTCCACTGTGCCGAGCCAGAAGGCGGGCCACGAGCAGACCACCAGGAGAGCCGTGGGTGCGTACGTACCAACCAGTTGGTCTCCCATGCGCCTCGCCAGTCGCAACTTCAGCGTCAGGTCGTCGTTTGATCGGCCTAGAGGGAGATTACGCTAATAAGGATCTATGTGCCTAAGGCAGATGTACGGAGAGGCTTTTATAAGAGAGAGAGAGAGACCGAGTGATGTGAGAGAGAATGCAGGAAGGTTAACCAGAAACGGGCATCCGTTTTATTACCATGCCCTGGGGCGTGGAAATTGGATTTATAAGGTGAACGGGAAGAAATAGTGGGAAAAGAACATAGAAAACAGAAAGACCATAAGAAAGGCATACAAATGGGAAGAGTGTTCTGGTTACAGACTTTCGAAGAGAGTGGCCGCCTGCAAGAACAGCACTAGTGCTTGCAAGGCCTTCTGCAACGTTGCGCATGGTCTATGGCTTCGAATGTTTTCTGCCTACAGACGTCGTTCGTTGAACTGACTGAACCTGTTGTAGAGTGATCGCCTCTGTGTACTGTGCCATAGGCGCTCGCACAAAATATGGTCGATGTATGTTTTTCTATGACTGTTATTGAAATGGTGCATAGCAGATGTTGATTCCTTCGCTACGGGAGCGGCTACGCCTTCTCACTTACCAATTCAAACAAAAGTTCGGAAAAAAGAGAAAATTCTCACATGATCCAACACACTTCAAACACAACAGGCGACACCCTGCAGTCCGTCAGTGCATGAGTCAGAGTTCTGTGCGGGGCTTCACGTAGGGGAGGTGTGTACACGCCTTTGCACATGTAATTCCTGTAGTTTATGTGCACGACGATACACTACCGAAACATACAAACAGAAATAATTAACCGTAATATAAAGCATGACAAGAACACCAACCCGCATGAGATGAGTAAATAAATATAGCAAGTTAAAAATATGGCCTCAAATTCAGGTGTGAAGATGACAATAACAAGCACCATTCCTACTTGGCTTTGTCGGCCGGGGGTTCGTGTCGAATACTCATTGTACTGCGGCAATAGTGCTTACGTGGCCCTCGCCTACATAAGTCGTTGTCTAAGTTCATACATCACGAGAATGTTCATTAACGCCATCTCTGCATGCTTCTTTATACGCGCACAGTGTGCTTTATTTCATCCACTAACAGACTACATTGTAGGCTGTTAGAAAGGCCAGTCGCATTGAGGACGGTGCCGCTATGTACCAAAGGAACTAGACTCAATCAGATTGTCACTGTGTTGTGGCAATGTATTATCGATTCGCTGTAGCATGCCATACCCATCATGGATTTAAAGGATTTGTCATACACTCTTTTCCTCTCTCATTCTCGTACTCCTAGGTTTCCCATTCTCAAGTACAGGGTTGTTGACCGCACATCTTGTCTCGCTAACACCCATTCTTTCTTTCATATTTATCTCTCCCCCTGTCTCTGCTCAGTGTCCAGAAGTTACCTGGGCCGAGCACGGTGGCCTCGAAGCGAACAAGGCCCACGTTCGGATTGACCTTTATCGGACTCTGCCGTGACCACAGAAACTTGGTGACATTCTCCGGGAAGCTTGCTGGAAAGCAAATGAGAGACAAAGAAGAAAATGAATATCACAGCCCCGTACACTCCCTGAAGATAGTAAAAGGGTGATGCTGTGGACCTTTCCCAGCGCCAGCGAAGAACACACGGGCCCCTCCAGACGTGGGTACCCGAAAGAAAGAAAATCCAAGCCATTCATACTGTTCCCATGTATTCGAATCTGGCGGGCCTGGTGAGTTGTTGAAATTTATAGGAAACCGCGCCAACAGACAACCGCAAGAAGGCAGACACAAACACACTTGTGTTTGTCCGTTTGCGCTGGTTCCTATAAGTTTCAAGAATGAACAAACTTGCCCAACAAGAAGTTTTGATGCTGGTGTGTTGTGTAGTGGTTAAAGGCAAACTAAACTGTAAAAGTTTCTTATTGCCATTAGTACGTTAGATTTTCACAACACCAAATGCACCAAAACTTGAGCTAAAAGACCCTCGGTAAGGTAGAAAAAGCGCAAAAAGAAAATACTGGCGGCAAATTTCCAGCACTAATACGCGTGAGGTCACATACCACATACTCCTCATCCTTAAAAAGGGCCCACATTATGTTCTAAGGAAGCCAGAGAATTGACGCAGGGAGTATTACATTTGACGGAACCAGTTTGTGAGAAAGAAATTAAGCTTCTGATGTCATAAGCACGAAGTTGCGCCGCGAATTTCAACACTAAAACGTTGAAAGTCATTTTCTCTTCTAATATGGAACGCAAAACGGCAGGATCAACGGCAATCGAGTTTTATAAATATATAAGTTATGATAATCCACTTCACCTTTTCACTCCATTGTAACTGTAAGAAACTTGTCTTTGTAGCGCGGGGCCATGGTTTTATCACCAGGATAGAGAGAGAAAAAAAATGTGTTGAAAACTCACTAGTGGCCCTCGAGGACTATTCATGTATGGATAATGTTATTTGCCGTTGTCGTTAACACCGTATTAAATGACACATTCTTCGTCATGTTAAAGCTACTGAGCTGCTTCGCTTCTATGACCTTTTTGTCTATTTGCCATTTATATTTTAACTCACGTTTAAACTGGCGCAACGTGCTACATCCTTGAAGATGAGATCCTTCTGATCGCCAAGGTGACACTTGTAGCTACGGGGCATCGCTTCCTGGGCTAAGAACATCAACGACCAGGGAACGGACAAACAGTCGACCGCTCGATAAACTTTCATTCATTATCACCACCCTATTGTTCTATTGTTTTTTGCGAAAATTGACCTGAATCATTAAACTCATTGCCGATCACAGTGAGCACCTAGTAAAAAGAACACAGAGCTCCCACGCGATCTGGAATAAATCAACCGTGGCATAACTGCAATGACAAATTATTTTATGAATATTCACAAACTGGGGACTCACTGAACAAGAGACTTTTGCAACAGCAATACATATTGGGTTTGTTAAAAATACCAAGGTAATAATAACGAAAAAACATTCTTTATAGCCTTCTGGACCTTTTATGAGATGGAATGCGAAATGCCAGGAACGTAAAACAATGACATTGAAAGCTTGAAATACCAACTACAAAACTGCGCCACTGTTCGCTACAGAGGTGCACGCATTTGTCCGCAGAACAGGATCCTGAATGTTGATGGACCGAGAAGTCAGGTTTTATTGACGACTGACGTCACGTAATATCTACAACGGTTACGGTCTTATATTTTAACGATTTGCTAGTAACAGATGTGACAACCCTTATTTTGGGGTTCGAAAGGTATACGAAGTTTTGTTTGGTGCGTTCCTGGCAGCCGGGGCGCAGATATCAAAGCAACCTTTGTTCTCTTTCAGGCGCTTTGAACGATGTTCGATTCGCAGTCAGTACGATACAGGAAATAGAGCGAGCCACTATCATTTGGATTTGTAGAAAGCACCTGATCCTGATGGCACTTCAGCTTATTTTTACAAAGCTTTCGAAATAACCTCTTGATGAATATTGCCGAATTTCCTTAAAATGCTTATGACATTGAGACGCTCTCTTCGTCTTTTTGTAAACATCTCAATGTTTTGATACATGAAAGTTCTGGAAAGGAGAAACGTCGTTGCTTCTCAGGCTATCCGGAACTAGCGCTGTAAAATGCTGGCAACAAGATCGTGGCGAAACTTCTTTTAAATAGGCTACAACTTGTGATGTCAATCATCATTGCCTCTTATCAGATGTGGGCAATTAGACGTCCCTTTATGCAAAATAACATGCGAGTGCCCCGTACATCATCCGTATTGCCACGCTTATCAAATGTATCTTCTAATATCACAGGGTGATTGCGCATAAGAGGACAGAGAAGAGGCTGGAGACACGCGAGCGCTCACATAAAACAATATGAAACACCTATGACACACCACACGTGGACTACCCCCGCACGATTTCCACCTTGACGCTCGAAAGATAGCGCCTTTCTAGAAAGAGCTATTGACGGTTTTGATATACGGGTGTCGTCTGACTTGCCAATCAATTCCTCTTCGACAATCTCGAGAGGCAAATGACTGCTACTTTTGCCGACAACTGAGTACACAGTGTATACCGGATTGCACGTGGTCTTTACTGTACAATTTCTCCAGTGTGTAACCGGAAACATCATCGGGTTGCTTGCTTTTGAAAAATATATTGTTTTAATTATGTAAGGGCTCGTATGCCCCGATCCTCCTCTCTTCCTCGTCTTATGCGCAATCACCCTGTATAATGCCTTATTACTATGCCCATACAGTCAGATTAGTTATGTTGTAAAGCTTTTCTTAGACCTTGAAGAAGGACAGTGTCAATTCTTGTTTTCACTTGTGGAGCTGTCCACTGCAAAACATTATTAGGTACTTCAACTTACTTATTGTGCAACGTTTCATACACAACGCTTTCATTGAATTTTGCGACTTTCCTATGCTCTAAAACATGAGAGATGGCTGGAATTGCCAAGTCGCTATTCATGGTAACCACTTTTGCGCTTCATTCTGCTTTTTTAACGTGAAGCATTCCTTGCCGAACTTGCCCCTTTGACCGTATCTCTCTATCGATCCATCCAGCCGCTAACGTCTCGGTGCACTCCTAGTGTCTCGTTCACCTGGAATATTTCATTATTCGGGTGGTAGGGTATAAATGTACGACTTTAACGGTCGTTGTAAAAGTACAGAAGTTACGGTAGCCCGGCACTGGGGAGCCCGTTTCGGTGGACGCTTGTAGCCCCCTGCCCAACACGCAGCTCGATCCTCGGGTGTCATTTCCGCGAATGCTTGCAACAACCTGCCCAACATGCTGTAAGGACAGCAACCATAGTCGTGACGCAGACTTACTAAAGAAACTGCTTCATGCGAACAGCGTGCCACCGTGAGGCATTCTTTTGTCTAGGAGCGCGTGCGAGCTAGGTGCGGAAATGACGCCAACGTTGCTGACGGGTTGCCGCCGTCTTATATGTTCGTTTTCTGAATGTGTCTTCTTAGTTGTATGATTGTAGGCCCTCAACCCCTCGCCTACGCCAACTGTGCAATAAACGGGATGGGAGAGAGGGAGGTAGGAGCGCCGATAAGTGTGAAAATGGCTGTAGTTTGGCGTCGGGAATTTGAGGCAGAACAAGCAAGGGGTCCTTCGTCCTTGACGAGTGGGAAGGTTGGAGAGTAAAGTAATTAACTTCTAATTCTAGTCCTGGTGGTCGCTCTGGTCGTAGGAGCAGTGTTATACACTGGTCGGCTGGGCCGAATGCAAGCGACGCTTCCGCCTAAGTTCCACCGAGCAAGCTACTGTCTGTAAATATGTACACAGGTCTTGTATATAAGGTCGAGGTGGGTTTCCATGAGTGAAAGGCTGGTGTTCATTCTTGAAGAGAGGCAACACAAGGTAGGGAGTGGGGAAGGGACTTTCACCCCAATCTACTTCAGAGCGGCTGCGCCAACTGGGGGAGCTCAGCTCTACAAGGAAGAGGCGAAGTAGTAGAAAGAGGGTGAATGCGCAAGCAACTTACTCTGGCAAACATCAATTACTAATAGTTGTATCACATGATATACTCGTCGTGTACGTCATCAATAACGATACTGCAATCCCGTGTGGCTGATACCCGCAGTGCTCAGCCCATGGTACGCGGATATGCGCCACATAGTGTTTGAATATTATAGAGCCAATGCCAACCAAGGATAAATTAAAATAGACATTTCAGTTATTTAATTACACACGTAAAAACAAAAAGCCATGCCGTTTCTGGTAGCTTGCGATTGAAATTAGCCATTGAAATGGACACACATGCAACTTGACAAGCGGTGTGAAAGTATCGCACCCGGACCCCCCCCCCCCCGAGGTGCGAAACGCTACCCACTAAGCTACGTCGTCTCCTCCTGCGCGGCTTCTATAGTAAATGAGCCTTTTGCACCAGTAGTTGTGATGATGGTGCTTGTTTGCTGTTAACAGCATTCCTAGTGTGTATTAAGCAATATCGCAGCAATGTGATCAACAACACATATGCTAACGTTGGGACGTTTTTATCCAAGTTTGCCCGATCCCGTAGGAATAGTTCAAACACTGACGCTCCTGATACGCACATCAGCGCACGGTCGCGTGCATTTTTCTTCGAAAGAACAGGCGTCTCTCCTTTCGACTAATGTGAGTGCCAGCATTATGTCGTACAGTCAGCTACGATTCACTTGCCACGGTGCTGTCGACGTTCCTGGTTAGACAATGTTAAGCACACTCTTGAGTGGGTAGTCAAGCACTTCCCACAAAGACCTTCATCCTACTCACAACACTTGGTTCAATGCCAAACAATTCGTCATAGGCAATTCGCTCGCTCAAGGCTTCGCATGACACAGATTTCCACAGTGCGTGGGAAATGCAGGATCTTTTAGTGGCAGTCGCCATCCCGTGAACCAACGAATCGGACAGGGTACATTTTTAATGCATTGCATAAATTATTCGTTCTAATTTCACTGCATGCCCAAGCTTGCGGAGATTTACACAGGAAGATAACCTTGCAATTCGGTTCCTGAAAGGCCGGATTTCTATTGAGTATTTGTACACTGTTTAAAGCAATGCACCATGCACAGATTTACTGTGCAGGTTTCTTACGCCTCAGTTTTGCCGCCCGTTACTCCCCGATATTCTGGGAATCGATGTAAGGACGACGTGACGCCAGGACGGTAAGAAAAGAACATACAAACTTTTCTTACTGATTGTGATGCTGATGCTACATTCGTGGATCTCCCTCGGATAATTTGAAAAGTCCATGGGGCAGTCGAGGATTGTAGTTTGCCTGCAATAAAACACTGCTTTTATTTATGTGAAGTTTCGCCAGTACGTAGGCATAGAAGGACGTCACGATGTCGACTCCGAAGTGGAGTGGTCGAAAGGTGCGAAAAGGATACACGCATGCCAGGGAAATCGCCGACGGATACTGCGTGGAGGGTAGTTATATGGCAGCGTTTCTCATAGTTGTATCGTGGTTTTCGTACGCAAAAACACGTAGATTACAATATCGCGTTCCCACCTGCATCCCCTCCTCATGCAGAATCACAGCCCAGTGAGATACGCTAACGTCCCCGTGCCTAAGTGCAATACTACCGCAGTCTTTCACGAAAACACGCACCTGATCTAACATAGTGCCTACGACGTTCCGTAAGCAAGTACCAGGGGAAGACTCGTATGATGGCCGCAGGGTCCACGCGTTAGTGGCAACAAAGTGCAAAAACACCAGTTCATCTTAGGGCCATGGAGTACTAGCTCAGATCGCAACAATGCGAGTTCGCGCTCGCTCCGAGAAGAGAAGACTGCCTGAGGAAGGAACGCGCACGCGCTTGCTAAAGTAGCCGCAGGCTGGAAGACCAAACGCGTCGCCGCGTCATCGGTTGTGAATAAAGCGCGCAGGCGCCCGAGACGTATTGTGCATGCAGTCGCACCTTACGCCTCGTCACAATTAACGCTGTAGCGGCCACGTGATTACAGAGCAGTAGAGTCCTGAGGTTAAGGGATGGAGCACCTCAAAACACTCTGGGCTGATATTTATGTATTATTTATTTAAACATCGCGCCAATGGGCCAAATAGGGCCTATTTCAGGAAGGCGTCCACAATAGACAAGTGTTACAGCAATACAATTCAGAAATGCAACACGGAGATACAAACTGCGGAACGAATTATAGAGATTGAATAAGTAACTTTGAAATAGTGCAAATAATAAGGTGCGGTTCTTCATCAAGGCGTGTAACACCAGGAAAAAAGTGCACGAGTGAACATCCTATCCACATACCAACAAGCCGAAACATAATAAAAAGGAGAATATCATTAAAGAACTAGGAGCAACAGTAATGAAGTTGACGTTGTAATTAGTAACCCCTGTTTAGAGAGTCTAATGTATCGCGAACTGCGAAGCTTGTAAGTGAGTCTCATAGGACTGTCAAAGAGTGTCTGGTGATCTATTGACAAAGATATGTGAAAGCAGGTCACACCCACTCTCTGGTTGCAGCAGGAAATAGCGAAAATCTGAAACAGTCAGTGTTAGAATGGTAATTTCGGGATGCTAGGGGGCTGCTTACAACGACATTTTGTTGTGTCGCATATATGTACTGCCCTCAAAAACCAATCTCACCCCGGCTCAACAGTGGCAGCACTACACACCTTACTCTCACCACACGGTTGGGCGCTACGTGTTCTCAGCCACGGCTGTGGCATGGCAGGTGTGTTCTTTCAGCGTATTACATGTTGATTGATTGTGGTTCGGTTAGGAAAGGACGCTAATTTCTGCAGCCCATGTAGGGAGCATGGCTAAGCGTCCGTGGGGGTGGGGGGAAAGGGAGTGAAAGAGATAGGAGAGAAAGGCCGTAGTGGAGGGCTCCGCAAATTTAGACCACCTGGGGTTCTTTAACGTGCACTGACAACGCACAGTACACGGGCCTCTGGCATTTTCGCCTCCATCGAAAATGCGACCGCCGCGGCCGGGATCGAACCCGCGTTTTGTCAGTCACTGGCTGTGGTTTCACCAACGAATACAAGAGAGATGGACGAGGGACAATAGGAAGGGGAAAAGAGCCGATGACGAAGAAGGAAAAGAAGAAGCAATAAAGGTAGGATAACGGCGTATAAGAACAGGACGAGGAAGAAGAAGACGAAATACAAGAGGAAGGCGACAACAACGCAGTGTCGCGAGGACAGCGTCGAGTAGAATGTTTTCTTTTTTCTTTTTCGACTGCTGTTGCCGAGGGGCGCTCGAGCAAAACGGCGAGCCGACGACAGGCAGCTGTGTCTGGTTAGTCCCTTCGTGCCCGAAAACGAGCAGTCACACCGCAGGGAGTCTTCCGGGCGACCGGGCACCGAAAATGGAGACCATGTGTGCGCGTCGAGGCCAGATTCTGGAATGCATTGTTTCTATTAGTTTTGTGGCGAGGCCGGATGCACGCGACCACGAAAAGTCGCGTGGAGAATCGTTACCTTCGGCCTGCCTGATTGGTCCGTTTAAGCCGTTTTCCTATTGGTGGGAGGCAGTGGTGCTCCGAGAGGTCCGCTTTGCGGTGGATGCTGAAAAATTGCTATTTGAGCACGGACACCAGCCTTTTTCGAGCGAGCGTACTCGGGGACCATGACGCATGACACCACCGGAGACCAGTCCGGCAGGCCGATGGGGTATGATACCATTTTCAATGTTTTATAATCTCCGCCCTGTGTGTTTTGTAGATAAAAGTTTTATCAGACAAATAAACCCCCAGTGAGTGCTCTCCCAATTCAACGTGTCGACTCATCGCTTGCCTGTGCGGAGTGGTTCCCACGCCTCTTCGTCTTCCTGGCCTTCCGATGCGTCTAACATTAACGGCCCCAACGTTTCGCTACAGCAGAAAGCGATGGAGCGTCCGACGGGAACTGTCATCGCAGCGGAAGTCGATCAAGGCACTTTTGACTTTTTTTTTACCTGACAGTGGCTGTTCCAAAGACTATAATACTCGTTCCTTCACATCGCTTTTTTTTTTACCTTTTTCTTATTCTCCGCTCTTCCTTCCGTCTTTCTTTCCGCTCTGCTTTCTCCTAGTGCAAGATAGCAACACAGACGAGTTAATTTTGGCTAACCTCCCTGCCTGTCTCTCATTTGCTTCTCCCTCCCTCGCATTAACGCCTGCTACTGGTGAACAGTTAAACCAAGGCAACAATGGTCTACCCGACGTCCAACGTTCATGTATAATTCGACTGCATAGTAATGTTTATGGTACTTTGTTTATATGCATGTAATCACATTGTGGCGAAACCTTGAAGTGGGTGTTACCTGCTTGCGGTATATTTTTACGCGTACGTGGTGCGTAAAGATCCACTCGCTTCAACGGCGTCCTTTCTTTCGCATGCACGAGCCACGTCACTAGTGCGCTGCTATAAAATTGATTGATTTGTGGGGTTTAACGTCCCAAAACCAGCTCTGATTATGAGAGACGCCGTAGAGGATGTCTCCGGAAATTTCGACCTCCTGGGGTTCCTTAACGTGCACTGACATCGCAGAGCACACGGACCTCAACATTTCGCCTCCATCGGAATGCAGCCACCGCGGCCAGGATTCGATCCCGCGACCTTCGGATCAGCAGCCGAGTGCCATAACCACTAGACCACCGTGGCGGGGCACGCTGCTATGAAATATAGCCTGGCACTTGCAAATCACTCGACAGCATAACATTGACACAAAGGACTTTACCTGGCCGAGTACGTAACTGAGCACCGCTTGCCGTTCGAAGCGCTGTCCATGGTGAACACGAGGTCTTTGTCCTCAAAGTTGTCCGACGCGGACTGCACGAGGCGTGCTTCCCGTACAACCACTTCCGGAAGGCGCGTCTGCGCTGCCAGACCACGGTACGTGGCGAAAGTGATAGGCGAGCCGATAACCCGAAGTCCGCCTTCTTCGTGGCGCACGTTCTTGAGGTGCCTCATCAAGCGAAAAATGCCGGAACATGAAAACGTCTTAAAGGGCCACGAGAGCTCCATCCGTGCGTCGAGGCCTACACTCTGCAGTGAAATGAAAGGAAGAAGGCGGATCATTGTGCAATATTTATACACCGACCAGCGATTTGTTACGGCATTGGTGCTCGGTGCCGGACAAAGCGAGCGGAACTGTGGAAGTCATGCGGGGCACCTTGCCGTTAATAAAGGAAGTGGCAGGCGCGATGGGGGTGCAAAGCTAGCACGACAAGCAGGTGCGCAAAACAGGCGGTGACCAATGCCCACAAAGGTTATTTTGTGCGGATTGCTGCCATAGTCTCCAGAGCAGCTTTTTGAACTAAGAGTAAGTAATATACCTCCACGCTCAAAATAATTTGCCCCGTATTCCTGTGCGGCTACCGCTTCGTACCGCGATCGCGAGAAGGGAAGAAACTGGTTAGAGATTATCATATAGCGTTGTGTGCCGCATTTCCTCATCTGATTCCGCCCCTGTGCGCGCTTGAGCGTGAACTAGCCATAAAGGGGATAGGGAAACTGAACATTTAAGGTTCCTTCTCTTCTTTTTCCTTTTTTTAAATTATATTTCTTTTTCTTTTTTTCTGTGTGTGGGCGCATGTTTCGTGGCCCGTCATTTCAGGAGCCGAATTCACAAAACATCTCTTTCGTATGGGCTTTTTTTTGCCATTGGTCCTCAGGCAGCCTATAGGCTGCCTACGCACCAGTGCTTGTCTGCCCGTATACGGGCAGACAAGCTTGTCTAATAATATGTCCAGCATCGGCACCGTCTGAAATTTTCTCTTACCAACTGTTTTGTCGCAAGTTCTTGTGAATACGAGTCAAGATTTGTCGCACTACAAAGATATTCTGCATTTCGTCATTTCAAATATCTTGCACTACACAGAAATTCTGCATTAGGCGGTCTGCATGCACATCGTTATCATCGTCGTTGCCATCGTCATCATCAGTCTACTGTAGGGACGACGCTCTACGTTAGTAAACTCCGTATCTCTGACGCTATTACGATCTTGGTGCCCCTACACAATGCTTGGTTCTATGATTCGACATTTCTTGCGCCTTCTATTTTTTTCTCTGTCATATCTTTCCATAAGGGTGTGTGACTATTCGTATGTTTAGAATCTTCGTCGGGTATTCCATCCCTAAAATTCTTATTCGATTCGAAAATGAGGCATTAGAAGCTATCGAATATTGGAATCAGCTTGAATGTTTCCAAAGATGCATGCTGCGATCCAGTCACGTTGCCGAAAATGACTGATCTTCAAAGTTTGCGCTGCGTAGGGAGACCTGTAGCTCCTGTACTGGTAAACCTCGGCTGTGGACGGCGGAGCGATGGCGGCCAAAGACAAGTACACCAGTAGGGGCGACTTGTCGCCACCAGCATGCGCAGTCACGTTGCCGAAAATGATTGATCTTCAGCGTTTCCGCTGCGTAGGGAGACCTGTAGCTCCTGTACTGGTAAACCTCGGCAGCGGACGGCGGCGCGATGCCGGCCTAAGACAAGCAGACAAGTAGGTGCGACTTGTCGCCACAAGCATGCGCCAGTCACGTTGCTGAAAATGATTGAACTTCAGCGTTTGCACTACGTACGGAGACCTGTAGCTCCTGTACTGGTAAACCTCGGCTGTGGACGGCGGAGCGATGGCGGTCAAAGACAAGTACACCAGTAGGGGCGACTTGTCGCCACCAGCATGCGCAGTCACGTTGCCGAAAATGATTGATCTTCAGCGTTTCCGCTGCGTAGGGAGACCTGTAGCTCCTGTACTGGTAAACCTCGGCAGCGGACGGCGGCGCGATGCCGGCCTAAGACAAGCAGACAAGTAGGTGCGACTTGTCGCCACAAGCATATGCCAGTCACGTTGCTGAAAATGATTGAACTTCAGCGTTTGCACTGCGTACGGAGACCTGTAGCTCCTCTACTGGTAAACCTCGGCTGTGGACGGCGGAGCGATGGCGGCCAAAGACAAGCACACCAGTAGGGGCGACTTGTCGCCACCAGCATGCGCAGTCACGTTGCCGAAAATGATTGATCTTCAGCGTTTGCGCTGCGTAGGGAGACCTGTAGCTCCTGTACTGGTAAACGTCGGCAGCGGACGGCGGCGCGATGCCGGCCTAAGGCAAGTAGACCAGTAGGTGTGACTTGTCGCCACCAGCATGCACCAGTCACGTTCCCGAAAATGATTGATCTTCAGCGATTGCGCTGCGTAGGGGGACCTGTAGCTCCTGTACTGGTAAACCTCGGCAGCGGACTCCGGCGCGATGGCGGCCAAAGACAAGTAGACAAGTAGGTGCGACTTGTATCCACAAGCATGCGCCAGTCACGTTGCCGAAAATGAGTGATCTTGAGCATTTGCGCTGCGTAGGGGGACCTGTAGCTCCTGTACTGGTAAACCTCGGCAGCGGACGGCGGCGCGATGGCGGCCAAAGACAAGTAGACAAGTAGGTGCGAGTTGTATCCACCAGCGTGCGCCAGTCACGTTGCCGAAAATGATTGATCTTCAGCGTTTGCGCTGCGTAGGGAGACCTGTAGCTCCTGTACTGGTAAACCTCGGCAGCGGAGGGCGGAGCGATGGCGGCCAAAGACAAGTAGACAAGTAGGTACGACTTGTCGCCACCAGCATGCGCAGTCACGTTGCCGAAAATGATTGATCTTCAGCGTTTCCGCTGCGTAGGGAGATCTGTAGGTCCTGTACTGGTAAACCTCGGCAGCGGACGGCGGCGCGATGGCGGCCAAAGACAAGTAGACAAGTAGGTGCGACTTGTCGCCACCAGCATGCGCCAGTCACGTTGCCGAAAATGATTGATCTTCAGCGTTTGCGCTGCGTAGGGAGACCTGTAGCTCCTGTACTGGTAAACCTCGGCAGCGGACGGCGGCGCGATGGCGGCCAAAGACAAGTAGACAGTAGGTGCGACTTGTCGCCACCAGCATGCGCTATCACGACAAGCCTCTGAAACTACTTATACTAAGCGCGCGACATCCCTGTTGGCATCACAGCATGTAACCATGCTTGCGGTAGGGCCGATATTAATAGAAGACCGTAACAGGCTACCCGGTCCTTCAAAGCCGCCTCCTTATGCAGTATTTCTTCGGCTGGGGAGCAGTTATTGTTACTTTATAATATTCCTCATCACTTGGCGCAGATGAGCCGGCCAAAGCGTACGGGATTGCGCCGATCGTCTGCCAGTGGCTTTTCAGCATAATGTCAGTGTTTCCTGCACTGCTGACGAACGGGTTACGCTGCTCACCGTGTGATGGTTCGATAAAGGGAGCGAGTTTGACTTGAAGTCGTTTGGTGACAACTGCGTTGCGGTACTTAGCTATTTCAAAACTCAACGCAGACCCTTATGAAGCATGAAGGAACTAATGTTGCCATTGTTTGGATAAACGGAGCTGCCCTCAGCGGTTTGTCGACGATGCGCGGTGCCGTGTGCAAAGACCTCGCGAAAGCAGGGCTAATAAGGCAACTCGTAGGGACTTGCGACCTTTGGTTGTTCGAAGTGTGTTTAACCCAATACGCACACTGACAAATGTGTTTCCGAAACCAAAGGATCGCACCCCCCCTGCCCCCGGATGAACAAAGCAGAGTTGTTTACAAGGTCAACTGTATGGACTGTGATGCCAGATACATCGGTGAGAGGGGGCGAGAACGTCGTACTCGCTTCAATGAACACGCCGGGGATGTCACCATAGCTGCACATGCAACACGCGCTAAGACTGCTGCCTGACGAAAGGACACGTGTTCGATTTCGATAATGTGACGACGCTGGCACGGGAACAACAATGGGGCCCAAGGAAATTTGCACAATTACCGTTTAACCATCGCACTCACTCTGCATGCAATAGTAATAGTGGCCCTCTGCCGGATGTTCACGGCAAGATATAAGTACGATATAAGTCTTTCATCGGATGCCGTGTGTGTACTAACGATGCTACCCGCATAGGTGGCGAAACGTCTACATTTTGTCATATTGTTTTATTGTTGAGTAAAGCCAGTGAACCAAAACGCTAAATATGAATTTCCCTGGCTTCTGGAGCATTTTTTCATGGATATTAACTAGCGGAGAAAGTGTCCAGGGAAGAAGTGTGGCAGGCTCTAGGCGCTGCGGCTGGTTAATAGAAGGGAGGCGCAGCCTTTGTACAGCTTCACCAAAGCTAGACTTACTGTGGGTTATGTGGACATTTTACAGAAGGTATTTCTTCTCTTGTAGCACATGTCGAATATGTGTCTGCATGGTTTCTTGAGCGGCAAGGACATCTAACGGGACACAGCTCGCCTTCTCTGTTCCAGCAGCTGATGACCCTTTCGGGAGGCCGAAACAGATTCTCAGACAGTTGTTTCCGCAGCTTCCAGAGGCTTCTTATTCGCTGGTGATATTTAGTGCAGGAGCGGTAGGTAATAGCGCAATGTGCCTTCAACATAGGCTTTTTCAAGCAGAACCACTGAGCAGCAATTGTAGCCCCATCTTGTTCCCGCCATGAACTTGAAAACTTGCGATGCTGCAGCTATTCTCGCTCTTTTTATCTTCACCTGAAGTGACCAAGAGAGATTTCGGTCTACCATAGCTCCAAGGAATCGTTCAGAGCGCACATATGTCAGTGGCCGTCCGCCAAGAAGGACAGAATATTTGGTCATCTAGTCCCTCCTAAAAGCCATGGTAGTACTCTTTTCTGGCGAAAGATGAAGACACCGGGGAGTCAAATAACTTGACAGGTGTGGTAACGCCTTTTGAAGCCGTTGCTGGGTTATATAGCGTGAATTTGATGCGCTCCAGATGCAGATGTCATGGGCATAAATGTTGATGTGTACTCCTCGCGACAGGTTCCTTGCCATATATCTGAGGGTAAGGTTGAATAAGAGTGGGCTTGGCACAGCACCTTGAGGTACGCCCTTCTCCAGTGTATAGGAGAGCGTAAGGGCATTCGGAGTAGCCACAAACATTTTCTGCTCTTTGAAATAGCTGTTAAACCATTTGTACAGCCTACCTCCGAAGCCAAGGCTGGTCACGGCTTTGAGAGTGGCATGGTGAAACACAACGTCAAAGGCTGCCTTGATGTCAAAGAAGACAGCTGTTAGGATGTGCCTGGAGTGAAGGTCCTCTTCAAGGGAAGAGATGAGACATTCTCGATGGCGGGCCTGTCCTGGCGGATCCCGTTCATTTCTGGAAGAAATGCATTGCGACTTTCGAGGCGTTCCATGAGCTTGCTTACGCAGCTCAGGAGGGCAATGGGTCAGTAAGAGGCATAGCTTGTTGGCTGCTTACCGGGTTTCTAAATCAGCGCAATTTTCTCCATCTTCCATTCATTTGGAATCTCACCAGATATCCACGAATAATTATAATATTCTCGAAATCGTAGGCGGCAAGTGTTGGGCAGCTTTGCGATGCCTTCATAGCTTACCTCATCAAGTCCCGGAGATGTGAGCCTGCTTGTTTCGGCCATAGCGGTGGTCAGTTCTTCAATCGTGAAAGACAGGTTCAAAGCTGGTATTGCACCCTGCAGGATGCGAAGCTGCGGGATCCGATGCGGATGGAGACAGTCGGAAGCACTCAGGCCGCTCATAATAGCATGCGATATTATTCAGCGATGTCTCTTGGGGATTTTCGTTTGTGGAGGGAGAGTGAGAGACGCGCTGCGAACAGCGCCTGTCAGCACTGCCAGGTAGTGCGTAAAGCCAAAAGAAGCGCTACGTCCAAGCCATGTCACAAAACACGTCAGCGATAGCGTCGCCTTCCACCCCCTTCCTCCCTTTTCAGAGCACCAGCTCCGTCAGAATGAACAGCGTTGAGAAAGAATACGGAAGGGGAAATGTGGCGCGCAAGACACCTTCGCCACTACTTCTTTTTGCAGCAAAAGCTTTTTCGATTTTATATTTCTCGAAGGTGTCGCACTCACTCTGATGAACTCACATCACTTGCTAGTGCTGATTCAGCACCCTTTAATGACTTCACTATTCATATTTCTGATTGCATTAAGTAATGTTCTCGTTTGTTTGTGCAACATGCTTTGTGTGTACCTCGTGGTTTTTGTGTTCATTCGTTCTGCAAACTTCACTCGTCTGTAATTCTGACAACGAAATGAACAAAGGCCCAAGAAAGCCAGCTACTCACCATGTCTAGCTCGTTGACTGGACCGACCTCTTCTACCGTGACTTTCAGGTACATGGCGTCCGACGCACCTGTGCAAGATTGTGCGTTAGTTACTGGCATGGAGCACGTAACCATAAAAGTACTTGAGAAGAAAATTGACAGGATATGCCTTGTCATAGCAAGGAAAAATTTTAGAAACAGCGTGATTTGTATTTAGCTAGGCACATCCGGACAACAGATGCTATTTACACATGTTCCTCAGTGTCCTTACTACAGTATTTGCGCACAACATTCATTTTTTTCCTTTATTTTTCCTTTCTATCGGTTTCATGACCACACAGTATTTCTCAGCTGTGTGTAGTTCTTCTTCCAATCAGCAAATCTACTGTCAACAAATGATGCAATTTGCTAACAATGATTACCAGATGCACATAGAGACAGCGTCGCCGTCAAAGAAATTATAATTTGGGCATGTTTCTCAGAGTGTACCTATGTCGGCGGATTTGTCCTAATTGATGAGGGTATGGTATGCATCTAGAGATATTCTGGCAGCGTATATCGTCACTCCTCATTTGTTTTCCTCTGGGCGCTAAGATGCCTCCGCAAACACGAGTGCACTAACACGGCGCCAATTCGGTGGAATGGCCCTGCAAATATGCCTCAGGTCAACCAGCTTCCTACTCATCCAGTGTTCTTATCGGTCGTGCGGCCGCGATAACGAAGAGAGAGAGACAGAGAAGGACTTGCGGTCGTATATCTTGAGAATATACGTCTACCTTCCGCACTGTCAGCCTTCAGTCACAGAAGCTTTCGCAATATATGCGTTCTTTTCAAACATGTAGCGAGTGCTAGCTTGAACTACTTTATCGCTTCATAATCGAAGAGTTTGTAGCCTTCGGCACCTTTACTATCGACAATAAGATTTCCTGATAGAGTGGATAATAACACAGACACGGTTTTAGCGGAAACTCTTAGTAATCGTATTAGTCTTAAAAGGGCTCAGCAACACTTTTCGCTAATGGCCCGAAAACGTTGTCATTCAGTCGTGAAGGCTGCTGCCAACATGTCAGTCGAATATTATTTCTCTACTTGCGGCGGGGAATTGGCAACTTCGTGTCAGAAGACATCTGGAAAGCGCCCACTCATCTTTTTAACAGAGCACGTCATAATTTGCACCCAATACGATAGAATTAGGAGAATGATTCATTTGTGGGGTTTAACGTCCCAACACCAGCTCTGATTATGAGAGACGCCGTAATGGAGGTCTCCGGAAATTTCGACCACCTGGGGTTCTTTAGCGTGCACATCGCACAGCACACGGGCCTCACCATTTCGCCTCCATTGGAATGCAGCCGGCGCGGCGGGGATTCGATCCCGCGACCCTCGGATCAGCAGCCGAGTACCATAGCCACTAGACCGCCGTGGCGGGGCAGAATAAGGAGAATTACCATTGGCTGATTCCCGTGTGCATTGCCGTGGGGGCCACGGGGTGGCGCTACGTTCGCGCTATGACTGACCGCAGGCTTGTCGTCACTGCGGTTTGCCCCGCCACGGTGGTCTAGTGGTTATGGCACTCGGCTGCAGATCCGAAGGTCGCGGGATCGAATCCCGGCCGCGGCGGCTGCATTTCGATAGAGGCGAAATGTTGAGGCCCGTGTGCTGTGCGATGTCAGTGCACGTTAAAGAACCCCAGGTGGTCGAAATTTCCGGAGCCCTCCACTACGGCGTCTCTCATAATCAGAACTGGTTTTGGGACGTTAAACCCCACAAATCAATCAAATCAAATCATCGTCACTGCGGGAGCGCGAATACGTTCGAAGAAAAAGATCTGATGGTACGATTCCCCTGAAACTTGACGCTGTAACTTCACTAATACCTAAGCTATTAGAAAAATTTTTGCGGTAGGCGATTTGTGAGGCAGTATGCTCTTTGAGTGGAGCCACTAGAGGATTACATAAATGTGTTTGCAGCGCGCCTTCAATGAACTCGATGTCGACTGGAGTTAACATCAGTTAATGTTTGTGCTGTGGCATTGGAGGATAGCTTATATTTTGAAATCGTAAATAATGTTTCGCGGAATCAACGACCATTCCAGACAACTCATGGACATTTTCATAGACATATCAAGACGTGTTATGTTGTTGTTGTTGTTTTTTATTCTAGTCGCTTACCTAGGTCGATTTCACTGTCGTTGAATGCCGCCGCAGTGACTGCGAGTTCAGCTGGTGGCCTTGCAGGTCCATCTGTGTTGTTGAAGCACTTGGCCTTGGTCACTAGTCTAAACGGAGAGAGATGCTCATGAATAGGTATTTTATGAATAAGTCGGCAGCACCGTTTTAATGTAACTTATATTCCGCAATTTTTCTAAACATAGGACGCTTTCCCGTCTTTCACACGTTTGGTAACCCAACCGACGGTCACTGGAAACAAATATAAGTAAAAGCATGTACAGCGATAACCAGGAGGACGCGCTAGCTACGCTTTTAAGGGTGGAACACACAAGGCTGTCCGCTGCACCAAACTGCGTCTGAAAAATCAGGAAAATATTACGAGGTTGGCGCCATCTTGCCGCAACGTGCGTAAACACAGTGCTTGTACTCTAGGCCATTGGGAGCCGCGACGGTGGCAGCGCCACAGCAGAAAGAAGTAGAGCATGTGATAGCTCACCAGCTCTGCCCCTTTCAAGCTTGAATTAACGAGCCGTCGTGACCTCCGAGATGCGCCTTCGTCACTCAGCCGGAAGGCCTGGTCTCGACAAAGAACCCCAGGTGGCGGAAATTTCCGGAGCCCTACATGCGGCGTATGTCGTAATCATATCGTGGTTTTTGGTAAGTTAAACGCCAAAAATCGTCAAACAATAGGTGTTGTACGTGAGTTCGTGGCACATAATGTTTCCTAACGAAGCGTTCGTCTACTGTGCACGGCATAAGCTCTTTCGATTGATGAAAGCTGATTTCAATAAGAACACCGTACATTGCACCGGCCACATTCTATCTTCGCCGAGGTATCCAGAACTGCTAACAAGGCGCCACTCTGTTCGGAACTGGGCCCGTACTCGCAAAAACACTTTATGACAAAGAAGTTTGTAAGAGAAAATTTCAGCCAGTGCCGATGCTACGAATATCATATTAGAGAAGCCGACCGACCAATGGCAAAAAGAACTCACGAAAGAATTATTTTTTTTAAATTCAGACCCTGGGATTTAAGGCTACACTGCCAAGAAACCTTCCTCTTGTTCCATGTAAGGTTGTGGCAGGCATGCATATTTTTATTTGGACAGCTTTCGCAGTTCTTAAGGTTAGCGTAACATATAGCAGGAGGTGGACGCGTCCCCACAAAAATTTTCCACCAGTGGTGATGGACCCCTAGCGGAAAAGGTACAAACAGAATACTTTCTTTTCGTTATCAAGACACCGTCGTGCATGAACGTTACAGCCGAAATGATCAGACATAATCCACAGCGTGTTCAGGCAGTATGACGTACACACATCGCCAAAGTGAGATTATTTCACTCGCTGGAACCTGTACCTTAACGATGCAATATCTCGGTCTACCCTGGCGCGCTAAAACGTTATCACCGTTATAACGTATCGTAATCTTACGTGAAGAGTATGGCGATACGGACGTTCCACTCCGACGTCATCGTAATGGTTGCTTTTGCTTCAGGCCACTTTCTTCGTTGTATAACCCCTCTCCCTAGCAACCTACACTGCCACCGGCTGCAGGAAAGCGACTCGCACGGGGTAACTTGGATGTGAATGCGTTGTTTCCACGACAACAGACTAATCACCGCCTTACGTGCTGCGCGAGCTGCGGGTTATTGTTCCGCTTACGGAATTAACAGATCGCGTGACTATTGGTTGCGTCTACAGCACGAGAAAGACGTCAAGGCCTTATCCAGGAAGCTTCATCCTGGATAACACATCAATAACAGCTCCAAGCGCGCAGAATGTGGACGTTGTTTACCAGGGGCGCAGACGGAATTTTATTTGGGAGAATAGGGCGGGAACCCAACCTCCTTTGTGTATGTGCATGTCTGTGTTTCTATGTGCACACGAACATGAAAATTTCGGGAGGGGTTTCAACCCCTCCCCACCAACCCCATTTCCGGCTACACCTCCGCGAGGTAGATTGTAAATCCGTTACATGAAGACATCGACCAACCGTCCCTAGTGTGAAAAACGTGATAAAGGTGTTGCGAAACACTAGAAAGCCTGTTCTTTTACGAACTGCATGAATAAGGCGTAATACGCTATAAAGCGTAAAAATTGCTAATGGGGACCTGAAACAAACAAGAACATGTGCTCAGAGCAAAAATAGAAGGCTTAAATTTTGTTGCACGAGGTTAAGGGAACAAAGCGTGTAGCGTACAGCTGCGTTGAATGGTTAGGCTAATTCACGTAACGGAGCGGAAGTTTGTTTAGGTCATTTATGCCGCAGCAGCGAGTATTCGACAGCCGATTTGATCGATTTGTGTGGTTTAACGTACCAAAACCACGATTTACGACAGACGCCGTAGCGGAGGGCTCTGGAAATTTCGACGACCTGGTGTTCTTTAACGTGCGCACTGACGTCGCACAGTACGCGGGCCTTAACATTTCGGTTCCATCGAAGTGCATCCACCGCGGCCGGGATTCGATCCTGCGACCCACGACCTTCAAGTGCTCGCAAGTGAATTTCCTTTCACACTTTTGCCCCGGCACGCCCGCATTGTTATGAAGCGAATAAACCCAATTTCAACCTGTTAACGACGGCGGCATAGGCTCCGCACAAGCATCTTGGCTGTACAAGTGAGGAACATGATCTATACGGACGTTTAGGTTGTGCATTCTGGTTGCGTGAGGTAACGCTCCTTTCCGGTGTTCGTCTTGTTGATCATGATGATGATCATTGTTTTACCGAACGCGAACTACGACGACTGTGAATGCACCGCACGAACAGCATTTCTCCACACTATACTGCTAATTAGTGACAACAACGCTCGTGCCTGTACAAACGAGGGCGCTGTGTCGCAAATGGTCAAGTTCTTCGATGTTGCCATATTAACGTGCACGATCTGCTGATATTTTTTTTATTTCCTTCATGCGATCCTTGGAATTTTCCCCCTGTAGCATTTGCCCGGGGCGAAGAGGAGGGGGAGGTGGCTGCAGCTTTTAATGCGAGGGAAAAATCAAGGTGAAATCGGAGTCATTGTGTGCGAAAAGTAGATGCAGCCAAACCAGTTACAAATGGCAATGAGTGCACGCACATCACAATTCGTTTCTTTGTATTATTTCAGCGCAGGAACTGTGCAAAACAAGACTGTCCAACGGCGCCCGGTTCCCGGTAGAAGCCGCATTGCATAACATAAACAAAACTTCAAGCAGCATTTTTTTTTCCTTGACAACCCAAAGAATAAATTCTAAATGCTTAAACTCATCAGTGACCTCGAATCCCTCTATTCGGCCACAACAATTGCTTGTAGTTGCAGCAACTTGTAGGGAAACTAAGACTTGGCGAAAGTGCATTCCTTGGACTTGGAGTCACCGTCGGGTCTAACGGTCCGGCAAATCTTGTTATCGCGAGATCGCAGTATTGTGACGTATCGAGAGATATAAAATGCATTGATCCTACGGGCTTTAACCGGGGATCTTTCGTTATTGCGAGAATTTGGTTGTTGCGGGATTACGTTACTGAGGGGTTCCACTGTACTAATCAAGCAGCAGCATTCGGACATCTCGCGTTCCCTTGCTAAACTTTGCCCGTCTGGTTCCTTTTGCCTACGATTACTTATTTCCAAATTTCTTCACGCAGGTGTTTCTCCTACGTGGCTTTACCTGCATATGCGTTGCGCTCCTCTACTTCATATCAAATTCCAGTGTAGCAACCCAAATAATCTTAAGGCACTGTATGCATGCTGCCCGAGAGAGAGAGAATCATTGTGTAGACGGCTTAAATCTATCTAAATATTACCAAATATCACCGCCTTTGAAGCTGATGTTGTCGTAGCTTTTTTTCAAAGAATGATAAGATAGCAGTATATACTACTGCCGCATCGACCTATTAACAATAGTGTTCCGGTCTTCAGCGTCGGGTCGTGGGTGCAGCTCCCGTACCAATCTGTTTTATTCCGACGCAGGTCAAATAAAATGCAACCGTTTCATGCTTTGAAAGGCGCGTTACTGCAGGTGTCATAATTTGGACACAACCTCCAACTGCAACGTTGTTCATGCAGAGTCCTCCCCATGAGCCCATACGTGCTCGTCTCTGTGCGACAAGAAATAATAGACATAATATTTACACCAATTTGGGCGTCTGATTTTCTTCCGGCGCATTAGCGAAAACATTGACCTCATCCTGTGCTCAACGGGTGATCATGTAAGCTCAAGTGCTGGCGTAGCGACAGCGACTAGGACTCATGTTTGGAGAGCAGCTGTGTGTGTGTGTGTGTGTGTGTGTGTGTGTGTGTGTGTGTGTGTGTGTGTGTGTGTGTGTGTGTGTGTGTGTGTGTGTGTGTGTGTGTGTGTGTGTGTGCCCGGAAACAGACACCCATTAACGCATTTATTCATGGAAGTGAGATCTGCTCATGTGTTCGTCGGTTTTCGTTAACACATGACTTAGCAAGGACTAAGCAAATTACAAAAAAAAAGGCAGTCTGCCGGAAATCTCTACAGCTAACAGTGCCAAACTCACAGTTCCCCCCAGTAGGAAGACGATCCTGACGGTCACCAAGCAGCCAGCTCAGAAACACAAAGCCAAGGCTTCTATTAGAGTTTCCTGCCAGCTCAAGAACATCCGCTAAGACATGGCCGCCACTGACTTCGCAGCTGTGGTGAACAAAACGGTGGAGGACAACTCCAAATATCTCTGGGAGTTGAGTCGTTTCCTGTTCGCGAACCCCGAGTTGGCTCTGGAAGAAGTCAAAGCCCACGACAAACTGTGCGAGTTTCTGGAACGAAAGGGTTTTGCTGTACAGCGGCAGCATTGCTTGAAGACTGCCTTCAGGGCTGAATTCGAAGCCCCCGCTGGACCCGACGGTAAGCGAAAGAGGGGTTCGCTCTGACGTCAACTAGATCGTACTTCACGAGTCCAATAATCTTTGTGGTCGCGAAGATTTGCGTGCACCATACTTGCTGCATCTTCAGAATTATCTAAACGCTTACGTAAACGGTGCTAAAATAATATTAAGGGTTCATTAATTTTTCTCGGGTTTACCGACTGTGGAATCCATTCGGGAACTACACAAGAAAGATTTGCATATAAGCAAAGCAACTTGTAATTTGTGCCTGCAATGGTCCCACCTTTATAAGAACTACACCAGGCCTCTTGAACGACGCATTTATAATCCTCTCAGAAAAACACTGAAGAATATATTATTCAAAGTTGCTGAATGGACATCAGCACAAGTGTTTTCTCATGTGTGTCTGTACTGGATTACCTCTGGCCAAATGATGGCCCTCAATCGTTGCGAGTATACCGCAATTGTACAGCGACAATCTTATTTTAGGGGCGAAGCTCCTCTTAGTCTAACCTCGTCACGCGTCAGTCGTCAGGCGTAACCCGCGTGCTTCCCGGCGCGTGCCTCTCTGGGAGATTTCACTTGTGCATAGTTGAACCATGAGTATTCGTAGCGTGCGCGTTAACTAAATTAATCCGGAACTCGGCACGATCTACGCTGAACCTCCTGAGCTTCGCCCACTCATCATCCTTCACTCCGTGGATATGCTGTAATTTTTTTACTGAAAATCTCATTTTGGCTAGTTTCACTTTGTAGGGCTTACTCGGAGTGTCATTTTGTATCTAATAGTAACCATAACTGAACAAGCTTTTCCTGCCTAATAATAACCCGCGACACATGCGTAATAAATAGATTTGGTGTTTGCGCTCGTAGTACACTAATTCCTGGCATTTCAAATTCATTAACACTGGCTCCGTGCTCTTTAATTCTGTTGTATCCCCTTTAAATACACTTTAAGTAGGAACCTACGATCTACATCAATAAATAAAGCAACAATTATCTACATGGGTGGCTTGGAATTTTATCCAGATTAGCATTGCCCTTAGCTTTGCCCTTAGAAAGCCAGTAAAAAGGGCCACACTTCTCAAGTAAAGCCTGTTATGCCTGGCAAGTTTCGGCGTTGCGGTGCGTACGGTCTAGCAATCCTCATAATCAAAGCAATGAAGATGTGGTATCCTTGTTTCCTTATTGCGGCATTGCATTCACGTCGTGGAATTGCGCACTTATCTCCTCCACGCAAATTTTGTACCTCAGGGTTCTTACTAGCATTTTAAGAATGGAGCGCGGCAGCCCTCGACCCGCCACGGTGGTCTAGTGGTTATGGCAATCGGCTGCTGATCCGAGGGTCGCGGGATCGAATCCCGGCCGCGGCGGCTGCATTTCGATGGAGGCGAAATGTTGAGGCCCGTGTGCTGTGCGATGTCAGTGCACGTTAAAGAACCCCAGGTGGTCGAAATTTCCGGAGACCTCCAATACAGCGTCTCTCGTAATCACACTTGGTTTTGGGATGTTAAACCTCCCTAATCAATCAATCAGCGTGGCAGCCCTTCTAGGCTCCATTCACATAGGAAGTCATGGGTTCCGCAGTAGTGGTCTACTGGTTATGGTGCTCGACTGTGGATCCGAGGCACTTTGACTACCCGAGACGTGGACTACCCGGCCGCGGTGGTCGCATTTTCGTTTGAGGCGAAAATGCCACAGTACCGTAGTAATTTTTTGGGTTCTTCCTTTTTTCGTTCATCCAGAGACTGAATTCCAGGCTGAGAGGTCATGAGTCCGACGAGGAAGTTTTTGGAGTGAGACTTTATATACCAAATATTCACAGGCTGAGCAATACAAAGACTAGCATACAAGGAACAATATTTACGAAATGAAGCTTTCTGCCTGGACCACGCCCGGCCTCGAGATCCTCTAGCGCTGCATCGCAGCTTACTGCCAGAAAGAACCCCTCTCCCAGCTTGCGTTTTCCGTTTTAAGAGGAAGGATCCTGCCGACCCTTGTGCAAACAATGCCGCGCTGATACCGGCTTTGTTTCCAGAAGCTGTCCTGAGATATTTGGCGCCAATACGAGCACCTTCATTTTCTAACCCCGAAGCCTTACATTGGCTTAGCTGGTGGATTGGCTTAGCTGGTGGTCATCTGCGCGAGACCTGCTCGAGACGTGCGCGCGAGACTGTGGGAGACTGCGAGACTTTGCGAGACCCCCCGAGAAACAGCGAGTGAAACAGCTGCGCAAGACAGCGAGACGCGTACGTATGCAGTCGCTTCCTCCTCCCGCGTCGCTGGACCGCAGTAGCAACACATGTTGCCCAGAAAGGAGGGCGCGCAAGTTCTTCGCACATGTGTCACACGCACAATGGGGTGGCGCGTGGCGGTTGGGGACGGGGGAATCAGTTCTAGAGCGAGAGAAATAAAGAAACATTTATTAGTTGGATTAACGATCCAAAAGCGCTCGGTGTTATGAATGCCGCGCAAGTATAACGCACTGTCCAGGGGACAGACTTCGCCGTGACCGCACAGAAGCGCAGGCCTACTTTCTTGCCTTCTTGCGGGACAAGCGTGTAACACGTGTCGTACTTTCGCTCTTTGCATGCACCGTGATTTTTCTCTCACTACCAAGACCGCTGACACATCGAAGCCTACAACGTCGTATTACCCGTGACACGTGTTATTTAACCCCATTGCGTCAAAACAGAAAGCTGCTGTTCGAATGCGCCACGACAAGATCTACATAAAACCAAGCACCTTCCCATCTTCGTCTCCAGCTCAACGCCCACTCCTGCCTGGCGCCGCATACCTTCACGTTGTCTTCCACTCACTTCTTCGTGAAATTTCGATGGAAGATTCCTAGCAGCCGGTCTCACTCGCTTGCGCGTGCTCTCTCCGTGCCTAGGGCGCTTCCGGTGCGTGGTTAAAACTCTACCGTCGCTGGCGGAGCACAGAGCTTGATGCAGTGCCGGATGCAGACTACCTGCCGGATGTAGGCTGGACGTCCTGCCAAGTTCCCGCTAGAAACGGAGCTGTGTTTTTTAAGTATATCCGCCCCTGTCAGATTCGTTGCACGTGTCACAGCTACAGCTTTCAGACTCGGAAGTGTCAATGCCACGCGTTATAACCGGTCATCCATGCCGTCCGTCATTATCACGAAGACTCGTGCCAACTGCGGCGCCACCAAAATGGTTGAATGTGTAAGGTGAAGGGGAAATGCGCTGCATAATTCTTGAGTCCTCTCCGCCGATTTTCCCGAAGGAAATTGTCTAGCGCTACGGAGTCAGTGTTGTTCTGTCCTCACTCCACCTTCGAACCAAAGTGCTCGAAAATGGGTCAAAAACCTTCCCTGGCTGCGCCAGTGCAGTTCGACATACGAAACAGCATAAAATGGTAAGGACGTCTCCGATCGCTTCTGACGCCATTTCTATAAGAGGATTTGCACAACAACGGAAAGTGAAGAGGGGACCAGAAGAGGGAATTAGCAAACAGTAAGCGTAAATAAGAAGTGCTTTAAGATGCTGGAATGATCGTGGAAGAGCAGTGAGCTCTGCTGCTGATGCCATTTTCGTTGCGGTCCTTTTCGCGTCAGGAATGCGGCCATTATAGCGCTCGTAGAGGCTGGCAAAAGCACTTCCGTTATGAAATGATGCACCAAAATTGCTTCTGTATGAGGAGATTCTAGCCAGTTATGATCGGAGATTCCCCATTAGCGCAAGCTTTGACCATCGACACCTTTTCTATGAACTGCTCTGCCTATGTGTGACGTCAAACCTAGCAGCGAATTAGCCAACGGGTGTATTTAATGCGAAGCACTTCTTGGCGAACTTCAGTCATTTTGACCATATCTATCTATCTATCTATCTATCTATCTATCTATCTATCTATCTATCTATCTATCTATCTATCTATCTATCTGTCTGTCTGTGTCTGTCCATCTATCTATCTATCTATCCGCCTACGAGTTTGTGCTCTCCTGGCAGTTTCGTTAATGTGATGTATACGAAAGTTGGTATCACATAACACGACTGCACGACGAACGTAAATGACAGGTCATAACATGAAAATCATGACATGCAGTCATCAGCGGTATCATTTACGTGGCACGGTCTTGGTGCTCTCCTGGTCTTCTCGTTAATGGGATATATGCTAAAATTGGTACGACAGAACATGACTGCATTACGAACATGAATAACACGTCATAACATTAGAATCGTGACAGGCGTGTCATGCGCGGCATGATTTACGTCCGCGGTCTTGATGCTCTTGCGGCCGTTTCGTTTACTTCATCTGTACCAAAATCGATATAGCGAGACAACAATGCAGATCCATTTTACGTTCCTGATGCGTTCCTCGCATTTCCTTGATTCCCACTGCACATGGGATCTGCCATTTTTCTTTCGTTTTCGGAGCTTCTCAGAGCTTTTGTGTTTATTCTGGCTCAAACACTTCGCAGGACCGTGTGTGGCGTTGCTTTGCGAGTTCGACGCCCTTCCAGACATAGGTCACGGCTGCGGGCACAACCTCATTGCTGAAGCATCGGTGGGTGCTGCTCTCGCCGTGCAGGAGGCATTGAAGACGTCCAAGAACATACGTGGCAAGGTGCGCATTCGCGTCCTGCAGCTTATAATATTTGTGCTTTCTACGTTGGCCCTCTCAGCAGTAGCGGTACCATTTCTGTACAATTCTGTGAATATTTGTGATAGTGGAATAAATAATGCGTCCTGAAAGGTAATAATTGCCTGGATACTCATATTTAAAGGAGTGTCTTGCTAGTAAGTTGCCCCCGATTTTTTATAACCGTCTAAAATACCTCATAATCGCTAATTGACAGAAATATCGATAGAAGAAAGCATTTGACACATGACAACAACATAAAAACGAGGAATAAGGCGTATTAAATATGAAAATGTGATGCCTCAATTATTTCAGTAGCACAGAATAATTGAGCTATCGTATTCATTTAATGTGGATCGCACAACTCGATAGGCAGGCAATGCTTCTTTCTTTGCACCATGCCTATCTCGTCGAATTAGTTCGGTTTATGTAGCGATGGCCATGCTTTTTAGAGTATTATCATTTTATCGTACCGCTTCATCCAAAGGTGTTCAAACTCGAGCTCGTTGGCGATTCATAACCGCTCGCACATACGATACAAACCAGGCGAATGGATGTACAACGGATTCGCACCACACTGTCTTTCGTAGTTGCCTAAGTTAGCATACGTTGCCTACAGTATTAAACATACAAATAAACCTAAACATAACAATGCCGACCATGTGTCATGCAGCAATTCATATGATGTTGGGTGTAAGAACCAATCGTACCGTGCAAATAGGTGTTACAAAAATAAACTTTGGCGTGTTATCTTCTGGGCTTTTATGCGCCAAAACCACGATATGATTGTGAGAGACGCCATAGTGCAGGGTTCCGGAAGTTTTGACCACCTGCAGTTCTTTAATGTGCCCTGGCATCGCACAGTACACGGGTCTCAGCATTTCACCTCCATCTAGCTGCAGCCGCCGAGGCCGCGATTCGATCCCATAAGCCGAGTGCCGTAGCCACTAGACGACTGTGGCGGCGCCTTTGTCGAGTGATATTCCGGCAATTCTTACAGAGTTATATGAGTGCTCTTGTGGTTAAGGTTTGCTATGGTACGCTTGCACTGGTGTTGCCAAACTACACTTGTATATCTGACTGGACTGGCGTGTATTTATTTCTCGTGTAGCAGACGCAAGCGTTAGGCGTTACCCCAGAGTGATGGACCGTATCTCTTTGCCATATAATCCATTACCCTTTTTAGGAAGATATTAAAGACGATATTCTTTCTTGGGATACTTGAACGCAGAAATTTTGGTCTTTCTGTTTGTCAGTCTGTCACACGATTCCACCATCCGGCCAAAGTTTAAGCACTTGCCTTACGCCCAGCCATCTTGAAATTGTAGCTGCGTTCATACTTGTGGACACTGTCGATCAAAAAGCAAATATTACGCATACCTGAGGCGCAACATACTACGTAAGCATTAGGTGGTGCGATTCTTTACTAGAAAATACATAGACACTTAATTCTAAAGAACCTAGTGTTTAAAGACCATAGTGTTTCTTAGGCTGCGCTAAAAATGCGATGCTATGCACGAACAAGGCCTCTGCCGACGATCTGGTGCTACCACCTGGCAGTTGCCCAGAGATTGTGCACAAGCTCATGTTTCCCGACGGCGCTGCCACATGGCTTCCATATCTCATGCAGATTAGTACGGCCGGCAGAAGACTAACGTCTTTCGAATTTTGTAGCGAAGCACAGACATACGCGGCCAATTTTTTCCCCGTAACCTTTCCCCAGTGGGAAGTAGTAGGCCACAGCGAACCACAGCTGAAACGGACTTCGCTGCCTTTCCTCGTAGAAACAGCTTTCTTTCTACATACCTGATCTTACTCAAGAGTGCGATATTCCGATGTGCCTTTCTGGCAACAGTGTTCTCAAGCACAAATGCTATTTAACTTCAGATCGGTCCTTCCTCTTAAAAGAACGTTAAAGTAAATCACCGATATGTTTTAGGCTCATAAATTATTCTCCAGTAACAACTTCGCTGGCTAATTTCGTCATTTGATGGTCAGAATCGGGAGAGGGAAATCAAGGTGATAGTTTCATTCTTCAATTTCGCGCGGAGACTGAGCAGATGGCAAGTGAGTTATGCAGATACCCGCAAGGTAGAGTAACTTTTATGAATAAAAAATGACGTCACAGACGCCATTCTTTTTATTTGTTTCTTTTTTATTTTTGCCTGATCTGCTCGGTAAGACTGCCTGAAACATTTTCTCCGACTTCCTTACAACGCAGCGTGTACCTTTCTTCCCCGTAAAAATTATGCATATGGCCTATAATCGGATACGACTTAAAGAAACAGCAGTTGCTAACAAGGGCTGATGGACCGCGCGCGCCAGTGTTACTCCGCCATCCAATCACAGAAGCAAAGTCGCTTTCGTGTGACCTTTTCAATATGGCGCCGTGTTTATGCCTTCGACATCTGCGGAGCGTCTGCTGTTCCTGAACCCTTTCATCGGTATAATCCATGATGTGGTCGAGAAACATGCACAAAAATCTGTGCATTGTCAGCGTTTCCATCTGCAAGAAGCCGCGGTACAGTTCACTTCCGACCCCGTTTTATGCGTGAAGCTTCAGTGGGCTGAGTTGAAAAACTAGTATGGCAGAGATTGTGGCGCGCCGGGTTTTTATTTTAGTTATTTACTCATACTGTTGACCTGTCGGCCGTTACAGGGTGGGTCAAAAGCAACACGGCTGCAAGTCGTACAATACATGAAAAGAAAAGAAACACTTCGAAGAGAACAACATACTGCATAAGCAAATATAATAATTTAACAAAAGATAACGAGACACATAAGCATACATAAGCCATACATTAATCACATTATACAGCACCACTGAAGCAGGTTAATAAATATTACCAAACATGGACGAGCGTTACCGTACAAAAACAGAAAGTTGTATACATAAGCGAAATATTCTCTACATATATATATATATATTGTGGGCCCCGTCTCCGCTCAGGGGGGGTCAGTGAGCCGCAATTCGCATGACACGAGCCAGCAACGCTGGGAACAAGAACAGTTTTTACTTCAAGACTCCAAAAGAATCACAACCACCTTCCAGCCCGGCACAACACGGCACTAACGTATACAGGAGGGCCACAAGGCCAGAACGAACAACTCCCGCAGACTGGCGGTCCAATGGAACCTACGGCGCAAAACTTAACGGCATGAAAGTAGGCGTAAAACATAACGGCTCGAAAGCAAACTCACGCACAACTCGCAGTGGAGGAGGAGCCAACGACTCGCCTTAGCGGACGCCCCAAACCGGCCTGGCCTCTGCTCTGCAGCACTCACGGAGGAAACCATAGCGCCTAGCGCGACCGTCACTGCATCCCATCGTCCTGCCGCCCACCAAACAAGCCCCCGGGCTCGTCTCACCTCCCTTCTTATCCGCCGGCCACCTTCACGCCCCCTGTGGCCTTTCGACGCTGCCGCTCGTCACGCGCATGGGCAATGCGCGTGTGTCCTCCTCGCCCTGCTTCCAACGTGCGTGCTGCAGATAAGGGCCCATCGGCCCGACAATATATATATATATATATATATATATATATATATATATATATATATATATATATATATATATATATATATATATATTGTTACAGGAACGTCGAGTGACCAGGCACCGCGATTAGCAGCTATATGCAGGCTATCAGCAGCGGTTGCAAAGCAGACCGTTCCCGCTCAGAGTCCGAGCCAAGTGCGAGCTTCCTCTTCTTCTCTCCGTCGATGGTGCACGGCCACGCGCATCGGCCGAGCTCCTCAAATGCGGCATGCGTGTAGCAATATATATATATATATATATATATATATATATATATATATATATATATATATATATATATATATATATATATATGAACTAATACAAACTATCAATGCAAAAGAACGTCAATGACACCCACAAAATAAAAAATAGAAAAAAAGCGTATACGTGCGTGCATCTTTAACGTCGTGTGAGGTTGTGTTCAAATTTATTTATTTATTTATTTATTTCGAAGTACCTTACAGGCCTTATTGGGGGCATTAGATAAGGGGGACATTACACAAAGTATACGTATATAAACATACCAAACATAAAAACAATACAAAAGAAACAAATGCAAGACAAAACAGGTGTTAACTAAAAACTAAAAAGAGAGCATACATTCCTTGATGCATGAAATATACAGGTAATAAAAGTGTAAACAAAACGTCGTATCGATTGCGCACAAAAAAAAAGGAAGAACCCACAAGGTAGGCATATTCTTCGCGTACATAATTATATTCTTAAAAAACAGACTCTATTCACAAAAATAAGCTTGCAAGGCAGTTATAAAAAAGTACAGACGGGAAAAAAATAACTACCACGTGGGCTAAAAGAATTTAACAAAAGATAACAAGACCGCATTGCTCCGCATTGATCCGCGCTGCTGCTTGCTCGCGTTAGTAGCGGTAATTCATTCCATTCTTTAATGGTTCTTTGGATGAAGGAAAACGCGTAACTGTTAATGTGCATCTGAGGTACTTCGAAAGTGCCATCTTTGCTTCTTCGTACTATTCTGCCTTGCCGTGCCATCAAGTACCGGTCGCTATTGATGTTAAATTTGTTTTTAGTGAGAAGGTAAACGAATTTTAACCTTGCGATGTGCCTGTGTTCAGCGAGCGTGGGCAAGTTCAGTAAACTAATTATTTCGGAGACAGAATCTGTACGAGAGTATCGCGATAAAATAAATTTTGCTGCTCGACGTTGAACTCTTTCCAGTCTCTGGATTAACCCTGACTGATAAGGGTCCCAGATTATACAGGCATAATCTAGTGTGGGACGAGCGTAGGTTAAATAAGCTGTTAGTTTTACCGACTCTGGGGCTAAATGCAATTTCCGTCGCAAGAACCAAAGCTTCTTTTCCGCAGTTTCGCAGACTTTTCTCACATGCCAGCATAAATTCGAGGGTATATTCATGCCCAAGTATTTTAGCGCGTCAACCATAGAAAGTACCGCAGAACTTACTGAATAATTAAAGTCAAATATATGATTTAATTTATTCGTTACGCGCAATAAAACAGTCTTATTCTCATTTATTTTCATTTTCCATTTGTCGCACCACTTTTCTACTATCCTAACAGCTTCATTGAGCAGCTGCTGATCTTCCGAGCTATTAATTTCTTTATACAACAGACAATCATCGGCGAAAAGTCGCAGCGTGATTCTTTCGTCAATTTCAGAGGCAATGCCATTGATATAGGCTAGGAATAGCACCAGGCCTAACACAGACCCCTGTGGAACACCTGACGTCACGCTCAATGGCTTTGATTTAACGCCTTCCACTTCTACGTATTGCGTTCTGCCCCGAAGGTACGCGGTTATCCATTTTACTGTTCCTGTATTTATTCAAATAAGTTTCAGCTTCACAAGCAATTCTTCATGTAGCACAGATCAAGACAGATGGCAACTGTCTGTTTCTTTTTGTTTAACGCCATGGCAAATTCATTAATTGTTTCAAGAAGCTGTGTGTGGAAAGGCGCTGTCGGAATCCATGTTGGTTAGGAAAAAATGTGTTGGCATTTTCAATGTGCGTGTAAACTGACTTGGCTACAACGCGTTGTAGGAGCTTGCAGCAAACGCAGGTCAAGGATATTGGACGATAGTTTTCAATTAGGTGCTTATCGCCAGACTTGTGCACAGGTATAACCTTTGCCTTAAGCCAATCATCAGGGATTCAGCATTCTGTAATTGACGCTTCAAATATAATATTTCAATAGTGAGCAACCCATTCCCCATATCTGCGCAAAAATGCGTTGGGTATTTTGTCGGGCCCTACCGATTTTTTTACATCAATATTCAGTAGTAGCCCTAGGATGCCCTCATACGATACTTCGACATCTGGCATTTTTTCTGGGCAAGACAATGGAGAAAGAGTGGATTCCATACTGGGTTGTAATGGAGTAGAAAACACCGACTGAAAGAACTCGTCATAAGAAGAACCAATCACTGCAGGATCAGTAATCACAGTGTTATCCACTACAATGCTGAGTGACTGGTTATCCTTTTAAATGCGAAGCATTTCTTAGCGAACTTCGGCGACTTTGAGCGTATCTCTATCTATCTAGCCGCCTACGATTTTGTGCTCTCCTGGCCGTTTAGCTAATGGGATGTTTACGAAAATTGGTATGACACAACACGACTGCCTGACGAACATAAATGGCAGGTCATTGCATGAAAACCTTGATATGCATGTCATGAGCGGCATGATTTACATGCCGCGGTCTTAGTGCTCTACTGGCCATTTCGTTAATGGGATATATACGAAAATTGGTATGCCACAACATGACTGCATAACGAACATAAATGACAGATCATAACATGAAAAGCATGGCATGCATGTCATGAGCGGCATGATTTACATGCGACGGTGTTGGTGCTCTCCTGGCCGTTTCGTTAATGGAATGTATACGAAAATTGTGTGCCACAACATGACTGCATGGCGAACATAAATCACAGGTCATAACATGAAAATCGTGACATGCATGTCATGAGCGACATGATTTACATGCCACGCGTTTTGTTAATGGGACGTATACGAAAATCGGCATGCCACAACATGACTGCTGACAAACAAATGACAGGTCATAACATGAAAATCATGACATGCATGTCATGAGCGGCATGATTTACATGCGACGGTCTTGGTGCTCTCCTGGCCGTTTCGCTAATGGAATGTATACGAAAATCGGTGTGCCACAACATGACTGCATGGCGAACATAAATGACAGGTCATAACATGAAAATCATGACATGCATGTCATGAGCGACATGATTTACATGGCACGCGCTTCGTTAACGGGATGTATACGAAAATTGACGTGCCACAACATGGCTGCATGACGAACATAAATGACAGGTCATAACATGAAAATCATGACATGCATATCATGAGCGGCATGATTTGCATGCGACGGTGTTGGTGCTCTCCTGGCCGTTTCGTTAATGGGATGTATACGAAAATTTGTGTGCCACAACATGACTGCATGGCGAACATAAATGACAGGTCATAACATGAAAATCATGACATGCATGTCATGAGCCTCATATTTACATGCCACAGTCATGGTGCTCTTGCGTCCGTTTCGTTAACTTCATATGTACGAAACTTGGTATAGCGAGACAACAACGCAAATCCATTTTACGTTCCTTATGCGTGCTTCGCATTTCTTTGATTCCCATTGCACGTGGGATCTGCCAATTTTTTCGACATGTGACGCCAAAATTTATCAGGAGGCGTCGTCATGAACTCGGCCAGTGTTTCCTTATAATATCTATTTTTGGCTTCAGTAATCATAGAACGCAGTTGTGCAGACAACTCAGTTATTTTTGCGCCATCCTTGCTATTTTCCGTCGCTGGCGGCTTATCCTACGCTTCAGGTGGATTATTTCCCTGCTTATCCAAGGGTTCCGCTTAGCTTTCCTTCTTTTCCGAAACGGTACGAAATTACTGACACAATGGAAGATCATATGCTTAAACGATTCCCACATGGCATTGACGGCACCTTGAGAATCAAAACTGTCCAGAGCAAATGACAAGTAATCAATGATACTTGTGTCGTCAGCCTTAAGGAAGTTGGGAACGTTCGTAACCGCCTCTTCATGTTTTGACATTCTTCGTTATGAGTTATTTGGACAAAAACGGCTTCGTGATCTGAAATGCCCTCATCAACTGACACTTCGAACTGGTCAAAGCGCCCGTCAAGGAACACAAGATCCAAGATAGCCGCACTTTCCCGCGATTTTCGCGTACTTTGGCGAACAACTTGTGAATGGTTATGGGTGAATGCGATGTCTGGAAGTAAATCACAGTGTGCCTGCTCCCAGTGCTCGGCTGTGAACGTGTCCCAGTTAATTGCAGGTAAATTGAAATCACCAGTCAGGAGCAGCCGGCAGTTGCGCTTTTTGTTAGCTTCTAAGTAGCTCTGTATCGACTCTAAGAATGAAAGTGCTTGATTTCTGCTGAATGAAGTATTGTGCTTTCCATGTTCCTCTCTAGTAAACGAATGAATACATAAAAATTTATGCACCTATCACTTATTTTTGCCACCCTCTGTTTATATTCGTAACATAAAAAGTTCAAGGAAGGAATTATTTGAGGCTTCGTGGAGGTATAGTGGTTGGCAGTTATACGGTCGTGGGAGGGGCTTCACTACAGACCTGAGTTGTATCCAACTATAGCATACGCCATCTAAAGTCTATGACGTCATGAGTGCCGGTGCGGGAGCCTCCCATGGCGTCGTCAGTTGCAATTTCTTTCTGCGCATTTTCTACCTTCCTAAGCGTTTTGTTCGCGTGAGAGTGGTGCCTCTGGTAATGTAAAATGGAATTTGCTAATAAAAAAATGGTTTTTCACTGCAGTATACCTTTACCGAAAGCTGGTGTTACCTATGAAAAAACTCGTTTTTCTTAAATAATCCACTCAGGCACTCTCGGCAACAAAGTAAAAAAAAAGATTTCGCTGTATCCTCGCGATGTTATCCTTAAAAGCCGTTTTCATAAGAAGACGTAACCGGATGTGACGGACTATAATGCACGTTTCAATCATGTCGAGGTTTTTTGTGTTACCTCGTGGTTACTGTAAGAGAGTTTACCACCGCTTCGGGTCACGAGGAGTTATTGGCTGCCGCTCAAATAATCGGTGCAAAATTAGACAACATGCTGGCAGCATGATACCTTCCAACCGCTTCCATACAGAGCCCTTCCCTAAGCGCCCGGCAAATTGTCTAGGAGAACAAATTCGTGTGATACCTTCCGAGTCAATAAAAGGTTCCAAGTGATCATATTCGGTGTGGTATTTACAGCAATGCTAAGCTATTACATGTCTCCGATGCTGTAACGCCGATTGTACAACCAAATTTCTTTGCGCGACAGCTTCCGTGTATTCATCATAAGTACGTTTCTCCACCTGTCCTCTACAGCTGGTGGTCCTAGGCACGCCGGCCGAGGAGAGCAAGGGCGGCAAGGAGCTACTCATCCGCCAAGGCGCGTTCGAGGGTATCGAAGCGGCCATCATGTCCCACCCGACTCCCGCCAATATAGTGGCGCCTCTGTTTTCAGCCTCGCAGGAGGTGAGTCAGCTATAACATGTCATAGGGCGAAGTGTACGCAAGCACGTGATTCCTTCCACCACCCCACAGTTTGAGTACAAGTAGACGGCTAGGTCTATGTTGTTTTGCGGGGTTTAACGTCCCAAAACCAGTTCTGATTATGAGAGACGCCGTAGTGGAGGTCTCCGGAAATTTCGACCACCTGGGGTTCTTTAACGTGCACTGACATCGCACAGCACACGGGCCTCAACATTTCGCCTCCATCGAAATGCAGCCGCCGCGGCCGGGATTCGATCCCGCGACCCTCGGATCAGCAGCCGAGTACCGTAGCCACTAGACCACCGTGGCGGGGCGACGGCTAGGTCTAGAATCCATCAGTTTTCGAGCCCAGGTCTAGTTCAGCTAATGCATTTTATTGCAATGGCGACAGTGTGGACACTTGCCGTCGCCGTCACGTCCCGTATATGTATTTATTGTTGAGAGGGTGGTATATTCTTTTGATTTTGTACCACAAATGATCAAGAGTTACTATTGCATAACGCAAATGACCACAAATGATCGAAAATAATCGACACATAGTATTGCATAACGTTAGGAGCAAACACACACCTGTTTCATAAATCTTTACAATCATTGACCGACGTGCATTGCATGACGGGATTTCAGTGCGAACTGGGCATGTGACACCCAAGGCTGTTGTTACGCAACTGCGTAAGACTTAATACAAAAAATCAGGCTAGGAATGTCTTCCTTGATGGCGGTCCATGGTGAAGCCATTGACAACGTTAACAGAAAAATTTTAAAAACAATGTCATCAAGTCCAGTCGTCACACTGATCTGAACGCGAGGAAGGAGCTAACATCTAGGCGTCTTAAACCAGCGCTCTTGGTAACATGCATCCAAGCGCAGTCATATGTTGCTGGCTAAAGTCTTTTAACTCGAGGAGCGCTTCAGGGCGAGTGAGAACAAAGGCCAACTCGCGACCAAGGCAGGCTATCAACAGCTCTACCGCGTTCCTCAACCGTGGAACACCAACTATCCCTAGTCGCAAACATTTTACACCAAGCCACTCGCGACGTTCTGGTGTAAGCGAAGCTTTACAACTCTGCAGCTCACGGTGCATTTCAAGGGAAAGCCTGCGCACGCGGCTGCTTACCCGTGGGAAGGAGTAAACGCTCTCGATGCTGCCATTGCCTCCTGCGTCAACATTGGCCTTCTCCGCCAACAGTGCAAGCCAACGTCGTGGATTCACGGTACGGCTTCCAATTTGCATCTTTGTGGCGTCATTGCTGAACACTGTATCCCTGCATCATATAGGTGACATGATTGTGCGTTTTGCGTCCAGACACCGAATGTGCGCACTTATTATACGCTCATGTTGCCGTATTAAAAAATAACACAGCATAGCCACAGTTCACACTTCTGTTTTCTTATGTCCTCCGCTTCCCGTCGCGGCCAACATGCCTTGCTACAGTTCTGTTATGCGAAGTACTGTTCAAATAAGAGCACCTACTGGGGTGAAAACAACTTTCCGCGTCCCATCTCCGCTTTAGACTTTCGATTGGCCGAAGTTATCAGAGATTTTTTTACGCTCGAATGCAAGCACATCGTGTAGATGAGTCGACGCGAAGTGCCAACCAGACTATTCGTGCATCAGACAGCGTCCGCCGGAGGTTCGCATATTCCGCATCTTAGGAAGAGAAAAACTGACCGCGTATCTGCGTGCTTCGCTGAAAATGTCGTCGAAATACGATAGTCTTCTGCCGGCCGTACTACGCTGCGTGAGATATGGACGCCATCTGGCAGCGCCGTCGGGAAACATGAGCTTGTGCAGAATCCCTGGGCAAATGCCAGGTGGCAGCACCAAATTGTCGCCAGAGGCCTTTTTCGTGCATAGCGTCGCATTTTTAGCGCAGCCTAAGAAACACTAGGGTCTTTACAATTAAGTATCTATGTATTTTCTAGTAAAGCAACACACCACCTAATACTTAGGTATTGATGTTGCGCCTGAGATACGCGTAATATTTGCTTTTTGATCGACAATGTTCACGAGTATGAACGCAGCTACCAGTTCAAGATGGCTGGGCGTTAGGCAAATGCTTAAACTTTGGGTGGAGTGGCTGAATCGTGTGACAGACTGACAAACTGAAAGACAGGCAAAAATTTCTGCGTTCAAGTACCCCAAGAAAGACTATCGTCTTTAAAAAAATTACAGCATATCCACCGAGTGAATGATGATGAGTGAGCGACGCTCGGGAGGTTCATCGTAGATCGTGCCGAGTTCCGGATTAATTTAGTTAACGCGCACGCTACGAATCCTCATGGTTCAACTATGCACAAGTGAAATCTCCCACCGGCACTTCATTGCAAGTAAAGATCCAGTACATCTATATATATATATATATATATATATATATATATATATATATATATATATATATATATATATATATATATATATATACATATATATGGGTTCCCGGTGGACGCTTCTCCAACGCGAGCAGTCGGTATTTCTCAATCAAGAAACTCGCTTGGAGACGCTGCCTGCGCCAACGTTGCCTCTCGCGGGTGAGGACTCGTTCTCCTTCTTTGCGAGCTGGTTGAGCGCTCCTCTAAGAAAGAGCGTTTCCATAGCCAACGCGCGCCTTTCGCTCTCTCTCTGTCTCTCTCACAAGACAGCAGAGGCACGCGCCGGGAGGCACTCGCAGAGGGCGAGCGCGTGCCTCCCGGCACGCGGGTTACGCCTGACGCCTGACGCGTGACAAGGTTAGACTAAGAGGAGCTTCAACCCTAAAATCGTGGCCTGCGCATAGGAGACCTGGCAACACAGTCAGCCTAAGCAGGCGTTTGGTGCGTGCTTCCGTACCTTGTTCTTGTTCTCCCCCTATTCTCGCGCAATTTCCATTTGGAACGCTCTCAACCCTGAATTAAAGACGTTATCATTAAACCAGTTTCGACGATCTTTGAAAACATACCTGCTCTCATCACTTTATTAGTACACCACTCCGTTCTTGCATTGTCTTTATTGATGTGTTGCCGTGTGATGTTTTCGAACATACCTGCTTTCGTCGCATTAAGTCATCTATCAATTGGTTTTTGTGTTGCAAATATTGAGGTTTATTTTTTCTATTATATTTGTGAACGTGTATTCAATTATTCCCTGTGCTTACTATTTAATTTCCTTTTGTCCAATTCTGATAGGAGGCCCTGCCACAATTTTTACTTCTGGGCCTCCTTCTGAAAATGTTGCGCCTTCATATATGTATTGTGTTCTGCGATTCTTTTAATAAACTTGAAACTTGAAACTGTGCTGTCTAATCAGTGACACAATGTAAAAAAAAACGTTTCAGGGACCCATTAAGAGTATGCTGGTTTCGCCACGCGAAATCCCAGAATGACGCTGTTTTACGAAAGGCAATTTCTTTTTAGCGTACCGTCTTGGGCTGTAATTACACCCTAGGGGACGAAATACACCAGGAGTGGCACCCCCTCCTGGAGTCATCCCGCTCCCACCGCAAATGGAAGTCACACGCAAGAGGGCGCAACTCCATGTCTTGAGTCCGCTAACTGCGGAATTTAGAAAGGCAGCAAAAACTTCCCTTTCACTGTTGCCACTTTTCACGTGCATTTCCGCAGGTGTCATCACGGAAGGCGGCAAATACCCGAACGTCATTCCGGAAGAAACAGGCCTCCATTTCTGGGTGCGCTCCGTGTCCAACAAGGAACTGCTTTCTCTCCGGGACCGAGTGGAGGCCTGCTTCAAGGGTGCAGCCGAGGCCACAGGGTGCACTGTGAACGTTCACAGGGGAACTCCTTACATGGACGTCATCCAGAACACCGTCATCGCAGCATCCTACAGGAAGCACGGCCACTCGCTCGGTGAGACCGGAAGCGGACGGGCAGGAAAGCACACACGAAAGAATAGAAAATTGTGCAAATACTTGATAGGAGCCGCGAAACAAAGCGTCGCCTGGAGCACACTCAAAAACACCTGAAAGAACTAAAACATAAAGTCGATGGCCTTCGTTTACACATTGCAGATTCGGCACTTGCAACAAAGCGCCTGCATTCAATGTGCAGCATTGTCCAAGGATTACGCTTACTCGGTAATGCGCTTTGCCGTTTTCGTCCGATCGGAAGAACTTACATCGCTTCGAAATTTTGAAGCGAAATATGCGTCGGCAAAGTTACCGTCTGAAAATAAAAGCGAAAGGATTATGCAATTCCATGTACAATGAAGGTCATTCACACTGGAGCAGCACAGCGACAGAGCCTGACTATCAGCTACTGGGTGCTGCATACTGTTCTCAAAGCCAAGCACAAGATTAGAAAAATAAAGGCACAGGGCCTATGTCAAATCAACAAACCAAAGCAGAGTGGCAGTTCAGCTTTGGAAAATGGTACCTTTAGTGCAAGCCTGAGGATGTCAAGTACCGCGGTGTAGCGGAACAGAAACGGTTTCGCTGTTACGAAATCGATTGCAGCGCTTGCGCGTCAGCCAAAGGAGTACCACAGTGTCGTTCCTCTGCATTCCTTGCGCACTGCACGTGTAGTCTACAAAAAAAAGACACGCCGTGTTCATGGAAAACACGTTGACCGCCCAATATTTCGAGCGTTGCTGTGCGTGTGTGATAGCCCCAGGAAGAGGGAGAGGTATTCTTTACAGGAATAGTGATGCCGAATTAGACACACTCTCAAAGCCTCAACAATCTGTTGATGTTCTGAAAGTCTTTAGAGTACAGAAACCATTCTTTAAAAGCCATGTTTTACAACTTGCATTTAGAGACTATGAATATGCTGCCTCCCATTCGTCGTTGTCGCGCTGTCAGGTGTGTGTCTTCGTAAGCGGACAGAGTAGAAAGAGAACAGGGACATAACTACCAAAAATTGTTGTGATTATGCGAGAGGTATGCGAACTGATCAATTATTTGACCAAGAATAGTTTCTGTGTAAGGAGACTTGCCGATTGATCGCAATATACGCAACGCACTTTCGCAATGCGAATCGCTATTTCGAATAGTCATTTTAGGGTTCTTCCGCTCGAATTAAACATTTGTGGCGGTGATATGCGCATCATAAGATCAACATAAGCGAACTTTATTAAGCTTACAGTCAGTTTCGAAGCGGAGACTTTCTGGCTCTTGCTGTGCCATACTTTCCCATGCCTTGAAACCCGCAGGGATCTCTTTCATCGACGACTACGTGAAGAAGCTACCGGCAAGTGGTGCATCTACCGACTGCGGCAATGTGTCCCATCGGGTGCCCACATTGCACGCGGTGTACAGCGTCGGGTCTGTGGACAAGACGAGAGGGGCGGCAAACCACACGCGCGAGTTCGCAACGCTGGCTGGATCCGAGGAAGCTCAGCCTCCAACACTGAAAGCGGCCAAGGTTCTGGCACTCACGGTTCTCGACCTGCTGACAGACGCTGAGCTTATGCGTAAAGCGCGGGCCGAATTTGCCGCTCTGCAGGTAGATGTGAAACTGGAAGCAACCGCGGAATAAACAAATAATTACCTTCGTCGGCCGCTCGATGGCGACGGAAGAAGTGCGTACATCCGCTCCGCACGTTGGCTCAAATGTACATGTGCTTTGCCTATCTCAATTTTTCTTTCTCTCTTCCTCCCATGGTGCGGTAGAGATCACAGCCTCTGTTTACTTTAGTTGAAATGTTTATTCAATTACAAATACAAAATTAGTATGATGCAGAAGGAGGTCCCGAAGTAAAAAAAACACGTCATCTCCCCCTACGGGCAACCATGGTGGGACGCGAAAGCATAGCGGGGGGGGGGGGGGGGGGGTGCACATCGAGTTTCCGTTTCGTTTCACTTGGCAACACAACCCAATGAATGTTAGAGTGAGAGAGAGAATGTATTGAGAAGAGAGGAGACGCTTGTACAGGTTTGTTGCGTGTTTACAGATCGTACGTGATTCCTAGCGTCGGTGCGCGCGGTATCTTGAAGACGATGGCTTTCCTCTGCCTTCCTCTGCTCCGCGGCGGTCGCGCTGCCGCTGCAACTAGCGCAGACGTTGACGTTGTTCATGGCGTTTCGCACATCGCTGCACAGAGAGAAAATGACGGAAGCACAGCGAACGCGCGCTTTATACTGCGCCGCGACACTTGCGCCGCCTACCGGCGTACCCTTAGAGAGAGAGGGAGAGAGTGAGAGAGTTATGTGCAATTATTTGCTGCGCCGCACCTGTGACGGAGAGGGGAGAGGAGAGGAGGATAGCGCGCACCTGCGTAGGAGAGGAGAATGAGGGAGAGTTGCGCATGCGCAGTATGGGTGCGGACGCCGCAGAACGGACACTGCCCCGAGCATAAGATGCCCTCGCATCTAAAACTGTCAGGTGGACCTCCTGTGAGTACATGTGTATAGAGATATAAAGAATAAAGACTGTTGATACATAAGCTCTCAGCACTTCTCAACTGATAAACTCTAAATAAGCGTGACAAGTCAACTACGAAACAAGGCTTAAAAGACAACTATATATCCCAAGCCGGGTATTTGCAAGTATTTCGTGAAAACGAATTTTTTAAAGGTTTAGTGAATTCCCATGCGGGCCACCCTGTGTTTTTGGCGTCGTTACCTTCAACGCTGCCTAACCGAGGCAGCGGGCGGTCAAGAGCGAAACGATGATGCTTTAGCGCTCAAGCCTTCGCTGCCAAGTTCGGAAACGCTTCGTCGATACATCCTCGGATGACATCGCCGCTTGCATCAACTTCATATTTCTGATGGCTGGGAGGCTGTTACATCATCGTGTACTTTGCACGAAGGATCTACACGTTTCGGTTTCAACACATCCCTCGTTCGGTCATTCAAAATTATTGGTGAGCTTCTGAGCAAATTGAACCACTCTGCCTGCTACAGGACTATCAGTGCTATTGAAAAACAGCGGTATCAGAAAATAGTGGGAAAAACCACTGGAGTTCCGCTTTAAACGACTTGCAATTCACGTCCATTTCACCTAATACTACACCTTCTGGTTGGTGGCATGATCCTCGAGATCCTTAACGGGTACACTCGTCCAGGAAGTGCACTTAAATGTGGCTTTTATTATCTGTTTTGTCTTCATTTTATAACGTGACAGAAGCGGCTTCCCATATACCGAAAAGAAAATGCGGATACATATGCTGCGCTGTGAACCGAAGGTACTATTTCCTTCGTTTGTGCCTTTCTTTGTACTTGAGCAAAAGTATGATATTGCTCTAATGAGAGGGAAACAACCGCAGTCGTCCTTTATTCAAGAAGAAGCTTCGAAAAAAACGCGGAGTAGATCCCCCCCCCCCCCCCAGTTGTCCTGAACTTACTTGCACCAAAAACATCAGGCAGGCGGACTGGCTGATACCGAGAAAACACTCGGCAGCGACCACCGCGTTCTCAACTCTACATTCTCCGCACGGCCTGTACAACGCCTCATCACACAGGTCCACCTAACCAAATGGGACACCTTCCGACAGTTCGTACCTGCCTCTCCCATCCTCCAGAACGGTTATTCCCTATGGGCAAGAAACATGCTCCATACACTGAAACAATACGAGACCGTAATGCAACTCACGGGCAGCCATCGGACGTAGACAACCACGTCCCCCATCTTTGGGAGGCCCGTCGCAGCCTTACAGAGATGGCGCCGACACGAACACAACCGGAAACTCCGCATGTGGATACGATAGATAGATAGATAGATAGATAGATAGATAGATAGATAGATAGATAGATAGATAGATAGATAGATAGATAGATAGATAGATAGATAGATAGATAGATAGATAGATAGATAGGCTCAAACTCGCCGAAGTTCGCTAAGAAATGCTTCGCATTTAATATATGCTTACAGTAGTATGTACAATAGCTTCCAGTATGGCGTATCCACGTACAAGGTCAGGAGGGCCTTCGTTTGTGTTGCATCGGAAGCGTGAGCCATGAAAACCTTCGTAGTAACGTCGCATATTAGCCCTCACACCTCAATACTGCACGTTCGTCGTCGATACACGAAATGTTTAATGATATTAGTCATAAAAAATTGACAGCGTTAACAGAATTTATTATGGAGGCGCGGTTGACAGCGACTATCCCGTACACCAGTCACACCAGCTACGCTACATACGAGCTCTACACAGTTGTGTTGAACATAAAATATGGTGTAGCTTGCAATGGTAACTCTCGTACTTGGATAAATACCCAAACATTCCTCAGGGACCATAAGCGAAGTACCAATGCACAACGCCGACCGCACTCGTTGCATCTATTTTACTTAAGACAATCCAAGCTTCCGGATGGCGTGCGTACCGGCAGCAGCGTTAAGTGGTCAACTGAACCGTCTGCCGGCGTCGCCGTGGAAACGCCCACAGTAGCCATGGACGAGCACAGCCAACAAGACACTCTCGGTGACAAGCGTGTCACATAAAAGGGACCCTGCACTATTGAGAACACCCTGTACAATCTTGTAGAGATGAAGAATGCGGTGGTTGTCCAGAAGTAGATTTTGCCTCGATAGTAACACGAGGGTGTTGGTCATTGGTCGCAAAGGCTTCCGTCTGTTCACAGCCTCACTTTCCCAACACAGACTGCGAAAGTGAGGCTCTTCACTTGGTCGCTGAACGTTCAGGCTCGTTGGCGTCTGAAACATCTTTCACTGCATCTTCGTACATTCCTGTGCGATGGAGAGTCGTGCTAAACCTGATGACGCCTGGGGATTCTCATTATGGGGTATGTGCAAGCCCTGTGGGAGTTGAGCAGCCGGAGGAGGATGCGGGTGGCTGTCAGAAGCATCATCTTGAATTTTTATGCCCGTAGGCATCTGTGTGAAGTAACACGTAAGCTTGGGAAACTTCTAAGCGTGCACTCGCTAGAAGATCGTACTATGCAACTCCCTGTTAGTGTGCCACATATCCTGCCGGTAGCGCAGCCACGGGGGATGTAATCCGGCCATTCACGTTAGGTCGTAAAATCTAAAGGACCCAGAAGGATAGAGCTGCAGGGAGCAAGGCGACGACCTTCAAGGATGGAGGCTGGTCGAAAGCTGAAACGCCTCAGGATCTGCGTGTCCAGACTTGGTTGTATTGCGGCGAAGCTGACATATAATGCGGTGGAGGATTCTGGGCGGACGTAGGAACCGCGCGAATCTGAGCAGCCGGTCCTTGCATCTCGAAAGGTGGAGCCACCATCATAGAAGGTTGTAGCTGGGCAGGCGTAGGAGCACTACGCATCATGGCAGCTGAGGGCACTTGCGGCCCCAGGAATGGAGCCGGCATCATAAAAGGCTGTAGCTGGTTGGCCGAGGGCACTTGCGTCGGAAATGCCCGCATTGTAGACGGCGTAGCTGCCGCAGCAGCTGCACGTTGTTGTGCGCCTTGTGAGATGAGGTCCATCTCGACGCCCCACGGTACCTGTGCCGAGCGTGGCAACGATGCACTTCTGGGTGGTTGATTTTGGCCACTCAGAGGAATATTACACATTTCGGCTTCCCAAGGTACCCTTGTTGGAGGCGGTGTCGGAGCCACCATATATGAAGGCTGCTGTACGCTCGCCGTAGTATCGGACGTTAGGATCCCCGACGGTATATGTACTGACGGACTCGTGAATGCCCCATTAGGCTGTAGGAGCTGTCCGCTAGGAACAAAGTTGCCCACCCGAATTGCAGGTGACGCCTGTGGCACAGAGTAGTTGAGTTCAGCCGGCAGTGCTCGTGGTACAGGCCACGGGTTTGCACCGAGAACCGTGCCTGCGGCACTCTGAACGGGGACGGGATCGAACGGGCCGATGGCGGGCGAATGAAATGTGACCGGTGCAGTAGACGTCGACGCCGCAGCAGCGGACGGGTATTGTGGGACGCCTTGCATCTGGAAGGCCGATGGTAATTGTGCCGTGCTAGGCAATGACGCAGCGACCAGTGGTTCACGTTGACCGTTCGGAAAAGTATACGTTTGCATTTTCCATTGCTCTAGCGTCATGTGTAGCGGTGGAGAGGCAACAGGTGCGCTCATGGTGGCGTTGCCACATATGGCCCCTCTCTGTGCGCTCGTGGTAAAGAGGGCCAGAGAAGCCGTTGCTGATGGTTCGAGCATTCCGCTGGGTACAGCACCGTACATCTGAATTACCGGTGTTGCTTGGGGCACAGGGGGCGGAGATGCAACCGGCAAATGTTCCAATTGTCCTCTCAGTCCCTGTGGTGCCTGAGCTACGGGCGCTGAAGCCATCGCCCCTGTACGCTGTACCACGCCGGTGACGGCGACGCCGGAAATCTGCAAGCCCAGATTAGAGTGGCAGTTGACACACCTTAACGCGGCCCTCATGGGCGTAACTTCAGCGTCTGTCACAGACACTGCACGCCTTGCCACGTCAGAAGCCAAGATCACCGCCATTCTATCGTCGGATTCGCTCAAGGAAGCCATCGGGATGTCCGTCTCGCTAATCGATACCATTTCGACGTCGGGGTCCTCCTCTGCAACCGCCGAAAAAGGCGGCTCATGCGGAGGAAACCTCTGGTGCGGCTGCCTCAACAGCCGACGCGGGGATGTCTCCCGTAGCACTCACCACGCCCGACACCTCCGAGTGTTCCTTTCCTGCAATCTCGTCTTTTATCCCGCCTTTGCCTAGCCTTGGTCGAGTCGGATGCAAGAAATTCGACTGTCGACTCTGTGACGGCTTCCGTGGCCCTCGCAATGTCAAGCGCATCCGAGGAGTCCCTTTCTGCGACCTTGGCTTGACTTCCGCCGTTGCCCTCTGCTACTGAGTCTGCTACAGAACATTCGGGGGACGTGTCCTCTTTGCAATTAACCTTGCATGTGTTGGCGTCGTCGTCCTTTGCTATATTTCTTTGGTAACCGAGGTCGCAGTTAACTTCTTTTGACGCGTAATTGGTGGTGTCTGTCTGGGTGCCCTGGTGTTGCCCCGCGTCGGCGTTCACCGCGATCGACATATTTTCGAACGATTCCGTCTGGGTATCTTGGTCGTGCCTGAGGCTACCATCCGCCGCGCCTAATTCATTCGCCATCGTCGGAAGGTAGCACCTGCCTGAATTTCGACGTGACCTGCGCGTCATCTGCGGGCTTCTTGTCAACAGTTCTTTACGTCTTCAACGAGCTTTGCAGCCAAGTTGCATCCCAGGGTCCTCGCTGCGGCAACATCGATATTCCTAATTCGGCCCAATTTTCTTCTAGCTTCGTGTGCACCGGATTCTCTGAAAAAAGGAAAACGATACGGAAACGGTCAGCTTTTGTGGAGGCTGTGTATCCGTCGTTCCGACTATATACATTTCGTACCCGCATCTCGATGGAGGCGAAATGTCCAGGCCCGTGTACTGTGCCCTGTAAGTGCGCATTAAAGAACCCCAGATAGTCGAAATTTCCGGAGCTTTCCACCGCGGCGTCTCTCATGTAATCATATCGTGGTTTCCGGACGTCAAACCCCAGAAATCAATCAATTTCGTAACCGATTTCGATGTTTACGCCTTCAGAGCCATCTTTCCGGCTTTATGATAGTTTGCTTTCAGAAAATGTGTTAGGATAATGCGTCCAATTAAAGCGAAACGTCACTTCGTTGGTTTCAGACGTCAAAATCACTTTGTGCCACGAGAATTCTATTACTACTCCGCCCCCTCCAAAAAAAAAAAGGAAAGTTGTGCCTTTCTTATTTATCCCAGCATTTACGGCCCTTATTGAAGGTGAGCATTGCTGCATTAAAGAATGCTCAACAGCGCAAGTTGTGCCTGCTTAAAAAATTTACCTCATTTATCTGAATGCTCCTGGATGCTTTTGATATCGTGTCGAGGAAGCAGTGTCAATAAAAATAGCGAATTTTTTTATATATACAATCGACTGACTAACACAAGTGTAATGCCCCATGTAATAGATTTTACGCATTACGCACAAGCGAGCTGTCTGGGAGGTAAAAAGAAAAAGATGCCTGTACGACATACAATACACCATTAGATGGGACACAAGTGCGCCAGGGCCCACACATCGATGTCATGGGAACAAGTCAGCAAGGAATTCGCTTATGCCGAAGTGTTCGGCATTCATCCAAGGGCTACGAGTAAGTACAGGTTCAAGGTTCTTATGTAAATTCTGTATAGCCGTGTGCGTAACGTCGGTTCACCAGGCACATCGACAGTGCTGTGTTCAGCAAATGGGTACCCCAAGTTACGACGTAACTTCGCCACTCCCAGAGACGTTTTTGTCGAAGAGAGCATCGAGAATATATATATATATATATATATATATATATATATATATATATATATATATATATATATATATATATATATATATATATATATATATATATATGAACCGCCTAAGTCTCGGCGCTCTCCTGGTAACCTCACTTCGTATACCCCAAAATTGGCATGGGGGTAGTTCAATCTATGACGAAGATGAACGACGGACTTGACATCGCAAACATACATACTTGTTACGCACGCTACGATTAAGGATAGCGCTGTCACGTGTGGCCAATAACCGCAGTTCTCATCTCATAGTTGGCGCGTAGATGCACCACAGGTGGCCGAATGTTAATATTTCCAGCCTATATGCTAATCAAGGCCAGTGAATGTAGACATCGGACATAGTAGCTTAGAACACAATTTGTGCAGCTTAAACAGGAGGCTGTTTGTTGAGCTTCCGACTGAAATGCAGACATAACAAGCAGAAAGACACATACAAGAGTGCTGTAGTGACTGAATGCGACCGTCCGTTAGGAATCGAAGCGAGGTCCCAAGAAAGTACACCACCAACCGTTCGTCCATGGCGGCTATTATCACGCGGTACATGTCATTAATGAGCTTATTGCGTAAGCAGTTTTGGTGATGCTGCTTGTCTGGTGTCAACAGCGGTTGGAGCGGGTGCTAACCGCACTTACAGCAATGTAACAAGCAATAAATATGCGCTGATATTGTCACATAGCCGTGGCAATGAAGGAAAGTGCACGACAGGATGGAAAGCAAGCCGCAACGTATATTGACCTGGGCTGACCTGCGCCCAAAAACAATGAGGGTGCCAATGTGGGCTTTTTCGTAGAGCATCTTGAGCTTAGTGGTAGCGCACGCTGAACACAGACGAAAGGAAGGCACACCTGACACACCACAGTTGATGGTAGCGCAAGCTGAACACGGACAAAAGGAAGGCGCACCTGACGCTGTGGTGTGTCAGGTGTGCCTTCCTTTTGTCCGTGTTCAGCGTGCGCTACCACCAAACTCAAGACCCCAAAAACAAGCGTAGCGCCGGGGTCTTGACGACGAACTGTTCCGGCGCTCTTGTATACACACTCACTTTAAAGGTTACAGACGTTATTTACGAAACACATTATGAAGATAAGTTCATGCATCAGGTGGTGCGGTGCAACGCGGATACAGACAAGCCAAGTGATACAAGCGAGCAAGTAAATTTATATAGGTTTGCAAATTATCGCGGCGATAACACTCGCTACGCTTTTTGTGCAGTAAGTTCTTCGACTCCGCAAGAATACTACAGCGAACAGCACTTATTATATGCGCCGCAACGTACACCGTAGCGGTAATTCACAAGAACACATATGAACACATATGACTAGGCGTACGCGGTCTTTCAAAATGGCTGCAATGGACAAATGTCCATATGTTTCAACTTACCTCTTTTCATGACGGCGTTTGACAGGGACAAGCACACCGGTGACAGCAACCTCGTCATCTTGACTGGAACCATCGAATGAAAGTGCATGGGGCTGCGTCGCCCAGCACAGGCTGGCGAGGCCCGTCGCACAATTTTACTACAAATGTAACAATGATGATGGCGATCGTTTTTCAGGATCCTCATTTGGTATCAACCCACTTTGGGAAATAAATATAAGCCAAGACTTGTCAATCCCCGCTACCGCGTGTGGATGTAGACAAAATCGGATGGCACGCACTCGCTCCTGGAGACTAGCCAAGGACCAGATAGTTTGAAAAAGAAATGTATAAGAATTAGGCCCTACAATCACTCAGCAATCGCCCCGCCACGGTGGTCTAGTGGCTATGGTACTCGGCTGCTGATCCGAGGGTCGCGGGATCGAATCACGGCCGCGACGGCTGCATTTCGATGGAGGTGAAATGTTGAGGCCTGTGTACTGTGCGATGTCAGTGCACGTTAAAGAACCCCAGGGGGTCGAAATTTCCGGAGCCCTCCGCTACGGCGTCTGTCGTAATCAGAGCTGGTTTTGGGACGTTAAACCCCACAAATCAATCAATCAATCAATCAATCAATCAACAATCTTGAGGAATCTGAAACAAATAAGGAACATTTGAACGTATTAACATGATAAAACACGAGGCAGGGTATTTGTGGAACTAATAAGCTGAACCAGAGAAGCAGGATTGGCAATGAAGCGGCTAATACTCGGGGACATCTTGTAATGCAAGGGATCAATTCTTATTTAACAAACAAGAAGGTCATAGAGGCAGGGTATTTGTGAAACTAATAAGCTGAACCAGAGAAGCAGGATTGGCAACGAAGCGGCTAATACTCGGGGACATCTTATAATGCAAGGGATCAATTCTTATTTAACAAACAAGAAGGTCATAGAAGTTAATAAAATGTGAAACTGCAGTCATCATCATCAGCAGCAGCCCATCTTATGTCCACTGCAGGACGAAGGCCTCTCGCAATGCTTTCCATCCTTTCCTGTCCTGTGCGAGCTGATACCATTTGATGCACGCGAATTTCTTAATTTCGTCACTCCATCTTACCTCTGTCGTCCGCGGCTGCGCTTACCTTCTATTGGTGTCCATTCATTCCGTCGTTCTAACTGTCCATCGGTTGTCTAGCCTCCTCATCACGTGACCTGCCCATGTCCATTTTTTTCTTCTTCGACTATTATGCCAGCTACCCCTGAATGTTCCCTAACCCACTCTGCTCTCTTCCCATCTCTTATAGTAACGCCTATCATTTTTTGTTCCATCGCCCGCTGTGTGGTTCTTAACTTCCTTTCTAACTTCTTTGCAATTCTCCAAGTTTCCGCCCCATATGTCACTACTGGCAAAATGCAGTTGCTATATAATTTCCGCTTGAGTGATAATGGTAAGTTTCCGTTCATAAGTTGACAATGTCTCCCTAATGCGCGCCATCCCATGCTTATACTTCGGCGTATTTCTTTTACATGAGTGGATTCTCTTGTCAGTAGCTGTCCTGTATATGTGTATTCTTGTACGACTTCCAATTTCTGGTTTTCAATCGTGAAGACACGTTTTTTTTTTTTTTTTTCACCTTGCAACATAGCATTACCTTCGTTTTCTGCATGTTCGTCTTCAATCCTACCTTAGCGCTTTCCCGGCTTATTGCTCGCCATCATCGCCATTATCGCTCAAGAGTACTATATGTCGTCGGCGAAGCGTAAGTTACTCAAATATCCACCGTTAATCGTTAGTCCTGTTTCGTCTTAGTCTAGTCTCTTGAGGATTTCTTCCAAACAAGCAGTAAATAGCATTGGGGAAATCGTATATTCTTGTCTAAAACTTTTTTGTATTGGGGTTTTTCTGCTTTTCCTACGAAGGAGTAGAGCGGCTGTAGAATCTTTATAGATGTTGGCTATTATATTTACGTGATTATCACACATTCCTAGACGGCGCAATGCTTCCAGAACTGATGTTATCGCTACCGAGTGAAAAGCCGTTTCGTAGTCTATAAAATCCATATAAAGGGGTCTGTTGTATTCAGCGGATTTCTCGATTACTTGACTGATTACATGAAGGTGGTCTATTGTAGAGTGTCCCTGTCTGAACCCTGCTTGCTGGCTTGGTTGAATAAATTCAAGTGCGGCTCTTATTCTATTTGAGATAACCTTTGTGAATGTTTTGTATGGTTCTGAGAATAGACTGATCGACCTGTAGTTCAAGTCCTTTAGATCTCCCTTTTTGTGTAATAAATAGAATGTTTGCATTTTCCAACTTACTAGCGCATTTGAAGCTTTGAGGCATTGTGTGTACAGTGTCGCGATCTTTCTAGTTAAGAAGATCCCTCCATCTTTGACAGTAAACTGACATAAATAAGCAAGACACGTGGAATAATATGTCGACGCAGAGTTTAGAAGGCCCTGGCACACGCACTATGAACCAGTAAATAACTGAAAGTGCTTGAAATATAGAACATGAACTAAGAACAATTGGCATAAGAAAAACGGTTTTCAGAATGTGAAATTGGAACCTAGAGATGCGTTGCATCTACAGACTTTACGCAAACGAATCACGCTGCTCGTTGCCAGTCTGCTTGTTGCCACATACGGTACATGGCAGGCACTCACTGCGGGTGGTACGGACCGCGATTCTTGCTCTGTAAGATGTGGCAAGTGCCACAGGATATACCCTCATGTGCTGCATATGTGCTTCGAGTACAAAGTAATGCCTATACGCATAGCACGGCAGCTCAGTTGTGGTATCAGCAGTAGGGCAAACGTTGATTATCTCAACACTAAGAAGTACAGAATCACGCAACATAACTCGTGCACTTGATTGAGCTTCTACATTTCAATCCCAATGTCAGGAAAAACACTTTAAGTGCTGCAATTTGAACCGGGATATCTGCATGTTAATGCGCTATTTTAGCACAGAAAACCGCGGAAAATTAAGTTGCTACTCCACCTTCTCGTCAACGTCCAGAGAAGCTGCCACCGCAAAAACATCAGTGGTATAGCGCCCGCGTCGGCTTGTTTGTTTGTTTGTTTGTTTGTTTGTTTCGTCACATTATCCACTTCAAGACATGCGCCAACCGGCCCAGAGGAGTAGCATATTCTGAAGCGTATTGCGGGTGGAGCGCCTCATTATTCTTGCTTCACATCCACCTCGTTACTTAGCCCGGTCCTGTATTGCAGCATCTCCGGGATTAGCCCAAGCACACTAATAAATTTTCGTTAGTGAGGACGACGCTGCGAAAAACCTCGCCTAACTAGAGGTCAAGGGGAGCTCGGTATATGAAGCCCACCACCCCATTCAGTAGTGTGTGGTACGAATCCCTGTAGAAGCAGCCACAGCACTACCATGTGTGGGTTGGTTTTAGGAGGCCGGGGCGGCGGGGCCCCCTGCTCGCCCCCCCCAATCTCTGACCTACGGGCCTGGTTGTCAAAGGTTTGTAAGGGCACCACCAGACAGGCCGAGGTACGTGTAAGGCTTGAAAATGGCCAATGCATATGTTACAAGGCTGTGATTCAAGTGTCACCGACGCGAAGTCGGCGAAGGGAATGACAGCAGTTTCGGTCGTTCCGTATGCAAGTAGTCAAAGGACCGGAGTCTTGTTTAGGAAAACAAAACAACAAAAGTTTACTTTATAGCGATAGGGTAGCACAAAGAATACAGGGCAAACAACCCTTCAATCAAACTAACAATTAAGCACTTAACAGCAATAAAGGAGCTTTACAAAATACTAGCATGACGAAATAACAAACTAGGAGCTTGGACAAGGAGGGTAATGTGAACAATATACAGGAATCTAATTTACAAAAGCTAATAAAAGTTCAGGAAGAAAGTTCAGGGGATATAAACAGTTGGTATACGTAATGATGACCTGCAGCGTTGTAGGGTACTCGACAGTCTGGTGTGAGAAGTCCGTAGTTCTGGCACAGCTTCGATGTCGACGGAGTTGCAGCGCCGATGTTTCCGGGGAGCTAGTGCTTGAAGGCAACCTCGAGCAGGTTAATTGAGCTAACTCGAGACGAAGTCCCGATGCCTGCGTTGCAGACGGTACGCATGCGTCTCAACTAGACGAAATGGCTAAGGTTAGGTGGCCGATCCGGTACAAAGCCACGCTAACAACTTCTAGAAATGATACGCGATGATCGGCTTCTATATGCTAGGTCAGGCAAGCGACTAGACCGCTGTGCCCATCAATACTCATCGCTTAAATGCGCTCTCGTTTTCCTTGATTCGCTCTCTGCGGAATCGGGGCGTGTTTGCAGACCGTTACTCAAACATGGTAGCTGTAACCTTAAGGGACAAGAAGAGAGTGGAGTGGGTTAGGGAACAAACGCGTGTTAGAGACATATTAATAGAGAAATGGGCGTGGGCGGGCCATGTAATGCGAAGACATAACAACCGTTGGTCATTAAGGATAACAGAGCGGATTCCTAGAGAAGGCAAGCGTGGCAGGGGGTGGCAGAAAATTGGGTGGGATGAGGTCAGGAAGTTTGCGGGGATAAATTGGGCCCAGTTAGCACAGGGCTGGGATAATTCGAGATCTATGGGAGAGCCATTTGCCCTGCAATGGGCGTAGACTGGCTGATGATGAAGAGACCAAGACGCGGGGTTCCCGCTTTGCCTGCCATATAACCAAGCTGTCTGCGCTACGCATTAGCCTGTCTGCCTCGGCGCCGAGGGGCCGCCGACGTCACAAAAGCTTACAGTCCGCTCGTGCTCACAGAACGGTGCCCTACTGTGCGCGCTTGAAATGCGGACCCAAAGCGCTGCTCCTGTGGTGTTCCAAGAATCTAACCAGGGACGCTCGTGGGAAAGCGCCAAGTCGGTGGCTCCCAGCTCAGAAAGCGATCTCCCGCCAGATTTTTTCCGGAAGGGGTCGAGGGGCTACTGACATCGCCTGTGCGTGAATACCGCGAATGTCCCATTAGTCCGCCTAGAGACATTCAGTAACGGTATGTCATTCAGTAACGGTATAACTACGTGCAGTTCGCATAAACCCTTCTCATGCTAACGACGAGCATGGGAGCCAAACGGATACATCAGACTTCTACACGCAGGCAAGTTATCTTGCCACCCGACGGTGTAACAAGCACGTTTTCCCTACGTAGACGTGGTGACGTCTGGCCGTGTTGAGAGCGATAATGAGGAGCTGTCATCGTTATGTACACGAGCTCAGGCGTTTATAGACGCAGCACTGCAAGTTCGGTACAGCACTGAACCGCATGTTGAAACAGACTCTGTGTGCGAATCGTGGAAGAGCTGTGCAAAACAGCAGTTCCTATAAGAACCTGACCCTGGACTAACTGTTGAGATTGCGAAAACGGCAAATACGACAGTGTTCAATGCAAGCGTGCTGCGCAAAGGCCACTCGGACATACCGCTCCCGAGTTCAGGCAAGATTGACAGTTTACGTCAAGTACAAGATGATGAACCTACAAGAACTCAAGGGTCACAAAACGCAATAGTCAAAGCGAAGACGCAAAAAACAGATCGTACATCAGAATGCCAAGCTGTGTGTACGCCGCGTAGATCCCATGATCACAGGCCTTCGGACCGCAATCATAACAACGCGAGGTGTCACAGGTGAAGAGGCTGCTGTGGCGACCAGGGTAATTCCGCAGCGCATAACTCAAGTGATGACAATTAAGGTACACGCATAAGTGCAAGCCACCTGACTATTACGCAGTGTAAACGCAAACAGCACTAACAATTAACGGAACGAAACAAAAAACGAAGCGCCGACTTTCAACCAAAACTTTATTGCGCACACAGCAATATATTACGTACAGTTTCACGAAAGCGCACGCTCAGTGAGAGAACAGCATACTGGAGAATATGGCAAACATGTGGATGTTTGAACATGTTCAACATGTTGAACATGTTGAACATGTGAACATACAGGGTGTTCCGGCGAACACTTTCAGAAAATCTTAAATCGGCACTATAGAGCCAAAACTATTTTTCTCGCAACAGTAAATCACTCTTTTACAATACCAAGAGCGCCACTCTTGCCGCGAGAAAGCGCTCGGTCAGCCAGAAAGCGCGCAGAAAGGTAATGCAGGTGGCGACGCCGCCTCTATTACCTTCACCCGCACCAACTAGTTTTGACGTCATAGATTTTGAAGGCGCCAGCTAAGGTCCGCGTAATTATTAACCAGTAAAAAAATCAATTGCACAGTGTTCTTAGGTGGCCAGAGAAATAACTTGGCGAGTTTTGTGAAATTCCATTGAGCCAGTATGGTCAAAATACGAAAAAAAAAAAAAATGAGCTTGAAATGCGTGACGTCGTGCTTGCATTGAGGTTCCGAGGTGTCGGAGCGAAGTAAACTTTGACCTTCCTTTTCTCTCCTAATATTCAACGCATGATAGCGAAATAAACGACAGTAAAATTATTAATAAACGATCTGTCAGTGTAAATTGGCTTACTGTTTTACTTTAGTGTCTTTTTGAAAATAGGCTATTCGAGCAACAACGAAAAGTTCTTCGTAAAGAAACTGTTAGCTGAGGCGGACGTAAGGAAGTCTCAAGAAAGTGCTACATAATTAGCTATCTGATTAGTATTTGCCAATTACTTTCATAATTAGATACATCTGGGGGTTATTGGCAATGACGAGCGTTTAGCCACAATGATGATAATGTCATACCAGCCTTTCAAAAAAAAAAAGGGGGGGGGGGGTCATATTTTAAAGAAAGCCCTGCAGCGCGGAAAGCCCGGGCTATTTTCCACACCAAAACGAAACTTGGCACATGAAGAGCGCCGGAAGCCACACGCGAATGCAACCTCCACTGGTGACGTGTTCGAAAGATCGCGACGGCCAATCCGAAATGTACGATGTGGCCCATCCGTGGTATGTTTTCATGTGGCTGCAAGGTCTTGACACTCTGCTTACACAGAATCCAGCGTAATCTCTTGCATATTCCCTAGATGCAAGAAGAGGCCTGCTTATCACCGCAAGCTACACGGTACAGGGAGGTGATCGACTTTTGAGGGGCAGTACATCTCGAATTGACTGCCGCAGGCATTAGAACATGCCACCAGCGGACATTGCATTTGCACGTGACTTCCAGTGCTTCCTTGTCATCACGAGTGTTGGTATCATGAGGAAAAAAAAACGCCATATTTTCGCGAGCTACAGGGCCTCAGCCTTCACGGAATAAGTTTTTCTTTACTTGAAGAACTGATACGGCATCATAGTCTCTGTGACTCGACCATCGACAACCTCAAAATTCCGCTAATCAAAAAGTTCAGTGAACAATCCTAGTTACTTATCGGTGCAAACCGTATGTTTCTTGCGATAGGGGCGTCCGCTGAACCTGAGAGCTTGTTCCTTAAGAATTTTAACACGAAAGTGTTTTATGCCGAGGTCCACCACGACCCCACACATCATTTCCGTAACGGAAGCGACGCAGTAAAATATTCATGTAAGAACAACAAAGAACAACACGGAGAAGAATTTCCGTCGAGTTGCTGGGAATGGGACTAGGCTTCCAGATTATCATGTCTTGTGACACTCTCTCCCAGCTTTTTTTCTTTCCTCAATAGATAGAGGTTACAAATATGAGCGGCGGCAGCGAGCGGTCAACGAGTTCGACGTCCTCCAGTGCGTGTGCATGCTATCTTCGCTAGTTACAATCCTAGTTACTTATCAGAGCGTTATTAGCTGGCCGCCGTCATGGTCTAGTGGTTATGATGCTTGAATGCGGACCCGAAGGACTCGGACCCAAATCCGACACAACAAGGCTGCGGCGGTCGCATTCTCGATGGAGGCGAACATGCTATAGAGGTACACGCATAATGTGCGCTGTCAGTGAACACAGAAGAACCCAAGTGGTCGCGACGAGTTTCCAGAGCCCTCCACAACAGCCTTCGTCCATTCCCCTTCCCTCACCCTGCGGACGCTGAGCAATGCTCCCGACGATGGCTGCAGAAAACGGTGTTGTTGTTGTGAATGAGTAAACGTTTATTGTTCGAAATGGTATCACTGGGCTAGTCCTGCTCCTGCCCTAAGTGGAGGTCTCTTTATTTCAGGAACCCTATGGCTCTCGCTGCCTCCATAGCCCAGCAAACGAGATGTTGTTGGTCCAGGTCCTCTGAGACGCGCTTGGCCACCCACGTTTAGAGGTCCTCGCTTGCTTGACTGCCACTACAGCCATTTGGTGAAGCCGAAGTGTCTTCATGTGAGAGCATGGGTAAGCGAGGATCAGGTGGGCCAAGGTATAAGGTACGCTGCAGGTTTCGCAGAGGTATTTGCGTACCGTTGGTGAAGTAAGTGCATGAGTATACCGTGGATATAGGTGCTGCTCAGTAGTCATCTTATCAGTTGTGGTGTTATCCTCGCTGTTCGGCTTTGGGTGTGATGGTGGGTACTCCATGCGTTCCAATCTTTGATGTTGAAGTATATTACGGAGTGTAAGGTAATGACTACGAGCTCAGCCTCCATGAATGCATAGCCCTGCGTCTTGAAACTGGGAGGGTATAGCCACTAGGTGTGATTGCAGACAGCAGTGTGTGCCACCTCCCGCCCCTCGTGCCTTGGAACCCACTTCACAGAGGTGTACGGCATCGGAGTGCTTCGGTGCTTCATTATGTTGAGTGCTTGCTTTGGAGTAGTTTCACCTCACCATTTGCGAATCTGTAAAAATGACAGCTGTGTCCATGCTCGTGGTATAGTTGCTAGCGCAATAGCGCAATTGCAACCTTCTGGAGAAGTGCGTGGAAGATGTCAGCTCTATGCCCCAACAATGGACGATGCTCAAAGTGTATGCACACTTTTGTTAGGGTATTTGGTTGCATTGGTATATCTGACGTTTGTATCATGGCTGTAATATCACCGTAACGAATGCACATACATAAATGGGAAGGAGATCGTGGGATCGTTCCTGAACCCCTTTCCATCGCACGAGCGAGAGTAGGTCACGCATGACAAGGTGCCAAGTCAAAGAGAGATAGAGGTACGTTCCTCATGGTCCTGCACATCTCTGCCAGATCGCACCCCCGCAGAAACCCTGGTGCCATCTCTCGAGCTGCGGCGCAACAACGCCAATGTTATTCAGGCTCATGCCCCGCGGAAAGCAACATTACAGGACACGCAAGCGCCTAGCAGTAAAACCAACTTATGCACTTCTTCGATTCTACATTTTCTATGAGCCAGCCGGCTGCCAGAAAGCGATAGAAAGCAACCAGCAGTTTACCAGCTGGCTCTGGTTCTGACAGGAAATCACATTTGAGCATGTGGCTAAGATTTCCAGGCAGCCAGAAAGCGGCCAGAGGAAAGGTAAAATCAAACGTAGGGCTCGCGCCAAGTCATGGGATCACAACTGCATCTTGTGCTCGCTCAAAACACGGTGCCTGAAGTTTTGCCGGTGACAGTCACTAGACTGAACGCTTCGATGCACACTATCAGCTGCTGCAAGTGGCAACGATTCCTTCTTTGCAACAACGGCAATGGTGATGGGCACGGTGAGACCGTTGTGCCGGCGTATCGTGAATTCGATGTTGATCCCAATTGCTGACAGACGATGTCATCTAACGGATCTAACAGCCAGTATGCTCTGCAGTTTCCCATGCACTGGACAAAAATTTCGAGGCACGAAGAACGAAGAGCACCACGAAAAAATAATCCCGAAAGGCGCCTCTACGTACGTGTGCGTGTATGACGTCGACACCTTTCGAGCCACGTGCAACGCAGTTTGCACTCTTCACCGAAGAAACAAAGCCGAGTAGAAAGCAAATGGACATGGAGTAACCCTTAAATATGTCTGCTGCCTCTCAAGCTAGCTCGCATCATCTCACACTGTGGAACAGGCTTTTGAAGATAACGGCCAGCGTAATAGGGAACAGCTGTATGCGAAGTGCCTCAGTTAATTTTCCCTTGGTTGGCGATAGGAAAATTAAAGAAAAGGTCCATTGTCGGCGCCTCTCGGTGACCCGAGTGTGCAGTGGCAGTGCAAAAGGAGAGTCGTAGGCCGGTGAAGGGAACGTTTTATTTCACTGCGCCAAAAAGCGTCTGTCCAGGCTGAAGCCCGAACCTCCACTCTCCCGCCAGGGAAGAGGAGCCACCTTACGTACCCTGGTTGCTCCACCCCTGAATCCCCGACAGCCAATCACAAAACCGAATGTCAGACGCCCCACTGAGAACAAAAGACAACCCGTGAACAATAACGTGGATACGCTTGCTGCCCACCGCTCCGCGGTGGAGGGTGCCAGCCTAACCAGGTGGCAACTACAGACATTCCTGGACATGCTGCCTAACACCCGGCAAACCGGTTTCCAGCTACCAGCTAGCCTGCTCCCAGCTGTACAATGAATTTCCACAATGGTCGCCACCTGCCCCGCATATCCACCATGTGGCTGCGCGCCTTCCCCCGAACCACATTCTCTTGGCCGGCACACGGCGACAGCGATATCCCGCGCTTTTCACGTCCCATATATGCCAGGCCACAAGCAGCAACGCAATGCTCGCACCCGTGAGACTGACTGCCTCCATTTCAAAAATATCCCAGCCCACTGACATATATGGTGCCATGCGGACAAGGTGGCTTTTTATGATCTACTAGCCAGAACTAGCCAGAGAAAGACAACCCAATGCTGACCGGAAGTGTGCCCTGCAGTGGGCAGAGCAACCAAAGCGACCTGACAAAAAAATGAATGCTCTCCGGCAGTCTCTGGCAGCCCGTGGCCCACCAGAAGTTGCCACAAGTGGAAAACTATAGACCTCTGATGCGAACGTTCCCCACCCCTCTCCACTACACACACACTGTACATGATCGCAGAATGACCAAACTAAGTTATATTACCACTCTGGCCATAGCAACACTCCTGTGTCCCGCCTCATCTACAACTGTCACTTCAATTTTTATCCTGGTTGTGATCTTCTGATCATTTAAAAAAGCTGACAAAGACGCCACATGCATGTCACTGCTGCATGTTTCATGTGCAGGAGAAATCCAAATCTAAAAGAAAACACTACTCATTGTAGATAGATGCTTTATTAAATAATGTTGATGATGAGAACAATGCAAACTGCAATGATCTCCCTTCCCTTCCCTCTTCAATGTAGCTGCACCCTGCTCTCTATTTTACGCTTTGTTTCATCCAACTGTAGTTGTTCGGCTGTAAGCAGAGAAACTCCGAGTTGGTCCTCCTGCAGTCAGAAAGACGAGGCTTGAGCACAGCGCAGAGCATAGGCAATGCCGAAAGGTATAGTGCAAGTTGCTTTAAATACTCCACCATAACTTATTCATCACAATGTTAGTTTGAAAAAGAATGCAACATGCACTGTAAATGTAAAAAGAATATATTTTGAAAATGCACTTCTGCCGTAGTGACAAAACAACTAGAAATCACATGCTTAACATAAGGAGGGAATTCCAGGAATTATGAAGCATTTATGAACAAGCGCACAGCTAATGACACACACACTTTTGGAAATGATGAGAGAAAAGAAGAGAAAACTATGTCTCTGTCAAGAGGGAGCTTTGCAGGCATGCCAGCAAATTGATTCCACTCATTTCCACGACATAACAATGCAAATGGACGTCTCTCAACATCAGAATCTCTAGAAAAATGTCATTTACAGAAGGGAGGCACGATGCATGGGAGCAATGTTGTGCTTGTGCATATAAATTCTTTGGCTGCCAAGGATCTTCATGGATATGCTTGCGTGGACACGAAATATACAACACTAAATAGTATTTTTCGGATAAAGTTTAATTACCATGAAACAATGTTTAACCACACCCAGTTCCTAGTTCAATGCCAGGAACCACTTATTGCTACGGAACATTCGTTTGCACGCGTCAGCCAACATCAGCCAAGCAGCACAGTAAAATCCACAGCCAGAAAGGTACTGACCCGAGTGAATGGCTGTGCCATCTGTCTCAGGAAGCGCTTGACGACCTGCAGTGCCTCCTCGGTGCTCAGGTTGCACAGGGAGTCTTGCAGGTGCTCCTGTATCCAGCGAGGCAGCTTGCTACGCTTGTCCCACCGCGAGAAACGCTGCATCAATGTGGGCCCAGTCAGTTCACTAGGTGTTTCTTGCAAGTACTCTCAGTTTAAAAGGGTCATGCAACACACTTTCAAAACAGCGAGAACACGGTGCTCATGTGTCGTGGAGGCACCCACGAACATTTGGGACATACAGTTGATGCTCATTACAAGGGAACCCGATAATCAGTCAACAAATGTCCATTTTATTTGAAGTGTGTAATACGCAGGGGGGGGGGGGCGGGTTCGTTTGTTTCGTCAGCGTATAACCATCATTGCTAACTTCACTTGGAAACGTGGGGCAGCTGCAACTATACTACAGTAGAACCTCGTTATAATGAACACGGATATAACAAACTATCGGATGTAACGAAGCAATCGCAATTCCCCTTGAAATTCCAATAATGAAATTGATATTGCTTATAACAAACTATCGGTTATAACGAAGTTATTACCACTCCCCCTTGAACTTCGTTATAATGAGGTTTTACTGTGGCTGAATGTATATTTCAAGGCGAGGCATGGTTATGAACATCAACCACCAACAGCGGTGATTTAAAACTGCAGCAAATGGTTTGCTTTAATGAGTGCGTGCTGTTATATAACTTGCTGCAAGGCCACTGCTAATCTGAATTACCTTCTAACATGTTCATACCAGTGTACTTTTTAGAATAATAACTTAATTTTAATTTGCCAATGGAACGCACAGGTACATAACCTTGGAGCACTGGAATATGTCACTTCTGAAACCTTAGCCACAATGCCTAACAATGTTAATGCAAAATTGCAAAGAGCAAGTGGTAAACGTCCAATGTGAAAAATAAACAAAGGTTTTTTATTCACACTTAGCTGAAGTGCTTAAGACTAATTTTCCCAACTGTTTCCCAATACACTGACAAAATGCCTCCATGCTGTTGTGTGCCTTCACACTGGTTTGGCTCAAGGATTGGCTTGGCTAAAGGCCACCAGTGTTCACAGCCTAAATTTAGGACTTGTTATGGCTTGAGCGCGCAAATGCTGAAGCGTCTGCGGTGAGACAGCATCGGCCCAGTAAATGTATGTTTTATATGCACCACTGGAGAAAAAGAATCGTCGCTACTTTCGTCCATTGCAGCCAAGCAGAGGCAGTGACCGTGAAGTTGAGCAGCCGAATTTTGTTGTTGTTATGTGGGGTTTAACGTCCCAAAACCAGCTCTGATTATGAGAGACGCCATAGTGGAGGGCTCCGGAAATTTTGACCACCTGGGGTTCTTTAATGTGCACTGACATCGCACAGCACACGGGCCTTAACATCTCGCCTCCATCGAAATGCAGCCGCCGCAGCCGGGATTCGATCCCGCGACCTTCGGATCAGCAGCCGGGTACGTAGCCACTAGACCACCGTGGCGGGGCAACAGCCGAATTTTAAATGAATGAATAGCTTCATTACAATACGGTCACTTTTTCCTGTGGCGCTTGTAAATCATAATACAGTAGACTCTCGTTACAACGGACCCTCATAATCCGGGAAAAAATGTCTGTTTTATCCGAAGTCCGTAATATCCAGACATCGAACGTAAGGGGGGGTGTGTGTAAGGCCCGTGTGTTTATCATCGCTGACATCGCTCAGCTGCATGATTTAGTCCTTTTTAAATACCTGCCGCCGAATATAAACACCATGGCACGGCTACGACCGACAGTGGTAATTTATAACTATAGCAAATGTTCAACTTTCATCAGGAAGGCCTGATGGGTGGCTGCCGAACCCATGTAAACATTAGTGAGGCTCAGTCCAAACTACTAATCTAACAGCTTGCCATCACAGAGCCGCTCAAGTTACAAAAAGAACTGGTTTCAGCTGGGGCTCGTTCTAACAGTCGGCATCACAAATTCATTTTTTGCATGGACACATTTCTGCCTCAGCTAATCCAAGACCACTGCTAAGCTGAATTAGCACGTGCATTCATTACCACGCACCTCGCGCGTAGAAACTTATTCATTACAACTTCTCAGTGGAACTCGCCGGTATTTGGATTGGGAGCTCAGGAACGCCTCACTACCATAGCGTTGGTCGCAATGCCTAACGATGCGATTGCGGAGAGAACGACGAACATACAAGGTAGAAAAAAGCAAACAAAGAAAAGCTTTTTATTCCCACCTAACTCGAAAAGAACTTTGTTATCAGTGACTGGCGGCCCCCTTAGGTCACTTCACGGAGCCTGAAGCGCTTGAGGGTAAAGTTCCACCGACGATTGTTTGCCGGCGATACCTTTGTTGTGCACGATGGAATTCATGGTCTGCTTCGATAGTCCCATAGCTTTGGCAACATCCACCTGCTTTTCTTCGCGTGCAATTGCACTCACAATTTTTCTTTTATCGCTGAGCGAAATTTCTTTCCGTTTTCTGGAGGCCATCATCTCAGCACTTGCCCTCGGTGCGGCACAACCATTCCCCGCGGAACATAACGACAAAATGGCGTTTGTTATGCTCTCAGGCTGGCTTGGCTAGAGGCTCGGCTTGGCCAGATGAGCACCAATGTTGCCAGCCGCAGTTTAAAATGTTTGCTTAAAACACCGGCGTGGCAAAGTATGTTGTCAGTCCGCGTCGAAACGGCAAAAGTCCGTTGTATGTGCAACTTTGGCAAAAAACTGCCATTAATTTTGTCCGCTGTAGCCGATAGTCCGTTGTAGCGGAGTCCGTTCAAAGCGAAGTTGGCTGCATTGATAAAATACATGGACCAAACCTGGGTCAAGATATGGTCCATTATATCCGAAAGTCTGTTGTACGCGGGTCCGCTATAAGGAGCGTAGACTGTATTTATGTGGATTTCATACTAATACCTGCAAGAAGGGAGTTCCCCTTCAGAGCAGTTTCTTGTTTAACTGTAAGACTGTTCCTAAGCTCGCGAATTTGGGTATGCAAATAACTACTCATTAACGCCTCCTCTCATCATGGATCACCATGGGTCGTCAATGAATGCCATGATCGTGCTGTCAGCGAAGAAGCGTTCCTTAACTTTAGACAGCAGTAGTACCATAACTGTAGCTGCTCACCTTGTCAGCAAAGATCATGATGCCATAGTCCGTCTTCCCACGAAGCGCTCGGCCCACACACTGTGCAGCATGCCGCATGGCGTCAAAGGTGAGGAAGTCATTCTCCCGGATCTGGAACTGGTCCCGCAGGAACTCCAGCCGGGCCTGGCAGAGGAATCAAATCAGTGGTTAGGCACAGTAATGCCCATTACTTTGACTCTAATTTGGAAAACCAGATAATTCAGACTTATTCTCTGGTCCCATCAAAAATATGCTCTATCAGACTGGACGCTTGTCATTTTGGATGGATTTGGCTGTATATTGGATAATTCGGCGACTTCCAAGCCGATCAGTGTCAATTTCCTCGTGTAGCGAAAAACCAGGTTTAATTATCCTGCTCAAAAGCAACAATTTATTGCTTACAATTGTACCTGTTACACATCTGGTAGCTTTCTTTCACAACCAAGCGTATCTAATTTTTAAATCAATACTGAAAAAGCCCGGTAACCAGTGTTGCTAGTGTCCCTACACATACAAAAAGGGTGAACACCAAGATAAGCAATTCCATTTTAAATATTTCTGACTTCCCAGCCAAATTACTGCAAGCCTGTATACTCCAAATGATGTGTTTTCTACTCAAAAACAAACAGGAAATCGATGACAGGGTGGTGGACAGTCCCTCATAACCCTATCCAACATTAGCTACATTTTCATGAAAGCAGGATTCTGGTCGTGCTTACCCTAAGAATCCTGCTCTGCGTGTAGACAAAGGGGATGCCGAACATGAGCACCGCCCGGCCAAGATGGTGATCTGCGAGAGAGAGAAAGCAACTCCAGGCAAGCCCTTCAATGAGGTAGGTACGGAAACCAGCCACTTACCAAAGTCAACACCCTCGGACACCTTGCCTCGGGCTACGGAAAGTAGTACGGCTCCCCTTCCATTCTCGCACGCCTGCGCCGAAACAGAAGGTTGCAGGATCGCTGCTGTGGACAATTCTATGCTCATTTACAGCGTATATTCTATCTATAAAGGTAAAGTTGAAAGAGTGAGAGCTCCTGCAGCTTACTAATTAATTTTTGCAGCATAATGTTGTGCAGTATGCCTATCATGCTGTGCATAAAACAACGTAAATGTGGACACGTGAAATTTCTGATGCCTTACACTGCACCTTTCCACAATTTGGACTCCGCGTTACGACTCTTCCTGCAGAGATGGGTTTTATCAGCCACCAAATGGGGCTGTGAGAGTTTATCTTCAATATCGCTGGAACCTCCTCAGTGACAAGAACTAGCAACACTTACCTAATCCAACAGACATCAAATGCACCCCAAACCACGCCACAAACAATCACTGTTGCTTCTTAATGGTTATCATGTTTACCACCAGTAAGATCGTGTACGACAGACAATGCTGCACTCCTACACACCTCTCTAAGCAAGCGAAAGCCCTTGTCAGTTGGAACACAGTCTTGAACTCCCTTAATTGAGATTTTAGTGCACATTACCAAGTCTCTTAGTTTAGCATGGCTGGTTTATGGTCAACTTGTGCTACAACGCACAAGTTGATATACAGACGGGCTCATACACAGATGGATATACAGACTGGTTCAGAAGAAATTTATACAGAGGGGTTCATTAAATCCACAGTCCATCCCATTCAAAATCCAGCTGGATGATATCAAGGCAAAGGCAGAAAATGAACGGGACTGTTGCTGTACGTTGCGCATACGTATGTTCATTGTCACACGAGGAAAACAGCAAAAGTATTGTATCATTTTTCTGCAACTATGGTGAGTGCTCAGCAGTACATGCGAATTCAAGGGGGACACTAAAGGAAAATAGCTGGCAACGTGGGTTAGACAGGTCTAAAATGCCAATATTACTGACAACAGCACCTTCATAACTGAGAAATTCACGCACATGTAACACATGACACAAAACTCTTGAAGGACATTCAACCATTAGCCTAATAAAGTAGAAACTCCTTACTACAAATATCAATGTGCAGTTAGTACCAACAATAATTACTGATGGGGTTTTATATGCCAAAACCATGATGTGATCATCAGACATGCCATGTAGTGGAGGGTGCTGAGGTAATTTTGACCACCTACAGTTGTTTAATCTTCACCTAGTTCTAAGTATATGGGTATTTCTTGCATTTCGGCCCCTTTGTAATTTGGCTGCCATGGCCGAGATTCGGTACCACAACCTTGAGCTTAGAAAGCCAACACCACAGCCGCTAAGCCACCACTACAGGTAGCACTCAACTGCTTCACATAAAAACGGCATGACTGCATTGACATTACAAGGCAGAATAATGCACTAATTGTGTGCAATTGGCATTTGGGAAGGTTTTACAGTAATTTGACATCGTCAAATGCCATTCAAGTGATACAGGGTGTGTTCCAATACTCACGGTAGACGACTAAATAGACAGCTACGTGACAGCGGCCATCTTAAGTCCCCTTCAATTTCTCGCGTAGACGGCAAAATAGACAGCTTCGCGAAGACGGCATATGAAGACAAAACCGATGCAGGCTATTTTGCTGTCCAAACAAGATGGCGGCTGCAAGGATTGCTTGAATATCCACGGACTTCGCCGGAATGGTCGCCTGCTCGCAAATGGGCGCTTTCTTATGCGATTTACATGAGCTGCATTGAGTTTTTCGTAGATCGGAACACGAAATAAGCAAAATGAACGAAAATTGTGAGCGTTTCTTTAGCTTTCTTTTGTCGACGACACATGGCGCCTCGTCGTGCAAACGTCATCCGGGCGCGTTCCATTACTCGGACGACAAGGACGCGGAGCTGTCTTTGAAGCTGTCGAGGTAGGCTGTCTACGATGCTGTCCAGAATTGGAACACAGCCACAAAAACCGTATTGAAGAAATATGGCAGAAGCTTTTGACCTGCAGTGGGAGCAATCAGGCTGATGATGATGATGACCAAACTACCAATGCCCATCAGGCATCCACACTGCATACAAACACACACACACACAAGTACCTTGACGTAGTTTGCCAGTGCAAGCGCCGTCTCGGCCGCATCGGGCGTCTCGAGGAAAAGCAGCTTGTGGCGCTGCAGCTGGTCGAGGACCCCCTGCTCGTACCAGGCGGCCACCACCGACTCGAGGTACACGTACGAGGTGAAGAAGCACACCAGGCCGTCAGGCACGCACGATGCCAGCTCCACCAGCAGGGCACCATAGTTACGTATCACCGACACCTCCTCGCGTGTCTCGAAGCGCGAGCTCAATGCCACCTGGTCGCTGCCCTTGCTCACAATCTGCGCAGTCATTGAGTCGTGCTTGTGTGAGATACAGCTTGCCCCATATAAAAGAACAGTAGACTTGCCGGATTCACATGCCAGTATCGTGACACAGTCAAACCTCACCATAACAAATTCAGTATGACATAGAAATAGCTTCAGTATATCTGATTTATTCTTAATGCTGTTTTAATGGCAGTACAATTGTTCAGGTCGTTATAACCAATACAGTAGAACCTCGCTATAATGAACCCGGATATAACGAACTACTGGATATAACGAAGCAATCGCAATTCCCCTTGAAATTCCCATAGATGAGATGGATATTGGTTATAACGAACTAATGGCTATAACGAAGCAATTTCGTCTCCCCCTTCCACTTCGTTATAACAAGGTTTTACTGTAATTCGTTATATCTGATTTTGCTATACTGTAATCTGATTGCATCATTATGAGACCTGCCTTAGCCAGAGACACTAGGTTAACTTTGACTGCCTGGCATATCTTAACATGCAACTAAACATGCGTGTGTTTGTGCTTTTTACTAAAACAAATATGTGTGGCTGCCACAGCATCGATCTAAACTTGGGCCTTTGTGTTTTTTCAGATACTGAAATATTTCCACTGCACACGAATCTTGGTGAAATGAAAACTGATTTAGCGAATTGTGAGTTAAGTGAACTGCACAATAACTGGTTGATCATGCTTCACTTCAGTTGTATTAAATCCATCACCTAACGAAACTGAAAATGTGAAAGCCACTACAATATCGGCTGAAATAAAACAAATCTCTGGCTTGCACGTGCCTCGAAACTTGATAGGTAGCATATACAGCAAAACAAATATTGAAAGACATTTCACAGCCACAGTAAAACCTCGTTATAACGAAGTTGAAGGGGGAGCGGTAATTACTTTGTTATAACCATTAGTTCGTTATAAGCAATATCAATTGCATCTATAGGAACTTCAAGGGGAATTGTGATTGCTTCGTTATATCCAATAGTTCGTTATATCTGGGTTCGTTATAACGAGGTTCTACTGTATTTTCATTTGAGAATGCTCAGAATTACTGGCAATCCGCTGCAGGCAAAACAGCTCATCTGACTGGCTCTGCAAGCTTAGTGACTTCCTAATAGCACTCATACACTTCTAAGATGGAGATGGTTTATTTCTAAACAGTAATGAAATTACATTACTAATATCTTTACTACAATTTTCTTCAATGTAATTAAAGTATATTGCAAATTACAACTGGCTGGAAGTGACACACTACTACAACCTTTGAAAAAGCAATGAAATTACTTTGACAAAAGTTCATTCAAGCACTAACTACACTTTGCTTAGAGCACCTATGCATCTACAGCGCATTCCACAGTTGAACCCACTTATAACAATAGAGAGTTTTAGTTTGTCTGTAAACTTCTCTACGTTTGCGGATACCAGTTTACCGTGCGTATTTACGGTGGAAGTAGAACTGCTAGCGCCATCTATTTTCGGTTTGCTTAACTACAATGCATTCGATCTTCTTTTTAGTAGCGTGAGCGTTTTCTTCGAAAGAGGTAATGAGAGTACTCAGAGTCAATTATTCTCTCACGTCCAATGCTTTACACTAGAAGTAAAGCAAAACGGGCAAGCAACAATAATATTAGCTTTTTGTGTACCTGGTTAGGTTCCGCATCATCAGGTGTCGCCACCAGCGCTGCTGGTCACGTACACTTTCCCGTTAAACAGGTATCCGTAAACGTAAAGAAGTTTACGGACAAACTAAAACTCTCTGCTACCAGTTTTAACAATACGTCAGTCATAACAATGATGAGCTGCAGCACCATCAACTTTTCCATGCAGAACTAACCCTCTTAGAACAAAAATAGAAAAGAAATAGAAAAGGGGCAGAGTGACCCCGGAGGAGAAGCTGGTTTCTATTGTCTGACAGTGGGACAGCCTTTTGCAGGGTGGAACAGCAAGTACACAGTCAAACGAGTTTGTTTTCGAAGATTTCACATTCTGCTATCTCTTGCCGTAGGGCACACCCAGCAGCCAGAGTTCACTGTTACAACCAATCATGGGGCATGAAAGCATTGTTGCGGGAGGGTTAGTTCACCATAAAAAACATGCGAAGGTTTATGGAGCCTCAGCTCCTCACTGTTATAACTAATATATTGTTAAAAAATGGTATTGTTATAAGTGGGTTCAACTGTACAACGTAGTGGGGTGAGTGCACAGGCATACACACCAATCATCTTTCACCACACACTTGCAGACTCACAATGCTTTATATATACAGCTGCAACTTGAACAAATTATTGTTTCTTCTAAATGTTGACAGTACTACAACTAGGCACAACTTTACAGTAAAAAATAGCGCACATTGTCAGTCCAAGTGTTCTAGTGTTGATCTTAAACATTGCTTTAAATCTAGCCTGTAGCCATGATTCTGCTACCAAAGGTTGAACACTAAATCAAGGAAAGACTTATCAAAGTAAAACAGGAGCCTTCCGTGCACTCACCAGAGGGCATATACTGGGTCGTGCCAAGGTTATGCTGAGAGAAGCCGAGACCACTGGTCGAAAGTCGAGAATCTTCGGGTACATCTCCACTGGAGACAGCGTCTGCAAGATTATTGAATGTCAGACTCTCGGCAAACTTTCAAGTGTTGCTGAAGTAGCAGCTACTGCTACAGTTATTCAAAGTGACGAAGAAGCCTGCTCAGGTAGGATATCAGTACTGCTACATTAGACAAGAGTAACCCTGAGCCTCGAACAATGGAATGTTGGAATACTAGGCTGAAATCACCAACAGTACTGTTGCCAATGGCGCCACAATAACAATGCATTGAAACTTAATGTGCAACCAAACCTCTCCCTGAACTGTGACTGCTGAATGGCAACGTGCACCACTTGTTTGTGTTCTACCAGTGGTGCTTGGCACTACCTAAGAGTACTGGCTGTTAAAGCATAATTGCCTTCCTTCAATATGTGTTCAATTGTGCTATTGGATGAAGATGCAAACCGCACCAGTTGCTTCTGCCTGAAGATGCTACTGGTGCGGCTGATGAGTACACTTCAATCACAGATTTAGTGGCAATAAGGAGCAAACCACATACCCCTTCAATCACAGATTTTTAGAGCTGTGCAAATAGCAAAATTTTGAGTGCGAAGCGAATTTGAATATTTATGTTCAAGTGCAAATCAAACTGAATATTTTTCAAATAATTTTCGAATATTTCTTTACTAACACCATGTCAAATTATGGAGAAATGTTCTGCTCAGCATGGGCAAAAAAGATTTATTGCATGATTAGTGTGCTGCCACAGTGCCATTCCAAAGTCCCGAGGAACAGTCCAACATAGAATTATGCAACAGAAAGCTGAGCTAACTTCGCCGCGGTATGCGAGTGTTAACTTCGCCGCAGTACACGAGGGTTAGCTTCGCCGCAATACAAAAGCACTAGCTTCGCTGCAGTACACGGGTGTTATGCAGCGAAGCGGACTACATGCAGGAATGGGCCACTTGACACTCGACATTGTGTATTTTTCCCCCTGAATTACCAACTTCAAATAGTAATATTTAAGTGCAAATCCAATCGAATAGCATTTTTATTCGAAATTTCGAATATTCGCACGCCCCTACAGATTTTTACTCCTTATTAGGAGTTGAAAGACATAAGAAACATTAGCTGGCTTTTACCTACCCCTCCCCCCCACTCCCACTGTTTGCAATAGCTTATGTTGACTGCTTTTTGACAATGATACAGTGGCAATGGGAAAATATAAGCACAAGTGACTCAATATACTATAATGTGGCATCATTCAAAAGGCATGAACAAATAGCAATCATGACCCTCGTGAAATGCTCTTCCCATGCTTAGATCATGGGCATCTGGTAGTAATTAACAGTGTTCCAATAGTCAGTTTTGTGTCACTGCCTTTCAATACCACATTGATATGCTGGCCATCCTGAGCAACGGCTCTATAGCTTTTTTTATGTGACAACTAAGAATGGCCTGGTGCTCAAGCTGTGAGGCTCTCACCTGCTACAGGCTGCTGGATGCCCCTAATTTCACTGCTGCCACTAATCGCCAATGGCACGAACCTTGTGACACATTCCATGCAAGCACACTAATGTCACGTTCTGTGCTTGGTCCGCACTCACCCCTGACGTGATGATGACAGACTGAAAGCGATTGAAGACAGGCTTGATGGACAGCGAGGCGTCCATGCAGGACAGGTTTATCACAGGGTTGGGCACTCCGGGACTCCGCTCGTCGTATGGCTCGACAATCACAGTGAAACCTGCATTACCCAAGTGACGACGCGGCCACTACTCCTCAATGTATGCTCAAGATGGGAGGATACGTGTGCACTGGCAAATTCCTTTGCCACAGCACACCTACACCAGCACAGTTTGATGGAGATATTATGATAGAGAAGGGGGCAACGAAATAGTTTGATATATTGGTAATCAATATGGCATGCCCCATATACCGCAGAATGCTTTGCTACATGGTAGTTAAATCTCTATTGTTACTGGTTAAAACCTTTAAGCTATAATGTACCACACAGCTGCATGCTGCAAATTTGTCATCATGGTCACCACTGTAGTTACTTGAACATGCATTGTGCACTGCATATCGCAAGAAAGTGCATGAGCATGAGCAAACTTCGCTGCAGTGCACGAGTGTTAGCCTTGCTGCAATACAGGAGTGTTAGCTTCCCTGCAGTACGCAGCTGTTCACTTTGCCGCAGTACAAGCGTGTTATGCGGCGATGCGTACTACAAGCGGGAATGGGCCACATGTCACAAGAGATAGCAGATTTTGCCCTTTAATTAATTACGCAGTTCAAACAGTTCAAACAGCAAATAGCCTGACACTATATCAGACCACCCAGAGGTGCTGCTGGCATTGTCTTCAGACGAGTATGATTATGATCACATGGCCCCCGCTTTGCACGGATGCACTGGCAAATACGGAGTAATTACAGTAGAACCTCGTTATAACGAACCCGGATATAACGAACTATCGGATATAACGAAGTAATCACAATTCCCCTAGAAATTCCTATAGATGAAATTGATATTGGTTATAACGAACTAATGGCTATAACAAAGTAATTACCACTCCCCCTTCAACTTTGTTATAACGAGGTTTTACTGTATTACAATGTTATCGTGCTGGTGCTACTGACCACATTAACAAAGTTGTGATCAGCTTTAGCTTTACTTAATACAACAATTGATGAGGCTTTACGTACGAATTCCATGATATGATAGTGAGGCACGCCGCATAGTGGTGGGCTCCAGAGTAATTTTGACCACCTCAGGATCTTTAACGTGCGCTGACAAGGCACAGCACATGGGCCTCTAGTGCTTTCGCCTCCATAGAAAAATCCAGCCGCTGGGCCTGGGATCGCACATGCACCTTACGAGTCAGCAGGCGAGCATCACAACCGCCGTACTACTGCAGCAGCTAGCTTTAATTAACTTTAATTGCCACAAGGTATGCCTTACATGAACCTGCAGTGCTTTGGAAATCGATCCACTCAGATCAAGCAGGTCACAGAATCAACAGTAAACGGCACTGCAATATGTTGGGTACATTGTTTCTTGAAGCAAGTGTGTGCAAGCACACCACCAGTCCACTATGTGAATACAAATGTGGAAGCCAGATTACACCGACATTTCGGTATACACACCCTTGGTGTAGGTGCTCACTAGGCTGGCAAAGTGGCATAGGCGCACCAAGGGGCTGAAGTTTGTCGGATCGGGCACCTCGAGGGTACGCAGCAAAGACCGTAAGCGCTCTGCTGAAAACCGCAACGGCTTGCGTTCTAGGCACACCTGGAACACAAAGACAACACAGTTTGGGGAAATCATTATCAATTTTCTACATGGTAGTTGGTTAAACCCTCCATTTACCACTCCTCTGCAAGTGAGTGTATGTAAATGAAAATCAATAAATCAAATCAGTTGCCGAAGCTTGAAACCGCAATATGATTATGAGATGCTGCAGCGGGGGGCAGAGGATCACTTCTGACCACCTGGGGTTGTTAATGCGCACCAAAAACTAGAAATATACGTATCCTTGCGTCTCCCCTCTAACGAAATATGCCCCTCATGACCAGGAATCAAGCCCACATCCTTGGGCTTAGCAATACAACACTTTACCTCCTAAACTACCAAAGCCGACAGCTAGCATACACTCTACGTTCACTACAACGGATTCAGCAGCAACACACTTCCGGTTACAATGGACCATACCCCAAGTTTGTTTGGTTATCACGCATTTTAAATTGTATCCACTCTGCTCATAGTGGACCTGGCTACAGCGGACTATCATCTGCAACAGACCAAGTTTAGGGTAAAAGTTGTTTGGACTGAGCACAAATAGCAGAGTTACATGGTTCTGATACCCTATACAGTTTCTTTCAGTTAGCGGGGAAACAACTAATATGTCTGGCAACATTGTTGCCATGGACGGGACTACTGGCATGGCAGAGTAAATCCAGCGATACTTAAAAGAACCCTGCTGCAGCAATTTTCTTGTTTGTGCGACCAGAGACAGGCCTCGGGTGTGCACTTGTGTGAAATGGTGGGACTTAAGTGGAAACAGATTTCACTGTCTGATAAACAAAATTAATGCCACCAATCGTGGTAAAAAATAGGAGGACATTGCCAGAAGAATGGCTAAGCAGACAGTTAAGTCAATCGTGAAAAAATAAGGTCTTTACTGAAAAACGTGACTGGATTCAAGAAAACTGCTTTCAAATACACAGGATGGTGCGCCCAGACGTCAATGTCTGCTCTTCTGATGTCATCATGGTGCTTACGGGACAAACGTGCGCGTCGAATCCCAATGAACGGACTTTTGCACAGGAGCACAGCAGAACAACTTTGTCTCATTTTGGGACAGGGTAACAATTCAAACTTGATGCTCAGCTCAGCACCACCTCCATCTCTATTTGGATACTGCACACTACACATACAGCAGACATTTTTTCCTCGGACAATGAAGGTCCGCTGTAATGGGCATAAACTGCAACCTGTCTGTATTAGATGCTGCACCCGCATTTCCACGCTGAGCACTACATGGAGATTACAGAGCACATAAGCACAATGAGTACGCAATGAAGAAGCACCATGTGAAAAATCTTACTCATCAGCAGTTTACGACAAGCTTCAAGATTTTAAAAATTAACAACGTAGCACAATATGGGAGCACAGCTATGGGCGTGTGTTTTGATGTGGCAGTGTAATGAGCAAAAGAATTTAGAGAGACGTGTATACAGCAAAACCTCATTATAACGAAGTTGAAGGGGAAGTGGTAATTACTTCGTTATAACCATTAGTTCGTTATAATGAATATCAATTTCATGTATAGGAATTTCAAGGGGAATTGCGATTGCTTCGTTATATCCGATAGTTCGTTATATCCGGGTTCGTTATAACGAGGTTCTACTGTACTGTTATTCCCACACATTTATCTCGGCACCAACGAAGCTCTCTCACTGCATGCATCTCTCGTTGAGAAAAAGTTGATGAGCTTCTTTTCCAGTGGCACGATATGGCCTGTTCCCTCCAGATTCATGGAACATTGTCCTAAGAAAACTGCCTCATACCTCCATTGTAAACCAGCCAACCTCCACCTTTTCACCATGAACCACAGCAGTGGCACTGGCTATTACAATGGACGTCAGATCAAATGAACCTCTTCAATCAGATTACGTTGTGGTTTGTCGTGACGCAAGTGGACTCTGTTTCGTCACACCGGTTTCGCACCTTCTGCAGGATGTCCTTGAGGAAGGCGGCGGGACTCTCCTGTACCATGTGTTGTGCCCGCATCCGCATCTTTACGTACTCGAGCAGGCGCCTCAGGAAGCTCACAAAGTGCTCGGCCAGCCGGATGTTGCCTGGAACCGCCTCTGCCCCCGAGGAGGAAAAGTGTGACTGTTCACAACCACCCATTCAATCACTTAAGCGGAATGAAAAATACACCAGTGACACCTTACCTTGCAGCACCTCGTCGGGCAGAACTGCAAGAGACAGAGAAGACAGAAACGTGGCAGTTATTCTATGAATACAAACCTCAAAAAATAGGAAAAAGTTGGCACAAAATTCTTGGGTTTTAAAAGCAAAAGCTGTAAAGTCATTACGAAGTACTGACGTTATGGCCTTTGCTGGGGGACTCTAGGATAAGTTTGATCTCCTGCAGTTCTATACACAATAATCATTGTAATACATCCAAATTCAAATGCACCTGCCGCAGTTATGTAGAAACGATCTTAACCACATCTTCCTGACACAAGAAGAGAACTTCAGCTGACAAATATGAGCTTCACATGCTCCACAACAATCACATGAGAAAAAAGCACACATTACCAGGGTTGGCAAGGATTAGGTCAGCCTCACGGGCTTGCCGGGCCTCACGCAGTCCTTCCAGCAGTTGCTCGTATTCTTGTCGCAGCTTCTCTGCGTCCTTCTCTTTCAGCCTGCACGGTGAAAAGTTCCCTGCTTAGGAATTCCCCAAGTAGGTACAACATACCTCATTTTAAGGGAACAAACCTTGATGAAGAACAACCCTGATATGCCAAACACACAATGCATTGTGAGCCACGCGAATTTCTAGAATCCAGAACTACAGATAAGCCTGCCTACAATGAACCTCCATACAGCGAATTCCTTGATATTATCAAGTTTCTCAATTCCCCTCCACAACTCCGTAGAAGAAAATGTATTTGTAGCATCTGTATAACAAAGTAACAGCAGGAGACAGACTTCATATAATGAATTCCCACTCTAACTACCTGGTAATTTAAGCCAAAATTTTGAGTATCAGGGACGACGACGAAGTGTTTCGATAGAACACTGCTGTTTCTGTCTCTGGCTTTTGTGCTTTGTTTTCCTGCATTTCTGGGAGCTGCCGCTCCCCCCTTGCGGCAATGGACGAAGAGCTGCCCGAGGTCCTTCCTGGTGCTCAACCGTCCAGCCGGATGACGTCCAGGAAGCGTGGAAGTACGTCAAGTGACACCGACAGTGATGCCACGGAGATGTGCTCCGAGAGCTACGACTCCTCGGACGACGACTTCCAAGTCGTGCTGAGCAAAGCAGCGAAAAGAAGACTACTGCAAGCATCTTCGCCGGCGAGCGCTGCTACCGTGAAGAGTGCTCCGCAGCGTTGGCCGCACACAGTGCTCTTCAAACCTCTTGATCCAACGGCCAATCTGCGGCTCCTAAACAGGCAGGTCCTCTCTCTGTTGCTTGAGAAAATCGCACCAGATGAGATTAAAGATGTAAGAATAAATTCACGGAAGAATGTCCTCACAGTTGACGTGCTACACCGGAGCGCTATAAAAGGCCTTCGCAGTATAACCGAGATCGACAATATAAAGGTGCAGTCAGTCATCCCTCTAGGCGGTGACAGTGCTACGGGCGTCATCTACGACGTCGACGTTGCCATCTAAAATGACGACTTGCCAATACTGATCAAACCAATTTTAGAAGGCACCTTTATTACGAAGGTCGCCAGATTGGGGAGCTCACGCTGTGTGAAGGTTGTCTTTGAAGGAGATAGCCTTCCTTCCCACGTCAAAGTAGGACATGTTCGCCACCCGGTACGACCATTCGTGCCCAAGCCCCTCCAGTGCTTCAAGTGTTGCAAGATTGGCCATGTGAAGGGTGTCTGTGTGAACAACACCGTGTGCCCGCGGTGTTCAGAGTCCCACTCAGAAGACGCCTGCAGCGCTGATGTTTTCAAGTGCCCCAACTGCAGTGGTACTCACAAGGCCTCATCAAAGGATTGCCCGAAGATGCGCAAGGAAGCTGCCATTCTCAAACAAATGGTGCGAGACAACTCAACACATCGAGAGGCTGCTGCCACTCTTCGGCGACGTCGGCGTCGCCACCGAAAACGCTCACAGAAAACCGCAGAAGTAGATAGTGACGCGACATCGTTGGTCAAAAAGGTTGCCAGATCAACGCATAGCACCGCCAAGAAAGATACAGAGACAACGAGCAAAGTGGACCGAGTTGCCCGTCCGGACAGACTGTCTCAGCCACCGAGGGTACAACGCGCTACAGAAGTACCTCAAAGCTCACCAACCTCGAAGACGTCGGCAACTAATGAAGAGGCGTTGACTAATGATGCCCAGGTCATCAACATTTTACGATCCCTTATGAGTGCCATTCGTATTATTCTGAGCAACATGAAATCTTCGTCTGCGCAAAGCACGCTACAGGTACTGGACACACTGAGCCCAGTACTTGCAGCTCTTCGTTGAAATCATGGCTCGCCAGGCGTCGTCGTTCCGTGACGATGTCCGGAACGCGTCGATATTTCAGTGGAACGCCAGAGGTCTAAAGTCGCGTATGTCGGACTTTCGACAGTTTGTTTTTACGAATCACTTCCCCATTATCGTCATCTGCGAGCCCCTGACAACTCATATCAGGCTGTCAGGGTATGAGTGTTTCGTATCCGCCACGCATGGAGAATGCAGCAAGGTCATCGTTTTCATGCGTCGTGACCTTACGTATGTTCACCATCCGGTGCCACCCGACTATGGAAACGAATATGTGTGTGTAACAGTGAAGAGACGCAAGCTCACTTTCACAGTTGTCGGAGCCTACATATCGCCCTCCAGCCGACTAGACTGCGAGCGGTTACGCCGAATCCTGACAGCGACTCCTCAGCCATGGGTGATGACCGGAGATTTTAATGCTCACCACCATCTCTGGGGAAGCTCTAACACAAATTTGCGGGGCCGAAGATTAGTGACATTTGCTTCCGAACAAGAATTATGTTCGTTGAATGACGGCAGCCCCACCTTTCTGCGTGGAACTTCATATAGTAGCTGCTTGGATCTCACCTTTGTTTCACGCTCCTTCATGAGAAAAGTTAGGTGGTTCTCAGACATTGAAACGCGGGGAAGTGACCATCTCCCCACTTATCTTAGGATTGAAGGGCTAATGGACTTCAAGCCTGCTAGCAGCTCTCACCATATGGACTGGCCGACCTTCAAATCAATTATGGAAGACAAGTGCCGTGACGGCTTGACCTCTAGTCTTGAGGACACTATAAAGGGAGCCTTGCAGGCTGCTACACACTCCCTTTCAAAAACACCTACACGCGCTCAATATGACATCGAGCTGGAAAAGCTCCGTGCAATTCGTCGCCGCGCAGAGCGTAGGTACAGGCGTACAAAGTCTGTACATGACGTGAGGTTGGCCAGAAGGACTCAAAAGAAAATTCATCGTCGTTTAGACAAACTCGCATCGCAAAGGTGGAGATCTTTTTGCGAATCTTTGGACCCAAGAAAACCTCTGTCTCTGATATGGAGAACTGTTCGCGGCCTCCGTGGGACCCCTCAATAGCGTCACCCTTTCAGGTCTTTGTCCCTTCACCAACAGTGCAGCGAGATAGACATCGCAGACAGTTTCTGCAGGGGGATCGCTGGAACCTTTACAAGCTCCGCTGGGACTTTGATGCCCGACCACCTACCCACATCACGCGACCCCCGCATGGACTGCCCTTTTACTATGGGTGAACTCGAAGCTGCACTTGCTTTGTGCAAGCGTTCGTCATCGCCAGGACCAGACGATATAACCTACCGTGCCTTACGTAACCTAGGGGAAGAGGCTCGGAAGGTGCTGCTCCTCTTATACAACAGCTCGTGGGAGACGGGCATGGTTCCCAAGGAATGGAAGACGAGTCGCATAATTCCATTGCTTAAGCCTGGGAAGTCGCCTTTAGACATTGCATCATATCGACCAATTGCACTTGCAAGCTGCGTTGGAAAACTAATGGAGAGAATGATTCTAGCACGGCTGGAATGGTACCTTGAACACTACCAGATATACCCAGACGCGATGTCCGGGTTCAGGCGTGGTCGCTCCTCCATAGACAACGTGATTGACCTGGTGACATATGTCGAGCACGAGAAGTCCCGCAAACGATTATCTGCTGCCATGTTTCTAGATGTTAAGGGAGCATACGACAGCGTAACACACGAAGCAATTTTGAGCACGTTAGAAGCAGTCGGACTTGGTGGCAAGCCCTATTTGTGGATCAGTAGCTACCTAGAGCAGCGATCATTTTACATACTTACAGAGGATGGCCCAACCTCTCAACATTACAGTAGCCGTGGAGTTCCCCAGGGCGGAGTACTGAGCCCAACTCTCTTCAATCTAACGCTCATTGGACTCGCCGGCATCCTTCCTGGCACCGTTCGGCTCTCCATCTATGCCGACGACATTTGCATATGGGCATCGGCTGTGACACGACTTCAGCTTCGTGCGCGGCTTCAGAAGGCAGGTTCCTTGACATCATCCTACCTCCGTGAGCAAGGTCTGCAGCTAGCCTGTGAAAAGTGTGCTGTGGTGGCATTTACCAGGAAACTAATGTCGCCATACGTCATAACCCTCGACGGGCAGGTGATCCCCTATAGCAAAAGTCACCGATTTTTGGGAGTGATTGTTGACAGAAATCTGTCCTGGACACCCCATGTGAACTATGTGAGGAAACGGTTGACAGGAATCTGTCACATGTTTAGATTCCTAGCAGGAAAGACCTGGGGAGTGTCAATTACATCTATGCTACAGCTGTACCGAGTCCTTTTCATTGGATTCCTGCGGTACAGCCTACCAGTGATCGCGAACACCTGCAAAACTAACTTGAATACACTCCAAGGCATCCAAGCCCAAGCCCTGAAAATATGCCTTGGTCTGCCAAAGAGCGCGTCGTCGACAGACGTTATAGCAATCGCTCGCGATCACAATGTCATAACGCATGTAACCATTGAAACAATGCGTGTGCACGTAAGACACTGTGCCCGGACCCCTAATCACCACCTCGCAGGTCTTCCAGTGGAACGACCCCGCACAACGTTCAGTTCAAAGGTCCTCGCCCACCGTGCCTCTCTTTCGTCAGGGTATGCACCTACAACAAAGGCTTCAATTCCTCCATGGTGTGTGAACCATCCTCAAGTTTGCCTCAACATCCCTGGTATTCTGAGAAAGTCGGACTTACCACCATATGCACTCAAACAACTAAGCATGTTACACATGTATGCGAAGTACAGGGGCTGCACAGAAGTTTATACCGACAACTCAACCACATCAACCAGTTCCGGTGGTGCTATAGTTATCCCAAGAATGGGAGTCACCCAGCACTTCAAAACTTCCCACGTCACCACATCTACAGCTGCAGAGCTCGCGGCTCTCCGCGGAGCGCTTCATATTATACACGCTGAGAGTCCTGCAAAGTGGGCAATCTTCTGTGATTCAAGATCAGCTCTACAAAGTATACAGTCGTTTCTTCGACACGTGGAGCAAAACCACCTTACATACGAAATCGCGGTACTTGTGCAAAATTTACAAGAAAAAGGACATGAGATATATTTTCAATGGATACCAGGCCATTGCGGTATCAGTGGAAATGACTCCGCAGATAAGGCAGCTCGGACATCAGGCGATGAAGACCGCTGTGTTCCCATTCCGCTCTCAAGGACCGACGCTGCAAGACAACTTCGCACTCTTGCGCGAACCATGTCCTTAACTGAGTGGAATACCCCATACACGAGGCGCACCAGACTGCACCGGCTAAACCCATCGCTGCAACTCGGACCTCCGGCTGGTTTGCACCGACGTGAGGCTTCGCTTCTTTGCCGATTGTGGTTGGGAGTGGCCTTTACGAACGCTTACTCTGCGCTGATTGGAATGGCTGATAGTCCTGCGTGTGCTGTCTGCGGATGCGCAGAGACCGTAGATCACTTGTTGTGCCACTGCCCACAATTTGAGTAACATCGACTGCCTATGACCGAGTCCTTCACAAAGCTCGACGATCGTCCACTTTGTGAACAGACAATCTTAGAATACCGTCCTCACGGTCCAACGGCTCAGAAAGCAATGAAAGCGCTTTTGGCCTTTCTAAAAGCATCTGGCCTAGCCGAGCGCCTATGATATTGTATAGGACTGCCCTGTAGGCATTCCCCCTCTCTCCTTCTCTTTACTTTTATTCCCCTTTTCCCATCCCCCAGTGTAGGGTAGCAAACCGGACTCATGACTGGTTAACATCCCTGCCTTCCCTTCCTTATTTCTCTCTCTCTTTTTTTGAGTATCAGCATGAGCACCTGTTGCATCCACTCCTGTGGTTACCCCATCGATGAATGAGCGTAGAGCAATGTCATCACAAGTGGTGCGCAAGCAGCAACATGGCAGCCTCTATTCCATACAGCGCTGCTGGTGCAATGCAAGGAGGGATTACGCTAGTCTGCTCAAGCCCCACCTACTTCTTGGCTCCCCTACATCACTCGAACCAGCAACGCAATTCTTGCTGCTGCAGCTGTGCTGATTCCTGCTTCCTCCAAACATCATAATGGGTTCCCAAAGCCTTGCGTACTAATAGTGCCACTACTCCTTCATTGCCGCACATTTCTCTGCATTTCACTTTATTACCAAGGTACTAGGGACACTACTGCAGCTTTCCATGCCTCTGTTTTCTTATTAGCTGTCGTGGCACTCATGTTCACCTTTTTTCTACCACGACGTATGCACACATGTGAGTTGGCTCCCACATCTTCGCATTCAGTCACCCGGGTCTCTCGTTGCACAGTTTTGCATTCCTTTTGTTGTTGTTTTGTGGGTGGCTGCACCGTCACTGCCGAAAAGATGTCAGATGATGTTCTGGTGGAAAGTGCCCAATACCACAATGATGATGATGAGGGCTGATTCGAGCTGTGACTTCCACACATTTTATTTCATGGTTTTACGTTCCAAACCACATATGATCACGAGAGATGCTGCAGTGAAGGGCTATGCAAATTTCGACCACACGAGGTCCTTTAACATGCACTAACATCACACAGTACACAGGCCTCAACATTTCGCCTCCACTGAAATGCAGCCGTCACGACCGAGATTCGATTCCGCTACATTCGGATCAGCAGCAGAGTAATACAGCCACTAGGCCGCTATGGCGTGTGACCTCCACATTTTTACCATGAAATATGTGTTCTGATTTAGCTCTACCACCGGTTGCCCCAGCGCCATTCACGTGTGTTGTTCTCGAATTTCTCTGCTGCAACTCCCTATAATGAAAACCTCTCTCTATAACAAAACTTTTCAAGAATTTTCAAGTTTGTTATATCCAGGTTTGACTGCACATCTGTGCCCACTTACTGTATTATATGCTTGCAGGATTTCAGTTTTGTGTAACGCTTCATTGTATGTTGGCTCATTAATTTGTTTCTAACTACAATGCAATGTCATACAAGGAAATGTCAGCAATCATGCTTGAGAGTAGTGTGGTATCATAAGCATGGGTTATACAAAAAAAAGGGTTTTGTTTGAACAGAACACTGTTCCAAGCTGGAAACCAAACCCAGGGCTGTAATTACACCAGGCAGTCACTCTAATTATTCAGCCAGCAAGAAAAGCTATGAAATGATACAGTGATGCAAATTGACGGGACCCTGAAACAGTTTTGGCAAGTTAGTACAACTGCATTGCACCAATAGGGCAAGTCCTTTTGTTCACTAACAGGCCAATATTGGCACTCTGCATTAAGTGTGTCATTTACTAGAAGGTTTTAAAATGCAAAGTTTAAATTGCAAGGTTTAAATGTGCAAGACTGAAATGTGCAATTGATGCGACTCAAGCCTTTAAAAAGCTTTCAAGTGCCCATGCCCATAGGCTGTGCTATGGGCAGGCAATGACTGGCTTTCCCTGTCATAAGCACCGAAGGGTCAGCCAATGATATGGCCATGGCCAGACATTGTCTGCTCTGGTATCACTATGGTTAGTTTGTTTGAGAGGTGCTTTTTTTGTTCCACAAGCTACACTGGTTTACGAGTACTGCACGCCAGCCAAGGCGGCGGGGTGTGGTTAACTGGCTGACTACCCATCGTGTTACTGGCTGGATCTGCAGCCAAAATTACCATGTACTGCTCGTTCACCATGCACACTTTTTTTTTTTGCTGCTGAGTGTTCAACAGTGTTGCCGGCTTTCCAGTTTTGCAGCAATGTGTGCAAGGCAGATGCTAAACAGAAACAGATAACCATCGTCATTGCAATGGAATAGACCACAGCTACCACAAATGTTGCTGTGCCCATTGCCAAGTCACATGGCGCTGATGTCACAAGTTATTTTTATGGATTTTATAAAATGTCACCATCTCATTGCTCACCCCAAAAAACGTTTTCGTAAAATTTACCCCGCATAATATAAATGCATCCGCAGCTTTACCTCAATCTTTTGTAAAAGGAAGTGCAATCATTGCATGGCAAACAGTCTTAGCTGCATGTGTTCTCACTGTCAATTTACCATGATCTAGAATTTCTCACTACAGTCAACTCCCGATAATTCGAAGTCGCTTAATTGGAATTTTCGGTTAACTGGAAGTGAAGTCGGGGTCCCGTCAGTTTTGCATGCAAGCCAATAGAAAAAAATGCTCGGTAATTCGAAGTTAGAAGTCTAAGGTGTCGGTAAATTAGAATTTTTTTCTCAATCTTATAGATCAAGATGATCGTAATGTTTGAGAAATTCCATATTATTAAAGTGAAAAACAGCCTTGCGAGCTGAATTTACATCGCTAGCATCGCAGCTGACTACAGCGCCGTAGCTCATGAAGCGTCAATGTTAGGTACTGGCGGCATCGGCATTGCAGCTGATGACAGCGCCGAAAATGATGAGGCGGCAGGCTTAGCCCATCCGTCCAGCGCAATCGCAGCCTTGCATGGTCGCGTTGACGTACTAGGTCTATCTATGTTTCCTCGAGTGTTAGTAGTGAATCGGCCCGCCGGCATCGTTGCAGTCGCGGTAATGGCAACTCGCGGACGTTATCGTACGCTTGACTTGGCGACGAAAGTTAAGATTTCGAAGGCAGTTGACGACGGAGGCAACGGAGGCATCGCCAAGCGGCACATCGCACGGAAGAACGGAATCAAGCGCTCTTTCGAACACCATTAACAAGCGCTCGACACTCGAAGCATTTGAGAACAACCAATTTAAAATGTCATGCATGAGAATGCGCACTGGTGCCCACCCGGAGTTAGAGCAAGCGTTGCTCATTTTCGATTAGGGAGGCCCGGAGCAACCAACTTCGGCTCAGTGGCGATATTGTAGCAGCCAAAGCCTTATCGCTTGCGGCGATATCAGACATTAAAAAGCACCTTCTCGAACGGATGCTTTTGTGCATGGACAACTCCACGCAGTGCGAGGTGAGCCGCTTCAGTGCTATCCCCATGCTAGCGCGAGCATGGGGTTGCGTTAAAGAGGAGACGATCGCGAACTGCTCCAGGACCTGCGGTTTTAGTGCAAGTGCCTCGAGAGATGGAGGTGGTTCGTCTTCTCCAGCGGAGGAAGCGCACACAACCGAACTTGACGACAATAGTCTTCGACCAGCTCGCCCCTTTCGGAGAATACGTTGCCGTTGACAGTCAAGTTGAAACGTGTGGTGCGCTGACGGACACCGAAATACTCGGGATCGTTCGGCCCAACAAGGCTGCTGACGAAAGTTACTTGGACGACGATGTTTCAGGCGAGCCGCAACCTACAGCTGCTGATGTAGCTGTGGGGCTTGCCCTCGCGCAGCGGTTTTTTGCTGCAGAGAGCAACAGCACTCGGCCACGTCTAAAGTCTGCAAAACTTGCTCTCCGTGGCAAGATGCCGCAAGCAGATTCCTTTTCCAAATGAATTAATGAAAATGTCCGTTTTTGCCCGATTTGGTTAATTGGAAGTTCGGTTAATTCGAAGTTTTTCGCGGTCCCCGTCAACTTCGTATTAACGGGAGTCGACTGTATAAGGATTGACTCTATTTACACGGTATCAACACAGTCAGGCGCGACTGGCACCACCAAGTCATTTTTTGGCATACCTGACTGTGAATACTTGCACTGGCAAATTGTACAAACCCAACGATACACTGTACTCCACATCTCTTCATAAACGGGTTGGTCATACCAGCCACACGAGCTCGTGACGTGAAACTCGCGATGTCACCTGGGATACGAGACGTGACTCCCACAGGTCTATAAGGACCGTAAGGTCTATGACAAGGCAAAAGGACTTGAAAACAAAAGCAGCACGAGCGAGGTAACAGCAAGTTCTAGCGAGATGCTCACTTGCATCCAAAACACATGTGCAGTAAAGGACTCACTCTTTGATGGTCTGGTCGAGGCTGTCAATGTTCTCCATGCTCCCCTCGATGGTCCGCTTGGTCAGGCGCACGCTCATAGACTCGATGCACACGTTATCTGCCATGTTGTGCAAGTTAATTGTCAAGGTCAAGCCATGCAGTACAAAAAGTAATACCTACACAATTATACTCAAACATGCAAACACAAATTAAAGATCAAGTGATAGTGGACACTGCAACTTTACCACATTTCGCTTTAGCAGTTTGACTGCCTTTTGTCATATCTGCTGTCAGCATCAACATCCTGCAGTGATCAATGGCTTGCATAAAAGAAATGAGGCATAGCTCACAGGCAAATCGCCTTCAACATGCATCAGCGTACAGCTGAATTCTGGCCACACGCCATATGCTATCAGCAACACTAACAAGTAGCACAGCATGAATCATGTGAGAAATTCATTATTCTAGATTTGTTTTTCACTTTTCATTTCTTTTACTTCTTGAAGTAGTTATGCAATACTATTTGATTATGTTTCAATATGCAGTTTCAATGTTTGCATTAACGGGTGCGACTATTGCGGATGAACAATTCACATTCGCTTTCCCTGCAGTCTTCACTGAAAAGAAGGTTTGTAAAGTTTAATCATTAAAGAAGACACGGTTTTGCTGGAACATCCAATGAATGTGATAGAAATAAAATGCGATATTAAGTGTGGCATTATCTCAAGTATGACTAGCAGCTTTAGGAGCAATATTGAGGTGTAATATACCAGGCATTTCAGTTGATCTGCACCACGCTTTTAACTCTTTCGTTACCGCGTGAAAATGGCCGTTTTTTATAGGTGTGCGGAAAAAATTTTTTACTAGTGCAAGTAATGCTCTAGGTTACATTGCAGCACACCAAATTGTGCATAATGAAATGCTCTTTATAAGTAACATAAGTTTGAAAGAAAAAGAAAATATTACACAACTTGAAAAAAATATTAACTCTACTATTTTTGTAGGAATTTGAGAAAAACAATACAAAGAAAACACAAATATCTACAAAAATATTACGAACAAAGAAAATTCAAAATATACATTTCGAAGGTAAATCATCCAGGAATATTCTAAAAGAAAACTAAACAATCCACATAAGCCCGTTTTACACACAGATAAAAGAAACTGAAACTGCTTCACCGCTCGTGCCATGAGGTGAAGCACAGGTGTGCACCACACCTTTCACAAAAGAACTTTTTTTTCAACTTTGCGTTCCTTGTAGCACTCGCGGTAGTTTTTTTTTCTTTTCGGCATAGTTTTGGTGAATGCGCGGGACGTGCACAATGCTCATATAAATGAGCAGTCCAATGAAATTCACGAGTTACTCCGGAGTCAGCTGTTTCCACGAGCCGTCTCCTTCAGCATAGGAAGCTCGAAGATATGCATCCAAGTATATTTGCGTTTTCACAGATGGTTCTGGTCACCGCCGCTGTGAAGGACAGGAAAAAAAAATCGCGCGATGTCGTGAAACGCTTTGCGCTACTCCGGTGTGCCAGGCCGAGATGCGCACCGGGCGGCCTTACTGGTGAGAATTGAAGCTTTTTCGCTGCCGGCGGCAGCACATCCTGTCCAAGCGCTGCGCGTACCCTGCAGATAACGAGGATATCTCAAAGGGCGTGCACTCAGATCGGCAGATAAGCGCTCCTGACGGACGAGACCGCCCAAGGCCGAAAACGAAACTTGCCGGTGAACAGCTGAGGATGACCCGGGCTAGCTCGAAGTGCCGTCGCTTTCAGAGCTTGAATATGAGCTGGTGTCGTCTTCGGAATCGTAGCTCGACTCATCTTCACTAAATCCGTGTGTGGGTTCAGCATACTTCCGAGCGGATCGTTTTTGCCGCGACACAGTCCCGCGGGACGCCCTCGCTACGGGAGCGGCGGAGAGTTTGCCGAGCGCACCGACGCTAACGCCGGATGCGCCCCTCTAGCGTAGATAAAGAGAAGCGAAACCGAAACTGCTGCAAACTCGCTGAAAAGGCCAGATCAACAAGTTAGACACGCGACGGACCTTCAGAAACGAGCTGTATTTGATTAAAATTGTCCAAACTCGGAACCAAAGCTCGCTGGTGAATAGCTGGTGTCATTTTCACGTAATTATCGCGGCCAAACATTATTTCCTTGCAAAACTGACGACACTATTTGATAATTGACTTCTTAGGAATCGTTTGATAACAAAATGTTGATAATAATGGAGCACAAACTCGAGCAGCGTGCTTTTTTCTCATGTGTGGCGGCCACGCCCCCTTTTCCAGCAACACACGCACATTACTTCGCGAAAAACTCCGTCAAAAATCGCGATGTCGTCAGAGCGGGAAAATTTGAACGGATTGTTGAAGAGCAGTCCCCAAACTAAACGCGAAATGCCGCTGTATGCGCGGGAAACGTTTTTAACGCGTCGAAATCGGCAGTTTTAATCATCGATCACCGGTGATCGATTTGAATAGGCGTGGTAACGAAAGAGTTAAAATAATCTACATGTGCATTCCGAGGATACAACCAACTTTAATGTTAACTGCAGGGTGGTGCGAATATTCAAAATTCCAAATAATTTTCTAATAGTGTTTGCTATTCAATTCAATTGGCATGTAACCTTTACTATTCAAACTATTTGAAGTTGGTAATTAAGGAAAAAATGTGCTGTCCTTTACAATTTGAACTATTCAAAGTTGGCAATTAAGGGAAAAAATATGCTGTCGCGTGACAAGTGGCCCATTCCTGCATGTACTATGCTTCGCCGCATAACACCCATGTACTGCAGTGAAACACGTGCACGGCGGTTGAGCTAACACATGTACTACGGCGAAGCCAACACTCATGCAATGAGGCAAAGTTAATACTCCTGTTTTGTGGCAAAGCTAACATCTGTGTACTGCGGCGAAGCTAATACCCGTGTACCGCGGTGAAGTTAGCGGAGCTTTCTGTCGCACACTTCTCTGTTCGACTGTCCTTCAGGACTTTGGAACAACGGTGTGGGAACACACTAGTCGTTCAATAAACATTTTTGCCCATGTTTAGCAGGACAATTCTCCATAGCTTAATGTGGTATTATTAAGAAAATATATGAAAATTATTTGAAGGACATTCGATTCAATTTAAACTTGAATATATATATTCAAATGTGTGTTCCACTCAAGATTCTGCCACTCACATAGTTCTAATTAACTGTCATCTTGGCCATCTCACATGACTTTAATCTTCAGGTAATTAATTAGTAATAAAGTATTAGCTAATCCTTAAATTGTTACATTAAATGCAAAACATTCAATTGACAAGTTGCAGAGCATGTTAATGCCCACATAATGTGTTTCCAAAAACAGAGCTGCAATGGTTTTGCACTTTTTCAGGCGTCTAAAGAAAGTGCACAAGACTTCAAGAAGTACCATGTGACTAGGTGCTTGTGCACTGCGACATCAGCGCCATCAAACATGCTGTAAACACTTAATAATGCACACATACAGGTGGTACTGAAAGAAAATGGGGAAATGGTCAGGGGCGACCACATCACTCACCTCATCGGCTTGTTCATACCTGCAGTCAGCATGAATTATTGATGGCCATACATACTGTGTAGCTTTGTTTTTCAAATGCTTTCAAAGACACAACAAATTAACACTTCTTGAAACCTACACAAACTTGAAAATGTAGTTTTTTGCATGAAATCTGCACTATTGGTGGGACTGCTTTGTTAGTGGGAATGAATTATGTGCAGCTGTTTGAAGGCACACCACAAATGAACAAATGTAGGCAACCCACCAATATTGTGTGCCTCGTCAAATATGACGACAGCGTTGCGGCTCATCTCTTTGGAGACCACCTCGGCAATCTTGGGGTCCAGCAGGTAGTGGTAGCTGTAGACCACCACCTTGGCATGCAGCACCTACAGGAGACACCACAGACATGCCTGTACGGATGGTCTGTCTTACGATTTCTGTCTGCAATACTTAGAGCAGAATAATATCTAAGCTTGATATCATTATAGTAACTGTACATTTCTTGTGGTTCAGAGACGCACTGCTAGTCATAAACACATTACCACAGGCATACACATAATTTAAGTTTTGCTTAAAGGGCAACTCCGGCAATTTTTCAGTGTCCACTGATCATAATGAAATTTTCAATATACAGTAAAACCTCGTTATAACGAAGTTGAAGGGGGAGCAGTAATTACTTCGTTATAACCATTAGTTCGTTATAACCAATATAAATTTAATCTATAGGAATTTCAAGGGGAATTGCAATTGCTTCGTTATATCCGATAATTTATTATATCCGGGTTCGTTATAACGAGGTTTTACTGTACATTCTCCATGGTACCCCAATAATATTCGCAGGCTCACAGTTTAGAAGTCATTTAGTTTCCCTGAAACTGAAATTTATGGTGTTTTAGCAGTTTTTCATGGTGCCACCCTGTCTTTCACGTCATTACCTTTAACGCTGCCTACCCGAGTAAGCAGGCGGTCAAGAGCAAATCGGTGATAATCTAGCACTCAAATTGTTGCTGTCAAGTTCACAAAACAATTAAGAAACAATTAATCAGATTAGACCAGTATGGCATTATTTGAGAACGCTATTGTCTATGATTTCACCAACGCAGGTTCAATATTAGAAAAGAAAACTAAGTTTATTGGCTAAAGTATCATATTTAAATTTTAAGCCGAAACCTCAGCACTCAAATGTAAGCGTGATGTCATATATTTCAAAGTACTTTCTTCGTTTCAGCCCCATTGGCTCAATGAAGTTTCAAGAAACTTGCTATGTTAGGTCTCTGTCAACTCTAGAACACAATGTCATTGATTCTGAGTGAAAAATAAATTTGTGCTGCACGAAAGGTGCCTTCAAAATTTATGATGTCACCGCAAGTTGGTGCAAAAACATGAAGGCAGCGCTGATTTTCCTTTTGTGCATTTTCTCGCTTACTAAGCGTTCTGTTGCACCAAGAGTGGTGCTGTTGGTATTGTGAAACGGTAATTTATTAATAGACCGAAAAATCATTTTGCTCTTTAGTGTCTCTTTAATATATCGTTGGATGACATCACCACTGATTTTTCTCACACCAGCTCCATATTTCTGATGGTGGGGAGGCTGTGATGTCATTGCGCACACTGTATGAAGTGCCTACCTGCTTTGGTTTTGGTTTGAGCATGTCGTCATGTGGTTATTATGAAATTATTGGTAAGCTTCTGAGCAAGCTGAACCATATGCCTGCTAAAGAACTGTCAGTACTACAGTAAAATCTCATTATAACGAAGTTGACGGGGGAGCGGTAATTACTTCGTTATAACCAATATCAATTTCATGTATAGGAATTTCGAGGGGAATTGCGATTTCTTCGTTATATCCGATAGTTCATTATATCCGGCTTCGTTATAACGAGGTTTTACTGTATTGGAAAACAGCGATACCAGAATATAAAAAAAGAGCCTGATTTCCCCTTTAGATACTGAAAGCAGCATAGTAGTGATGAAATGGATAATATGCAAGCAAAAACAAACTTCATTACTAGAGTACAGTTAAACCTCGATATAAAAAAACCTGTAAAATTGGCAATTACTTCGCTATATTGAAATTCGACCTTTGATGCTATTTATTAAAATAGACAGATAGATAGCTACATAAATAGATGCAGCCAAAGTTGCTCAAGTTAGCCAGGAAATGCTTCGCATTTAAGAAAAATCAAATCGTGCACCGGACCGTGGGTCGGGTGGCACAAAATATGGAATCACGTCGCTTGTAGAGTGCGAAAAGTGTGCAATATGATGCCCCAGGCTGTTATGGTTGTTCTCATGTATGCTTTCTGCACCCTTTGCTCTGGTGGTGAGGAGGCAAGCATTTAGATTTCCCCTTGGCCCCCAATGACGAGTGGGCACCGCCCTGCGTAGGTGGCTGCTTATCATGCAACGCACAATTTCAAAGATGCATTCTCACAAACACGTGCAATTTGGCCATCCAACTACGCCGGCACTAGCAGAAGTTTCAATTTGTCAGCTTGGTCTTCCTCTACAGCAGCAATGAAAGTTCGTTATATCAAAATCGTGGATAAAAATGGTTCATTATACAGGTGTCTAGAATGTATGGTCTTTATGGCCATTAAGTTGTAAAAAAGCCAAGTACTTCGTTATAGCGAGAATTTCATTATAACAAAGTTCATTATACTGAGGTTTAACTGTATATCCAGAACAACATGAATGCTAGCTCTATTTTTGTTTTTCTGATGTGATACAACCACAGGAGGGCAATGAGCAACAAAGCACAGCTGGACCAACAATCTTAGGGTCAGCTTTGTACACATACGGTAGACTCGCGATAATTCATACCCAGATGATAACTCAAAGCCTAAATTAATGCAAACGAATTTGAAAATTTTAATTTGCCCACTGTTTTGCATGTAGCTAAAGGCCACCTAATGCAAAATGCACCATGTGGTTAACTATGTTAACTGATACCTTTTGCTCATCCATACCAGAAACATTGGTAACCTTTGCTTGCCATAGGCGAATGTTTGTGCTCAGATATTTCTAAGACAGACAAAAATAAAGCTGCCTTCCTGCCCCCACTTGTGAAAACATCAAAACTGCAAGAGAAGGAAAAGGAAACTGAGATGGCGTCAACACATGCGATAATGAGCCTTCACAGCTTTTCATAATTATGTGTTGCACTGGGTCACACTTCCGCTTGCATGCGATAAGGCAGAAAAAATTCCAGGGCATCCTCAAGTTTAAACTACTGGGAGCCTGATATAAGCAATGCTTACAGAATGGACGACACCTATATGGGGGTATGGAATGCACACCCTTTAATTTTTCAGTTTGTGTTACATCGGCATAACACCGGCTTGCGCATCTGCGTCAAGACTACACAACAAGATTACCGGCCAGACTCATGTCGATGTGCCACGGTTACCTTGGGCAACTGCGCATACATGTAGCTATGCAACTAAACCTCGATATAAAGAAGTGTGAAAAACTGGCAATTTAATTCATTATCCCAGAACATTGCTAAATTAAACTCAATCTTTCATGCAAAATGTTTTCACCAAATTACTATTTTTGTACATGGAGGTGTTGTAGGAATGCTTGAACAATTGTGCAGTGCAAAAAAAAAATGCCAGAGAGGGCGTTTCAAGGACCCACGACAGCTAAGCTTTTGTTGGTGGCTTTTGTGTCGCAATGAGTAAGATTAAATTCTTTAATGTGAGTCCCTGATCAGGGTGGTTCCCTGATCAGTTTGCATTTGCAGTTAAACTTCTCTGTCAACCCTAGAACACAATATAATGAAACTTTTGCGCACACAACACGATGCCACAACAAAGAAGTACACAAGGATTAGCGCTAGTCCTTGTGTACTTCTTTGTTGTGGCATCGTGTTGTGTGCGCAAAAGTTTCATTATGCAGCCAAACCAACTAGCCCGCCTTGCCGTGTTAATGTAGAACACAATGTCATTGATCCTGAGTGAAAAATAAATTTGTGCTCCACGAAAGGTGCCTTCAAAATTTATGATGTCACCGCAAGTTGGTGCAAAAACATGAAGGCAGCGTTGCCACCGGTATTTTCCTTTTGTGCATTTTCTCGCTTACTAAGCGTTCTGTTGCACCAAGAGTGGTGCTGTTGGTATTGTGAAACGGTAATTTATTAATAGACCGAAAAATCATTTTGCTCTTTAGTGTCTCTTTAATACATCGTTGGATGACATCACCACTGATTTTCCTCACACCAGCTCCATATTTCTGATGGTGGGGAGGCTGTGATGTCATTGCGCACACTGTATGAAGTGCCTACCTGCTTTGGTTTTCGTTTGAGCATGTCGTCATGTGGTTATTATGAAATTATTGGTAAGCTTCTGAGCAAGCTGAACCACATGCCTGCTAAAGAACTGTCAGCACTATTGGAAAACAGCGATACCAGAATATGATGAAAAAAAAAACAGCCTGATTTCCCCTTTAGATACTGAAAGCAGCGTAGTAGTGATGAAATGGATAATATGCAAGCAAAAACAAACTTCATTACTAGAGTACAGTTAAACCTCGATATAAAAAAAACCTGTAAAATTGGCAATTACTTCGCTGTATTGAAATTCGGCCTTTGATGCTATTTATTAAAATAGACAGATAGATAGCTACATAAACAGATGCAGTCAAAGTTGCTCAAGTTAGCCAGGAAATGCTTCGCATTTAAGAACCGTGGGTCGGGTGGCACAAAATATGGAATCACGTCACTTGTAGAGTGCGAAAAGTGCGCAATATGATGCCCCAGGCTGTTATGGTTGTTCTCATGTATGCTTTCCGCACCCTTTGCTCTGGTGGTGAGGAGGCAAGCATTTAGATTTCCCCTTGGCCCCCAATGACGAGCGGGCACAGCACTACGTTGGTGGCTGCTTGTCGTGCAACGCACAATTTCAAAGATGCATTCTCACAAACACGTGCAATTTGGCCATCCAACTACACCGGCACTAGCAGAAGTTTCAATTTGTCAGCTTGGTCTTCCTCTACAGCAGTAATGAAAGTTCGTTATATCAAAATCGTGGATAAAAATGGTTCATTATACAGGTGTCTAGAATGTATGGTCTTTATGGCCATTAAGTTGTAAAAAGAGAAGTACTTCGTTATAGCGAGAATTTCATTATAACAAAGTTCATTATACTGAGGTTTAACTGTATATCCAGAACAACATGAATGCTAGCTCTATTTTTGTTTTTCTGATGTGATACAACCACAGGAGGGCAATGAGCAACAAAGCACAGCTGGACCAACAATCTTAGGGTCAGCTTTGTACACATACGGTAGACTCGCGATAATTCATACTCAGATGATAACCCAAAGCCTAAATTAATGCAAACGAATTTGAAAATTTTAATTTGCCCACTGTTTTGCATGTAGCTAAAGGCCACCTAATGCAAAATGCACCATGTGGTTAACTATGTTAACTGATACCTTTTGCTCATCCATACCAGAAACATTGGTAACCTTTGCTTGCCATAGGCGAATGTTTGTGCTCGGATATTTCTAAGACAGACAAAAATAAAGCCGCCTTCCTGCCCCCACTTGTGAAAACATCAAAACTGCAAGAGAAGGAAAAGGAAACTGAGATGGCATCAACACATGCGATAATTAGCCATCACAGCTTTTCATAATTATGTGTTGCACTGGGTCACACTTCCGCTTGCATGCGATAAGGCAGAAAAAATTCCAGGGCATCCTCAAGTTTAAACTACTGGGAGCCTGATATAAGCAATGCTTACAGAATGAACGACACCTATTCGGGGGTATGTAATGCATACCCTTTAATTTTTCAGTTTGTGTTACATCGGCATAACACTGGCTTGCGCATTTGCGTCAAGACTACACAACAAGATTACCCGCCAGACTCATGTCGATGTGCCACGGTGACCTTGGGCAACTGCGCATACAAGTAGCTATGCAACTAAACCTCGATATAAAGAAGTGTGAAAAACTGGCAATATAATTCATTATCCCAGAACATTGCTAAATTAAGGGGGGACGTGGCAATGGGAATGCTCAATTTGGTCAAAATCTTTGATTTTCCAATTTATTTTTTTTCATGATCCTCGGACCTTCTTTTACCATGTGGTGGAATATTATAATGAAATACGCGGTAGTAGTAGGGAAAATGCCACTTTATCTATGTGTTGTCGTCCAAAACCACAAGAAAATCGGGCTTTTGAAAGTGCCGCCATCTTGGAATCATCATAAAAAGGAGAGATTGAACCTGAGGATAGTCACACCGTCGTGTTTCTCCACCAAAAAATACAACCAGCAAATGCGAGCAAGAACTTAGCTGCTCAAAGTTAACATTTGACTGCTTTCATCAACTAAAACTTTGAGCTCCGTTTTCTCAGCTTCCATTTTTTGAGCAGTTGCTGTCAGTCATCCCAGTGCCATTTCATAACTAATTAAGCTAAATTCATTCTGTTTTTTTCACTTAGATCCTGAAACGTTAGTGAGTGCCGTAAAGCTATTTATCTCTACCTGCACGTCACACAAACTTTTATAATTGTATTTATGCAAAGGTTGTTAGTTAGAAAATATGTCGAGGACATTTCAAAATTTTTTCTGTGCTCATTTGGACATAAAAAAAAATCAACGAACAGCTTTACGGCACACAGCGGGCCTTAGTATATATGCTTAATTAAAAATGGTACTGAAATTTTGTCTAATTAACCGATTAATTAGGGGGTGACTGTAAGGGTCTATAAAGTGATGTAACTCAGAAACTATGACAGATAGCTTAAAACCGACTTCACTTCAGACATCACCATAACAAACTACATTAGTGTGCCAAATTTCATCAATTTATACCCATAAATAACAAAGATATTTTTCATCGCCACGTCCCCCCTTAAACTCAATCTTTCATGCAAAATGTTTTCACCAAATTGCTATTTTTGTACATGGAGGTGTTGTAGGAATGCTTGAACAATTGTGCAGTGCAAAAAAAAAATGCCAGAGAGGGCGTTTCAAGGACCCACGACAGCTAAGCTTTTGTTGGTGGCTTTTGTGTCGCAATGAGTAAGATTAAATTCTTTAATAATGTGAGTCCCTGATCAGGGTGGTTCCCTGATCAGTTTGCATTTGCAGTTAAACTTCAGTAACAATTAGTTTCGCTTAGAATACATTTTATATCCCCCAGAACATCCGGAACAGCTTTTGCTGAGTTTGGTACCACGGGGAGCGAGCTATGTAATATCCACAAGCAAACAGCAACGTTCTTCTCACCGATTGGGATCGCTTGCAAGATACCAGCCTCATCAGCGACCTGCCCATTTCCCGGTAATCTATGTGCTGACAAACAGCCTTCTTCATGTTAGTGCAACATGAAAGCTATCAAAGTGAACACGTGTGCATTCGAACCTATCCTATGCACAAAGCGTAGCATGCAACAAAAAAACTGGGCTCACCGCTTGCCGTGCCATAAAGTAGGGACAAACCTGGTGCTCCCGACCATACTCCTTCAGGTCGTCCTGCATCAGTGTTTAAAGGGAATTAAAAGGGCACTAAAGTGAAAAGATGAGGTGGTTTAAAATGAATACTTATACAGTAAAACCTCGTTACAACGAAGTTGAAGGGGGAGTGGTAATTACTTTGTTATAACCATTAGTTCGTTATAACCAATATCAATTTCATATATAGGAATTTCAAGGGGAATTGCGATTGCTTCGTTATATCCGATAATTCGTTATATCCGTGTTCGTTATAACGAGGTTCTACTGTATTTCGAAAAACTCGAGTGTCATTAATTTCGACATTTTATGTTCAATATTAAAAGAGGAAATGAATGTCAAAGTTTTGGTTTTGAAATTCGCGCCAGAACTTCGGAACCTAATGACGTCGGAAGGCCGATTTCTTCTTTTCCCCATTCTCGCCAAATTAGCGCGATCAAATGCATTGAAACTCCCCATGTTAAGTCCCTGGCTCCCTTGGAACACAATGTAGGTCTTTCTTACCGATAAATAGTTACATAGGCCTTAGCGGACGCCATCAAACATCCGTGACGTCACGCTTTTCAGTACTGCAGCTTCAAAGCGGCGTCACCACCCGTATTTTCTTTTTGTGCGTTTCCTAGGTTACCAAGGGTCTTCTCCTCGCAACACTAGTGTTCTTGGTGCTATGAAAACGTGGCCTACTAGTACAAGAAAAAGTGTTTTTCACTTTAGAGTCCCTTAAAACTTACAGTTCAATGGTCTCACACATGCCTAACCTAGAGCAATCGATGAACAGATGGCTAAAAACGATATAGAACAGGGAACGTTGCTGGAGCCAACATGTCGACAAGTGGACTTCTCTTTGTCTGGACGTCAACTGCCAGCAGTCATGCACACTCATGCGCTGCTCATGTCTACAGGCACACAGACACTCAAACTCAGGGAAGTTACAGTAAAACCTCGTTAACCCGGATCTCACGGGACCGGCGAAAATGTCCGAGTTAACCGAATCCCGGATTATCGAATGGACCATGAAAACAAAAGGAAAATGTACTCGGCACAGACAAACCTTTATTTCTTGAAAAACTGCGTTATTTTTGTCTGCTTCGTCGTCGGAATTTGTGAAAGAACGATCTTCCTCAACCCCATCAGGTGGTAGTGCGCACGCTCGCTGTCATGAGAACCGACACAGAACTCCTCGAGAACCGCGAGGGCTTCGGCGGCCTCCTGCACGGTGCGATGTCGCGTCGGCTCATCTGGACTGTCATCATTGCTGGCTGCTGTGCCGCTTCACTCCGGTGGCGGTCGCCATCACCATGAAGCGCGACAGCGGCAGCAACGGCACAAGCACAGACGGAGAACGCAATGTGTACGAGCTCGCGTGTTCCCTGGCTCGCACGCTACGTACACAAAGAAACCAGCTGCGTAGGCATAGCAAGCCGTCCCGTCGTCCGTGTGCGTTCCGCTTTTAATAGACACTGGATGCACCGGCGGCCCAAGCGCTTCCGCCGGGTGGTGACTAGCGCCACCTAGCCACTTCCTCATTTCACTATCATCATGATCATATTCTGCTGCAGTCGTTCGTTCGGTTTCTCCAAAACTCCGGTTCCGCGGGTTCCACCGTCGGTTACGGCAAGCAGTGCTTGAGCCGCCGAGATCGCGCGACTAAAAGCATGGAGTCCCTCGATAGCCATCTCCGGAGTTCTCCGAGTTAACCGGTGCGCGGCTAAATCCTTCCAAATTAACGAGCATTTTACGCCATTGAAGTATATACAGTTTTGCCGGGACCGCGCCGTGAGTCCGAGTTAACCGAATTTCCGAGTTAACGAGATCCGGATAAACGAGGTTTTACTGTATATAGTAACACATCTTCACTAGATGGAACAGCTTAAGCAACTTCCTGCATTCCTTTCACCGCTACTGCAGTTTTACCAACTGTCGCTGCTCCTGCTAGCACTTCCTCGCATCTTATTCTACTGAAAATTTCATGTTACACATCAAACATATTCTTTGCCGGCTCTTTCTCCAAACACCAAAAATCAGCCTTTCACCTTACACAGTGGTGCTGCCGCGTTATATGTTCAGCATGGGAAACAAAATCCACAGTGCCGTGGCATGGCCCATACAAAGACATACAATTCAGTTAGTTGTTTTTCATTTTTCAGTCATTATAGTAAACGTTTTTGCCAGTGGGCGCTGAGGCCGGAGACTGACAATGACTCTGGCGTTACACATAACCGCATAATGACTCCCTGTCATTGGTTACTTAACATTGCAGTAACGATAATGCAACCATATATCTTTCTCAGAAATAAAGCCTGTTGTCTTGTTGGTCATCAGGGCATTGGTTAGGCTTAATGGTATAGTAAGCGTGGCTGTGGCAAAAATTCAAAGCTAGCAACTGCAGAACCCACAATAGAACAAATGCACACATATAACAGATTGTCGGTTGCAGCAAACTAAATGAAAAATAGCATTGCTATTAAACGGCATTACAATGCATTTATAACGAGTTATATCAGATATAGCAAAGGTGCTTCTGTGTCATACTGCATTTTTTATAACGAGGTTTAACTGTGGTGCACATGAAAGGAGGACTTCGTTATCAGCACTCCAAGCAGACAAGGTATGTGGCCATACGAAAGTTCCGAATATCAGTGAAAAAAATTTTGCAGCCCTTCCCCAATCATCAAGACGAAGGCAAGTGAGGCTTGGCGTGTGCATGCCTTTTTCTTTCTCTCTTTCCTTCTTTCTTTTACAGAAAATCCAAGGGATTCATATGGCTCAGGCATGTTCACATTATCTTTGTTGGCTGGGTGTGCACGTGTTAGGAGCACACAGCTGTCACTGCGCCTACTTCTTCATGCATATAACATGACACTTTAAAGTTCGCGTATGATGAACAAACAGTGGCCGAATCCCTTAGGGTGTTGGTCTCAGAACCCGGCAGCCGGTGGTTCGAATCTGCAGCTTGAGAAACAATTTTTATTTTTGTGTGGCTAAGGTTTTTCCGTACACTGATGCTGACAGGTTCCAAGAAGCCAACACCCCAAGTCGGGCAATACAAACTTCATTTGAAAACGTTGCACTTTCTTGCACTGAACCTCGTCAACGACAAGAACAAACTTACCACACCATAGATACCAGTGGGCAGGGGGATGTCTCGACCCTGGCTGTCGAAGTTCTGTGCAGTAAAGATAAAACAATCAATAGTAATTTGAGTTGGTTGACATCTGTACCCGTGCTCTTCAGAAAAATGCAAAGGCCAAAGGCAAAGGAAAAACAAAAGCAATTAGCACGTCCCGCTCGCATTTCCACTGATTACAGCTCAAGGAAAAATGTGCTGTTTCGTTACAACATATATCAAAGAAATTTATGAACTTGTTTTACACACCACAAACATACTGAGAGACAACTGATCGCGGCAAACCGATTAGATGAAGACAACATCGCTGTTATAACAATGAATACAGCCAAGGGTTAAGCACCATTAGCATTTGCAGGCTGCCACGAATACACACCTCAAAGAAGGAACAGCACTGGCTTTCTATGTCCGTGGCCTGTTGTCGCCGATACGAGGCCGTCAGGCTGAAGCACCGGCCATCAACTACACGGCCGTCCCGCTCCAGGCTCACCTGCAGAAACATGACAAATGTGCTTTAAAATAACTGTTTGGTTTACAAAGTTTGAAGTTAATTCAGGATGTTTAAGCACACCTAGACATCGGCGGAGAGAATTCACCTGACAACAGAAAAACGAAAAAAACAATGAATCCCCTCACCAGGCCCTTCACCAGGTCCGGCCATTTGGATGCATACTAAAAGTATTTTAGTACTAAAAAATTTTGTTATGCATACGATGCATACTAAAATGGGCCATGTCCCATGACAGGTGACCCCCTTCCCACATTTAGTATGCTTCACCGTGAAACAATAACTTAATGCAGTGAAGTCGGCTTAAAAAAATAGCTGTCCTGTGGTGAATGACATTGCAACAAAACAATGTAACTCTTGCATATACGAGTGTTCAAGGCCTGAAGACAATCCATAAATCTCTCAATAAACAGCCTCGATGCCACTGCAAAAAGAAAATAACAAAAGATTGCAGTACTCAAAACTTTCTGTCCTTGGTTGAGGTCCCCTAACAGCTTTCCACTAAACCCTCTTTTCTGCCTGCTGATGTGATAAAAAAGGAGGCACCCACATTTCTCTACGGCCTTCGTTATCTATGGTTCAGCATGTCACCGTTATCTCGACGAGGGACTCGTGATAACAGAGGTATCACACTGCAGCGCATACAAGGTTTGCTTCGCCGCCAGTAAAGTGGCATTATGCACTAAAGCATACTAAGTATGGGAAGAGGCAACTAGCTTTTGCTGATACTTTGCCCTGCACGGTTATGTATTTACATGCGCGCTATATTAAGTTGCACTGGTATGGTCATCGATGCCTACAGGTTTACCGGCTATAATTTACAGCTGTATATCCAACGTGACTGTGGCCATGAGAAGCAAGAAGCAAAAAACATGGGCGCTTTTTTTCTGTCCCCCCCCCCCAGCTCCTCCAATGCTTTGCCATTCTCCTGATATTCAAGGTCCCTATGTTGGCATGTATGCAATTGCGTAAATATAAACTGCATGCTAGCAAAGCATGGGCATTTATGCATCACAAAGTCTAACTTACTGCACAGTTTTCTGTTGGCTTGCCCATTTGGACTGTTGTTCTCTATGTCATCATCATCATCAGCCTGTCTACGCCCACTGCAGGGCAAAGGCCTCTCCCATGGATCTCCAATTATCCCTGTCCTGTGCTAACTGGGCCCAATTTATCCCCGCAAACTTCCTGATCTCATCTGCCCACCTAACTTTCTGCCGCCAATTTGCCACGCTTGCTTTCTCTAGGGATCCACTCTGTTACCCTTAATTTCCAACGGTTGTCTTGTCTTCGCATTACATGGCGCGCCCACGCCCATTTCTTCTTCTTAATTTCTATTAATATGTCCCTAACACACGTTTGCTCCCTAACCCTCTCCGCTCTCCCGTTGTCCCTGAAGGTTCCACGTACCATTTTCCGTTCCATTGCTTGCTAGGACGTCCTCAATTTAAGCTGAACACTCTTAGTTATCCTCCAAGTTTCTGCCCCGTAGGTGACTATCACTAAGATGCCGCTGTTATACACTTTCCTCTTCAGAGACAATGGTAAGCTACCATTCATTATCTGAGAATGCTTGCCGAATGCACTCCACCCCATTCTAATACTCCTAATTACCTCAGCCTCGTGATTCGGATCAGGGGTCACTACCTGGCCTAAGTAGACATATTCACTTACTACTTCCAGTGCCTCGCCATTTATGTCAAATTGCTGTGCTCGCCCAAGGCTACTGAACATTACTTTGGTTTACTGCATATTAATTTTCAGGCCCACTGTTATACTTTGCCTGTTAAGGTCAGTAATCATGCTTTGTAATTCATCTCCCGAGTTACTTAGCAAGGCAATGTCATCAGCAAATCGGAGGTTACTGAGGTATTCCCCATTAACCCTTACACCCACCTGTTCCCAATCCAGCCTTCTAATCCAGCCTTCTACATAGTTCTCTATGTAGAACAACACTATGGAAGTACATTTCTGCAAGGACGAAAATAACTTTCTGGGGGAGTTTTCCGGTATATTTCTGCCACAATTTAACAGGGAAGTGTGAAAAAAATATACAATCAAAGTTGTACACAAATATTAATATTTGTATTGCACCCAAAACTTTAATGCCATTCACACAGCCCTAGATAAATAAGATTTTTTTCCAGAGCTGTGTGAATAGAAATAAATTCAGTGCGAAGCAAATTCAAATATTTATGTTCAAGTGCAAATCGAATAGAGCAATTTTCGAATATTTTTTTTAATTACAAAATGTCAAATTATGAACAAATGTGCTGCTAATCATGGGCAAAAGATATTAAAGAACAGTCCAGTAGAAAACTCCGCAAGAGAAAGCTGAGCTAACTTCACTGCAGTACGTGAGTGTTATTTTCACTGCAGTACACAGGTGTTATGCGGCGAAGTGTATTACATGCGGGAATGGGCCACTTGTCACAAGACATAGCATATCTTTTCCCTTAATTACTAACTTCGAATAGTTTGACTAGTAATAGTTCAGTGTAAATTAAATCGAACAGAAAATGCTATTCGAAAATTTGCCCACCCCTAATTATTTTCCTTGTGCTGGTTACATTTCAGAGTGCGAGTAACAACAAAACAACATGGAGATTCCAATACTTGTGCCGTGGTTCACACATATGCAAGCCTGGAACATGAAACAAGTTACTATTGTGATCTCTGGTTATCACTGTCCAAATTATGTAATATAAAAATGCCCAGTACAAATGCAATACAATACCACAAAGTTAAAAACGTTAACAGTCAACAAAATTATGACAAGATGCGCTTAATGAACGAACAATGTGCGTTATGCCATCAACAATACATCGCTCCAAACCTGCAGAAATATGTGACAAATGACTTGAAGCAATCTCATAGCAGCCTGCAGACAGATGAAGACGAGGTTGAAACAAGACAAGAGGCTAGGCGTGAGGAAGACAATAAGGAGGAAATAAGGCAGAACAAAATGGTGTCCACATCGTGCAGCTACTAAGCACAGTTTCACTGTATAACTCAAATTATCATGCGCTGTAAAAAGACAGAGCATGTGTATACAGTAAAACCTCGTTATAACGAAGTTGAAGGTGGAGCAGCAATTACTTCGTTATAACCATTAGTTCGTTATAAGCGATATCAATTTCATCTGTAGGAATTTCAAGGGGAATTGCGATTAGTTCGTTATATCCGATAGTTCGTTATATCCGGGTTCGTTATAATGAGGTTCTACTGTAGACGGATGCCTTTTGAGAATTTTGAATGCACAAGGGGAAGTGAGAGTAAAGTCAACGAAAAGCCTGAACCACATGTTATGTAGCACAATGCCAATGTTTTCCTACAAACCTGCTTATATATCTAGTAGTTTGTCCCTCACCTGTGGGTGTATGCAGAGGTTCTTGCGTGACGTGAGGCACAGGCCCAGCAAACCCATATCCTCCCCAGTCTCCCGCTTATAGTGTTCGAGCAGACGACGAAGCTCCTCCACCACCTGCAGAAGGTCCACGATACCAGAATTGCACAACACTGACAGGCCTCTGTATATTGACAATTAGATGAAGAGGGAGAAGCACACATGCTTTGCCTTTCTAGAATGGGAGCTCTAGAATGGCAGCTCCTTCTAGAATTCTAGAATGGCAGCTCCTTTCTATCCGGTGATCCAGTTTTTACACTAGAAAGTTGCAAGCCCTAAATGCCGTGTATAAATGGCGTGCTGCTTATGCAGTAACAGTACCCGCTTCTGTGGCCGAGTGGTCCGAGGCGTATGACTGGGGACCGAGAGGACACACATTCGATTCCCCATATGGGATCGCCCGGCGAAAAAATTCTCGACAGGGTTCTTTTTCTGGGAGATTTTTATTGATACTACCCACCCGTATAAAGAAAGTGCAACAAAACATCCATGCAGCATGTGTGACTCTAACATTGTAATGCGTTGAAAAAGGGAAAGTCCATTTCGTAATAAAAAAAAAATAAAAAGCAAAACTGCACCTTCTCAATTTCGGGCAGGGTCCGTGAGCAGTACAGCAGCTTTGATACCATGGCAGGGTAGGCCTGAAATGAAGGCATGATATTACTGAGGCACACTAACCTGTGTGGAGCTAGTTCATTAATATTTGTGTTACTAGTTTCATTTCACTTCCCCTACAGTTCAGAATAACCTCAAATTGGCCTTTGGTTTCTGCTACACATGTTTATCGCTACAATAAAACACGGACGTACAATGAAGAGACGGCAGAGGCAGTACAGTTCAGTCCAGTAAATGCAAGTTAGTTGTGCCAACAGTAGCGTCATTGCAATGTATACAGTGGAACCTCACTGATATCGTACCATACGTGGCTTCTCCCAGCTCTCACACTTTGAAGTACTAGTTGTGTTACTTCAAACGAAATGATACAGACAGAAATATGGCACTTTAATCCATATGCGCTTACACCAGAACAGATTACATGACTGAGAGCGCCAGAGTCTCTACAGAGACAAATGACACAAATGATGGCAGGGTCAATTTTGTTAGTCTGGAACAAACAAAAGCCTACACAACCCTGGAATCTCACACTGTTCAAACTAATGGAAGAAAAGCCCATATGTGAAACAGATGCATGCATATGTTCAAACTTTTATGGAGATCAGCTAACTTTTATTTAGTTTAAGCTTAATGGTGCAATACCTTATTAGCAATACGTTATCAACCAAGTGGCATACACATCTCTCCACATTATCCACAAGCATTCCTCCCATGAGCCTTCAATTTATTTATTTATTTATTTATTTATTTATTTATTTATTTATTTATTTATTTATTTATTTATTTATTTATTTATTTATCATTACCCTCAGGGCCAAAGGCATTAAAGAGGGGAGTGGGTTACAGCAAATGAACATAAAAACAATAAAAAAACAGTTAGAACGGTCAAGTACAAAGGCTTCTCAATTATACAGTTTTAGCTAGGGTTAAATCGTCGTAAGAAATTAGTATAGAAGTATGACATCACAAGCTGTATTCATCACAAGCTGCCATGCATGCTTGACAGACTAAACTTTTGAGCTTGATAATGCAGCCAAGTCAACTGGATGGAGCCCGGTGTACAATCCCAAAAGACTTTGATGGCCTCCTAGCAAATCTGTCAAAAATTTACCTTGCAATATATCAAACTAAAGCCCGCCTTGATCGTAGCTTTCAGGTGCCGACAAATCATTTTAAGTAGAGCAAATGCAATTCCTTAGGCATCATTCAGTGCCAGGGGACTTCTCAGGGAGAAGCCTGTTATAAAGTTGCCTGTTATAAAGTTTTTGTATCCTAAATTTACATGCAGCACTTGTGTCAAAATTACGACACGTTCACTGGACCAGGCACAGCAGCAGCATCTTCCATATGTATTGCACACTGACAGTGGTGCTCCGCGATATACAAGTTGAAATTACGCTCATGTCCATTGACTACTGCTTCCTTGTTTTAATGTCACAGCATTAAAGCACCAGATAAATTTGTAGATAAACACTAGTGGAATTGAAAATGCCTACGTACAGACCTCTGGTATCATCAATATACGTTCGGTAGTAGTCATTTGACACTCAATTGTTTAATTCCACGGTGTGTTGCTATCCCATGAATTCCTGTTCAAGGTGAGAGCCCGACAAGGGCTTACCTTTTGGTAGGCAAGGATGAGGGACAGCAAGGTGACCGTCTTGCCTGTGCCCGATGGCATCTCCAGCACGCCATGGCCCTGCAATACAAGTGGGTTTACAACACAGTCCAAAACTTCACATGCGTTCTGCCATCACTTAGCAATGCGCACAGAGATCATCATCATCATCATCATCATCAGCCTGTTTAGGTCCACTGCAGGACGAAGGCCTCTCCCAACGATTTCCACTCCACCCTATCCTGAGCGAGTTGGTTCCACTTTATGCCCGCAAACTTTTTAATTTCATCGCTCCATCTAACCCTTTGCCTGCCTCTGTTGCGTTTTCCCTCTCTTGGTATCCATTCCGTCGCTCTTACAGTCCATCTGTTATCTTTCCTCCTCATGACATGTCCTGCCCAGGTCCACTTCTTTCTTTTAATTGATATAATAATATCGGCACAGAGATGTTGCGGCCTAAATATTCTTTGGTGCTTTTGGCTGGCTTCTAGATTTTTGAGTTCTTTGTTGTCCTATCACCTGTCGTGCACTGCCTATTGTCACTGTACCAATCAACTAGTCCGCTAATAGGTCTTAAGCAAACAAGCATGCTCTGCAATAGCGGCCTTGGAAACGGTACACAACTATGCAAGGTAAATTGTACAGGCTTTGTAACACATTCTGTAGCTACGAGAATTGGTTTCAGTGGCAGTACAAGCACAGGACTCATGAATTTAAAGGAGTGCGGACACGAATTTGAACCGTCTTCGTACTGTTGCCCTAACTAAAAGCACTAGTATAGGTAACCCTTAAAAAAAATATTGTGGTGCCTTGGAACACAATGAATATGTCTGAATATGGCTACTTCAAAAGCCTGCTTTCGGTTTCGAGGGGGCAGTTACATAGTGACGTGCCAACACAGTAAGATGTAGGTCTAAGTCACGTGTGTATAGCAACTCGTGGCGTAGTTGCAGAAACTCTGTCGGCTGCTGTCAGTTGCATGTGGTGCACACAAACAACGATGATTTCAGTCTCCTCCTGCGAATGTGACAGTGATTTCGGTGATTTTCAGGTGAATGTGTTCATACGTAACGGTGATGCTCATCTCGATAGAGCTGGCCTTCTAACTCTGGGCGAAGAAAACTTTGAAGTCATATTAAGATTCTTTTAATGTGTTTCCTGGCTCCAATCTGTAAACAGCTTTGAGAATGCAATTCGCATCATGTCTTCAGTATTTTTTTGGTTCCAAAAAGTTGCTAATGACCCATTGATCATGTGTCATCACCTCCTTTGCTACAGTGTTCAAGCTTATCAAAAGAATTGCAAAACACAATACATATATGAAGGTGCAACATTTTCAGAAGGAGGCCCAGAAGTAAAAACTGTGGGAGGGCCTCCTATCAGAACTGGACGAAAGAAAAAAACATTAAGCACAGGGAATAAAGTGGATACACGTTCACAAATATATAATAAAAACTATTACTTAATTAGAGACATTTTTATGGCAGCCAGTTCCAGCTCTGGTTTCAGGGGGCACCAAGAAAGGCAGATATGTTTCTAAACACAGCTGGCCACATCACCCCATGGTCGACAATGCGTGCAATTGCTTCGCACTCTGGCAAACGACAGAATGTGGGAGGACAACAAGGGAACGCAGGGCTCCCAACAATAAAACTCCCCGACAGGGAGAGCGAACAAAGTGGAAAAGTACACGAGTCGATCGAACGGCATAGCAGTACAGCAGAGGCAGTAGCAGCGGCCAGCACGAACGGGTCATGGATGGTCGTTCTTGTTTACAGCACTACCTTCTGGATGTCCATTCTGCAAGGTCTTTCAATGGCAGCTCATGTTCCTGACTGTATATAAGCAGTTGATATTTCACTAATTCTGTATGCGGGTCCACGAAAAGTCTATCTTTCAAAATTCCCAACTACCCTCTCGGCAGCTGCCTTCCCAGAAAAAATTCCTGGTGCTGCTTCTGTGAAAGTGGCTTGAAAATGAAAGTGTTCAGAGCACTTTGGCTCTTGCCCATATTATTTCGTTTGGCTAAGGGGGTTCAGGCTTTTATTCAGTGCACTAAGGAGTCCAAAATCTTATGTCAACACTTTAAAGCTGAGTCATTGCAATACTGACACATGCGATTGTTTTCGTTTGTTTAAAGTGAATGCCGTTATCACCTTCCTGTGAATCGCGCGTTTGCTGTGACCGTCTGCGGCGAGCGCCGCTATCACTTTCTGTTATGCCCAACACAAGCCGCGTTTATCTTGCATGTCACTTCAGGAACCGCATCAATCATTCTTGAAACTTGGCAAGCCTGACGCCCAATAAACAGTTCACCTGACATCACCGTGAGTCCTGTCCTACATGCTTCGTCTCGAGTGCTGCAAGAACACATGACAATACTTTCAAATGTTGTGAAGAAAGTTATGCACTTGCTAAACAATGCTCTCACAACCATTCCAGCTTCTTACCCTCACGCAGGCAGATAAAACCGTGTAATATTTCTTTATTCTGGAAGTTAATGACCACGCGGTAACCTCAATATTCTCATGTGTTTCAAGGCCCAACAAAAGCTTGCACATACCTTGGCATCGAGGCACTGTTTCAGCTGCAGCATGTACGCATACTGCTCGGGGTAGATGTAGTCGTAGGGGAAGAACACAGACAGGCCATCCACGTCGATCCTGCAGGGAAGTGGAAATGAAGTTTTTTTTGCCCACGTTCTGGGCTGAACACAGCAAATACTGCTGTCACGAGCGCCAGTTTGTAATCTCAGTGGGGCACATTTACGATGAACAACCTGAACGAGTGCTCCTCGAAAGTGCTTGCTAGAGTTGAGAATGGCAGTGACAATGAAAGAGCCTGGCAGGGACATTAACTGTACTTTGTCCAGGTAGCAACGCTATGCTCGATGAGGACAGCGGGACGGCAAAAACGAGGAGCCATGAGTGTAGGCGAATCATTAACATGGTGCACAGTAGGTGCACTTGCCAAAAGGCTCATATGGCTTCATCCTAATGAGCAGAGACATACAGTTGTGTGGGCACATTGCTTGTAAGACCTTTGTAAGACCTATTTGTATGTCGCAACATATCTATGGTTTCTTCATTCTACCTTGCTCCCTATTTTGTCCCCCAAAACTATGGGTTGTTTAAAAGAAAACTCTTGCTACAGGCATTACTGAATTTTTTTTTTTTTTTCACTACCAATAATGCCTAACTGCAGATATCTTCTGCGCCATACATTCCTTGCCGAGTGATCTTCATCGATAGCTGCCCGTTTCTTGTACGCACTGCATTCACTGATTTACCTCATGTCCGAAAGTATTGCTGTGTGACTAGAATATTTGCCTTTGGGATACAGGGCCCCACAAGCATAACAGTTGATTTCATTAGGTTGATCATTTAGCAGCCCAGGGAATTGACCAGCACGAGAAAAAGACGATCACGGGAGCTCAGTACATCTGTCTAATAGGGATCGATGTGTTATCACTAAACTTCAACACAGATCGTCCAATGATCACAAGTTCGAAGCGCAGCACGCGATAAATCTCGGAGAGGCGAGCGTATCTCATCAAATCGCATTGGTGCGTCCGCCAGACTGCGATACGAAGTTCATCCGAAAGTCGCGTTGAGTCGAAGTAAGCTCTCCATTGCCAGTTAACGAAGCTGAACGAAAATACTGCGGTACAGCGACGGGGAATATCAAAAGGCAGTATAACACAGCGCAATCGAAGAAACCGCGCGTCAAAGGTCCCGAGGCGAAAGTTTAGGAAGCTCGCACGAGGAAGCCTACTTCATTATGAAGCTCGTCGAAGAGTCGCCGAAGGGCTCCGGTAATTCAGGGCTCCTACGAATGCGATGTCAACCGGTGAAAACTACTGTAGCCATTGCAAAAAGAAAGTTCCTGCCAGAATGTTGCACGCCATACGCTTGTTTGACGGTGTGCAGTGCGTGCGTGTGTACTGCACGCATAGCGCGCGCACAACGCGCTCATACATGTTTGCGGCCATGTTTGCGACCGAGCAACAAAGACAAGCCAAGCCAAGCAATATGCGCGACAAAAAGTGTTAACAAATAACCTTTCTTTTATATGAAACATTGTTATTTGTTGTTTCAATGTTACTACTTGTTTTTATTTTCCAATTCTTAAAAATAAATAAAGTTTCATCAAAGTTCTATCATCATCAACAGCTAAGTATGCATCGACGGCTTTTCAATCCAAGCCAATCCCGTTCTTTTTCTTTTTTTAATGCGCGCTTTTGTAGCTTTTGTTTCGCATTTCCAAGGGAACGTTCACTTGTGCCCACGCAAATTTGCGCGTATTCGCGTTCACCTTTACACTTGTGACGGTGCTCAACGCGTCTGTAGAGCGTAATCGTGTTATTGACACGCATCTGCTACACTTCTCGCGAGAAAGCGGCACTCCCACCAAGTTCTACCTGTGCATCGGAGAACACTTGACGTGCGACCCTACATCACAGTAGAGGGACCACTCCTTCTTTCGCTGCGGTAATGTGCAGTCCCAGCGAAATGGCGAACCCTTGTTAGTAAATCGTGTTGTGCAAGGTCTTCTGTCGCTAGCCGTGCATCTTGATCGCCGCGTTTGACAGGTCGGCGCCGCAACGTTCTTAGCCGGTACCGGCGTATCGGGCACACCCACTGCTCGGCGATGGGACTGCACACGATTCTCAAGAAGCTGAAGCGCAAGGAGAAGGAGGTCCGAGTGCTTATCCTGTATCCTTTGTAACCCACGAGGCGTGATTCACGATGCAGGCGGACGACGCCTGTGTGTGTGAAACCCTGCGGCAGCTTTGCTCCAGTGTCGCTTAATCAAACTAGTGTTCGTGATCGAGCGTTTGCGATACGTGATCGTTTTGTTTTAGTTAAGCATTACCGCGTTTTACTATTGAGTGTTCTAAAGGCTAACGAACTCATGATGTAATGTTGTTTTTTCTGTAATAGCGCGTAGTCGTGTGTGCATTAAGGAGTGTGACACCAGAGCATTATTTAGGACGTCGCACTTGCAGCTCAAAGCGCGTGCCTTTCGCCAAGTTAAAAAAAAAAAAAGAAAGAAAGAGACATAAGCACAGGACACTTTCAATCAAAGTAAGAAGCAACTTCAGTACTTTCAGCCTGCGTGGCTCGCCGAAGTTTCAATAACTGAACATGTGCCTCAATAGGGCAAGCACGAAACCTCGTGAGATTTTCAACTTGTTGTTCGAATTCCACAAACCTCGCATTAATTCTGATTCTCTGATGAGGTTGGGACTCTAATTCTCCTTGATTTCGTGCAGAGGGAGACGTATCCGCTGTGTGAAAAGTTGAACAGTCACTGAATGGCCCTTCTGGTATACACCTCTTGAAGTGTGTTTGTGCTTGGAACTTGTGCTACAGGGACGAGAATCTTGCCTTAACTCAGCCGTTCCCAGAGGGCTTGACAATGCAGGCAAGACGACGCTGCTGAAGAGGCTCAATGGAGAGGATACGTCCGAAGTGTCCCCCACGCTTGGGTTCAACATCAAAACCCTCGAGCACAGAGGGTGAGCAGTCCTTGATTTGTACAGTGCGGCTTGTAAAGGTAACGTTGAAATCCGTGACAGAGCAGTACTGCACAAGCCCACAAGAGGGTGCATGATTCATCAAAAAGGAATAGTTTTATCCACTCACTTGTAGCATGAAGCTCCAAAGTAAACATGCTCTGAAAAAATTTCTGATGAGACATAATTTCTGTTAGACACAGACACGCTATAGTATATGGCCAAAGGAAAGTGACAAAAAAAAATGCAATGGTGCCCTGTGTTAATGTTTTCAGTTTCTTCCATCTCTGTCTTAAGCACATTTGACAACTCCTGCAAGTTTTTCGTAGAATAATGAATTTGGACCTGTCTTTGATTTCACAATACTGACTCAGGTTTTGCAGAACACTGTTTTCTTTCTTTTTTGTAAGGAGAAAGAGTTTTGTAGGAAACTGGTTTTAGTTGAGTAAGAAATCCTTAATCAGTCCACCTTGTTCGTTCACCGCATTACACCAGTGTCATGCAGTGAAGTGTATACACGATGGCAAGGGGCTATTGTATTTCTCAGGACCCGACGCATTGTGCACCTTCGTTACGTGCATATCCATGTGCAGCATATATACGAGTACAACTTTCCTGGCAATCGTTCAGACCATTCTGTGACATTGAGCGCAGCCCGGGGACTCAGTAAATCAAAAGATGGTCTAGTCCTGTTTCATTGCTCTTCATTCGTTGGTGTATTACCATCATCATCATTAGCCTATCCCCGCTGCAGGGCAAAGGCTTCTCCCACAGATCTCTAATTATCCCGGTACTGCACTAACTGCGACCACTTTATTTCTGCAAACTTTATCTCATCAGCCCACTTAACTTTCTGCTGCACCCTGCCTTGCTTAGGTTCTGTAGGGACCCAATTTGTTAACCTTAACAACCAATGGTTATCTTGCAGTGTTATACACATCAATGTGAGAAAGGAGACCAACTCAGAGTGACACATACTGTACTCTGCTATGAAAAGCAACAGGCTGTCCTTTAATGACTTCTTTTCATAGTGGTCTGTTATTTTAGGGGAGAAGCTCCTTAAGGTTTGGGTCTGTCCGTCCATTGTAGTAGCGCATTACCTACTAGGAGGGCGCGTGTGGGAGGCGCGCCCTCGGCGCGTGCCTCCCGGCGTGCGAGCTCTCTCACTCTTCCATCTGCTGTCTTGAGAGAGACAGAGAGAGTGAAAGGCGTGCGTTGACTATGGAAACGCTCTTTCTTCGATGAACGCACTACCAGCTCGCAAAGAAGGAGAACGCGCCCTCACCCGCGAGAGAAAAGCTTGACGCAGGCAGCGTCTTCTAGCGAGTTTCTTGATTGAAAAATACCGACTGCTCGCGCTGGAGAACCGTTCACCGGCCACCCATATATATATATAGGCACTGGATCTTGACTTGCAATGAAGTGCCGGTGGGAGATTTCACTTGTGCGTAGTTGAACCATAAGGATTCGTAGCATGCGCGTTAACTAAATTAATCCGGAACTCGGCATGATCTACGATGAACCTCCGGAGCTTTGCCCACTCATCATCATTCACTCCATGGATATGCTGTGAATTTTTTATACTTGTTTCTTTAGAAAATACTTTCTCATAAAATCTCCCCTTGGGGCTGTCTAAGTGATGCTCAAGCTTTTGCTATTAGTGACCTGTTGTTTCATTGTTGTACGATGCTTCCTTTAGCCGAGTGCTGTGCCCTTTGTTCTTACAATGTCGGGTTCACTTGAACCTCCTTCTGAGGGACACTGATATAAGAGACATCGTCCACACTCATGGTTGGCTACCCTGTCTCCCCCGTTAGATGGACTTCCTTTGTAGCAGATGTACTCCAGGAGACAGTTGGTTATAAAGGACAGATTATCCTTAAATCTTGGTCAGCAGCCTCGCTTGCAACAGGTATTTTAAACATCAAGGCAGTGATGCTGGCTGTTAACTGCTGTTAATTCATTGTGCAAATGAAGGGAAATGGAAACCATCTGGTGTGAGAATGTTGTAGCAGAGAACTTGAATTCTGTTTTGAGTGACACAGTCTGCCAAGCAGATTCTCTTAACATTATATATGCCATTTGCACAGGCTGCTGCCTTCTGTTGCAGTCACTTTGGCTGTAGTGTGCCCATATCAAAATAAAGGTCAGTCAGAAAATGAAAACATGGCACCCTGCTTGTGAGGAGACACCTTATATAAGTTGCAGAAACTGCTTCCTGGTTTTTGTCCTTATATAGGAGTAAGCTGTATTGTGCATTTGTCTTCCCTGTTCTTCATTTACATTGTAACCTTCTCTGGACCCTGGAACATGATTGTCAGGTGGCAGATTTCATTTCTCTTTTAGTGTTTGCAAGCATGTAAGGTGGCTCAACGCGAAGCACTTGCTGCGACCATCAAAAGGATCCAGCTTGTGCTGTGTTCAGCATTAAATTCTCACGGAATTTTCTTTCTTCTTTTTATACCATGGTCATCATCGTGTTTAGATGCCATTGTAAAGAGGGCTTTATTGCACCCAGTATTCTTCGTTTTACATAGTACATATTTTTACCTGTTACATCAAGGCGCACTCACTAGAACATACAAAGGTGTGACTTTTCAAAGCTTGCACAACCGGAGGCTTAAAGATCATTGGCTGTGCTTGTGCTCGAATATCTCAATTTCCAGTTAAAAATAATATCACAACAAATACAGGTTATGCTGACAGTTTTCCTGACAAAGACAAGCGACTTCACTGCCTCTCAACTAGAAGAGAAGCTCAGGAGAAGATGGAGGCTTGAATCGATGAACAGATTGCTAAAAATGATGTAAAGCAGGGAATGTCGCTGGAGCGAACGTTTTGACAAGTGGACTTGTCTTCGCGAGGACGGCAACTGATGTAATCTGTGGCTTGCGACTCTGTCTCATTGTATTCAGGATGTCTCTTGTGACTAGCTTTATGTACTGATCTAGCTCTTGGCATTGCTCAGAACCTGGTCTCAGTATTTGCGAAGAGTTTCAGTATTTGCGTCTCCTGCCTCTACATTATCAAAAAGGAATTCTCTGATCCGCAGACGCCTTGAAAACTGTCTCTGAAGTTTAAATAAATATGCTGTGAGGCAGAACCACCATAACATGTAGGAAAGAAAAGAAAGGACACAACAGGAAACAGCAGCTTACGGTGGTTCTGGTCGCAAAGTACTTACTGGTTCTGGTCGATGAGTACTTACTTTGCGACTAGGTCGCAAAGTAAGTACTCATCGTCTCTAGCCTGAGTTGCTGTTTCCTTATTCATCTACCGCCAATCTACTTTCCTGCTACCTTTCTCAAGGAGCCAAGGAGTGTAGTGTGATGTATTGCATGGTGCCCGCAGGTTCCGGCTAAACATGTGGGATGTGGGCGGCCAGAAGTCGCTGCGAGGATACTGGCGCAACTACTTTGAGAGTACCGATGGCATCGTCTGGGTGGTGGACAGTGCTGACCGCCGCCGCATGGGGGACTGCCACCGGGAGCTTAGGACACTCATCTGCGAGGAGGTGAGCCCTGCTCTCCACCGGTATACTTGCTGTGCCAGCTAACTAGTTAGCTTTAGGTGTCTAGCTAGCTATGGATACCAGGAGAGGGGACATGCAGCAGAGGAAGCCAAAAGGTTAGGTGGGGTCATCAGATTGAGAAATTCGCGGGCATAAAGTGGAGTCAGCTCGCTGGAAACAGGACAAATCAGCAGAAATAAGTGCGAGACGCCTTCGTCCTGTGCGGGACTTAAAATAGGCTGATGGATGACAGCAATTTGCTGCGTACTTGTTTATAAAGACTACCGTTCAGTGTGCAAGCTTCAGTATGTGGCTCACTTCCCAAAAAATCTGTGCATCACAAGAAGTCCCTCTCAAGTTTTGCGTTTCCACAGAAGCACGCAGAGTTCGAAGCAAGAGGCAGCGAGTTAGCTCAAGTGACGCTGTAAAACAGAAGTATTTAATGGCTGCTCAAATACTTGTATGCACGGTTTGTACGTGTATGCTATGTCACTGAAGTGATGGCATATGTTCATGCATCATCAAGGCACTACTGTGTAATAAACCCCAATGCATGCAAATAGCACCGAGCATCAAGAAAGCTACATACTGCACATTCACAAACATAATGTGCCTTATGCACTGCACCGTAACATCTAAACGAGTTTATGTACAGACAGTTTTTAATAGAAGGCAAATATGTCATCTTTGGCTAGTAAACATTTTTTTAAGTCACCGAAGATGTGGAAGGCTAATGAAACTAGGAACCTGTCTTTTTTTTTTCTTTTCTTTTAATAAGAAAAGCAGTTTCATGACTCGGAGTGTCATGGAGAGTGCGATGCCGTACGAGACCAAAGAATTATGGTGATGTCACCTCTGGGTGAAAGGTGTTGCAAAGACCTGTTTGCATTTCAGCAATATGTTTTTGCATTGTTTGTCTGGATTTTCAGCTATGTTGTACTAACTGTATCTTAACCATAGTGAGTGCTTGTTATAGGCCCTAACAAGTGAAACACTTCCCAAATGCATGAACTGGAGAACACTAAGGTCATGCTGCCATAGTATGACATCTTTGAAGCATGCCATGTCACCTGGAGCGTTTTACTGTTTTTGAGAGCATGTAAACTGCTCTTTAACTGTGAAGAAGTCTACAGCATTCTCAAAACAACAGTGCAGCAACACTTGGAGCTTGTGCAGCATGTCACTCAATCAAGTGTTGTATTTGGTTACCATTGCTAATCCTAGTTTAAGGCATAGTTCTAGACACACTGATGGCAGCTTTCCTAGAACATGCAAGACATTAAGTTGGAGCAGTGTGCTGGATATGTCTGCAGTTTTTCCCCATTGCATGTGAGAGTATGAAGATAACCCGTGACTGCAACTGCTTTGAGACGCAGCATGGATAACCTTTATACATACCGTATTTACTCGATTCTAATGCGCCCTCGATTCTAACGCGCACCCGTTTCCCGCGACCAAAAAAAAAAAAGAAGTGAAATATCGATTGTAACGCGCTCCCATTTTTCGCGACACGGAAAAAAGGTCCTTAGTAGTCAACCTTCTCACATTCAAAAAAAAAAAAAATGCCGTACTCGCGTAATGAACGCACTCGCATAATAAACGCGCCACCAACTTTGAACCCCCGCAGTCCCTCGAACGGCTGCGCTATGGCTTTCCCACTTCACTCGATCCGCGGTGTCTCGAACACGGTCGGCACGCCGATTCATAACTCCTGGTTCCCGAATAAAACTGCCACACGTCGCGGGGCGTAGCCGCGTGCAAGCGGCGATAACATCATTTACTCGCAGTGCTGCATTCCTCCGTGCTATCGCAGTTCTCCCGCTGCCGCGTGCTGTGCAGGCTGGCGCAGATAAGCCTAAGCATGATCGGGGCGTGGTCTCCGAGATTGCTGCGATGCAATCTCGGACGTCATGCAGCGCGCACGACTGAGAGGCTCGGGTGGCTCAGGCACGGCACAGATATGAGGGAGAAATGCATGATGAGCCATTTTTGCATGCGGTGATGAGAAACATCTTCCTTTACGGCTACCTGCGAACGCTACCGAAAGCTGGTGCGGCTGGGCGTCTCAGAGATTGCATCGGCGACGTAGCGACTTTGGTTGGCCGCAAGACAGCCAAGCCGGCGCGGCGAGTATCATCGGCCTACGCATCACGTGCGTCGTGGCGTCGTTCAGCACGGGACCGGCGGCGACATAGACTCCTGAAGCTATGCGCGCCAAAGACCGCCGCGCCGCTAGTTCGTTTTTTTTTTGCCAGTGACCGTTCGACAGCGCTCGAACCTCATAGGAGGCAGCCGTTTTGATGCCGGCGATATGGTAACGGTATCGTTCGTTTGCACTCGATTCTAACGCGCATACGATTTTTGGACCCATTTTATTGGAAAAAGGTGCGCGTTAGATTCGAGTAAATACAGTATAAAGCAGGCGTGTGATGATGGTGTTTCCTTTTGACTGTACAGAAACTGCTCGGAAGTAGTCTGCTGGTGCTGGCCAACAAGCAAGACCTGCCAGGCGCCATGCCCCCCGACCAGATTGCCGAGGTACACTATATTCGATTGAACACATTACTCTGACAAGGAATTTCAGTATTAAAACACGTTCTTGGCCTAGTGTGTACAGCATATGTGCAACAAAAAGATTGCGCTAAGAAACACATTCACAAGAGAGGGTACAGGGACAAGCGCTTGTCCCTGTACAGGTTGCGCTTGTCCCTGTACCCTCTCTTGTGAATGTGTTTCTTCGCGCAACCTTTTTGTTTCAAATTTCAGTATTCTTTATTTCAAGTGATGCCAAGGAGCTATGCTATCAAATTAGTAAATGACTTTTCATGTTACCACTGGAAATCATGGCTGTTACAGCATCCTTCTTGGACGCTCCAATATGCCATTTTAGTTGCAGACACTATATGTGGCTCCTGCAAGCTTAGAACTGCCTTTGAGATTGTTCGGGGAAAGTGTAGTGCTGCAGTTAATTCGTTGCAGTAGTGGCAGTCAGTACGCATGGATTTTCCAGTTTACAATGTACCTCAAGAAGGTGCGCTGCTACTTCTGTTTCCTGGTACGCTATAATATTTCCCCGTGCATAAAAATAAATCCAAACGTGAAGTTAAATTGATTTGCATGGGATCTTGCTTGATTACCGCCGTCTAGTTAAGACGCATCCACAAAATTTCAGGTGCTCGAGCTGTCGGCCATTAACAACCTCCACTGGAAGATGCTTGGCTGCAGCGCATTCACGGGCATGGATGGACTGCTGGACGGCATAGACTGGATGCTTGATGACCTCTCCAGACGTCTATTCTTGATGGACTGATGGCAAACAGAAATTGTCAGTGTAATAGTTCGTGGGTGCGCCTGACTGGTCGGTGGATTCCGGGAACCACCGACCAGTCAGGTGCGCCTTTGCACTCCAAAGACTGGTTGTACATACCGCATCCCTCAAGCTTGGCGAGTGGCCGTCTTCCATGTTTGTGAAGTCAGTTTGAAAGCTGATAGACAATGCTGTCTTCAGGCATTTTTGAAACACTGACTTCACAAACGTGGAAGATCTCCCGGGCAGAACCTGTAGCTGCTGGAGAAGTGTTGCTAATGTAAGTGCGCAGTGCCCCCAACTTAAGGGGCACTGGGCGCTATTTCTAAGGAACTATTTGACTGTTTCTAAGGCGTTAATTTCACTCACCACAAGCACTGCACCACAGGGGCTCATTCATGAAGGCAACTTTGTGTAGCTATTCTAAGGGTTAATGGTCTCCTGTAGCTCCAGGAATGTACAGCTTGCATGCAAGGTGTATGCCAAGTGTGCTGTATCTATCGTGGTGTGTTTACGATGATGTTTGGTGTTTATTAAACGTTGATGGCAACAAGCTGTTCTGTTTTCTTGTGCAGCAGTGGTTCTCAAATGGAGGTCCACAAAACCCGGGACCACAAAAACCATGGCGGTTACACGATTGTGCCAATATGGCAGTGAAGTGCACTAAGAGTGGGAAGGGTCCACGAGCTGTCGCAGGCCACCATACACCAATGGCAACAACCCAAAACACACTAGCATTAATGTGTCTAATAAGCAGCTGTTTTCGGTGTCTAGAATTCTGGCATTGACATGAATGTTGTTGCTTCCTAAACTTGTGGAGCAGCTGTCCTTGCTTTATGACATTACAAAAACTGCAGGTGTGGTACTGTCGAGCAAGAGCTTCGCAAAATGTGTAGTTTTCTTGTGCATTATTAGCTGTAAGATCAACTTTCTTTTCTGCCTCTGGTTGATCTAAAATTTTTTGCAAAAGCCTAGAGTAATATTCATATCGGAAAATTTTGAAAAATGTTTGATTTGCCAAAACATTTAATTTGTAATTGGTTTTCATTATTTAATCTATCTTCAACGCTGACACTTTGATTTTGCACACCTTTACCAATTGCAGGACCTGCTTCCAGAATTGTGGCAGCAATCTGCACAATATTGCCTCGGATGGTCGTTGTTGCTACCTGTTTCCCATTGTATCTTGAATTATTTCATAGCACCTGCACCCTCCCCTTTCTTGCCCTATCAGTTCCAGCGGTCCATAAGGGATACTTGACACAGCCATGTCAGAGAACTAGGGGTGTGCAATTATTCGAATATTGTTCTGATAACGTTTGCAATTCGATTCACACCGAAATTCTGCTGTTCGTCCTATTTGTAGTTTACAGTTAAGAGGGGAAAATACGCTATGTCTGGTGTCAGGTGGTCCATTCCCTCGTGTGGTACCTTTCGCCGCATAACCAATGCACCGCGGCGAAGCTAATCGCGTACTGTGGCGAAGCTAAAGGTCGCGTACTGCAGCGAAGACAACACGCATTCTGCAACGAAATATTGTCGCGTACTGCGGAGCGCCGAAGTCGTACACTACGGCGGAAGTAACACACGTACTGCGATACCAACACTCGCATACTGCGGCAAAGATAAAACGTACTACGGCGAAGCTAACAGTCTCGTACTGCAGAGAACTTAATGGCGCACTACAGCGAAACACCCGTGCCCTGCGGAAGAACTAAAATTTGCGTACTTCTGCGAAGCTAACATTTGTGTACTGCGGAGAACCTAAGTCACGCACTACAGCGAAAGTAACACTCGCGTGCTGCGGATAAGCTAAAACTCATGTACTGAGGCGAAGCTAACGCTCGCGTTCTGCTGCGAAACTAATACTCGTACTGCAAAGAACCTAAGTCGCGCACTACAGCGAAAGTAACTCACGTGCTGAGGCGAGGCTAACGGTCGCGTGCTGCAGCAAAGCAAGAACTCGCGTGCTTCCGTGAAACTAACACTCACGTACTGTGCGAAACCAGACCTCGCGTACTGCGGCGAAGTTAACGGTCGGGTACTGAGGTGAAGCTAACACTTACGTACTGCAGCGAAGCTAACACTCGCGTTCTGTGCGAAACTATAGCTCGCGTACTGCGAGAACCTAAGTCGCCCTCTACAGCGAAAGTAACACTCACGTGCTGCGATGAGGCTAACGGTCGCATGCTTCCGTGGAGCTAACACTCACGTACTGTGCGAAACCAGACCTCGCGTACTGCGGCGAAGTTAACGGTCGGGTACTGAGGTGAAGCTAACACTTACGTACTGCAGCGAAGCTAACACTCGCGTTCTGTGCGAAACTAATGCTCGCGTACTGCGGAGAACCTAAGTCGCGCTCTACAGCGAAAGTAACACTCACGTGCTGCGATGAGGCTAACCGTCGCATGCTTCCGTGAAGCTAACACTCACGTACTGTGCGAACCAGACCTCGCGTACTGCGGCGAAGTTAACGGTCGGGTACTGAGGTGAAGCTAACACTTACGTACTGCAGCGAAGCTAACACTCGCGTTCTGTGCGAAACTAATGCTCGCGTACTGCGGAGAACCTAAGTCGCGCTCTACAGCGAAAGTAACACTCACGTGCTGCGGTGAGGCTAACGGTCGCGTGCTTCCGTGAAGCTAACACTCACGTACTGTGCGAAACCAGACCTCGCGTACTGCGGCGAAGTTAACGGTCGGGTACTGAGGTGAAGCTAACACTTACGTACTGCAGCGAAGCTAACACTCGCGTTCTGTGCGAAACTAATACTCGCGTACTGCGGAGAACCTAAGTCGCGCTCTACAGCGAAAGTAACACTCACGTGCTGCGGTGAGGCTAACGGTCGCGTGCTTCCGTGAAGCTAACACTCACGTACTGTGCGAAACCAGACCTCGCGTACTGCGGCGAAGTTAACGGTCGGGTACTGAGGTGAAGCTAACACTTACGTACTGCAGCGAAGCTAACACTCGCGTTCTGTGCGAAACTAATACTCGCGTACTGCGGAGAACCTAAGTCGCGCTCTACAGCGAAAGTAACACTCACGTGCTGCGGTGAGGCTAACGGTCGCGTGCTTCCGTGAAGCTAACACTCACGTACTGTGCGAAACCAGACCTCGCGTACTGCGGCGAAGTTAACGGTCGGGTACTGAGGTGCAGCTAACACTTACGTACTGCAGCGAAGCTAACACTCGCGTTCTGTGCGAAACTAATACTCGCGTACTGCGGAGAACCTAAGTCGCGCTCTACAGCGAAAGTAACACTCACGTGCTGCGGTGAGGCTAACGGTCGCGTGCTTCCGTGAAGCTAACACTCACGTACTGTGCGAAACCAGACCTCGCGTACTGCGGCGAAGTTAACGGTCGGGTACTGAGGTGAAGCTAACACTTACGTACTGCAGCGAAGCTAACACTCGCGTTCTGTGCGAAACTAATACTCGCGTACTGCGGAGAACCTAAGTCGCGCTCTACAGCGAAAGTAACACTCACGTGCTGCGGTGAGGCTAACGGTCGCGTGCTTCCGTGAAGCTAACTCACGTACTGTGCGAAACCAGTCCTCGCGTACTGCGGCGAAGTTAACTGTGGGTACTGAGTGTAGCTACACTTACGTAATGCAAGCGAAGCTAACACTCGCTTCTGTGCGAAAATAATACTCGTGTACTGCGGAGAACCTAGTCGGCTCTAAAGCGAACAGTAACTCACGTGCTGAGGTGAGGATAACGGTCGCGGGCTTCCGTGAAGTAACCAATAAGTCTGTGCGAAACCAGACCTCGCGTAAGCGGCGAAGTAACGGTCGGGTACGCGGTGAAGCTAACACTTACGTCCTGCAGCGAGCAACACTCGCGTTCTGTGCGAAACTACTACTCGAGTATGCGGAGAAACTAAGTCGCGCGCGACAGCGAAGTAAACACTACGTGCTGCGGTGAGGCTAACGGTTCGCGTGCTTCGTGAAGCTAAGAATCAGTACTGTGCGAAACCAGACCTCGCGTACTGCGGCGAAGTTAACGTCGGGTTACTGAGGTGAAGCTAAACACCTTATGTATGCAGTGAAGCAACCATCGTACTGCGGAGAACCTAAGTCGCGCTCTACAGCGAAAGTAACACTCACGTGGTGCGGTGAGGCTAACGGTCGCGTGCTTCCGTGAAGCTAACACTCGCGTTCTGTGCGAAACTAATACTCGCGTACTGCGGAGAACCTAAGTCGCGCTCTACAGCGAAAGTAACACTCACGTGATGCGGTGAGGCTAACGGTCGCGTGCTTCCGTGAAGCTAACACTCACGTACTGTGCGAAACCAGACCTCGCGTACTGCGGCGAAGTTAACGGTCGGGTACTGAGCTGAAGCTAACACTTACGTACTGCAGCGAAGCTAACACTTACGTACTGCAGCGAAGCTAACACTCGCGTTCTGCTGCGAAACTAATACTCGCGTTCCTACCTGCACCTAAAGTAAATTTCATAAAAAAATTGAAAATGGCCACAAAAGCCACCTGTCCATCTTTCTGTGGGTTCGCCCCAATCGTGCACTGGCAGACTCGGCAAAGGCCCTGCTGTTCATTTGCATCCAGTTTATACTGGAAGCTGAACATTTCAACAGTTGCAAGTCTGTGAACTTACGGCTTTGGGAGAAAATTCCAGGCCTGCGTGATGAACTCAGTGCAGTGGTAGTGTAACTGGAGCTGTAGACCTATTAAAGGGGACCGTCTACCATCTGTTGATTTCGTCTTTTATCGCAGCAGAAGTGCACTATTCGAAGCGCATAAGCTTGCAGAGTGTTTGCTGGGAAGCAAGCAGAAATTTTGAAAATGAATTTTTTTCAATCTAATACAGTAAAACCTCGTTATAAACGAAACCGGATATAACGAACTATCGGATATAACGAAGAAATCGCAATTCCCCTCGAATTCCTATACATGAATTGATATTGGTTATAACGAACTAATGGGTATAACGAAGTATTAACCGCTCGCCCCGTCAACTTCGTTATAACGAGATTTTACTGTAGTAACCCATTCTGTATGTGCATGGACGCCGCAACACCGTTTACCGGGTTTTTGCAATATTAATTTTGAAATGAAAGTTACCACTGTGAAAGAACACTACCAGATGCGTTTCAAATACAAATGTAACATTTTTGCTTCCAAGCAGAATAACTGTACCTGCGTGAGCATTTCTTTTCTGTTACATTGACACTAATTACCGAATATGGCGCCACCGGTCATTTTTTTTCATGACTTCCAGGTTGTCAAGATAAATATGTTATTCCTACATGCATGCTTGTTTCCCATTGGAAGGCATGATAAGCTCATTTTCATCACAAATGGAAAAATTTTTCCAGCGGTAGACAATCCCTTAAGAGCACTTCAGGAACCATTACACAAACCAAGCATTGGATGCATATGGCGTGGCACTTGTGGCTAAACCATCCAAGTGCAATGTACAGTTGCACAGTGGATTTGTTGCCAGATATACAGCTACTTGTGGATCCAAGGTGTCAGTATTCATTTATTACACCAGTCTGAACATGCCCACTATCAGCATGTTGAACAGGCTTCTAGCTCTTGTGGCACATACCCACTTATTGTGCGAAACCAGACCTCGCGTACTGCGGCGAAGTTAACGGTCGGGTACTGAGGTGAAGCTAACACTTACGGACTGCAGCGAAGCTAACACTCGCGTTCTGTGCGAAACTAATACTCGCGTACTGCGGAGAACCTAAGTCGCGCTCTACAGCGAAAGTAACACTCACGTGATGCGGTGAGGCTAACGGTCGCGTGCTTCCGTGAAGCTAACACTCACGTACTGTGCGAAACCAGACCTCGCGTACTGCGGCGAAGTTAACGGTCGGGTACTGAGCTGAAGCTAACACTTACGTACTGCAGCGAAGCTAACACTTACGTACTGCAGCGAAGCTAACACTCGCGTTCTGCTGCGAAACTAATACTCGCGTTCCTACCTGCACCTAAAGTAAATTTCATAAAAAAATTGAAAATGGCCACAAAAGCCACCTGTCCATCTTTCTGTGGGTTCGCCCCAATCGTGCACTGGCAGACTCGGCAAAGGCCCTGCTGTTCATTTGCATCCAGTTTATACTGGAAGCTGAACATTTCAACAGTTGCAAGTCTGTGAACTTACGGCTTTGGGAGAAATTTCCAGGCCTGCGTGATGAACTCAGTGCAGTGGTAGTGTAAACTGGAGCTGTAGACCTATTAAAGGGACCGTCTACCATCTGTTGATTTCGTCTTTTATCGCAGCAGAAAGTGCACTATTCGAAGCGCATAAGCTTGCAGAGGTTTTGCTGGGAAGCAAGCAGAAATTTTGAAAATGAATTTTTTTCAATCTTAATACAGTAAAACCTCGTTATAACGAAACCGGATATAACGAACTATCGGATATAACGAAGAAATCGCAATTCCCCTCGAAATTCCTATACATGAAATTGATATTGGTTATAACGAACTAATGGTTATAACGAAGTAATTACCGCTCCCCGTCAACTTCGTTATAACGAGATTTTACTGTAGTAACCCATTCTGTATGTGCATGGACGCCGGCAACACCGGTTACCGGGTTTTTGCAATATTAATTTTGAAATGAAAGTTACCACTGTGAAAGAACACTACCAGATGTGTTTCAAATACAAATGTAACATTTTTGCTTCCAAGCAGAATAACTGTACCTGCGTGAGCATTTCTTTTCTGTTACATTGACACTAATTACCGAATATGGCGCCACCGGTCATTTTTTTTCATGACTTCCAGGTTGTCAAGATAAATATGTTATTCCTACATGCATGCTTGTTTCCCATTGGAAGGCATGATAAGCTCATTTTCATCACAAATGGAAAAATTTTTCCAGCGGTAGACAATCCCTTAAGAGCACTTCAGGAACCATTACACAAACCAAGCATTGGATGCATATGGCGTGGCACTTGTGGCTAAACCATCCAAGTGCAATGTACAGTTGCACAGTGGATTTGTTGCCAGATATACAGCTACTTGTGGATCCAAGGTGTCAGTATTCATTTATTACACCAGTCTGAACATGCCCACTATCAGCATGTTGAACAGGCTTCTAGCTCTTGTGGCACATACCCACTTATTGGGATTTGCAATTACATGGGCATATTGGTTAGTCGTACTCTCCACACTCTTGTGGACTCTGCTTGCCCGAGCACAAAGAACGGAGGAAACCGTTGTTTTGTGGAATTTAACGTCCCAAAACCAGCTCTGATTATGAGACGCCGTAGTGGAGGGCTCTGGAAGTTTCGACCACCTGGGGTTCTTTAATGTGCACCGATGTCGCACAGCACACGGGCCTCAACATTTCGCCTCCATCGAAATGCAGCCGCCGCGGCCGGGATTCGATCCCGCGACCCTAGGATCGGCAGCCGAGTACCACAGCCACTAGACCACCGTGGTGAGGCAACAGAAAAAACCGCTCTTAGTTGACACGAGAAAGGCATGTATATGGAGGTAGCGCTACAGTACGGTGCAGAAGACAAAGCTTCACAGAATAATAACATGCAGTACCGTAGGTCACAGCCTTCACCAATACCTGCAGTAGTGAGTGTAGTTAAACCTTCAACCTAAAGAAGTCTGCACGTGTAATTTATCACCTGTGTAGTTCATGTAAGACAACAAGGGATATGCATGAAGTGAATTGAAAACATGGGTACTCTTGTTTGATAAATGAAAAGGGACTGAACTTCCTCCAGACAGACACAAGTTTGGCTTGTGGCACACCTGCAGTCTTGTTGCACTTAAGAGAAGGGCTAAATTTTGCGACGTGCTCCCGCAAGTTATCACAAATGACTGTTATGGAATTTCACATGCAAAATATAGCATTGGCAACATTGAAGAAATAACCATTCTACAAACATATGGCAAAGTGAAGTGCAATACCTTGGCATGCTTGAGCTCCAACTCAACAAGCTCGAGGAGATTCTTGCGGAAGTTGCTCACACGGCGAGTCTTGAAATCCGTCAACTCTGCAGACAAACGAGAGCAACACAGGCATGCTACGTTTACATGTACACATGCAGATTGATATACAGTAAAACCTTTTTGATCTGGATTTCATGGAACCGAAAGATTTCTGAGTTAACCACATATCGGTATTATCAAGAGTATCAACAAAATAGAGAAATGTCAGATACATTGGTGGAGTTTTCTGAATAAAAAAAGTTCTTATTTTGTGTGAAAAAAGGAACATAAAAGCAGCCATTGTCATCCTGCAACTTCTTTCCATGTCTTAACCCATCCCAAACACAACTTTCCCCCTCCTCTGTCTCCTCTTGCCGCCACCACCACCGACGACGACTTTTTCGCCATTGGTGAACCGATTGCCCACAAGGTATTGGAGAGTGATGCCAGAGTGCGGGCTGCAGCAAGACTGCTCAATGCCGATTGCATGGACGCAGAAAGATCACCTGCTATGGTTTGTTTCCAATTCAACGAATGTAGAAAATGTGCATATCTAGCAATGAAAGAAGTCAAGCGTTGTAGTCAGTGCCCCCAGTGGTGCCATTTGTTGAAAGAAGAGCAGGCACTTTCCAAGTGTGTTGGAAACCAAGTTCAGAGTTCCTTCTATGTGCACTGCAATATTTGTTCGCGTTCATGGGAGACCATGCCCGACTGGCACAGTTTTTCGACTTTGCACAGAATATGTTGCACGGCCCCTTTAACTGAAATGTACGGATATAAAGAATGCCCCAGCACATCCATAATGTGATGCAAGCATGACTGAATGTTCCGAGAAGCAGCAGAACCTTTTTCGTCTGTTCCTATTTAGTCCGCTTTTATGCTTTGAACTACTAGTTCAGTTTGGTTCACATAGCCGCTGCATTCATTGTGTTGGCCTACCTTGATAGTACAACAAAGAAACAAAAATGGCAGACAGGCAAACAATGCTCATTTGTGGCACATTCAGTTAAACCATGTTTACTAAGCCCCCTAGTACAACAGCTTCAGCCATATCCAATAACACATGGCATATATATGGAACACTTTTTAATGGCAATAGCTGGGCCAGTAGCCAAAGGCTAGTGTAGGTCCATAGTCGACACACATATAGCAGCAGCCAAAAATTTCAGCAAATATCTAGCTATTAGTGATACAACCTAATACATTTAGGTGGATGCATACACTAAAACCACTTAAAAAGAAGACAGTGTGTAGAAATCAATGGTAATGAAACACAGAACTGTTGAGATAACAGATACACACAAAAACTTAAAAAAATAAACAGCATATTATATGGTAAAGTAACGTATTTGAGACTGATGGAAAATCATGCACTTTTTGATAAGTACAGTCTTCTAACGGCACGCATGAAATGGTCGGCCATTTTTACCTCAGGAGGTACTGTGTTCCAAATTTTGGCACCATGAAACTGAAGTAGTCGTTTGGCCATACGTGTTGAGAGTGACTGGTAAATTTGTTGCACCCCTTGAATTTCGAATCAGTGTGACGATTAGGCTTGGTGATAATGGATCACTTCTGCATAAAATCTCATGATTTGTCATAACTGATAATTTGTTCCATCTAGGTTCTACTGGCTACTGCTTATAGCCCACTGAGCATGGTCACTCTGCCGGTAACTATGTACGAGGCTGGTTTACTGCTTTATACGACAGAGTCCTTTTGTCAACTGTAGCAGGCATATCAACATGCAGCAGATATTCACCTTTCCATTAGAACAAGCAACTGTACCGCAAGCCACTGTCAGTACAATACACTAGGATCATGAAGTCGAGGGTTGGATGGAATCCCATCCGCTCGTAGAAAAAACATGGACAAAAACAACACAGAGCACCAACCAAAACTAAAGTATAGTGGCATACCTAAGATAGACAATGTCGTCATGCTACTGCAGTGTATTGCATATGTCCGCCTTCTGTGAAGTCAGTCTCATTCTAAAACACAGCACAAAAAATGTGCCTGTGTCCTTTCTTAGTGTTCTTTTTCTGTACTGCCTTTCATGCTACCATACCAACTTCTCCAGCATGATATCCTGCAAAGTCTGTCGCTTACCCTGCTTGGCCTGCTTCGAGATGCTCTCAAACTTGTCGCAGGCCTCCTGCTGGGCTGCTTCGGCCTGCAGTGACACGGGAAAGGCCACAGCACTCAGCATAAAAAGGACAGTGTGGCTAAGAGGCATAACAATACACAACCATGTTATGCAGTAGAGGTGTGCAAATACTCAAAATTTTCAATGAATTCACGAATAGCATTTGCGATTAAGTTCGACTCAGTTAACTTATTCAATGTTGGTAATTAAGGGGCTAAATATACTTCTCATGGCAGGTGGCCCAGTCCCGCATGTAGTACACTTTGCTGCACAACACTTATGTATTGCGGCAAAGCGAACACTCGTGTAATGTGGCGAAGTTTGCTCAGTTCTGTTAGGCTCATCTTTAGGACTTGACTGTTCTTCTAGGGACGGCACTAAGAGAGTACACTAGTCATGCAGTAATTTTCTTACCTATGTTTAGCAGTAAATTTGTGCAATTCAACATGGTATTATTTTAAAATAATTTGAACATCCTCCAAAAAATATTCCATTTGAATTCGCTTTGCACTGAATTTTGCTATTCACGCAACTATACACAGCACACTTTATTTAGGCTTCCCAAGTGACAAGTGATCGAGCATGGTGTAGAATTGCACTTTCTCAGAGCACATAAATGAAAGAGTGCTCACTTGAGCTCTTCATGTTGCATGGCATATCATGCCATTTGCCACTAAGTTGCATGGCATATCATGCCATTTGCCACTAGTGTACTCTCTTATTTGCCATCTGCATTATGGTGTACTCTTCTGTACACGAGCCTGCCATTTCCTGGCAGCAAGAAACGTACCATGGATAGTCAGGCTATGGAATATTAAACATTCCTCTCAATTCACATTTATATAAGATGCAGGTGAATTATTTTCCTATGCAAGGTCACTTCAGTGAAGGCAGTTCTCTGTTTGGCAGTACACTGCATGCATGTGGGGCATTTTGGAAGGAATATCTAAACATATAGTGCACCTCGGCACAGGGTGCATCTCGGTACAGGGTGCACCTCCTGACGACTGCAGCACAAGGTTAACACACATGCTTCACGGTGGAACACCCGAGTGTGCCTAAATTTAAAAGCACAAAGAAACCGACCGCTTGGACCTCCTTGTTCTTGTTTCGTGCCCGCTCCAAGGCGCGGTTGGCGTTTTCGTAGTTGGCCAGGCACCGCAGCCGCCGGTACAGCAGGTCCTGCACACAACACTGCTGTAGACATACACTGCCCACATGCTCAGTCACTGCATTTCACGACTGGCAAAGAACATTGCATGTGTACGACCCTCGCATGTAACAATACATGATGTCGTAAGAGGAATCTTACACCACTTCAGGCACAAAGCAAAGTCTCAGAAAAAGAAAATATATGCTAGCATTATCTCAACTGAAGTTTCTTTGCTGTAAACCGAAATTTGCTCTTCCTGTACATTTTTGCCTAATCATTTTCTTACCAGAGCTCTTGCAACATCACTAGTTAAGCCTAAAGAAAAAAATAAAGGAAGAGATTTCAGGCAATACCAATGGAGCCTTACCTTGGCAGCAGAGGTGTCGCGCATGTAGTACCGCAATGTGTCCGACAACTTCAAATCTTCATCCGTTGCCACCCGACCTTCGATTTTCTGCACAAAACATGAATGGGAGGGCAGTGACCATGAGGGGATTCTGCTAGTTAAATTTATTCAACTGCATCCAATTAGTCACAAGCAGTGACACAGGTAATGACAATGCATTCAACAAGGTAAAATTTGTTAGGCAACTTATCTCACTAATTTGAATCTCATGAAACCAAAAAAAGAAAACGTCCAAACATGAGAAAGTTGGATTAATGGATGAACGGCAAAAAAAGCAGGAAAGGTCATGCTGGTGCCGGATATTTTTACAGTAGACTCTTGGTAATTCAAACAATTATTCAAACAATATTCGCGAGTGCCATCAAGTTTGAACTAACGAAAGTCACTTGTTAGTTGCCTAGATAGCGCAATACAGTAGAAGCTAGTTATAATGAACCGGGATACAATGAACTAGCGGATATAACGAGGCAATCGCAATTTCCCTTGAAATTCCCATGGACGACATGGGTATTGGCCATAATGAACTAATGCTTATAACGAAGTAATTAGGACCTCCCCCTTCAAATTCGTTATAACGGGGTTTTACTGTATAGCCATGTGTCATCCGGCAAAAATGAAATCTTTCCACAATCCAATCTTTCCGAGTCCTAAGCAGTCGGCAGCATTTCAGGCAGTCAAGAGTGCCTGAAATGGCTTCCCCGGGCTGTCAGAAAGTGGTCGTATAACTGTTTCACACGTGCACATCGGAAGGCCTTCGAGTCGACGATCCTTCGAAAAGGCCACAATTCTATCAACTCAAAATAAGTTCTCGCACTGCTACATGGCTGTCTTGAACGGCCATTGAATCGGCGAGTGATTTTGCAACAATATGGCGGCAACCAAAGCGCTCACTTCAATTCTAATTTGCATTAGTTGCTTACTATTCGCACCGACAGCAAGAAACAAGCTTTATATTGAGCCTTTTCTTGATCCCGTGTACCCAAAGGGACAAAGTACGCGCGACATTCTGAAGTCATTCAGAAAACATGCAGATTTTGACACCACTAAGCCTAAGTCCCCAGCATGAGCTTCGAAAATGGTTTGATCCAAACACACCAGGTGGCGCCACATGCTGCGTTTCCCACCAACGGCATGGCATTTGTTTTTTATGGCAGTGACGCGTATTCGTCCAAGAACTAATGCAATAAAGTGAGAACGTTGGCTTCTCGTACATTTCCAATAATTTTCACTGGTGTGCAATTCTGCTTATTGACACAAGGACATAAATATGTCCGTGGCCTTGGAAACTAACGCTTGCGGGAGCTGCCGGTATGCCAAATCTCCGAAATCGTGCTGTTTCCTCTTCCGTTGCTTAACGGCCTTCGAAGTTTCTAAGGAATCGTAGGGTGCTCCGTTGACTCAAGAGACTATCGAGTCAACAGCCATCGAAACCGCCCATGTAGTAGCTCAAACTTGAACTTTGAGTCTATGGACTGTCGGTTCGAAGGCCTTCGAAACGCCCATGTGAAACCAGTATTACTGTTCAAATGTGTTGCCTAACAAATCTGCCACAAAAGTTTTTCAAGCATCAACCATGAGCTGACCTATAACCCGGAATGCATGCTTCACTTGCTCTGTCACCATGCACACACCACAAGAAGCTGCCTAAAACTTCAGTCACCACATGTCGCGGCTTCAAGCATTCTCTTTTTCTACATCGATTAAAGGGCCCTTAAAGTGAAAAGCTGAAGTGGTTTAGAAGGATAACATATACTTTAAGGACTATTTTCATTAATTGTGCCATTTTATGTTCAGCAGTTGAAAGAGAAAAATTTTGAAATTTGTGCCTAAACTATGGCTTTGTGATGTCAGAAAGCCAATTTCATTTTTTTTTTTTGTATTCTCACCAGATTCATTCCATGAAATGTTCTGAAACTCCCTGTGCCAAGTTTCTGGCTTCCTTAGAGCACACAATGTACAGTACTGTCCACTGTTAGAGGGAACGCGTGTGTGCATGTCCATGCTCCGCGGAGTGCCAGTGTATCCAGCGCAGCCGTGCATTGAAGCGAAGTGGTGTACACGCACAGGAATCCAGAAGAGGTGCTTCATGTCATCTGCTACAGTGCAAGAGCGCAAAGCAAGATTGGCGCCCATGGCCTCCTATAGCGCCGCTCTTGCTTTACGCTCCCGCGCTGTAGCAGATGACACGAAGCACCTTCCTCTCTCTTACTGATAAGTAGCTGTGTAAGCCTTAGCAGACGGCGTCGAAGATCTGTGCCGTCATGCATTCTAGTGCTGGAACGTTAAAGTGGCGTCACCACCCAGAAATTTTTTTACATATTTTGTAGCTTGCCGAGAGTCTTCTTGCAAGACTGGCGTTTTTGGTATTGTGAAAAGCTTACTTACGAATATAAGTGTTTATTTCAGTGTTCCTCTAATACTACTTCTTCAGCCATGTGCTATGCCGGCACCCTACCGGAGGCCACAGTACCATGCAATAAATAGACCAATGCCCATCAAGACTGCTTCCTCTTAGTTTGCCGCACAACTTGCCAAGGAGAAAGCGAATGATTTCTGGCTTTCCGACACTGAACCGCGTGCTGTGCAATAGTACTTCACCAACATGTTTACAGATGCCTTGACTACCAGCGGCATCTCCACACTATCTTCAAGAGGGGTCGCACGGCCCCTTAACTCTCACTGCCCTGTGCAACTCACCCGAGCCTTCTCGAAGCATTCCGCAACCTTGGGGAAGAACCTGGAATGCACAAGAAATGACAAATGCTGTCGACACTATAGCACACAAACAGCACTTTCACGCCATAGCATGGTCACCTCACGCCATTATGGCAGTTTGTCTGCTCAAGAAGCCATTGGTGCACAATGCGACCACACACGGAACCAATTGCTTCATTTGATATGCTGGATAAGAAGTGATTTTGCAAATGAATTTTCACACAGCGTACTGACAGGCGTTGAAGAAAGTAAGGCTTAAAGAAAAATGGACAAAAGGGCAAAGAACCAAACAACACCAACTGTGAAATGAGAGGCTGCACATTGCCAGTAAAGGAGGAGACAGTTATCTGCGCATGCTCAGAAGTGGCAAAGTGAACAGTCTACAAGGAACATAGGCTATGCAGGTCTAGGCAAGTGAGAAATCTGTTTAAGCATTTCACTCTGTATTTGTGCAAGGTACTGGGTTTAAACTAATTACTACCTTTCTTCCAACAAACACAGGTAAAAAATCATGCGAGTTAGAAACGAGTGCAACCGTATAATTGTATTACCATTATATAACATCACCGGTATTTCACGATTGCCGACCTAAGTGCCCTTCAAGACGAGCTTCTGCAGCTTCCTCCATACGCCGTATAAGCATTTAGGCTAGTCGACAGATGTCAAGCCAAAGCTGAACCGAAAAACATGCGCACGGAACAGTCCATCCAGCACAAATCTGTTCCAAGCATATAGGTCAAGAATGGAACTCCCACGAATAAGTGGTTCTACAGTGCAACCTTGCTATAACGAACCTGAATATAACGAACTATTGAATATAACGAAGCAATTGCAATTCCCCTTGAAATTCCCATAGATGACACGGATATTGGCTATAACGAACTAATGGTTATAACAAAGTAATTACGGCTCCCCCTTCAGCTTGGCTCCCCCTTCAGCTTCTTATAACAAGGTTTTACTGTACATAGCAGGCTCACAAGTAATGTTACAGATGGCAATGGCAATACACAATGGCCATGGGTTCATGAATAATCTAAACAAGGGTACTTACAGTTCTGCCAGCTATGACACCCGTTTTACACCTGAAATGTTTTCACGGTCTCCGCTGAATCTCCTTGTCATCACTTCAGTTGTCCACTTTTGCCGTTGACACAAATTGGCAAGTTTATTTTTACCTTGCTACACATCATGTTTGCAAAATTTTGGCAGCCAATTAGGCAAGAGAGCCGCTAAAACCCTAAACAGCACTGACTAACCAACGGAACAATAGTGCAATTTATTGACGCTTATTAAGGGGTGTAATAATATTTACTGGGAATTTTAAGTGCAGAAACCATTATATTACTATGAAAGATGCGCTGGCGGAGGGCTCCAGAAATTTCAACAACCTGGGGTTTTTTTAGCGTGCATTGACACTGCACAGAATATGGCCCTCTAAGCATTTCATTTCAATTGCAACGTTGCCGCCCCCTGCGACCGCAATTCAATTCCGGGAAACTTTCGTCAGCAGAATGTGCCACTACCTATAGACCTTCAAGGTTGCTAAAAGGGGCAATAATAATAAATTAAAAAATGAAGCAAGGACATGAAGCAATGTACACTCACTTCTCCAGCTCGGATGACTCGACTGTGGCCAGTTGGGTGAGGCAGGATGAAATCTTGATGTAGCTGTCAGCCACATCTAAAAACACCAAAGAGGAAAAGCAACATTTGTACAGGGAGCTTTCACAGCACAAACTAAATTTTGAAAAAAGTGTGCAAATGTTTCAAACTTCAAGTACTACGTGTAATATTCTTATCCAAAGCACACTTAAAAAATGTTGCATGTTCAAAAGTTTCCAAGTTCTCAGCGGCCGAATTTTGGTAAAGGTGGTTAACATTCTGGCAAATTGTTAACGATACCCAAATTATGTCCGCTTTAAGACTTTTAGCGATCAGTGACATACATGAACGTTGCCGAGTCACTTCCTCTTTTTTTCGACCGGCTAGTGCCGCCACCCACGGACATGAAGGAAATTTCTTGCACAGCTGAGCTTCCATTCCAAGGTCTCTTAAAGGGCCACTAAACAGGCTCCTACTTTTTTTTAAGCCGCCCAAACAAGCTAACTCAATCATAGAGATGGTTGCGGCGATCACATTCTGCGAATATGACAGCGCTGAGCGCCACACAGACCCCGTATTTCAAAAAACAATTCCCGCGCCTCTTTCCTGCGATTGACCAGTCGCACTCGCATCCTAGGTGTCGTAATGTTCTATCACGAACAACTTTGCGTACTTGCAGCTCGTTTATTGGTCGAAACCATGTCTATGTCAGATCCTGTGGCCATCCCACCGCGTGAGCGCCGGAGCAGCGCTGGCCCGAGCAACCGGTATTGCAGCGCAAGCGTCAATGACGTCAATTGCTCACGTCCTGTCACGTGTCAAAAGTGGGCGGAGTCACGACGGCACGCAGCGCCTACCCTCTCCTCTGCAGAAAAGGGTGGGGAGGCCGACCAAGAAAACGAAACCGACGCAAGCGGCCACTTAAACCTGTATAACTTCTTTATTATTGCACCTATTCGCAAAATTCTTTCGGGAGCATGTTCACATCGCACAGGAGCGCAGTTATATCTTTAAAACAAATTTTGGACCTCGGGGTTGTTTAGGGGCCCTTTAAAGCCTCAAATTAGGTGCGACAACCCTGGCAGTACGTTATATTTCTGGGGTATAACGTCCTAAAACCATGATATGCTCACGAGACACACTGTAGCGAAGGGCCCTGGAAATTTCGACCAACTGGTATTCTTTAATCCACACTGACATCGCACAGTAAACGGGCCTCAATGTTTGACTGCCATCGAAATGCGGCCGCCGAGGCAGCTGGGATTTGATCTCTTGGCCTTCGGATCAGTAGCCGAGTACCACAGCCACTAGATCACTGGTCAGCTGAGTTGTAGCCTTCCCATATCAAAATAAGGGTTGATCAGCAATTGAAAACATGGCACACTTATAAAAGACCCCTCGCCTAAGGGACACAAACTGCTCTCTGATGAGAGTCTTATGAAAGAGCTCAACTGTAATGGGTACCTTTGTCTTACTGCTTCCATTATAGTTTACTACAAAACATGTCTACTCCTTTCGGGAGGGTGTCAATCACTCGTGTGTCGCCCACAAGCACCGACCATTCATCCTTTTACTGCACACTCACTCTTGTGGGCACGGGTCATGCGGTCTGCCTTGGAGGTGGCGTCGCGCACGTGCGTGTGGTACTCTGTGAGGAAGTTGCGCTCGTGCTCGAAGAACTCGTCCACGTCCTTCTGCGTCGACGAGAGCCGCAGGTCGTCCGCCGACTTTCCCAGGTGGCTCAGCAGTCCTGCCAGTTTCTCCTTTTTGTTCTTGCCCCGCACACTCAACTGCGAGTGTGTGCAAGATTAACAGTAAGCGACGGGTTCTCTCAGTTACAAAAATAGAATCTTTTTTTTGCCAGAGCCCTACATGGATTACAGGGCAAGCCTTAGGCGAACTATAGATTAATTATACAGATTTTTTTAAAAACAGTGTTTGCTCTTTTATTCAATTTGCACCGAAAGTGTACCATTTGAACTATTCAAAGTTTGTAATTAACAAAATGTGCCTTGTCCCCTGACAAGTGGCCCATTAGCTCAAGTAGTAAGCTTTGCCACATAGCACTTGCATACTGCAGTGAAGTTAACTCGCACATCTGCATAGTTCTCTGTTGGTATCCAAGATTCGACTGTTTTTTTTTTTTGTCTAGAAAGAACATTGCGGAAGTGCACCATATATGTTACTTCTTTCGCCCATGTTTAGCAGTACAATTCTCATATCTAAAACATAGAACTATAGAAAAATATTCAACTCACACCATTAATATTCAAATTCACTCCCAAAATATTGCTAGCTGCACAGCTCTAACTACTTGTTTCGAAAAGACATAAGAAAGCAACGTTATGTGAGAAATTTACAGTGCGGTGCAACTGCGGAGACGTCGCTTTTTGCCGTAGTCCAATGGCTGCTCGGCATGGCAATCCTGAAACTGCCGCGACCACAGAGTTACTGATGGCAAGCGAAAAAGTAGGAACAGGAAAGAAAAGATACAAAGGCAAGCGTACCTCCTTCTCGTATTCTAGGAAGACGTGGAAGTTGGAGTCCGTACGGAAGACAGGATGCAGGGCCAGCCGCTGGAGGAACAGCTCGTGCATGGCCACAGTCTTCTTGAATGTCGCCAAGTACTCTCTGCACACAAGGGGAGAGAGAAACTGTCAAGCTAACCATTTGTGCAAGGGAACACAGTCAAGCAATATGTTAATATAATGATTAAGGAGGTTTTACGTGACAAATCAATGACATGATTATGAAGCATACCCAGTTTACGACTGGCCCTGGAGTAACTCTGACCATCTGGAGCTCTTTGAAATACAGTAAAACCTCGTTATAACAAAGTTGAAGGGGGAGTGGTAATTACTTCGTTATAACCATTAGTTCGTTATAACCAATATTAATGTCATCTATAGGAATTTCAAGGTGAATTGCGATTGCTTCGTTATATCCGATGGTTCGTTATATCTGGGTTTGTTATAACGAGGTTCTACTATATGCCTAAGTCTATGTACATGGGTTTGTCCCATTGAAATATGGCCGCCGTGGCTGCAGATTCAATCCCGTGACCTTGAGCTTTGCAAAGCAACACACTAGCCACTAATCTGCCATGACACGTGAATGTAGCAGAGCCTCCACTGTGCAAATTCCTCCGGGCTGGGCAAAACATTCATACCATCTCGAATTTGTACGATCGAAAACAAGTGAGCTTGTACATGAGAAATGAGCATGACTTCTGTAAGGCTCAACTTTCATAGGATAAGTCCGTAGCGTCCAAGGTTGGATAAGTTTGTAGTATCCCACGTATTGTGGGAACCGGTGTCACACGAAGCAGTAAGAGAAAAAATTGCCTATACTAAATTATTTGGGACTGAGCCAAGTGTTATGAGCAGGATCAACATACATTTATGTAAAAAGGACTGGTTCTGTGTGCACAATGTAAAGGCACACAGGGAGCACTGTCATGCACTGTGACATTTGTGCAAATTTACAGTGTATGACATGTTAGTGCACAGATGTCTCTTTTTTGTCTAAGAAAAATGCATGCTACGGTGCACAGATGCGCATACCATAAGCGTTATTTGTAAGAGTCTACAATCTACACCTGTTACAATGGACGAGCATGAAACAGACTTCCCGATACCAAATTCTGGTCCATGCATGTTATCTAGGCAACAAAGTCCACTTTTAACGGACCATGCTACGAGTGGCTATCGGCTACATCGGAAAAAATTAGCGGCAGTCTTTTTCAAACTCGACATATAAAATGTGCTTTTGCCGTGACGACGTGGCTTGACAACAGAGTTCATCATGGCAGCAATGTTTTTAGAACAGCAGGGCCTGCATGCTTAAGCCAAAACAAGTTTGGATTGCAGCTGGCAACATTGGAGGCCTCTGGCCAAGCCCAGCCAGTAGCCAAGCCAAGCTGAAGGCAAGCGCAATGGCGCTGTGACATTCTGTCGTGCTAGTCAGTTGTGCCCAACAGCAACAATAGCCTCCAAAGAAGGGAAGCAAATTTCATTGAACAACAAGATTAAGATTGCGGACGCAGTTGCGCACGGTGAAATGCAAGAGGACACCGCAAAAATAAGGGGCTATCCAAGGAGACCCATTCTAGTTGTGAACAATAGTAATTATATCACAGGCAAGCAAGTGTCGGATTAAATTAATCAAGCGCTCGAGCTAAATATGAATAAAATAAAAAGCTTTGAATGCTCGTTTACCTACAACATTCGCCACTGAATCTGCAATTTCGCAATAGTGTTGTTAGGCATCATGACTGAAGTTTCGGAAGTAAGGTGTCCCAGTCCAAGCCCGTGTCCTGGCTAGTTTCACTGGCAAGTTAAATTGCTGCGAGAGGTACGGTTGTGTGAAATATATTAGAGCTAACTCAGAGTAGCAGTGGCCTTGCTGCACCCATTATGTGGCACTCACTCAGTGAAGTAGGACATGCGCTGCAGCTGTAAAGTACTGCTGTTCAAGACTGGCATCGTTCTTAACCATGCCGTGGAGTCCACACCCGGCAGAACCGTTACATAAAATAGCCTGCCACACGCTGCCGAACTGAAGTGCACGCAGACGACCCAAAGCTAAAGGAAGCGCAACTCACGCCTCAAGTTCCTGCTTCATCTTGGTGAACTCCTCCTTGGTCATGGAACCCTCGCCCTCGCCCAGCTTTTGAAGCTTCTCCCGAGAGGCGTCAAAGTCCGGCCGAGGTGGTGCCGGTGGAATCTGCAACGCACAACGGCCCTCAATGCCACATACACACTTACCACATCCTGTTCAGACAACAAAAAATGATCTTAAGTTTTAACTCTTCTAAACATGTATAACAAGTGAATGGTGCACTTAGCTTCTCTATCATGTGCTAATCTGGTGTCCCCTTGCTCCACTGTTTCAGCAGGCAACTCTGCCATTGCTTAATACAGTAGAACCCCGCTTATGCGTTTTTCACGGGACCGTAAAATATAAGCGTAAGAGCCGGGAAACGTAAGAGTCAAGAAATGGGAAAAATGGAAAAATGAGAGAATTGGTGATCGGCACACAATTTTATTTCAGTGCTAGCGCTTTCAATGCACACATCGGCACGCTTGGCTACGATTTCGTCGACAGAGAAAACCTCGGAGGTGACAATGGCGTCATCGATGGAAACGTAATCATTGGCACGATTCCGTAACCAACTCTTTGCATCGGTGTGCCATAATTTAGATGGCGGAAGCTGGAAACGTAATTGGCGTCGCCCATTGTGCATCTAATCCTACAGTCAAGCCAAGTCAAGCTACGTGAAAAGTCAATATTTCCGTCGGCAGTGGCCGCTTGGAATGCCGATTCGCGACGTAACATGCGGGAACGTTCCCACATTGCGACGTAACAGCGGGGTTCCTAATGCATTGAATCCTATGTGAGCTATGCCGGCACCGGCCGAAAGCGATGTAACAGCCGGGAAAACGCAGCACCGGGGAACGTAACAGCGGGGTTCTACTGTATCTCAGTCAGCCACCTCACGAAATCCACCTCACGCCAACCTCACGAATGACTGGATTCAGTCAGCCGCTTGTGATGAAGCACATGCACAGACACTCCAGCCAGCACTTTCAAGGCCAGCACTGTCACTGCAAGACTGCGCAACGAAGCACTGTCAAAACAGGCAATAAATGATCACGTCGTTACACGACACCTCTGCGTTCAGGCTCTGAGCAAGCGCAGCTGCAGTGCTTCCCCACAGAGGATTGCCACCTGATCTGTGCTCCTCGACATAGAATGCTTCAAGGCTGCTAAATGCTGATGAATGACCTTGCGTGAGGTGTAGTAGAGCTAGCACTCTGAAAAGACATCGGTATGATGAGAAGCACATGTGCCTCATTGACACTGACAACATGCAAAATGATATGAAGTGAAATTCACCAGAAGTTACTTCAAGAATGCAGAGATACGGAATGCTTGTAAATAAACATTAGCGGCATGGAAAGTTTGGTTTGTATAAACAAACGAAGCTTAATATTGTAAGAGTCCACACAACCACTTATGTGAAAGTGCTCATGTTAACGTACGAGGCACGCCATTACTGGGAACTCCACATTAATTTTCCTGATACAGTGGCATTCGGTGCACTTTTCACATTGTGCGTGAACTGCAGGGAATCTACTGTCTTGAACCTGTGCTATAGCCACTAAACATTCACGGAGGGTGCCTGTACAGAGTGGAAGAATCTTCATATGCACAATACTCACAACGCTGATGATGGAGTTTTAATAATGGAAGGGCCAGGCTTGGCTAATGAGTGCCAGTTCAGAGATGATGTACGACAATGACATTAAAATTTCGAAGCTGTGTCAGACTTGAATGTAGATGGGCGTAAAAGAATGTGATGGTAGTACGTAACGTGGCTGTAGAATGGCCTCAAATGAACTCGCTAAAAAGAAGTTTAAAATGGTATACAATATATTACGACGGTGAAATGCGGGGTGGTCAATACTCACAATGAAGCCTGCGTAACTTTCGCACTCCTCCAGGGCATCGTGGAGCCAGATGAACTCTTCGTGCTGCCGCAACACCGAGAACTCCGGCTTCTGGAAGTCTGGCAGTGTTGTCTGCAGCAAGAAGGCGCAGATGACCCGGCACAGTGTCAGCATTGAATGACTACACTACAACTACATTTGAAAGAACCAACGTATTGAAGCGAAGCAAGTGTAAAATGCTTTTCGTACACATTGTTGTTGTTGTTCTGTGGGGTTCAACATCCCAAAACCAGTTCAGATTATGAGAGACGCCGTAGTGGAGGTCTCCGGAAATTTCGGCCACCATGGGGTTCTTTAACGTGCGCTGACATCGCACAGCACACAGGCCTCAACCTTTCGCCTCCATCGAAATGCAGCCGCCGCGGCCGGGATTCGATCCCGTGACCCTAGGATCGGCAGCCGAGTGCCATAACCACTAGACCACCGTGGCGGGGCTTTTCGTACACATTGGTATGTTACGAATGTACGTCTGCAACGAAGTGTAATGGCACTGTAAATAAGCTGGGACTACTGGAACCCACATTCCTAGCTTTGAAAACAGCAGTAATGTACTTATTGTACAACTTCTTAAAGAGAGAAACCGCTCTCAATTTCTGGGTTTCACAGGTTCACAGGCCAAAACAGCAATCGAATTACGAGGCATGGTGGAAAGGCCATATCGGTAAACTTTGGCCCGCTTCAATTTCCTAAAGTCCACCTGAATACACTAGGCACCCAAACATTTCAAGTCATGAAAACCTCGCAAAAGAAAGTCGCTTCTGACAAATCAGGGGAAATGCCACCACTGGCATTCACTGCAAGTGATGCAGTTTCAGGGTACGGCTTCAGGAATGGGGCAGCTTACGCAATGCAATGGAATCTAAAAGGCAGCACGCTGCCACGATGCATGCTGTGCCATTCTATAGTCCGCACAATTTTGACAGTGCCACTCAGTGCCAATTACAAAGCGCTTGGCAACGTAATCGGCAAAATCACCTCGAGGAGGCCAGCTCAGTGCACACTTCGATGTGTGGCGTTTCCTTGCTGCTCTGTAAGAGCAAATTTGCCGTGCCACAGTTCTATGAAAAACTGTTTTGCCTGATCTAGAGGAGCACAATGCTCTCATAAAGCGCTTGCTTCAACTTACCACATAACACAGAGCTCCTAATTTGCTTAAGTTAAGAATTATTAATCACCTAGTGACTAATAACCATGTATCACTCAACACACATACAGTCTAACACCACTGATATCTCCCCAGCAGAACCACCTATATATTTCACAATACCCGTTTTCAAATACAGTTGGTCTTGTGAAGAGACACTCGGCTATAAGAAATTTGAAAATGGGTTGGTTGGTTTTCCTATGCATGCAATGTTAACATTCATACAAGAGATGTGTTTAAAGAGATGCATCTACTACTAAGGACAATATTTTCAGGTGCCTACAGTAAACTTCACTACTTGTATTTAGAAGAGACAACCTGGACGTGTTCACCTCATGGACTTCCTGTGCTTCAAAGAGCTTACAGGTCGTGCAATCCTCTCACAGGTAAATTGAGCATGTCCCTTTGAGGATGAATGAGAAAAGGAGGGGGGGGGGGGGGTAACGAGGACATTGAAGGGCAGATAATGTCTAGTGTTGAAGCTGACGAACATCTAAGAATGCTTCAAAGGAAGCGTGGGCAACAGGAAGGTGCACAAAGAAAAGTGCTTTACCTCCAGAAGTTGAGAACCGAGCTAATGCAATCTGCAGTTAACAAGAAACTAGCACTTTAAGCCACCCTGAGCTATTTCCTGTAGATGTCTAAACAAACTTTGGTGATGACACATAACAAAGTGGTCTGGTGCAGTTCTTCCATGTTTAAATTTTTGGTTACGACAGACCTTGGTTAGAACAGGCGTGTTTCCCCGTTTCCTTGTGCGTCTCTTATAATGAAGTTTTACTGTATTCATATCTTTGTAGAAACCCTACACATACCACACATGTATTAGAAATAGTTATTGCCAAAGTGAAGCCTAACTGCCCCCCCCCCCCCCCAGTAGCTGTTAAAGGAAAAAAATTCATAAGGCACACATTTCTGGCCAAAATCCAAGTAAACATCTCCAGCTGTGAGCAGGGTGCAAATTCACCTTGCTGTGATGGCTCTCACGAGGTCTTATCTCAAAAACTGTGCTCCCTCCTTGTGTGCTATGCTCTGGAAGCAATCACAGGAGCCACAGACACTATAGCCAACATGCATAAACACTAATGCCTGGAAAAAGTGAAGCTGTCACTTTCACCTTGGTCCTCTTTGCTTCAGCTTGCCCTACTACTATTCTAGTCTGACTGCAAAGCTCTTGGTGCTAACAGATGACGGGGTAACCAGGGAGCGTAAACTTGGGCAGACAGATGGGCAGTACCACGTGGTAACACAATTACTGTTATGGTAATACATCACTGTTACGGTAATAATTGTATGGATATTTTACTCCAATTATCAGCACTGCTGTAACTGCTATTGCATTGTCTTTTTCAAAGTATTTTTCCCACAGTGACTCAGAACACGTGTCTCAAAGGGGAACGTTGGCGGACCTTCCCCACATCCTGATACAGCCGTTTTCCAATGGTACCGAAAGTCCTGTAGTAGGCAGGGTGGTCCAATTCGCTCAGACACTCACTAATAACTTTAAATAGCCAAAAGAATGATGCATTCAAACCGAAATAGGTGGACACTTCATGCAGCGTATGCAATGACGTCACAGCCCGCTGTCACAAACGTGGCACTGGTTCCAGAAAAATAAAAGTGGCGATGCCACCCGACAATGTAATGAGTTATGCCAGCTTTCCTGAACTTGACAGCGACAATTTCGGCCCTGAAGTACCACCCTCTTGCTTGTGACCGCCTGCCTGCTCACGAAGGCAGTGTCATAGGCAATGACACGAAATATGTAGGGTGGGCTGTGCTGGAATCCGCTGGAAACATTAAAATTCATTTGCAGGAAATGGCCAGTTATGTGCACAGAGCGCCCTCCATGCTTATCTTTCAGCTTTCCTGATAGTAATTTTGAATGCTTTGACAAGTGCTCACAGGCAACTGGAGCTATTTGTGGCTGTTAAAAGATACGAGCATGAATGTTCGGCTAGAAGGAGCCAAAACAGCAGATATTTTCGATAAGGTTAAGCAAAAAGTATGAATTGACTGGAATGATTGAATTGTACAGTTTGAATAAACCAGCTTTTAAATACATGTGTATTGTGTCATGCCTTACTCGTGCGCTACGCACGCTAAGCTCAAGGGGCGTAGCCCGACACTGCTGGATGCCATCGCACATTCATCAGAGGGGCATTCTCCAGATTGCAGTCAATAAGCGTGGCTCACCGAATAAAACGGGCAGTACTGGTTGCCTTACGGACACGCTTGCTGTTGTGCTGATCCCTGGTCACATGTATAGCAGACCAACCAAAAGCTTAATTTGTTTGAACTAACTGAATGATTTGATTTGATTGATTTGTGGGGTTTAATGTGCCAGAACCAGCTGTGATTATGAGAGGCGCTGTAGTGGAGGTCTCTGGAAATTTCAACCACCTGGGGTTCTTTAATGTGCACTGACATCAAGAGTTATCAAGAGTCTACTGTACACCGACTGAGGCAAGGACGGCATATCTGCTGCCTTCTATAGCATCTATACAACAGGCATACCTTGGTGTGCACCGTGAACTTGACCTTGTCCCTTTCACTCAGTGCATCCGAGATGTCCACCAGCAGAGACTGGTCTGCTAGGTCAATCGTGTCTGACCGCATCTGCAAAGCGCGAAAGGAACAGAGTGTACAGGCTTCAAACCAACACATGTTCTGGTCTGCGAGGCCAATAAATACTTAAACACGAATGCAATGGTTTTAGGTGCTGCCAAAACGGCGCTATAAGTACATGGCGCTCCATGGTTGAAGGCTCGAAATTAATTCTGGCCACAAAGTGCTCTTAAAAAATGAACCTGTATTCAAGTATACGGGTGTTCTTGTCTTTCGTCCCCACTGAAATGTAGCAGCCATGTGGAATAAAACAACTTGTTTTTGGGCCAGAATCAAACCCACAACCTTGTTGTAGCCACACTTTTTCTTTTGTTGTAGATATGAAACTAACCTTCAAGTAACCATGACAGCCAAATTTGTGTTCTGTGACATGTCAATTTCATTTCATTTCATTTTATTATACTGTCAGCCTGATTGGGCTATAACAGGGGTGGAAGAATAAAAAATACAAACATCCATATTGAGAAATAAGAACTGAGTAAACCCGTGTCCTGCAATTGTGGCATGGAGCAGTAAGAGCTCCAATGTGACATCCAATTAATCCTAGCATGTGTAATTAAGTTTTACTTTAGTGTAGCACTGAAATATGCACTAAAGATCACAAGAGAACAACACCGCGGTGTGGCAGTCAAACTAAGCGCACACACACAACAACATGAGCTCAAGATCTGACAGTATGTAGAGGGGACTTGTTGAAACACTATGCTGCAGTCTTGTTGCTACAATGGGCACTGAAGCACCGCACACTGATGGCCCATTGTGACATTGGTCAGATTCAAGCAGTATGGCATGAAGAGCTATCCGTGAGCGACAAACGCAGAATGGGGAAGGGAAGGGGAGCCTCCTACAATTCTATCACGCTCTGCACAGTTCTCTCTGGCATCAACAACAGTCCAATTAACGGAAAAAGCACCAGAGAAAACGCCAGCAGCTGTTAGAAAGCGTCCTGCTAGGGATGTCGCAACAGGCTGCCAACACAGACAAGCATTCCCACTTGAAAACCACATTAAAATATATTAAAGCCACCCGCAAATACTGCACTGTGCCACAATGTTCCAGTGATACAGATGTGAGGTCTAGTTTTTTGAAATTCAATTTTTCTACCACATTATGGGTATCAACAAACCCCCAATATATGAGCTCACAGTCACATGAAAAGTGTGTTAAAACTACACTGCTTTACCAGAACAGGCACACTTATGGAACACAATATTGGTCACTTATCAAAAAAATGTCCAAAAGGGCGCACAAATGAAGGATAAGGGGCAATGTAGTGCTGAACTCGGAAACGAGCTCCTTTGCGACATAGATTTCAACAACTTAGCATAGGAGACAACTATAAGTTTGACATCACACACATCACTACATAAAGAACACAACATTTTGTACGCCTTCTAAGAAATGGCGGAGACACTTACATTATACTCAAATAATAAGAAACGGCGGAGACGCGTTACATTATACTGAAATAGCTTACATAATATTGGCACCGGTGCTATAATACAACGACGCCACAAGCTTAAGCTGGGAAAGTGGAAACGTACGCCGCGTGTTCAAACTGGGTTTCAACAGATCAACATTTACCAGCAGCGACCATATCAAAGCATGAACTCGGCATGACAACACAGACAAGAGTGGTCTTACACTAGTTGCTCTTGCTAAAGCAGTAACAGTGGCACACAAATATGAAGCGTGAATCAGCAGACCACATCAGCATCCTTGTCTAGTTTAGAATGGAGAGGGGTATTGAGCATCTGTGAACAGAGACAGATTTAGGGCTGCACTGAGGATAAGATCAGATAACATGTTTAACTCTTAGAGCTCCTGCAAAGTTTTCCCTTTACGCCTCTGCAGCCTCCGAGGTGTAATTCGAGTGAATGATTCTTTAGTATCACCGCAGGAGAACTGTACTCGGAGCAAGCATGATCAAGTGAGTAAGAACGGTGCTGTAAACATCTGTTGGTATACTACTGTGTAGTCCACAAACTAACAGCACACACTGAGGCACTGTTTTTCTCTGATCCCTATCAGCCTGTTATTGAGCGAAAGATACTGACTTTGGCGCCCCGTGCCAACACACAGCAAATGAGAGACCGTACTGGGGGATGGCTCTGAATTAATTTAGACTAATTGAAGTCGTTTAACGCGAACCCCGGTCTCTCTGCTCATGCGTTCTTACCTCGGAATGTAACCTCGGGGACCAGATGTCGAACCTGTTATCTCGCGCTTAGCGGCTAGCACACAATCCCGTAAAATTAACATGTAACGCAGTGTGCGCTCGACAACTGCAAGAATGCGTCGGCGGCAGAGCACGGAAGCATGATCGCGTTGCCGCAACGACAAACAAGTTGCACCTGCTTCGACACGCCCCAAAGCGCAAGCGAAACCGCCCCAAACGGCGGACTTTCAGAAAACGGAAAAAAGCAAAAAGCCAGCAGAAAAACTGTCACGACTGCGGCACTACGTGTCCAACCACTGAACACTCTAGGCACGTACCATCACGCACACTTATCTCTTGAATTTCAGCGATGCAGACAAGACAGGAAGCAGCGGCAACAATCGCGACGTCGCCAGCGGGCATGCGGAGCAGGCTAGCTAGGAGGCGGTGACGTTTTGTGAAACAGCTTTTGCTAGACAGGTCAACGCTCAATGCGCACATGTGCGCTGGTACACCGAGTTCTGCGGCTAGCACCGTAGTCGTAGCACGCCGACACGCCTCCGACACGACCAAAGAAAAAAATAAATAAATGTAGTGCGGGCGCAATCGGCGCAATGCGCAGCCCCACGAAAAAACACGGGAAGCGCACCGCCTACCCAAACCCGACAATGCCGACAGGCATTTTTCACGACAAAGCTGTCAGACCGGCTTCGAGACGAGTAACGCCCGCATTGCTTACGGAAAAGAAAAGCCTGAAGCTCATCACAAACTTGAGTGCGCTGAACTCGGAAAAACACGGTGGCGACGAGCTTGCGAAAGTAGCAAGTTTTCCGCTGCGCAGTAGGCGATCTAGCACGGAGTGCCGGTGAAACGCAAAGTACGAAGCGAGTAGAACGCAGCAGGTGCGACGGAACTGCACCGATGAAATGCGACGTTGAACTTACGCGATCGCACGCTCGAGAAAGATAGACCTGGGACACGTCCCATGAAGGTAGGCCTAACATGCTCATCGCGCTTCCCAGTGTCACACTACCGGAAAAGTGCAGACACCAGTCGCATATCGCCAAGATACCTTGAGCGAGGTGTCCGCCGAATTTGCCGTGTCATCGGTGCCGTCCTGAAGAGTCATCATCACGGCGGGATGACGAAGCAGACAGCCACGATCTGGCGCGACGAGTCGCGACCGCTCAGTGCCGCCGGCCTGTGTGTTCGAAAACGCCCACTCACACCCCCCGCCGGTGTCACATGGCCCAGTCGACGGGCCGTCCGGCGACTGATACGCGGCGATCTACAGGTGCTGCACGACTTGCGAACAGCGTCCTCGCTAAAGGCGCCCGAGGACACGACCGCACGAGGCCAGCAGCGATCGTAGGACCACCCCGAAACCTGCTGCAGCGACGATTGTGGCTCTGGCTCTACGAACTGAAGATTTCTTGCTACGGCCAGCAATTTAACAACAACAAAATGCGCTTTATTTACACAGGCAACAAACTTATCGTCGTAAATACTAGCTGAGGGCAGGTGTGCGTCAGTTCAGTGTTTTGGTAGTGAAATCTTTGTGAAATAAGTTTCGCTGCTGCCGTGAGCTGCAGGTAAAATGCGTCAAAAGCGTGAGAAAATGCAGTGAACAATTGGATTTGCGAGTGGCCCCATTTCGATCCCTTTTTGCGGCACATGTCGACTCGATCCGATGTGTGGCTTGTTCCCATCCAAGCCGAGCCGAAGCTGAATACAGGTGGACAAGTGCGTTTGGTTTGTGTAATAATCCTTGATCGGTGGTATTTGGGTGTTTTTTAACCTAGGTGGTTCGTTATCGCAACCCATATTTACTTAAAGGTCGCTGCTGTCAGCCCCCAAATCATTCGCAGCGTTCCAAAGGTGCCAAAACACAGCCCTTGTCATGTGTGCGTCTCTGAGCCGAGCTCCATTCTAGGGCTACAGAAGTAGCTTTTCACTGTTCCTAGCTCCTCTTTGTGTGTGCGCGCTGCTCGCCGTTGTCGCCAGCCATGGGGAAGAAACGACCCAGGCCCGAGCCTGAAAAGAAAGAGGAAGAGATCGACCGGCCCAGCACTTCGAAGGAGCCTTCGACGAGCTCCAAGCAAGCGCCCGTCCAGCAGCAATCGCAGCCCTCGACATCGAGCTCTACCAAGAGCAAGCCTCGCGTCTGGAAGAGCCTGAAACAGGTAGTGACGGCGGAACGCCTGCAACCGGGAGCGTACGCAGCTCTCGAAGCGGCGCCTTCGTTGCGTCCCTGGCGCAAGTACTCGGACCTGACCGGCCTGGTGGCACCGTACACGGACCCGAAGACCAAGCTGCGCTACGCTAACCGACACGAGTATGCACGGCTGCGCCTGCTCACTGCCGACCAGGTCAACGGTTACCTGGTGCTCAGGAGGGCCGCACTGCCTGTGACGTAGGCGAGCCTAATCACGGTGTCACACGGTCATACTCGATCGAAGCCGATCCGGATCGCATTTCTCTATCGCGATTGACGCTTTACCTCAGCTTGAGCGAATGAAGCCAGTCGCGATCGAAAGTGCATCGTGTGACGGCTGCGTAAATGACCGTGCTCCTTGGTGATTCCTGTTGATGTGCTTGCCACCTTCCTATACAACGTACATTGGCAGTGCCTGTCCGAGTGGCCCGATTCGTGTGTTGCCTGTCGTACGCATTCACAGGACATGAACTTGTGGGAAGCCGTTGGTTTTGTGATAAACATTCCTTCATCTAAACGTGCTAAGTTTGAGGGCACTCTGTGTAAAGTGTTTCCCATATTTTTCTCTTAAATACTATACATAGACTTACCTCCGCCCTACTTGAAGTCCCTGCTCATCACCTGTGGTTATGACATAATTAAATAGGAGCATGTAGCATAGTATGTCCATCTACTATGAAAGAACAAGGTGCTGGAAGAACATGGCAGAACCAGAAGAAAGCTTCCATTGTGTGCTGTACTTGTGCAGTCAATGCAAGAAAGCTGTTCAGCAAGCCTATTCACTTGGTGAATTGGCGAAGAAAGTAGTAGATACTGCTTTGGACTTGGAAGCATAATGACTCGGCGGCTTTCTTTATTTTCATGCCACCTCAGTACCTTTTGGATGTTTGGTTGGTAAGGCAACCAGCATGGGAAATCGGATTCATTGGCTCATTCCTCAACAAAATTTGTTATGTTCCTCAATATAACAACTGTGTTAAGTTCCTGTGTTTAATTTATCTTGTGTTACTCTTGTAAGCAGTTGGCACTTGGAATAAATGTGCCATTGTAATGGGCCGAAACATGTGGATGAGAGTATGAAGAACTTCATTGGTCATATTGGAAATGTATGTGTTCAGCATTACATATGTGGTGTGGGCAGACTTACTGCAATTTAATTGACTTCATGAATGCAAAGCACCTTGCTGCCACAATGAATGAATGCGCGAGTGGCAGGTCTCCGACACCTGATGGCCACTGGGGCGGTACTCAGGTTAGGGTGCTCAGCTTCTAAGCCATATAATGTGGGTTTGATCCCGACTGCAGAATTTGAATTTTCGATGGAGGTCCCAGAATTACTAGAAGCCCATGTACGGTTAACTCGAACGCTCTGCACCTTGGCCAGGCCCGCTTGAACTGAGGCAAGCATCATGAATTGGTGGGCATTGTTGCAGAAATAATGTTTGTTTATTTATTTATTTATTTATTGAATAAGTAAATCAATATTGATTCGGCAACAACACACACCATTTCGAGGTGCTGGCCTTGGCTCAAGTGGTCCCAGCCACTCAGAGCTTTTGAGTTAACCGTGCTGACAGCTGTACTGAGAAAGGTTAGTGCATGTTAAAAATCCCAGGCAGTCAAGATTCCCAAAACTCTCCACTATGTCTTGCCTCAGTCATATTGTGGTTTTGCCACATAAAACCCTAGCAGTTATTACTAGAGAGTTGTGTACCCAAGCGGCTCTGTGCACACAAGCACGCATGTACACATATACAGTATATGTGTATATAGATATATTGCATATGTTCCCAGAGGGGAACATATGCAGTAACTCTAGCTATGATTAGGTGGTGGTGACATCTGGCAGGCAGTCATCGCTCAACTCGTTGAGAAAAATCTCCTTGTACTCCCATCGCATTGTGAAGGCCGTAAGGGAAGAGCAGAACTCTAGCAGAGGAGTGAGCCAAGTCCGCCCATGTCCGGACACTAATCCACCAACTTGTCAGCTCTGATCGACTTAAAATGCCACCATTACAGAATTCAATGTTGTAGCATAGTTGTCAAGAACAGCACCACAGGTGTGGAGGTTTAAAGACATCTTTTACCCTCACAGTTGCATTTCTTGATTAGTCTCACAAAATCTCGTACTCAACTCTCGTGTGGGAGGTGCCAATGGGGCTTTCGATCACTTTAGGAAGAATGGTCATACACAGTTATGTAGTAATACAGCGGATCTTGTTGGTTTCACAAGTACTTTGTGCGTACCTACGCTGTTGTGTGCTAGTGCTCGTTGCCTTGTGTAAAGCACATGCATAAAGTTCTGCATGTGTGCTTTATGTGAAACATGGCATTGTTAGGTAAACAGTAATATTAGCCAACAAAGCCTCACTTCATGCTAGTGCTGGCTCTTTATTTCGACGTTGTGTGAAAAGCCGCGTAGAAAATCACATGTGGTACGGAAAAGGTCCAGGACTTTTGAAGAATGCAATGAATTTATTGTTCAGTCTGTGTGGCACCTAATCATGCATTGCACTTAGTTTGTTTCTTACATTTCTTTTTTCTATGCAGCTCAAGTTAGGCCACCACCAAGAGTTTTTGGTCTTGACTGGTGTGTTCACTGAATAAGTGAACACCCTACAAATGTTAATGTACTTCTCATGGTCATATTTCTATCCTAAGAATTGCGTTGATGGGTCTTACGCACACACACAAGCATGCATATTGTTGTCCCGTCTGTGAAAGTGAAAAGATGAAGTGGTTTAGAATGACAACATATTTCAAGGACAAGTTTGTCATTAGTTTGGTTATTTGATGTACAACACTAACAGATAAAATGAATGTGAGTGTTTTTGGTTTGAAATTCGCACCAGTACATGGACCTCATGACGTTGGAAAACCAATTCCTTTTCTTCATGTTCTCGCCAAACTTGCTCCATCAAATTTTTTGAAACTTCCTGTGTCAAGTCTCTGGCTTCCACAGAGCACAGTATATGTCTTTCTTATCGATGAATAGTTAAGTAGCCCTCAGCAGAGACTGTCAATGGTCTATGACTTCATGGGCATCATAGTAGGATACAACTTCAAAAAAAAAAAAAAGACAGGAGTTGGCAACAAGGGCTGATGGATTGTGCGTGTCCTTGTTACTCCGCCAGCCAATCATAGAAGCAAACAAGAAAAATCGACGTCATGCAACCTTTTCAAAATGGCGCCGTGTTTATGCCTTCGGTATCTGCGGAGCGTCTGCTGTTCTTGAGTCCTTTCATCGGCACAAGCCATGATGTGCTCTAGGAGCATGGACAAAAATGTGTGGGGTCTACGCGTTTCCATCTGCAAAGGGCCACGGTACAGTTCATGTCGCTAACAAGCATGCTGTACGCGTGAAACTTAATTCACTAATTTGAGTTTAGAAACTCGGTTGGGGTTAGGGTGGCGGAGCTGGTTGCGCGTCAGGTTTTTGCTTCACAAGCGCTTGATTTCAGCTCAATAAAGAATCGTCCTATACATGTCCCACTCTAATAAACGAATGGTGGCATAAAAATTTATGCACCTATTCATTATTGTTGCCATCTTCGCTTTCTTTGGCAACATAGTTCAAAGAAGTAACTATTTTTTGAAGGTTCAAGTAGGTACGGTGGCTGCCGGTTATAAGAGGTGTAGGAGGGGCTTCACTGCAGACTTGAGTTGTGCTGGAACTTCAAAGGGGCGTCGCCACCCGAATTTCTGTCTTCTTCCTCTTTTAACACGATAGCGTTAGAGAGCTCGTTCCGCAGAAATACCGCCGTCGGTGTCGGCGTCTCCGCGCGTCTCTTGTGAGCGAAAAAAAAAAAAAACAGCTCCAAAAATGGACAACTATGTCCATCTAGCGGAAGACATATCAAGCAATGTCTCTTTTAACGCGATAGCTTTAGAGAGCTCGTTCTTTAGAAATACCGCCGTCGGTGTCGGCGTCTCCACGCGTCTCTTGTGAGCGAAAAAAAAAAAAATCGGCCGTGAGCGAAAAATAACAGCTCCAAAAATGGACAACTATGTCCATCTAGCGGAAGACATATCAAGCAATGTCTCGACTACCATGGCCTCCGAGACGGCGAGCGCGCCCGCCATCTCGGAGGCCGTGCGACTACAGCAGAGCCTATATGCGCTCTCGTCGGATGCTCTGCATCCACTTTTTTAGCATTCATTCTCATGACACCATTAAAGAAGTGAAGTACTGCAATCGCCATTTCACTGACCATAAGGCGATGCCTGTTGCGGTTGGCCGGAAGAGGTCTCCAGAAGAACAAATGGAACAGCTGCCGGATAGTTAACGCACGAAGGACGACAGAATGTGACCATTTACGAATAAGTGTCACGCCTACGCGCAGTTCATAATAATACAGGACCATGTGACTACATCACTGTACAAAATTTTCATGAAGTTGATACTAAAGTGTTGTTAAAGAGATCGAAAACCTCTACCATTACAATAGATACGTAGCGTGTGCGCGCGTGTGTCTGTGCGTGTGTAACAACACACATTAATAAGTATGCAGTGAGTGGTTGAAGTTCACACTAGGGGCCGGATTTCGCTATCGCGTTCAACTCTTAAAGGCGAAACTTAAGGGTCGCCCAATTTTTTTTTGAGCATTTTAAGGGTCTTGTCCTCGCAAGGTAGGTGTTTTTGGCCTCAAGCTAACCTACTAATAAAAGAAACGGGCTTCCTTTTAGTGTGCCCTAGCTGGCTTGCAAAACGCGGTATGTCATCCACGCAGCGTTGCGCTCGTAGGCCCTGATGAATACTGATGATGAATGAATACTGCAGAGCACGTGTCGCACAACACTCGCTCCAGCTCGCCTCGATACCTTTATCTACATCGGATGCAACAGTGAATTAGCACGAGGTTTAGTACGTAGCGATACCGCCAAGACATGGTTAGCCGTTAGCCAACACGCAAAAGCTTAACCTTCGTTTGTAAAGTGCTACGCCTGAAGTCAGTGCCAACACAAACTGATAGCACTTTATCGTTCTCTCCACCTTACGAATTATGTGCACGCTGTGTAATCATAGAAGCCGATACAGAATGCCACCTAAATTATCTCGCTTAAACTTTAATATAAATGTCTCATTATGTTCCCTTTTGCAGTGTCAGTGGACGTTGATACCCAGCAGACACGCGCAAAACATTGACACATAGGCGCTGCTTAGCTGACTCCACCGTGGATCGCTTATACGCTAGGCGCTGATCTAAATCGTAAAGCCATCGCGGCTAGACAGACTCAACGTTCATGATTAAATTATGCAGTAATATGTTCCACCTTGCCAAATTTACTTGTGCAGTAAGCAGCAGCAGAAAAGCTAAAGCCCGGGCGGCCCGTTTTGATCGGCGACTGCTGCGGCGTACACCTACTTCCCATGAACGCTTGCGCGGCATGAGAAATGTACTAGAATGTTCTTGTACACTCTACCTGGGGACTTATGAAAAAGGTCTGTTGAAAGAGAAGAGAGCGACGCCAGCTTTTTTTAAAATTTATTTAAATGTGCACACATGGGAATGTAGGCTATGTGAGAGCCGGCTATCCCATCATCGTAATATTGAGGCTGTGAAGAACAATAAACACCCATACAAAAAAAAAAAAACTCCTGAAGGAAAGCCAAAATATAAGAAAAGAAGAAAAAAATATGTGTAAAGTATGTACAAGGATGATGCATAGCATATAAACATCCACGCATATCCATGGAGTGAATGATGATGAGTGGGCGAAGCTCCGAAGGTTCATCGGTAAAAACCGTGAATCTTCCGTGAATCTTGCCCAGTACATCATCAAAGACGTGACAAACACTGTGTGTCGCCATCTAGCGCTCTCCTATCACACTAGAGCACGCAGCGAGCGCCTCCGCGCCATCCATTGATCAATTCACGTACTAGCTAAGCAGCACCGCAGCGCTCGGACGGACGGACGGACAGACAGACTCCCATGCTACGCGTTCCCGTACATCTGAATGAAGCGAGCACCGCGGCTCCATCACGCCATCTAGTGAGCACTTCATAAAACTACAGGTGGCTATATACTATCACAGTCCTTCAATGCTCTCTGATACTATGGACGGAGGAGGGAACGACCTACACCCAAAGGAGCTTCGCCCCTAAAAGACACCTCTAAGTTCAGTGCATGCAGAGTGGACACACACACCACCGCTGACACAGTCCCACAAACATTTCCATGCGCCGGCCTAGAAAATATCTATGCGACACACCAACGCACAATATGTAGAGGCAACAATGTCGTTCACAAACAGTTTACGAGGTTTGTGTCCGCTGTTTGTGACGCCAGCTTTCCTCGAGACGAGTTTCTCTCCTCTGCAAGCGCGCTCTTTCCACCTCCACGACGCTTCCTCGTCTTCCTCTCTCCCTTGGCTGCACTAGCTGCGCTCGCTCCCGTCGCCGGCCAAGCACATCTCGAGATGACGGGCGGGGGCCGTCTACATTTACGCGTAAAAAGCGTGAATAACGTATAATGCAGTCTTCTTTATCAACGCCGCTGCACAGGTTGCTCTACAATGCAGCAGGTTACCATAGCGTTGGGCTTCATCCGAAACGCATTCGTGGCGCAGAAGAAGCCCTCTCGCAATATTTTCCTTATGCGGTTTTTCACAGCATTCTTTTCTTCCTCCTCTCGTGTTTTCATGCATAAAGCACGTCATACTCTGATACCTCTTTTTTGTCACCTACAAACATAGTAAGCTGGAGTGAAGAAGTCGAAGTTTATTCCTATCTGGCGTACGAGCTACGGGGGTGACAGGCGCCTGACACCTCTGACCTGCCCCGTTTCTGCATGGCGTTTCAAGGCCCCCAATCGATGGCGCGTCTGACCCCGATGATGGGCCCTCCTGGCATGCCATATCCGAGCCGCTTGCCCATGTGGCGCATCGTACCGAGCCCAGGAGGAATCGTAGAGCCCACCAGGTACTACTTTGCCACTCGTGGTTTCGACGAGCGAAGACTGAAACGCCGGCGCCTCAGCCTAGCCATCCTGCTGTCGCTGGTCGTCGTGTGCGGTATCATCGGCTGCGCCACGGGTGCCCTGGTTACGCTCGTCAGGGCCCGTCGGGGTCAGAGGGAAGTGGTCGACGGTGAGACCGCCATGGTCCGTCAGACGGAGCCCGCGCTTCGCCTGGACAGAAGCTGGGGCCAGGGAAGCAAGTTGGCCGACTTCCATTCGCTCCTCGACGCGAACGTGACCACATCTGCCGGAGTCAACGACGTGGCCAACAAGGAAGAGGGAAGAGAGGCTTCTGGCCAACGAGTCGGAGTCACGGAGGCGGCGGTGCGGGAGGGAGGACTCAAGACCGGTGGCGACGCCATCGACGCGATGTCTAAGAAGTCTGCCGCAGGTTTTGCAGCTCGGGGCGCGAGGAAGCTGCACCAAAGAACCAAGGGTGCCCGTAGAAACGTTGCCGGTCGAAAGTCTACCAAAAAGGCTGAATACGTCGATTAAACACCGACATAGCAGTGGCTACGACGTAGGGAGGGTCCAAAAGCTTTCTTACAATTGAAACCGTTTGCGAGATCTGGACACACCGCCATGGAAATGTACAGGTGGCGAGGGAAAGAACTGAATTTTCGCTTGTATAGGGACTGCCTCCTTTTCCGTAAATTAATAAATGTTTGTGGATCGCTTCACGTGTTGTATTATGCGTAAGGCTGCTTCAGTGCACTGGCTGCTTCAGCTTACTCCTGCGGTAGTTTACATTACATCGACTATTCAGGTTTAAATTATGCACAAAAAGCGTCCAGAATATTCGTTAGCAAATGTTTTTAGATTGCTGGCAACAAATGTAGATATCTGTTCAAAAACATACACTTCTGACAAGTTCCTGTGGCTATAAATCTCGAAAATAAAACCTTTGAAAAGTGTGTTTACAGAAACCGAAATCTAGTTTGGTTGACCAGGACATCCTCGTATCTAATGTACCGTGCACAAGCAACCCTAATGTGCCGTTTTGTAAAATTCCCATTTATTTAAGCCCCATTTTTGTCCTCCTGCATGAATTGGCCACATACGTTTTCCTGTTGAATTGCAGTGAATGATAAAATGCAAAGATCCAGCAAGAACCTTCCGTCAGTAATAATAATAACCATGTACGCCAACTATTTGTCAAAGGCCTCTCACATAGATCTCCAATTATCATGGCCCTATGCAAATCCCGACCACTTCGTCCCCGCAAAACTTCGCAGCTTACCACCTAACGTTATGCCGCCCGCTGCCACGCTCGTCTTCTCTAAGGATCCACTCGGTTACTGTCAATCGCGAACTTAGCTTCGCAACACTTGCCCCGCCCACGATCATTTCATGATTTCTGCGAGGATATCCTTAACGTGTGTTTGTTCCCTGTAGACCTTTAGCTTCCACAGTGCTGCGCGGAGCTACCGAAAGAGAATATAGACCACCGCGGTGGTTGAAATCTCGCAATCTAAAACGTCGGCTAGCTAACACACCGACGGCTAGCGAACACACTTGCCACGGTTCTTTCCAACGGGGAAAGTTTCACGTATAGTTCTTGCGCCCAAACTCCTGCATGATAACGTTATACCCAACGTAAAACAACGCAACGCTACGCGTGCTTGCTCAGCCTCCTTCAGAGTCCTGCAAGTATCGCACCTCTCCTGCAATAATGCCCGCTACAATCCAGGTAAGAATATTATTTGTCTGGAACCGCGGGTCGCAGGAGAGTGCGCGGGTATAACATGACCAGTGTTGCCGACCTTTCGAACGCAATCGCCTGTGCTGGGATTGCGCCTCGAGCGCAAGCTGCCTTTTAAAGACGATAGTCCTTCTTGGGATACTTGAACGTAGAAATTTGTCTGTCTTTCTGTTTGTCAGTCTGTCACACGATTCAGCCATCCGGCCAAAGCTTAAGCACTTGCCTAACGCCCAGCCATCTTGAACTGGTAGCTGCGTTCATGCTTGTGAACGTTGTCGATCAAAAAGCAGATATTACGCATATCTGAGGTGCAACATCACTACGTATTAGGTGGTGTGTTCCTCTAGAAAATGCATAGATACGTAATTATAAAGACCCTAGTGTTTCTTAGGCTGCGCCAAAAATGCGACGCTATGCACGAAAGAAGGCCTCTCCCGACGAATTGGTGCTGCCACCTGGCAGTTGCCCAGGGATTCTGCGCAAGCTCATGTTTCCTGACGGCGCTGCCAGATGGCGTCCATATCTCACGCAGCATAGCACTGCCGGCAGAAGACTATCGTCTTTCGACGACATTTGCAGCGAAGAACGCAGATACGCGGCCATTTTTTTTTATTTTTCTCGTCTTCGGCTGCCAGCGCTGAGGTCGCCGACTTTCTCCGCTTTCCGGCGGCAGTGGGTGCTACATATTAATATCTGGGGTTTGACAGGCCAGAAAACGTTATATGATTATGAGACACGCCAGGCACGTAGCCAGGATTTTTTTTCGGGGTGGGCCCAAAAGCATCATCATCATCATCATCATCATCAGTTATTCACTCTTAAAGGCCCTTCTCAGGGTATTACATAAAGGGGGAACAAAAGCATCAATAACAGCATGGTCATTATTATACAATGCTTAAAAAAACTTGCCCGGGAATATAGAAGGCGCTTAATGATTAGACGAGAAAGAGCACATGAACGGAATGCAGCCCAAGAAGCGAGTTCATCCAAGATGGAAAGCAAGCTTTTTGACTCTGTAGTAAAGCTAGTGCATGTGCACGAGAAAGAATACTTTGTAACCAAGTAATCTGGACGAAGATGGGCCATACAGAGCCAGTGACGGAAAGAGGGCGACAAAAAGAAAAAAAAATTACAGCATATCCACGGAGTGAATGATGGTGAGTGGGCGAATCTCGGGAGGTTCATCGTAGATCGTGCCGAGTTCTGGATTAATTTAGTTAACGCGCACGCTACGAATCCTCATGGTTCAACTATGCACAAGTGAAATCTCCCACCGGCATTTCATTGCAAGTCAAGATCCAGTGCCTATATATATACATATATATGGGTTGCCGGTGAACGCTTCTCCAACGCGAGCAGTCGGTATTTCTCGCTAGGAGACGCTGCCTGCGCCAACGTTGTCTCTCGCGGGTGAAGGCGCGTTCTCCTTTGCGAGCTGGTACAGCGTTCCTCTAAGAAAGAGCGTTTCCATAGCCAACGCGCGCCTTTCGCTCTCCCTCTGTCTCTCTCTCTCTCACACAAGACAGCAGAGGCACGCGCCGGGAGGCAGCGCCGGGAGAGAGAGAGAGAGAGGCACGCGCCGGGAGGCACGCGCCGAGGCCGAGCGCGTGCCGGGAGGCACGCGGGTTACGCCTGACGACTGACGCCTGATTACTGACGCGTGACAAGGTTAGACTAAGAGGAGCTTCGCCCCTAAACAAAAGCAATGCTAAGGAATCAGGCGCTCACTTACGGATGTTCAGGAAATAAAAGAAAATATTCGTCGGACGCTTTCTCTACCGAATTTCTCACACTTTGTCTCAATACAGGCCTTCGAGAAAAACGTGAGCCACTTTATGACAGCAATTCTTAAATGAAAAAAAAGAAACAGACATATTCGCGAAAACAACCTTATTGAACCATAAAGAGCCAAAACACGGATGCTTTCATGACACAAAATATGCAGAACGCTAAAAGTCGTTTTAGGAAGCAATATTAAAGAATGACATTGCGAGTGGTTTTACAATATAGCAAAAGCCAATCCAAAAGAAAAGAAAACGAGCAAGCAGCTTGGCCGAAAAGAGTGGTTCACGCTGCAATTTTCATGCGTCGCGGTTTGTCTATAAACACAGTGATAATTTCGTCGACACTGACTTGCATCCGGTGAATGGACATAAGAGCCAGGCCATTAAGCCGCTCTTCAGCCGTTCGGTTCCTCAAATATCTTTTTACTCTTTTCACTGTCGAGAAGCTACGTTCTGCAGCAGCTGTACTCACTGGGATTGTCGCCAATATCTTGAGTGTGTGAACGTTCGGCGAGAGGGCTTTGAAGCATTCAGTTAAAGCATCTGTCGCAGAGCGGGGAAGTTCCTTCTCTTGCATGGCTTGCCATTCATTTTTCCAGATTTCCCATTCATCTTTTAGCGTAACGATATGTGCTGTTGTCATATCACTGATGTAAAAATCGAAGGGCGGCTGAACAGATTCAAATTTGCCCTTGCAGGCGTGCTTTGGCAACACAAATTGCACACATTGCAGTATTTTCCAATGGTTTGCAAAGCGCCGTTTGGAGGGAAGCTTTCAGGTCATCTATCCATGGAATGAACGTGGCTCGCCTGTAGTACCCTTCCGCAGAACTACAAGCGCAGTTTACCCTGTTTGTTTACCTTGTTTACTCCTTCCGCCACGCGGGCGCCTGCCCCCACGACACAGGCGGCGGAAAAAGGGTGGTGGGGTTCGCAAAGGTGCCAGGGGGATTGAACGGGTTAATGGGTTGTCGAATCCGTCGCTTTCCATACAAAAGCCCCCTTTTCCAACTTTCGGTTAGCTTCCGCCGTCCGGTGATGGAAAAACTCTGCGTCTGCGGCAAATCCAAGCGGTACACATGCGTTTTTGCGTTTTCCCACGCCGCGCAGCTGTCAGTTAAAGAAAGCACCTGAATGTTCCCTAAGTTGCCGCCACTACGCGACTGTATAAATGGTGCCCGCATTATACCGCCTGCTTGCTCTGCAGCAACAAAGACACGGCTCCTATCATTAAGAAAGACATTTCCTCAGGGAATCCACCGACGGAGTCAACGCTATCCTTTTCTGTATGTCCTTGTCATTCTTCGCACTGTTCCTTGAAGCAATCCCAACTACCGAGCGCCCTGACCGTAGATGAGAATCCTCGTTTGGGCCAATATAGACATGGTCACTTTTGCTCCAAAAAACCCGACACAACCAACGAACCACCTTCCTAAACATAACTGATGCGACGAAGTAGCGCGAAGTATCGACAGATAACGTCGTTTTCTTTGGTTTCGAAGCCGTACATATGGCAACATTTTGTTCGTTCTGGTAATTTCGTTTCCAACAAGCTTGTCTTACATATATTAAAATGTCCTGCGTTGCGAAGGTTTCTGCCTTTTTCCGCAATCACAAAGCAGTAACTGTTTCCGATAATTGGTTTCAGTTGGTATGACCGTTGTGTCAGGAAGATTGATACGGTGGTCGCTATCTTGGGAATGTTTATCTATCGGGTTGCGATCTGTTGTAAAATTGCAGAGGCCATTCTTGTGCTGTCGAAATGTTTCTCTGAAGTTTTTCGTTTCGCCGATGTAGCTCGCATCACATATTTGTATACAGTGGCTTGGGCTCTCTGTTTCGGTGAATGGCCTTCGGCAATATGTAGAGAACATGTGCTCGTGGGCTTGTGAGTCAATCGGATGCCTTCTTTTCTGAGAATACGGGTGATAGTTTCGCTAACTCCTCGGACATAAGGGAGAGTGTGGTGTTTCTGTTGTGGTGTTGATTCAGGAGCCGGAGGACGCTGAATTCTCGGCAAGCATAGCCGTGCTTTTGGAATTGAAGTGCTTTCGGAATAAAGGTTCTTGGGTAGCTGTTCTTAGTGAGTTCCTTGACTATCGTTTGTTTTTTATTTGTTTAAATGCGCACGGCGCTACTTGTACTTGTGCCTATATACCCCTGCATTGATGCCTGACTTGACGAATTTCGGGGGGGAGGGGGGGCCCGGGCCCCCCTGGGCCCCCCCTTGCCTACGTGCCTGAGACACGCTGTTGAGACAAACTAATTCGTCTTCGAAATAGGAAGGTGCTGAAACGGAATAGTTATGAGATGGTTGGGCGAGGCACTTATTCCAGGGACCCATGGCTTTCTCCGTCCGCAGGACTTACTTGACAAGCGTGTGTTGCACCTCTAGCATTATAATAGCTAGCCATAGTGACTCGTGTTGCTCCTTTTCGTAATCTGGGGCAGAATTCACAAAATTCCACTTTCGTAATTTTTTCTTGCGATTAGTAGGATGGCGTCGCTAATGATGTGTCCAGATTCAGGATTGGGTGAAATATTCCCTTACGAACTTTTTTTGTCGTAAGATCGTTTTGTGAATGCGGGCCCTGTAATGTAGCCTATTAATGTGTCTATATGTTGTCTCGCTTTGTCGTTACACTTCCATGACATGTCAAATAGTATTCGTCCCCCTATATAAGGGGACGCCCAACTGCAGTTTCTCAGGACCAAAATAAAGTTCTGTGCCTGCCTGCCTGCCTGTCGCCGCAGCTCCGGAAATTCCGGACACCCGGTATTCTTCAACGTGCACTGACATCGCAAAGTACACGGGCCTATAGCGTTTCGCCTCCATCGAAACGCGGCCGGGATTCGATCTCGCGACCTTCTGATCTGCAGCCCAGTGCCATAGCCAGAGGACCACCGCGGCAGGGCCGTACGAAGAAGGAGAGCTAGAACAGATACGCTATTTGTTTTTAACAAGAATGCTTGTCTATGGTTGTGCTCGAGAAAACGAGAAGTCCTTGTCGCAGGAAGATAACTACTGTATATCGTCGTGGGTTGATTGATTGATTTACGAGGCTTTCTGACGTAAGCGCTACTTATGGCTAAAGAGCACAAAGACGGTTGTTGATGGTAGCGTTTATTGGCGACAGTGCACTGTGATGTGTGGTGAAAAAAAAATGACAGCGAAGTGCGAATAGCAGATGCATGGCTGCATGGTGATTTACTGGTGAAAATGAGAAGAGATTTTATTGACTGGATTGCCGTACCAGATGACAGAAAGGTTCAAGAACTGAACTAATTTGTCGAGGCAAGGGTCATGAACGGTACGATACTCAGTCACTAAGGTCAATGGCCAATCGCTCATTTCGCCAGAGTGGCATGGGTTGACGGACGGGTGCGCGGACAAGAAAAGTGAGTAGAACCCTAGCTATATACAACTCATTTAACATGCAGCGAGGATGATCGACAAGGCAACGTAATTATGGAAAGTTCTAGCGCACGCGGGAAAATGTTCTCGAGTTGCTGTTCGTATCTTTTCTTTATGCTTGTTTTAAATACCACTAGGCATCGTGAAAGCGTCTCGGTAGAAGTAATGCGTTTGTCGTGTAATGTCGCATGATGAATAGGGACGCGCAGTAATGTAAAAAAAATCTCTGTGCCTTGAGATCTTGTGCCTGGTAATTTCACTCTGTGAATAATGAACGTGTTCTCGACTGTGCCCATAGCTCTTATCAGTGCATGCAAGAAGAGCCATGAATACGTCGCATCGTATTAGTTGCCCAACGCGATCCCGGCCGCGGCGGCTGCATTTCGATGGAGGCGAAATGTTGAGGCCCGTGTGCTGTGCGATGTCAGTGCACGTTAAAGAACCCCAGGTGGTCAAAATTTCCGGAGACCTCCACTGCGGCGTCTCTCATAATCAGAGCTGGTTTTGGGACGTTAAACTCCACGAATCAATCAATCAATCATAGTTGCCCAACGCGCTGCATGAAACCGAGGCTAATGCAGCACATGTTCTACTAAGCCCTATTTGACAGCTTGAAACGGGGCGCAACTATAGTTAAAACCAATCAGGGAGTGCTAGTAACGAAGTCTCGATCATATTTTATGCCTTTTGCCTTACATTTTTGCTTGAGAGAGTTGTCTTTGCTTCATCTTGTCATTATGTACTTTGTACTACTGTTTTGCTTAGCGAGTTGTTTGTTTTTTACTTTATATTGTCTTCATTTTATGCTACTGTTTTCCCTGAAAAACTTCTACGTTTTACTCATCATTGTAACCCCACTCTGCAACGACTCCAATAGGAGTTAGCAGTATTGTCAAATAAATGAATAAATAAAATTCAAAAATCCAAGTTAGATATTGGGTTGCGTTGCGCAGGCCGATCTCGCTTTGGACTGAGTGTGGGATGATGATGATGATGACGATGATTGTGGTTCGGTTAGGAAAGGACGCTAATTTATGCAGCCCATGTAGGGAGCACGGCTAAGCGTTCGTGTGGATGGGGGAAAGGGAATGAAAGGGTTAGAGAGGAGAGAGAGACCGTAGTGGAGGTCTCCGGAAATTTAGACCACCTGGGGTTCTTTAGCGTGCACTGACAACGCACGGAACACGGGCCTCTGGCATTTTCGCCTTGTGGGATGAACGCGTTTTTGTCAACTACTGTGCGCTGTCAGCACGAACAAGCAGTGGAGGGCGATGGTTCCACGTTCTCCCAAGGCGAAAAAGTGCAGCCGTAGTTTAGCGGATTCCCGCGCTCGTCCACCTCGTCGTTGGAAGGACGCGGAGACAAGGCCACGCGGTAGACTGCCAGCTTCGTGAGCAAAGCGTCTCGCAGCTGTAAAAAAACAAAAATCAATCAATCAATCAATCAATCAATCAATCAATCAATCAATCAATCAATCAATCAATCAATCAATCAATCAATCAATCAATCAATCAATCAATCAATCCAAAGCATTATTTTAATTCCGCCTTGAAAAATGAACTGTTTCAAACATAAGCAGCGCAAACAAAAAGACAGGGACGCCTGGACGGAACTATCCCCGCAACACGTCCTGCTAAGTCAAGATTAACTGTTTCCCGTAATTTCATTACTATCAAAGTTCAAGTGTGTGCGCATGCTGCGGTCTTTACTATTACCATATTCCTGCGAAATGTGCTTCTTACGGCAGTTTAACGCAGTGGCGTGAATGAGACTGTGTCCCAGAAATTCAGGCGTTGGCGTCCGTGGCGGAAGAAAAATCATCCCGAACCACTCCGACCAGGCAGGCCCTCCTCCTAGATCGCGCAGATGCGTCAGTGAACAGATCAAAATCTCTAAAACTAAAATTCTCCAGGAAAATTGTAAATCACGATTTAGCTGCAACCTACACAGATGGATCTGATTGTAATTTGATTGTACGAGAAAGCGTAAATATCTCACGAGAAACTGTAATAGAATCCCCCTTTCCAGCATTTCTACCACACCAACAGTGGTGCTCCGCGGCAGCGCCATCTATATGCAGAACGCATTGGATACTCGCGTAAACAGCAACCAGGTGGCGCCCGCCGCCTTGGCTGCTGCTCGCGAAGAGATACGTAGAGTATTATAGAGAAGATGCTGGTTGTAATTAGTGTCCTCTGAGCATTTCAATGCGATAGTATGTCAAGCGAATGAGAAAGTGAGGAGAACGGGCCCCCATAACGCTATCGCGTTCCACCCTTAAAGGCGAGGCTGAAGAGTCTTGCAACGGTTACTTATTTTATGTTATTCGTTTCTACGTATACTGCTTCCCGGACTGACCCGTTAATTGCCGTTATCTTGCCACGTCTAAGCTTGAGTCAAACATACTCAAGCTTAGACGTGGCCTTTTGTATGAACTGAAAATTGTAGTTACCTGGCACAGCGTAGATGGGTTTGTTTTCGTTGGGGGAAGTTAGGAAGTCATGTGGCTGTGCGGAAACAGGTGATGCATGCAAATGCCTTCATGAGGGTAGGTTGCGGCGTAAATCACTAGCCGCAGTCAATGTGCCACTGTGGCGGCGTGCAGTCTGCCTCCTTCGTGTGTTTTTGTATGAACAAGAAAAAAAAAACAGGATATTCTGTAAGTCTTGTTGGGCTAACGAAACGCCAGTCATGTGCACGTGGTAACCGTCAGTCGTCAGTGCCATTTAATACTAAAAGTGCGGCGGCGAACACCTATGTTCAGACAGCCATACTCACGCGGACTCTACCAGGCTTTGTAGCTAACAGCTCAAAAGACAGCGATAGTGCCGAGTAGATGACAGAATAGCCGCCCCTTCGAATAATTTAGCCTGCGCCCACGCAATCTATAAAACGAAAAAAAGAAGCTTGTTCCCTCAGGCTATCCAGAGGGCCCAGGAAAGGGCGGAGCGTCATGGCGTTCTTTCCTCCACGTGGGTGCGGCCAGCGGTTGCAACGGCCTCCCGCTAGGGAGTCCTTACAGTAGCTCCTCAGGATTCAGCAAAGTTCATTATCTGTCTGTCTGTCTGTCTGTCTGTCTGTCTGTCTGTCTGTCTGTCTGTCTGTCTGTTCCCTCAGGGGTGTTCTTACCGCTGTGAATGACCTCTGTCACTGCAGCTTCCCCTCAAGGGGAAGGCTATAGCGATGCTGCGCTTGCTAAAGAATGACTCGGAACGTCGAGCCTATAGCAAACTTTCTATCATTCGCCTTGCGTGAGAGAGCCCATTTTCTGTGAATACACAACTTATGACTGTTTAGTGAGCGTGTTCGTGCGTATGCTCTGTCTCGTGCGTTACAAACGCGTTGCGTGTTATAACGGTGGTTTGTATTAAGGTATGTCTCGTCGTACGTGTTTCTCCACTTTGAGAACATACTCATGCCTGATACATTGAACTCTCAGTTCTTGGTCATCTCCTGCAGAAGTTGGAGCAACGACGTCGCTAATCTGCAGAGGAGGCTGCAGCAACCAACATGACTGTAGTGAATTTGATTGTAGTTCCTTTTCTTGTGCTCAAGCAACGCGCCGTTTTGTTTGCACTTCTATTACTTGTATATTTCGTGCTTGTAGTACTGTACGTTCTCTTTAGTATTTAGTTAACAATTTATTGTTTTGCGTTTGTTTCTTTCGTACTGTTCTTACGTTTGGTATGTTCATATACTTATACTTTGTTTAATGCCCCCCCCCTTACTCAATGCCCCCTATGGGGCCTGTAAGGTACTTTGAAATAAATAAATAAATAAATAAATAAATAAATAAATAAATAAATAAATAAATAATAAATAAATAAATAAATAAATAAATAAAGTTGTTCAATATAAGGAACTCTGCAAGCAAGGCGCAGCGCGGACTTTACATGCCACGAGATGCGGTCCTACTCACTTCGCTCGCTCATTCAAGAACGAACCGACCAACTGACTTACCGACCCTACATTCCGAGTCCTTACCTCTGGCTCGGACGGCGCCAGATTGTTAAGCTCGCACGGGTCTCTGAAGATGTCGAACACAAAGACGGACTCGCAAGGATCAAAGTTTGCCGCTGCCTCGCTGTAGGCGCCGCATGTGATCGTGGCGTCCCGACGCCAATTGGGTCTCGGGAAAGACCAGAAGCGCGGGTCAGTGTGCACCGTCGCTTCCTGTATCGCTTTCCAGGCCTGGGATGACTGCATCAAGTCGTCCAGGTCGAGGCCACGGGGAGGCTCTCCTTCCGGCAGGGGCACACGGATGTTGAGGTGCGGCTGACAAGGGATGTCGGTGCGGTTTATCAGCTTGAACCTGGCAGGATGGAACGACAGAAAGTTGACATACCTGTCACGCGTTGATCAATAAAGGATGCCAGGTGTGCAGACAACGGTAGAACATAACCAAACGCAAGTGCGTTATTGGGTGCTATTCTACTGTGTCCATGTTTCAAGTACCCATCAACCACTCACCCAGAGGTCCTTCAATTCACGTGCGATCACGTTGGAACCTATGACCTCAAGGGCACTTTTGAATTTGAAGTACAGCACTGTGCATGCGCAAGTGAGAACTTAGGCGAATAAATGCTAAACCATAAGCTCGAGAGGGCAACCGATCGTAAGATTCAGTAATAACTGCTAGGGTTTTACGTGCCAAAACCACGATATGTTCATGAGGCATTCCCTGTATAGTGGAGGAGTTCGGGGTAATTTTGACCACCTGGGGTTGGTTAACACGTACATAACTCTAAGCACACGGGTGTCTTCTAAATTTCGCCGCCATTGAAACGCGGCCGCCGTGGCCAGGATTCCATCCCGCTACCTCAAGTTCAGCAAGCCAGCACTCCAGCCGCTGAGATACCTCGGCGGGTGACCGAAAAGCTTGACACGTGGCAGGCCTGTACAATGTATGAAAGAAAGGAAACAGATATGCATGTGAATTCTTGTAAGAATGCTATAATATGTAGGCAGCAATGTCTGCCATAAAATGGAAAGAAAGTAATCGAGCTATGTGGGCACTCACGAAGAGAAAGACAATCGAATCGGTTTTGTATCGCCATATGTACATTATCCATGATAAGAGATAATGTACAAGCATATCGCGGTAATTTGCTGCGTCCCACATTGCCCAGACGCTGTACTTTGCATGAATGCGCATTTTGGTGTAAACAAATGTGACGCCACCTAGCAGCGCCCCTGATATTTAATGCTTGTATTAGCGATAGACGTGGGTTCGGCGTCTTGATGGGAAATGTTGAGAAAATACCTGCATGCTGTTGGCCGCACTTAGTCGTGTTTTCTGTTTTCTCCTGCTTGGGAAACAAACGTGTTATTTTTCTTTGTGGGAGAAGTTTAGGTCCCAGCTCACCCGCCACAGTGGTCTAGAGGCCACAATTGATTGCTAACCCGAAAGTCCCGGCCGCAAATCGATGGGGACGAAATGCTAGGAGCACGTCTACTGCACAATGTTAGTGCTAAAGAACCGCAGGAGGTCCGAACCTCCGTAGCCCTCCACTGCGGCGTCTCTGATAACCATATCGTGGCTTTTGAACGTAAGACCCTCGAACTTATTATTATTATTACTTATTTCCCAGTGCAAAAAATTCAATTTGCACCTGTCTTAAATTTACCCTTCCTAGATTAACGCCATGGATCAAGGAATTCACCCTTGCACATTTCATTTATCTGCGAGCAACAAGACAGTGTTTGACCGCGAACAATGCAGTAACGACTAAAAGGAAAACGCCGCGACCGCTTCTATCAGTCTCCCTACTGTTCTTTTTCCATGTTCCTCAATGCATTAGGGACTATCTCTGATTGCTTGGCTGGTAGTCATCCTGCAGCGAATGCGTTGGCATAATTACTGACACGGTGCGCTTCTGTTTTGCACGGGCCTCTCGAAATGCGCATATTCAATAATAATCCACCACTGCCCGCCGCATTCAACGCAACACGCCTACCACGCAAATTACCTCGTCTACATGATGTACGATAATATTGACAATTGATGGGATACCCTTCTGCCGCGTTCACGCGGACGGCGCTCTGGGCGGTACCATGGCACATTTCCTTCACAAATATCGGACATAAAAGCAGCCACAATGAAGGCCACATTGCAAAATTTTTCACTCAAAAGTACCGTATAACATTTCGTTCGGTACTGCTCGCATATACAATGCGATTCTCGAGTCTTTACGTGGTCAACAATATTCGTGTGGTAACCTTTCATACGTGCGCATCAATTACGTCTGCAACGTTTCAAGATTACCATTATACAAATATTACACATTTCAATGGGGCGAACAGCTGTGAAACGTTTCCTCGAAGTACTTATTCCTTACCTGCCGGCGATGATGGCTGCTGCCTGGTTCCGACCTTCGATCTCCAGGACCATGTCTTCGTGTCCGACGTCATGGAACGTGGTTAACGCCTCCCACAGGTTCTTGCCGTCTATGTCACCGAGGTCCGAGACGTCTCCGCCTTCAAGAGACAGCGATAGGGATGCGTTAGAAGAGGTGAAAAATGCAACGCCAGTACCCCAGAGTGGAATGCGTTGAACAGTAAAGCTGTGGCCTTTCTAACAGCCATCTGTGGACGCATAGGTCCGCCAGAAGTCGGTACCCGAACCACAGAAACACTTACTTCAGCAGAAGCAACACCGAAGGAACATTACTGCTGGGTGTGCATCGTGGCGGTTAAGACACTTAGCTTCGGAGGTTGGGGGACACGATTGGAACCCCATAAGCCGCTCCAGATTCTCTTTCCTCCTTTCTTCTTTGGTAGGAAACCTAGGGGCGTTTAGCGTATGCGAGATAACTCCGCTGTTGGCATTAAAAACACGCGTGCCTACTCCTGGCTGATCAAAGCGAGATCACGTGAGCTTGTGGGCTCAGCCACTGGACCAGCGAATGCCCTGAGCACTATAATACCATAACGCCGAACTACCACACAGGGTCCACTAAGACAGCTGTGCTGTAAAATTGTCTGCTTAAAGAAAAATGGCCACGTTACACTAGCGCCGGCAAGAAAAGAAAAATATTTCGCCAATAATTTACCGTGAGAGCGCCTTTAGCGCTGCATTCAGGTAAGCTAATCTCTTTTCATGCTATTGCAGGTGAACGAATACCATAGTTCTGATAGCACACGTGAAACGAATCGTGCACAAGAAGGACGTTGACGGTGCAGGAGTGGTGGCTTTTTCAAGCTGCCTAAAACGGCCATTGCCCTCACTCCTCATCCTCTGAATTGTGCATAGATAACCTTCTATCCCTACTTCTGCTTCTATCTACGTGGCTGTCCATCTAAAAATGGTGCACACTGTACCTGCGGCCGTGTAGAGAGTAGGCGCCCAGTCGACGATGTGCATGACCTGATGCAACGGTCGTCGTGGCCGGCAGCTGTTCATGCGTCCGTACCAGAGGACAGCAGGTGTGCGCATGCCACCTTCCCACATGTCGCCCTTGGAGCCGCGCAAGGGCCAGTTGTTGCCGGCGTTTCCGACCAGCCCGTCCTCCAGTGGCCCGCCGCCGTTATCGCTGGTGAACACCACTACGCTGTCAGCGAGCATGCCGCGCGACTGAAGCGCTGATAACACCTCGCCCACGGAGTGGTCCATTGCGTGGAGTGCACCTGCAACAAAGAACAACGAAACAAAACAAACAACAGAGCTGCCAACAGAGTGTGTAGCACTGTGTGACCTGGTTCAATAAAATTAGATTTTGCCCACACGCTCACGCGGCTTACAGTACGTTTTCCGCCTCAGTGGTCTAGTGGTTATGGCTGCTCGGCTTCTGACGCGATGAAAGCCGGCTCGATCCTGGCCTCGGTGGTTTATCAGCGACAGTTAAGGAAATCGAGTTTTCCGCAGCCCTTGAAATAAGGTATATTCTATATAATTCCGGTCTGTTGTTTCTAGGGCCCATCGGTTATTTTTGCCTTCTCAGTAGATGGCCTGCCCGTGCTGGCTTCATTTTGATTTCAGTAAGCTATCAACACCACGTGCTTGTGTCCCTGATTCTTTGTCCGTTAACGTTCCATTTATCATTTTCCTCTTCACGCCTTACTGCCGACGTCATCAATCTAAGTTTATCACTTTTCTCAGAGCCTCCAGTTTTCTGCACCGTTAGTAAGCACCGGCAAGGCGCAGCTGTTTTACGATCTCAGAATGCCTTTAGTTACGCACCTAAAATACCTCGAACAGCAGGACACGATCAGTAACGCTCTAAGTGAATATTCAGATTCGCCCTAGGGTAGTTTTTTCTTCCCACCGTGTTATAGGCTTTCCATACTTGTCATCTCTACCTTCTAAACGTCAGGTTACAAGAGTAAAAACAATGCTCCGTTTTTCCTTTTATAATAATAACTAATGAGGGACAGACGACCATAACAAACTGATCCTTTTCGATTTATTAACGAGGGTCTTTACCGCGGCAAGTTTTCTGTCGGTGTCGATGCTGTCCACATGTGGGTGGCGTGCGAAAACTTATTGGTGAGACGCCTTCTACTGAATGTGTTAGAGTATATATATATACTATATAACTACATAAGACCAAAGGGCAAGAAAGTGGTGCTATATTTCCAACTGCGTGCACACCATCTTTAGTGGCGTTGGCTAACAGTTCCGCTGCAGGGACCACTCCTCTAAAACATGCGGGCACACACACACATAAAAAAATGTACGCAGCTTCCGCTAACTCGCGCGCAAGCCCAGATCAGAGAGGAGCTGGCCCATAGTTTACTGCAGCAGGTCACCTTGCAGTCATGTGATATTTTGGCGGGAAAATGTCACGTGATATTGCGTTACGTGATATAATGTCGGGAACTTGCCAGTGCCAACATGCCAAATGTGGCACTATCTCACCTCTCCTCCCATGTGCCTAGAGCTGCCGATCAAATCGCCCTCGCGCTGTCAATGGTAGCCTCCTGGTTAGCTCAGTTGGCAAACCGAGCATCCCGGAAAGACGTTGGTCCCGGGTTCGAACCCCAGACCAGCAGGACTGTTTCGGCAACTAGGACGCTTTCATTTCTGAGAAATCCGAAAGGGTTTCCTTGTAGCTTTGTGCTACAATCAGGTGGATGCTAATTTTCCCTTTCATAAACGTTACTCCGTCTTGCGGATTTTGGAAAACTCAACTGAGAGAAAACAAGAATTACCTATCAGGCTGCGGCTTCGACCTCTGGGTTGCGGTCCCTGACACGCTAGCGCCTAACTAGCCGCTGCTGGTTCGTCATTCGCGCCTTTTACTTCGGACCTTTATATATACGGCGCCATCTACCGTCTACGCTGACTCATTTGAAGCACTGAAAGAAATTGAGAATCCAAATGCAGAAGATGTCAGGATGTACGCATCCGTGAGATTCTCCAACCAGGCCTGTAGCCAGAGAAAGGGTGGGTGCCCTAGGGGCCTGGGCACCTCCGGAAATTGTGGTGCGGGGCTGGTGTTGACAACATAGTGTAGTGCTAATAGCATAATATTTAAGCCTATTAAGTTGCATTTAAAAAGTAACTTAGTGCACATACTGTGATCTTTATGGAAAATAAATAATGAATATGATTGATTGAAATAGTAAATGCCTTAAACAAATGGGCACCCCCCGAAAAACATTCCTGGCTACGGGCCTGTCTCCAATGGCAGTGAGGCTAGGGTCGGCCGGGAAACATAGAAACACAAGAGGGAGGTAACAAAGTGGCACATACTCTTGCCGCCTGAAATGCTGGAGTTCCAGCTTGTCATCTACAACGTCTTCTACGCGGGTCTCCCGACCTCGCCGACCACCCGTACGCGGATGTGACGCCCCACCCACTTTTACATGGCACGAGTGCGACGTTTCCTCCGATTTCATAACTGAGAAAGACTCACAGACCTTACGCCTCCTCGCATCTTCAAGGACCTCGCCCTCGGTCGACCTCAAAAGATATTTATAAACAAAGTATAGTGGCAAACTCAACCGCTACCCCGGACATAATCTGCAAATGGCAGACTACTGCTGACCGGAAGACGGACATCGACACACATGAATCACGCGTAGGTACCTTTGCCACTGTTTCTGCACAGTAAGCATCGAATACCTCGTTCCCCACTTCCTTGTTTTTTATCACCAAAAGGACGGCGTCAAATTCCAGCATTACAATCTGGGTGCCCTATCCGAACGCCCTGATCGGTTCGTCGCACTGCCCCACTTTGAAGGTTCTAGCAGCCTGGTGCGCATGGTTAAGGGTCTGCCAACCGCCCCCTCCTCCGCTGTGAGTTCTGGCCCTCGTTTTTATTAATAAAGTCTATCTATCTATCTATCTATCTATCTATCTATCTATCTATCTATCTATCTATCTATCTATCTATCTATCTATCTATCTATCTATCTATCTATCTATCTGCATGAGAAGTAGAAGCTTGTAACACGGCGCGCCCTTTGGTGCACGGTCGGCAAACGATGTGAACATATCTGAGCCATGTGTGTCCCCTGGATTCCCTATCAAACAGAGAAGGAAGAGTTCGGTTTACGGCTTCACAAGGCAGAAAAACATTCGCGTGCCCCCCTACTCCAGATAGCGAGGGAGTCGCTTTGTTCTCTATGCCACGAGCATGGTCTTGCTTTGCGCAGCGACCCTCGAGGGAGTTAGCAGACATATTTCTAATTGAGCATGCCATGAAAGAAAGTTTATGGATCACCATTTACAAGATCCAATAATTATGATACGATGGCGTTTAAACGCATGAAAAAACGCAGAGAAAAGAATTCTGACAACCCTTCTTGTCAGGGGCAAGCCCTTTGATGTTCGAAGTGAGAGTCATTGTTGGCTCTGACAGCACCTTTTTTGCTTTTGTCAACTCACCGGCAAAGAGACTGCGATTGTAGGCTGTTATGTACGCATAATTGTCCACGATCTCCACAGGTGCCTCAGGTTTGTTGTCGTTGCAGGAAGCATGAACAGCTTGGTAGCAGAGGTAGAGGAGTAGGGGCTGCGAAGAAACCACCAGAAACACTTCCTGTGTCGACGCTATTACACAAACTGGAGGCAAAGCAGTGTAAGCTCGAAACCGTTCATTGTCGGTGCTTCCTTGGCCAACGCCTGTTTTAACAACGGAGCAGTCTCGATGCCAGCAATCGCCGCCATCGTGCTCCGTAACGCTCAATGAGGACCGTTCCCCTGGCCTAAGCCTAACACCCGTGCGACGCTAGACCCTATCTTGCTCTCAGCAACTGCTACATGATAGCATTATTATTATATCTTGCTCTCAGCAACTGCTACATGATATCCATTATGCGAAGACAAGAAAGTAAGGTAGAAATAAGGAAGGGAAACTTTGATGGCGCTTTGGGGGCGATAAAAAACAACAGAGAGAGATGTAAATGCAAGGCAGGAAGGTTAACGAGAGGAAATCTGCGGTTGGCTACTCTTACCGGGTAAGCGGAAGGAGGAGTGAAAAAGGGAAAGAAGACAAAATATTTAGGGGCACATCAACATAATTGTCACTTGTCAGGGTGCTGTCACAATCGTTCGCCAAGTCCCGCTTCTCAGAAAAATCGTAGCAATGTCCTGACAGCAGCTCGCCTTGAAGACTTTGTAGGCCAGTGCTTTGGCACCTTGTGTTCGGTTGACGGACGGTTGTCCTAACCACAGAAAGTCATAGAATATCACCAAGGAAACACAGAGAAACGGAAACTCCATTGTTTCCGCAGATTTCAATATTTCACTCTGTGCGGAAGTGCCTTCTAGCTTTTAAGTTTCAACACTGTGACGAGAGCAAAAATAAAGAAGCTTGAGCAGCAGAATAGATGTTCGGAACTTGCTCCCGTTCTAAAAAGAAAGAAAGACTCGCACATCTGGGCTATAGCAGCGACTCACAGCTGCCACCGTACATTACGGGAGCAGTAAGCTTGAAAATAGCCGAGCACAACGGGAGCCACTGCCGCCGTTGGCGGTGTGTGAGAAGACAGCTAAACAGCTCCACTGTTGTGAAATCTGAGAAAGTGCGTACATGGAGCGATGCTGGTTGTGCGCCGCAGAAGTGCCGTGGGAGAAGATGCGTGCTTGGCGAGGCGTTGGCGTCATCTCTTGATCGGCAGGAAGCAGGAACACGGGGCGGTCGTCGACAAGGGGAGACTTAAAGCGCTGCGCACTTAAAGGAACCGGCAACATGCCAGAACGTGTGAACGGACTTTGCGCATTTCGAAAGAACTTGAAATATAGTGATGGAATCGAGCACCCTTTCGCGATTTGAAGAGGATTTGTATTTTTAAATTGAACTTAAAGACTGCGGCAACTGAAACGTGGCATAGCCCGGCGGAGACACCTTGGTGCTGCTATTTGGAGTCTTTGAATCGCCGTACGTCGCCTGCTGGCGTTCATACGACCGTAACTCAGCCTGAAAGTTGCAGCCGACACATAAAAACGCATCTTCCACCTATTAAATGCGCATTTCTTAGCGAACTTCGGCGAGTTTGAGCGTATCTATCTATCTATCTATCTATCTATCTATCTATCTATCTATCTATCTATCTATCTATCTATCTATCTATCTATCTATCTATCTATCTATCTATCTAGCCGCCTACGATTTTCTGCTCTCCTGGCCGTTTCGCTAATGGGATGTTTACGAAAATTGGTATGCCACAACATGACTACATGACGAACATAAATGACAGGTCATAACATGAAAATAATGACATGTATGTCATGAACGGCATGATTTACATGCCACGGTCTTGGTGGTGCTTTCGTGGCCGTTTCGCTAATGGGATGTATGCGAAAATTGGTATGGCACAACATGACTGCCTGACGAACATAAATGGCAGGTCGTAACATGAAAAGAATGACATGCATGTCATGAGTGGCATGATTTACAAGACACGGTCTTAGTGCTCTCCTGCCCGTTGCGCTAATGGGATGTATGCGAAAATTGGTATGGCACAACATGACTGCCTGAAGAACATAAATTGCAGGTCATAACATGAAAAGCATGACATGCATGTCATGAGCGGCATGATTTACATGTCACGGTCTTGGTGCTCTCCTGGTCGCTTCGTTAATGGGATGTACAGGAAAATTGGCATGCCACAATATGACTGCATGACAAACATAAATGACAGGTCATAACACGAAAGTCATGACATGCATGTCATGAGTGACATTATTTACATGCGACGGTCTTGGTGCTCTCCTGGCCGTTTCGTTAATGGGATGTATTCGAAAATTGGTATGCCAGAACATGACTGCATGGCGAACATGACTGACCGGTCACAACATGGAAATCATGATATGCATGTCATGAGCGACATGATTTACATGCCACGCGTTTCGTTAACGGGATGTTACGAAAATTGGCATGCCACAACATGACTGCATCACGAACGTAAATGACAGGTCATAACATGAAAATCATGATGTGCATGTCACGAGCGACATGATTTACCTGCCACGGTCTTGGTGCTCGCTTGGCCGTTTCGTTAGTGGGACGTAGAGGAAAATTGGTATGCAACAACATGACTGAATGACGAGCATAAATGACATGTCATAACATGAACATCATGACACGCGTGTCATGACCGGCATGATTTACATGCCACAGTCATGGTGCTCTTGCGGCCGTTTCGTTAACTTTATATGTACCAAACTCGGTATAGCGAGACAACAATGCAAGTCCATTTTACGTTCTTGATGCGTGCTTCGCCTTTTCTTGATTCCCACTGCACGTGGGATCTGCCCATTTTTCTTCCCGAGCGCCCCACTGCATAATTAAACCTTCAGTCACTTCAAAGACAACATGATACTGCGCGCCTCTCGAAAGCTACAGTAGTTCGCTGCCATAGTTGGCCCATCATGGCTAAACCGGTGAAATCGTCACACGGACAAAGAAGAAGACGCCCCTGTTCTGTGCGTCCTTTTGTGTTAAGTGGAACAAGACGACGAGGCAGGCCACGCAGTAACGCAAATAACTCGCACGCACTTTCTGCCATGTGGTGTCGTGGCAATTACGTGGCTAGGCGACTGAAGAGTATGGCAAGAGGAAGAGAGCGCGATGAGAATGGGACCAGACATCGATATCGCGTTTAACTCTTAAGGTCAAGCTTGGGGGTCCCACAATATTTTCTTTATTATTTTCGTCTACCTCGCATTTTCGCTCGCTGACAACGCTGATTTTTCGCTCACAACCAACGACGCCGACACCGACGCCGGAATTTCTGCGAAACAAGCTCTTTAACGCTATCGCGTTAATAATATGTGGGAAACGTCATGCCAGTACTGGTTAGAAAGACACCAAGATTGAAGCGCATACCTCTTCAGGGTTGTGATCGGCAATGATGCGTGTAGCTTCATCGGTGAACGCTTGCGTTGAGTACGTGCCTCTAAGTTCGGGGACAGATTGCGTTGCACGGCCGACGTTGCGCCACAGGTCCAACCCACAAGTGCCGTCTGTCTGCAGAACGCAGCGCAAGATGACCAAGGATTATTTTGGTAAGCTCAACACAGCGCGACCGTGGGTGAACGAACGCGTGCACTGAATTCGTTGGTGCCATTTAAGAAGTCAAATGGCGTTGCTAGCTTTTCAAAAGGTGCTTTTCGGGACTATCCGAAGAATACATTCTTTATAAGCACAAGTGCTACAACTTTAGCGATGTGAGGTCCCAAACGCCTCAGTTCTGAGGTGAGAAGCGAGCTGAAATTTATTTTCCATTTTTCTTATAAAACCGATATCATGTGAGAGATCGTTAAGTCACGTTTCTAGAAGCCGGCTTACAGGACTCCCTCTCGGCAGTCGGTCACGGCTCAGCTCGCTTGCGCACGACATAAGATTTATCATGGAGGAAAGAAAGCTATACTGAAGGCTATCGGTATCCGCACTGCATAATAAAGGGTATACCGGAAACCAAGTGCTCTCGAAAATGTTATTGGGATGCCCTTGTCTGCCGTCATGTCATGCGGCTCAAATGCGCAAGCACCATATAAAGTGCCGAATGCGCAATCACCGCTAGCAGTGCATGTACTAGCAAGGTTGCCTGCGCGCCTTCCTCATAGTGGCGCATGCGCAAGCGAGCTGTGCAGCGACCAAGTCGCGAGGGGCAGTTCTCGCAACCGGCTTCTAGCAATATGGCGTATACCAGTGTCTCAGGAGTTCTTTGCTTCCTCCACGGGATTTGTGACACCGTCAGGCATTCCAGCGTTTAGAACACGCTTCCTCCGTTGTGAGGAAAAGAGAAAGACCTCACCTCATTTCACTTCATGACATTTAGGCGGGTTTGACGAGTACATGAAACTGGAATTACATGAAATAGCAATGTGCTTATATTTGCGCCTAGTGTAGAACTAAAATTCAATAAGCATGCATCAAAATCAATTCTTTTACCGCTTGTGGCTCGCACATTGGGAAGAGCTCAGTGAAACTACCGGTTCACCACTCATTAGGCAATCGACAAAGCTATGGCAGGTATGAGGAACGGTTCTTATGCAACAGCGAGTCGCGAGACTCGCTATATATTCAGAACTTCAAAAACAACCTTCAGGCTTTCCGGCGTCTTGTTCTGACTCTCTCGTCCTTGTCTGGTAGTGCCTATGACATCTTTTCTTGCACTGAACCAACTAGCCCAAAAAGCCACATTATCAGTTTTAGCCATGATGACCTCAAGACGCGAAAAATGTACACAGACGAAACACAAAAACGACATGGACAAGCACCTTTCGTCGTTTCTGTGTTTCGTCTGTGTACATTTTTCGCGTCATAAAGTCATCATGAATGGTCACCAACTAGCCCAAAAAAAGAGTTCTGATCCAAGAATTTTAGCCGCAGTTGCCTGTATGTCCACCTGGCGATATCTGTGGCATCCCAGCACGACACAACATGAGGTAATTACTTATTACCTGCTGACCAGAAATACGCGGGTCCGAGTCTGATTTGGGTGCAGGCAAAATGATTCATGCCCGCATGCGGTGTCGCTGCGTGTTGAAGAAACTCAGGTGGTCGGGATTACTGAAGCCATCGTTTTGCATTTCATGGTTTAATTTCGCAACGCGCGGATGTTTCGGGACAAGAAGCGAGGGCGTCATTCATCACTATCCCGACTAAAAGCAAACAACTATGGCGAAGACACACCGAGCCGTCCGGTTAATTTTTGAACTCTCGCTTGAGTAGCTGTTTGAGCGTGCATTTCACAACGATTTCGTTTGCGCTTAGGTAAACATTAACGTATCTGAAACACCCCGCAGCAAAATGAGTCGGGAAATGCGACATGCGGCCGAAGTCAGGTAGAAAAAAATGTGGTTGGTCCATCTGTCATTGATTCGGTATAAGACGAAAGTGCATAGGGTACCTCGACAGTTGTATACAAGCGAAAGTTCTCGAACGACTCACATTGCTCCGGAGAAACTGAATTGCACGTGCCGGAACCCTGCGCAGACCTGCCTAAAACAGGAGCGTCCGCAAGCGGTAAAACATTGCAAGCGAAACTGAACGGATTATTAGCGCATAGTTTTGTTGACACACAGTCAGCTACAGTAAAACGCGCATGATTTCCTTGTCGACAGTCGTCTTTGCGTTCCTGGATCAGAGCACGTCGGAACACAACTGACTACCATATGCGCCACGCAGGACAAATTATGTTGCAACCATGGTTACACATTCAACCGCATGGTTACACATTCTATCGCAGCTCCCCAGCTGCAATAGAGCGCTGGAACTACCGATGCGCTAAGTGCCGGCGCGCATTAGCACGACAATCTACTCTTTCGCTCCATCGTTCCAGATGACGGTACCACCACAGCGAACCAAGACGGCTGTGAAAGGGAGGTGTTTGCTAAACACCTCTGCTTTAGCCAGAAATCAGTTAAATGCAAATTGTAGAGCGGTGTAGTGAAGCTCAAAGGCCCATCTCTCCCGAGCGTCCAGCTCACATCGCCACACCCCAGATGGTTGTGGGTTCGAATCTTAGCGTGAGCTAATTTTTTATGGTCAAATGTGTGTTCATTGTTTTAGGTATCCACTTCCGTGACGAAAGTATGTCGGTGATTTCTTGGCGGACCCCGGCATAAAACATTCTCGTGTTAAAGTATATCGCCACGCCATCGGGCAATGTTCTTCTGGGGTCGAAACATCGTAATAAAGGCTGCTTACGTGCGGGACGGTGTGGTTATAATAGTACATGTGTCCGTTGTAGTAGCCGAAGAAGCTGTCGAAGCCTCGCCACGTAGGAGTATACTCGACGCTCTTGTATCCCAGGTGCCACTGCGGTGAAACATGATGTAGATGTAGTGGTCAAAGAAGACATGAGCACACGAATAGAGTGAGTCAGCAAAGGCTTTATTCTAAATGGCTAGTTTGTATTCAATAAGTGTACCAGCATTACGAAAAACCATGACCACGCGACATATTTTCGGTTGCGTAGCTGATGCTATATTACACGTCTGATAGGGTACAATGGGTGCCACTTGGAATGACTTCTTGAGTGTTCTAGCTACCAAGGCTTGACGGGGACGAGAAAGTAAACAGACATGCATAGGGTAAAACGCATACTAGCAACTGGTTTACTTCCGTGTCAGTGTCCTTATTTACACGCATCATGTAAACGACCCTCGCATTACCTAGCCTGTGTTGGCGTAGTTGTAGTCGGCACAGTCACGGCAAAGCCAGCCGCTCCCAGAAAAGTAGAACTTCTGGCGTCCTCTATGAAGTGGCGGGAGAAACTAACGCCCGAGTGGAAGAAATTGTTGCACGTGCTGCGTTAATGTGCTCAAGATTTTGAAAGAGCAACAAGGCACAAAAAAAAAGAAAAAGAAGGAAAGCAGCACCGCGAGAGAAAGCAGGTGTCGGCTGGATGTGCTAAGATTCAACAAAGAGTTGCTTGCGGGGGTTGGTCTCGACGTAGAGACCTTGGACTTGTCAAACGAGATGTGGTGGTCACCTCGCTGTGTTCCGCGAGAGCGCGTTCTTCGGCGTTTCACGTCGGAATTTTTTCGTTTGCATTTGTGTCACCTTATCTCAGCTATCACTTATGACATCCATATAAAAATTGGCATAGCTTATTACACGCCATAATCATTAACGAAAATACAAAACAACACGTTAGAGAGAGAAAGACAGAGGAAGAAAATGATGCGAGGGAAAAGCAGGGATGAGAAACAGGAAATGGATGGGGGATGTTGGAATGTTGGAGAAGAAGGAAAGACTGAGAGGAAGCACACAGGAACACAAAACACGCACAATCAAGCAGTGGCTGTCCATTAATTTGCATAGTACCCGACATCGCTGTCACCACCGCTTGTCGAAGTCTGCTTTAGTGACTGAGCACTGCTTTAGTGACATGAACTGCTATGACTTCTATCGACGAAGCTCAAGAATCCTCTCAATCGGCGAATGTCTATTGTGAAGGTGCGCTGAAGCGGACGAACACGTGGCAGAATTGTAAAAACAAAAAGCCGACCAAAAATGTGGTTGTCGAAAAGTAAAAACGCTTCGGCTTCCACACGGAAGCCTTGTTCACAACGGTAAGCAAAGCTGAAACGTTATTATTTTACAACAACCCCGCTCCTGGCCTACCTTTTATCTTTATTTCCGTCATGCTTTTAGATGCCGACTAGACGAGATTTCGTCCTATTCTCGACTTCAGACCTAGCCGGGTGACGTTGAGTTCGCTCGCATCTTTTGTGGACAAAATAAAGTTATCTCACTCACTCACTCACTCACTCACTCACTCACTCACTCACTCACTCACTCACTCACTCACTCACTCACTCACTCACTCACTCACTCACTCACTCACTCACTCACTCACTCACTCACTCACTCACTCTCGACTTCAGTGCAGGAACCCGCCAAGAATTATTAATGAACAGTGCAGCTCGCACCGATTGCGCAGCTTTGTGCACCTTGGCGTAACGTCGAAATATAAGTCAACATGTAGAAACACGATAGCAGCGGATATAACGCAATGGTATGGGAGTCATTATATAGGCCGATTGCACGGGTGCAACACGGGAATAATAGACTGGGCTATATATCAATAAAATATAAAAGAACGTGTTGAAACACACGCAAATGGCTAACTGATTAGGAAAATTTAGCGCGTCAGGTAAACTGCTATACGCAAAGCACTTTGCGTAGAGCGCAATACTGGATGTAAACAGCGCCTGCGTAAACATACCCGAACACCCAAAGCGTATGCAGTCAGCTTTGAACCATTCAAGTGATCGTCGTGTTCTCTGTAGCCCCCAAGTTACAAAGTAACGGTTGCATTTGCCCTACCTTTGTATCATGAAGCTTCGACAGCAAAGTACCCGGGACAATACGATACCGTTTGTGAGAGCCCCAACAAAATTAGACGTGCTAGCCCCAATTAGGCTTAGCGAATCGCAGCCGGAATTTCGGAGGACATAGATTACGAGTACGCTTCTTCTGTTCGTACTCTATAGATGACGCCGCTATAGATGGCGTTCGTACTCTATAGATGAATCCGGTGTTCCACTACGCTTCTGTGTCCCTAGTATCTCTGTTGCTTTATCCCTAGCTTGATACGAAATCCAATGCTTACTTTTCCCACCATATGAGTGTTGTATCCCAGTCGCTTGAACCACTGCGGCAGAAGCTGGAGCTCTAATGGAACGGCAGCCTTGGCAGATGGTATGAGAACACCGTAGCCCACGCCTGGTGAGAAGCCGACATGTAGAACGAAGACAAAGCACAAATTGCATGACGTCTGTGTGGATGGGACAATTTTCGTGTTGATCGAGGCGATCTTAAAGCAGTAAATTTGCTACAATTTACGCGCTTCGTTAAATATACTTAGACTTGTTTTTGTTACTGCAAGAAAGTAACCGATTACTATTACAATTCAATTGCACAAATGTAATCGAAAGGTTACCTTAAAGTAATATAGTGATTCTCACGTTACAGTTAACACAGCATCTCATGGAACACAGCAAGTGTGTTCCGCACACGCCGCCATGACTACGAGTGGCGCTGTATAACACTCCCAGGATAATGTGTACATAAATACCCAATAAAGTGTACGGGGGGAGGGGAGGGATGACTGCCTTCGTAGCTCAGCGGTAGAGCGTCGGGCGCGTCATCCGAAGGTCCTGGGTTCGGTTCACACCGAAGGCAGGTTTGTCTTTTCGTCCACTTTAATTCCTTTCTACTCAATCCACAATTGCGATAATACAATTAACTTCCCCTATACTTTCCTAGGGTTCATTGTCTGTTGGCTCATTAAGTTCTTTCTAACAAATAAAAGCGAGCCCTTGATCCCTTCCTTTTCGTTATAGCATCTTATTACAGTAGCATATGCGTATGCCAAGAGCGGTGCATAAATAGCGAGGATGCCGAGTCGGAAAAGTCGGTATTTGCGCGTACGTACCTGACATTTTTCTGAAAAGTTATTTTAGCGGTGTGCGCAAGCATGTCAAACTTAAAAAACGCTGCTTGCACTTCGACACGAGAAGTTGAACCATGTAGCTTGCGCCGGCAATTTTGTCATTTTGCAATCGATTACATAAAAATCTAACAGCATTAAGAAATTCCTTACACTTTCAAAAGAAGTGGTTGAAACGTTACAAAGTACAATAAAGTGCAATCAATTACATGTAACACACCACTCGTGACGCGTCGCGTACAAGTGTCATTTGACCTTGTGTCTTTGACTGTTTGCAAAATATTCTTAACACATTAAAACATAAGATAAAGCAAAGAAAATTACAACAAAGTCAGTAGCCCACGTTCCATTGTGATGGCGTGGTTTTCATTCGGTGTGGCTGCCGAGAAAATGAGCCGATGTAGACTCGGTAGGATTGGAACAAAAGGGCGCTTGAGACGGGCCAGTAGAAGGCTGCAGGCAAATTGCTGAAGTAGTAACCGCCGCATTTTTGCGATTAACCTGCGACTCAGCTTTTCGTCCGTCATCCTGGAATTGTCATATCGCAACTGCCTCTTGCTTCCGTCGTAATAGTGAACCAACCAGCCTACTTCGGCTCACTCCTGCGTTCTAGAATGCCGAGCCCGCTTGGGCTTCGTCGCAACCAGTTAGGCAAGGTCATGATAGATAGGCCCAGCTCGGTTAGCGCTGAACGGTGAAACGGATCTTAGGTCCATGGCGCTGTGCATCTCAGCTGCGCCAAGCAACAAAAGCGTTGCTGCATTTTATTAATGCTACTGGGATAATTAACCGTCTTTGAAAATGGACAAACAACTTCCATAACTTCAGCGTCACTGCAGCATTTATTTATTATTTTTTCCTCCTTTTTTCTTCTATCTTCCAGAACTTTCCCTCCCCTTCCCCAGTGCAGGGTAGCCTACCGGGCTCCGCCCAGGTTAACCTCCCTGCCTTTCCTATTCCTTTCTCCTCCCCCTCCTTCCTCCTTCTCGGTTAGTGCTGTTATTTTAGAGTTACTAAGCTCCCTGAAATCTTACGAAACCCCTGTGAAATGCCGCCAGTGGCAGTGAACAGTGCGGACAGAAAGTTGCGGAGGCGTATGGCCTTTCTCACTAGTCATGAGTAAGAGTCATGCGCCATTTGGCCGCAAGGAATGGCACGCCGATGTCGACCAGCAGGAGAACGGTCCAAGACCCGTGAGCGTGCATGCATGATGCACGAGAGGCTCCACGCGTGTCAGCGGAGCCGTGAGCGGAGAGTTTGGAGCAGGACTGCGTAGCAAGGGACAGCCCCTCTCGATAACCATGCTACCTGGTGAGGGACAGCGAAGATCACCCGGCCTTCAAGCAGGGGCGCACGGTGGACGTCCGTGGGAGGAACGTCGACTGTAACGACCAAGCAAGACTTCCCCGGTAGGCTTAGTTCCAGGCTTCGTGTATTTCCAGGATTCCCTGGAACTTGGCGAAACTGGCTTTGTAGTCCACGAAAGGCAAGCTGTAGCTGATTTGACCGATAGCAGGGAGGTAACACGTCACCAGGACGACGAGGCTGCTCTGGACAGAGTAGTCCGAAAAACTGAACTAAGCTTAAGGAGCATGTTACCTCGTGAGTAGTAGAATGACCCGCGTCCATTCAATGGTCCCCAGAGCATCGAAGTGGTCAAGCTTGAAGTATTTGATACATTTTGGGATTTCAACTTACGATTGTCGTGCAGGAACGAGCCGAATCATGAAGGTGGCGTAGCATGTGAACGGATTTAATTGATTGATTTGTGGGGTTCTACGTCCCAAAACCAACTATGATTATGAGAGGCGCCGTAGTGGAGGGCTTTGGAAATTTTGACCACCCTGGGGTTCTTTAATGTGCACTGACATCGCACAGTACACGGGCCTCAACATTTCGCCTCCATCGAAATGCAGCCGGCGTGGCCGGGATTCGACCCCGCGACATTAGGATCTGCAGCCGAGTGCCATAGCCACTAGACCACTGTGGCAGGGCTAGCACGTGAACAAAGTCGCTCAGGGATTACAGGTGAAGCTGATTCAATATGTCCCGGGATGCTGAAGTGGCGGCGCAGAGTGCGGTCGCACGCACATCGCGTTCCACTGCGGATGCCAATTTCGACCAGTCAATGGCCTCGAATCTTCCTGAGCTGCACGGATCCTCATCCGCGAAGTTCACCTGAACATTTCGACACCTGGTTCACCAAGGTGGGCTCGTTTTTCATCATTTTAGAAGCCTTTTTGCTGCACCGGCGAGCTAAGCCTAGGCGAGGTTAGGCCTAGCCTCCGCGCCTACGGCGCTTCCACGCCAGCTGCGAGATGCCGCAGCAGGTTGCCATGGAAGGGGACAACGTCACCCCTGAGGAATTACAAGGAAACGGATGGTTCTCCGTTCTCAAAAGACGGCAAGAATCGCGAGAGAAATCACACTCAGCCCGCCAGCCGGGAGCGCAACCAGACGCGAAAGCGAAGCGTAACGCTACTCTACGACACGTCGCAGCTGCGAGTCGGCTGCCGGCGATGCCACGCAGTCATAATCGGGTCATCGTACGACCGGGTGGCGGCCTCAACGTACAAGCCTGCAGCCCGCGCAGGATTCTCGCCGCACTAACCATGGCAGCTCAACTACCGCCGTCGGTAACGGAGTAGGACATTATTTGTCTCAACTCGATGCAGAACATTTTTGTCGTCAGTGCGCCTAGCGCTACTAATGCAGCAGCGTACAGTCGAGTAACCGAGATCATCCTCACTGACCAGAGACACCCGGTCACGGCCTACCTTTCACCTGCCGGTATGACGAGCCGAGGCGTGATTCGCGGCGTCGACACTAACTTCGACGACGACGCACTCCACCGCATGCTAATCCAACCGCGCCACCCAAGCCTATTGGGAGCGCGCCGCATCAAGAACACTGCAACGGTGATTCTGATCTTCAACGGGTTCAAAGTGCCCAACTACGTCTACTGCGGCCAGGTCATCTACCGCTGCACGTTGTACAAGCGTCAAATCGACACCTGCCGCAACTGCGGCCAAGTGGGCCACCGCCAAGACGTGTGCCCCACTCCTTCAACCAAGGTATGCGACAAATGCGGACACTTACTAACGGACAACCCCCACGTGTGCATCCAACCAGTGTGTGCCTCATGCGGCGAAGCACACCGCACGGGCGACCGCGAATGCCGACATCGCTACCAGCTGCCTTGCCTGGTGCGCCGCCGCCGTCAGCGCCGTCGCCGACGAAAGCAAGCCCAGCAGCAAACACCCACCCCAGGACTTAGCACGGTTCCTGACAAAACTGCCGAACCACAAGTGCCTCTCCCAGGCCCACGACCTCCTACCCACAATGACAAGCCTACTTGGGCCGACAAGGTGGCAGACAAAGGTGAGACCCGCGCAGCGCAGCGTCAGGGACACTTGCCACAGAAACCTGACCCAGAACTAGCACAGCTAAAACGCATGTATGCGGAGCAGGCTAAAGAAATCCAATCGCTCACAGCACAGCTAGCAAAACAACAAGCCCCCGAGTCGCGCGAGGGTAGCGTTAGCGGCGGCCCCGTCTCGATACGCGGCGCTAAGAAACGAGCAGGCTCGACGCCTCAGGTCGAAGAACAGTGCGAGTTTGAATGGTTCACAGCTAACATATACGCGATACTAGAACAGTACCGAGCGGAGACCATGGCCGAGTATGGCGCTTTTAACGCTAAGCACGAGAGCATGCAGAAACAACTTCACGAGCTGGCTGCATGGCCAGCACAAATGGACGCGAGGACTAATGTGTTGGAGGAGGACCTGGCACGCAGAAAGCGCGCTGGGCTAATACCTAGGCCTTAAAATGGCGTCGTCACAATCAATCACAATTTGGCAATGGAACACTAGTACCCTCCGTAGGCGGAGAGAAACGTTACAACAATTCATTGGCTCTATAACCCAACGACCGGCTGTCATTCTCCTGCAGGAAACGCGTATCGACCGATTCGCTCTTCGTGGATACAGAGTCGAGGCCGTCTGTGGGAGCAACGCTCGAGGCATAGCCACCTGTGTGGCTAAGCCTTACGCTTACACGACACATGCAGTGCGCCCAGACCTCAAAATAGAGCATCAGATGATAGAAATCATCCCCAACGCTCGCATTAAGCAATCTATATTTATCCTTAACGTGTACAGTTCACCTTCTCACAGCACAGAAACATTCACCACACTAGTAACTAAAGCGACGCAGATAGCAGGCAGCCATCCCCTCATCATCGCGGGGGACTTCAACGCCCCCCACGTAGACTGGGGTTACAATCGCACAACAAAGAAAGGACGCCACTTACAAACGCATATCACGCAACACAATCTCGCGTTACTCAACGACCTTTCTACCCCCACACACATAGGTAACTCAGTGTCACGGGACTCATCCCCTGACCTGACCCTAGTACGCAACGTATCGGATCCTACTTGGGTTAATCTGCAAGCTAACCTAGGTAGCGATCACTTTATCTGTAGCACTACATTCAATGTAGGCAGCCCCGAGCCCAGACACTTGAAAATAGTAGACTGGGACTTCTTTAGGCAAATACGCAAACAAGACACCAACCATTACTCTTCCCTCGCTGAACTCTTTACGAGACTACAGCAGGGCGTTCATAAAGCTACCAAAAATATCTCTACAATACGCAACATCGACCACATGGACAGCCACCTCGCACATCTCCTGGAGGCTCACAGAAGTCTTCAAGAAAGATGGAGAACGCAAAAGACCAATCGTAGGCTACGAAAAAGAATTGCATTGCTCAACCGACAAATCAAAGAGTACAGTCAGACACTAACATGTCAATAGTGGAATGAGGTGTGTAATTCGCTCGACGCACGCATGAGAAAATGTATAAAATGGGACCTTCTCAAGCACCTGCTCGGCGACAAGCCCACCAAGTCAGAGCAATGACTAACCCTGGATAAACTGTTACACAAAGCGCGAGGGCAGCAACTTACAGATGCGCAGATTTTAGAAGCTACAGCAGCCCGGTATCTATGCACAGAACCCAGCTCGCATGATGACTACCCACCATACGTGGGGGCCACACACGACCCATTTGAGGAAGCTATAACCAGCGCTGAAATATGCGCGGTAATAGCAGAGCTCAACACTAAGTCAGCCCCGGGTCCTGACGGAGTCACCAACAAGCTACTCCGCAACCTGGCTGACAATGACATCGAATCACTAGCCACCCACATGAATGAGGTTTGAGAGCAAGGGAGCGTCGCACCAGAATGGAGGGCCGCGACCGTCACTCTCATTCCCAAACCGAACAAAACCCTGGAGCTCGACTCTCTACGACCAAGCTGCCTCACGTCCTGCGTGGGTAAGGTCATGGAGCACGTCATTCTCCGCCGAGTCACAAAACATGCAGAGCAAAAGCACCTCTTCCCATTCAATCAAGTCGGGTTCAGGCCGGCTATGGCCACACAGGACATACTCCTCATGCTGCAGGAGACGTTACTTAGAGTAAGGAGCAAAGACCTCAAAGCAATTCTAGCTCTCGACTTAGAGAAAGCTTTCGATACCATAAGCCACGCTCATATACTGCACGAAATTCAGGAGGCAGGATTAGGCCGCCGCTTCTACGAATACGTCCGCTCTTTCCTGAGAGCCAGAACGGCCGCACTTAAAGTTGGAGATCTCAACTCACACACCTACAACCTCGGCCCGCGCGTCACCCCGCAAGGGTCGGTGCTCTCACCGTTCCTTTTCAATTTAGCCCTCCGACAACTTTCGCAAGAGCAGAAACACATCGAAGGCGTAGAGCACGCTTTCTACGCCGACGATATTACTATATGGCGCACTGGAGGCAGCGACGGACAAATCGAAGCAAGCCTTCAGGAAGCAATCAACAAAGTAGAAAAATTCTTAAAGCCCACGGGCCTCAAACTCTCGGCATCTAAGTCTGAGTTGCTGCTTCTGCCACCGCAACACGGCCGCAACTACACCTCTCCACAACGGACGGTTCGGATATCCCGATAGTGTCGTCGGTTCGAATTCTGGGCGTTACCCTGCACGAGAATGGCAAAAACGACTTAACAATCGCACATTTCGCCAAAGAAGCTGAGGCAGTTATTCACCTCACCCGACGCGTCGCTAACAGACACGCGGGACTGACAGAAGAGAGCTTACTGCGCATCTTTCACGCGTTCTTAATGTGCCACGTTCAATACGTTGCTTGCGCTCATCCCTGGAGCAAGGGCGATGAAACCAAAGTAGACAACCTCATCCGAAAAGCCACGAAACGAATACTTGGTCTACCCATGACGGCAAGCACGCAGCGCCTGCTAGGTCTTGGGGTACATAACACGTTCAAACAAATCATAGAGGCACAAAGAATGTCCCAGCTCATACGCCTGTCCTCGACAGCCGCGGGCCGGGAACTCCTCTCTCACATAAGGCTTCCCATCCCAACTGAAGTCAATGATCTGACACCACTACCGCAACACCTTCGAGATAAAATCACAGTGCCACCCTTCCCCAGGAACATGCACTCGGTGCATAATCAGACTCGCAGGAGGGCACGCGCTCAAGCCTTACTAAAAGCGGCCACCCTACACGCGACATATGTGGCTTTCGTAGACGCCGCTAAATACGTAGACAAACCCTACTTTGCGGCTGCGGCGGTCGCCCCCGACGGGACAGCCCTCAATGCTCTTACCGTAGAAACAAAGAACGCCTGCGAGGCCGAACAAGTGGCCATTGCCCTTGCTCTAGCCCTCCCTCAGCGCGACACAATTTTTACCCACTCCAAACCCGCTGTACTGGCATACCGCCGCGGTACAATATGCCAGGCGACCTTAAGCATTCTAGCAACCACTGAAATAAACGTAGATAAGCACATCTACTGGTTTCCGGGGCATGAATGCCTCAACGTTCAACCAGGGGTCCCCAACGGTAATGAGCTGGCCCATAACCTCGCGCGAGATCTTACGCGCCGCGCAGGGACGCGGGCCGGCTCACCGGCCGGGGACCCCAACACGCACCAGGAGCCTCTCCTCTCCTATCACGAGATTCGCACTATAAGCTATCTAGAAAGGAATTCCCCTCACCCCACTCAACACTAAATAAAGCACAACAACTAACGCTTAGACTTCTGCAAACGCACAGTTACCCCAGCCCCTATATCTGCAACAAATACCTCCCGGACATAAGGCCCGAATGCCCCAAATGCCAAAATGCAAAGTGCGACTTAAACCACATGCTGTGGCAGTGTCCCGCGCTAAACGCTAGCTTCGGGTCTCCTGCCACCGAGGACGAATGGATCACCCACCTTAGGAGCCCCGACAGGGCCCTTCAACACCAGGCCGTCCAGAAGGCCCAAAAGGTGGCTGGCGAGCTCAGACTCCCAGTCCCCACATGGGTGGAGCCACCGGGCCGGCCCCCGTAATGGGTACCCATGCCCCTTCAGGACCTTTAATAAAGTTAATTCTCTCTCTCTGTCTCTGTCTCTCTCTCTCTCTCTCTCAATATGTCCCGTGTAGCGTGAAGATGATATTCAACAGTCCGCCAAAACCAAGCGAGCTACTAGCACTGGTGGCACCTAGTCATACACGTCAACATCCCACAGCGCAAAAGAAGCCTCAGGCGTATTGGAGGCAAAAATATGTACACAACTGTGTTGCGCAACGTTCACTTAGTGACGAATAATCACTGGACTGGTTTTTACGTTAGTAAACGAAAATTCAAAGCGTTAGAAATGGTACCGAGGAGACACTACGCTTTAAAATCAAGGCGACAGAAGCCGCGGCTATGCAGCCAGCTTTAAGCCAACAGTAATAAAAGGTCGCAACACATGGCGGAGGAGCAGAACTAACGCAGAAAATTTGAATTGAATTCAGTAAAACCTCCATTGGATTCATCATAGGAGGAGTGAGGGGGGAGCTGAAGAGCGTGAGAGGTGGGAGCGGCCAGAAGAGAGGGTGCTACGTATGCGGGGCGGCGGAAGATTATCGTCTTCCGATGTCATTTCCAGCGAAGCAAGCATACATGCGGCCATGTTTTTGTTTTTGCGTTTAGGTAGCTCTGGGAGGTCTGTGACCTTTACAGACTGCCATGCCGGACTTAGTCAACGAGGTTGTGCACATCAGCGGGCTTGAGAAAGACGCTGACGAGGTCTAGAAATAATAGTACAGACGCCGAGCCGATAACCCCGGACAACGCTGAGGAAGCTGTGAGCGTTGCATAAGCGCGTTGAGTGCCGTACTAGTCGCCATGTCTTGATGTCAAACTTTTTCATTGAGTTGCTGTCGTATTAATCGATTGATGTGCTTTATTCTTGGGGTATTACGTCTGAAAACAACGATATAATTATCTGAGACGCCATAGTGGAGGGCTCCGGAAGTTTCGACCATCTGGATTTCTTTAACAAGCGCTGACATCGCCCAGTACATGGGCCTCAATATTTCGACTCTATCGTAGTAATCGATTCACCCTTGCAAGGAAAACTTCATATTTTATTAGGTCGCACCGCATCCACCCGACTCTTGACGACGCCACCTCTCTGATGTGCGACTTGCCAGGCACTCTTGTGGACCTAGGGACTTGCGCACCTACTACTCGTGTGGCAGTGGCGCCAAGAAGGTGCCCCTAGCAATCCCGCAGCAACCGCGGACATTAACCTCCTCGACAAGATGTGCTATGCGACATAGGATGCGACTTGACCTAGGGTGTGGTTGCGGACGGAAGGCTTCTGGAATAAGGGACCCTCCCACGTAGAGCGACCCTGCGCTTAAAAGTCTCGGCACTATTTCAACAATAGACGTTTATTTAATTTATGCAGTCATAACATACACAGGCTTGGGGAAAGCGTTGTGTCATACCGGAGGCATCGCCCTCATACGCGTTCACTGCTCTTACACCTTCTGCCGATACACAGCGACACATGGTGTTTTGAAGCCAAGTTCCCACAGAGCAGGCAGTGCGTTTCACCAAGCGGCCTCATCATAACCTAGTTTATTCACACGTGAAGGTTGTGCCCTGCTTTCCTATCAATGCGTGGGCCGCAGTTCCATGCATCTGCACTTTTGCTTCTCTTTCTCATAAACCGGTGTTGTCACGCCAGTAAGGCTCGACTATTGTGCAAATGGAACGTAATACATTACGACATTGCAATGACAATGCCATGTAAATGAGCGCAAACCTGCTGGTGTTGTGAGTTCTCCTTTAGGCCGATGGAGCCGCCCATACTATTTCACTGTGCCCGACTCTGTTGTACACCCAACAGCCAAAGTTTACGGGACGCGAAACTGTCGGATAACCCATATTACGCTTAGCCTCTGAACATAGCCTGAAATTAAATGTTACAGCCCGTACATCGCAAGAACCTCTACCCACTGAAATTCCTGATCCGAAGCTATGTTGCGAGGCTAAACGGTACTATAGGTTTTTAGAAAGTCTCGCATACTGCAAACTTTTGCCGTTGACGGTACATAATAAATGCGTCCGCTATATTAGGCTCCGCAGAGAGAAACAGTATATAAAATCGCCGTCGCTGTCATGGACATGGTAGTTTATAATGGTTACACGTTTAAATCACTCTCTAATATCCCAATTTTACTGGAGCCGGCTTGCAGCTTGCGTTGCTATCCGTCGTTTTAAGCGGCAGTGATCGAAACAGAGATTTCTCGGGGGGACGATTATATTTCGTCAAGGCTATACCGGTCTCACTCGATCAATAGACGCTGTTAACGGCTTCTAGCGCTCTTTCTGACAGCGAATACCATTGATATAGGAGAATATAAGGTGTAAAACGAGAAAAAGAAACGGACAAACTTGGTAGTTTAAAGATGAGTGTTCTCAAGTCTTTCAAATTCGGATACAACCACAAAGCTCGCTCGTTTAACTAGCGCCCATATCATGGATATGCAATCTTCCCGAATTTTCTGCGCCTTACTGCGCGCACATCGGCGACGACCCTTTCCAGATACCGGAAAGCAGGGCGCTGTCCTTTCCTCATGCGCTGTAAAGCCGGGTTTAGTTAGTTAAGTTTAGTCGGTAATCGCAATAAGAACTGCTTGATTGAGTTCTCGGGTTTTACGTCCCAAACCACGATACGATTATGAGAGACGGCGTAGTGGAAGACTCCGGGGAATTTCCACGACTTGCGCGATTCTTTAACGCGCACTGACATCGCGCAGCACACGGGCCTCCACATTTGGCCTCCATTGAAATGCAGCCTAAGTGGCCGGGATTTGATCCCGCGAGCTTCGGACAAGCACCTGAGTGTCATAGCCACTAGATCACCGTGCGGGGCATTCGCAATAAGAAGGTCTCATGCCTACGCAGAGCATGCAGCACAGTCACAGCCTGTGCCATACTTTTCAGCAGGCTCTCATTCCTCTCCTTTCGGTTTTCTTCTCCCTTCAGTTCTTCGTTTCTGCCTGTTTTTCATCGCTTGCTACCTGTCTTTATTTGTTGTCGTTGTATTCCTCTTCTTATGATCGTCTTCCATACCTCCTCCTCAGTTTTCGTCGATTTCTTTCTCTTCGTCACGGTCTTCCTCCTCCTCGTCCTCTTTTTCTTCTTCGTCGTCAACGAATAAATGCACGCGGCATGCCATATGCTGTCAGCTATTCTGTTTTAACAGCTGGTGTTGTATATACGACAACATAGCTTTTCTACTTACTCATGATTCATTTGACGATTCAGCGGAAGCACTGGGCGTAAAAAACTTCGCACAACAAAGCTATACAGCTCTAGTTGATGGGGCATTTTTTCCCATGAAAGCCGACAAGACCGCCACCGCGCTTTTACTACCCATAGAGGTCGACATCAAAATCTGGATAGCCGAGTGTCAAAGTAGACACACAATCTTTACGACCCGATGCTCACGCTCGCTAACGAGCTGTTATCTCTGAGATGTACAGAAAATGTATGCTTCTCAAAGCACAGGAACGAGCTTGGAAGTGGCGAGAATACGCCTTACTAGTCTAGGAAGCTCGTAGGCGGCAAGACAGACATACAAAGAAAGGAAGCACCCACCCGCGCTCAGGCTTCCACCGAACCAAAATGTCCTGCCTTCAGAAGGGTTAGCTTCCGGCCCCAGTGTCAACAGTGGAATGACGAAGGCGCACGAGGTTGGGCGCGTGGCGAAAGGAATAGAGCGACACGCGCTTAACCTAAGCAGTGCTGAAATGGTGCGACCGTCGATGAAATAACTGAGGACTGCAAACGTTTTGTGCTGTTCAGCAGTCGACGTATTGCGAAGTCCTTCGTTTGACTGCGAAAGCTCGACGTGGCGTCCTCACGCGAAGACGGACTGATCTCTCGCCTTCACCCGTCGTCGCCGTCGGAGCTCACAAAAACAGCCCATCATGAAATTGAAACGTTGACTCCTGCTTTTGTCCCCCCAAAAAAGGAATCAGCGATTTTTACTTGCCTCGAGTTTTCTCGGACAAGTCCACAGTATGGTAGGAACTCAGCGATCTGGGCTTCGGTGTCTGCGCCTCTGCTGGTTCTCGGACAACTACTAACGCCGGTCCAGGAGCTCATCGCCCAAGGCAAGAAAAATGTTCTTTCCACGCTCTCGCAACTCAGCTGAATAGCGGATGCCAGGTGATCGACAACAAGTGCCTCCGTCTAATTCACGGCACGCGCTAGGGTAGCAACCTTGTTCCTCGCGGATAGCAACCCAGCATGCCACTGCTAGCCACACCGATATCTGTCGTCACTTCCGGCCTCTTGAGTCGCGCAACCTCGACGCCAGGCTAACGTCGCAGCGCAGCTGTTCATTCTGCCTCGACGCCGCCAGTTCCCCTCGCCGCCAAGAGGAGGCTGCCTTTCCCCTCAACGATAACGTCCAACTTCACCGATCAACCTCAGACAGTATGATTAGGGGCGTAATTCCCAGAGGTGATGCCGCGACGTCGACTTCGGCCTCAAAACCCCTCCTTGCGCTGCCGACACGACAGAACTTGATCGATGTGGAGACTGACAGCACGTGCCTTTCCTGGGCATCTTGATATTGGGACACACATCTTTTCGACGGGCGCGCATCGTTATCGCCGCTTCAAAGAAGAGCATGGTCTTGCCGCTTCTGGGTCGCTTCGTGCTTCTGACGATATAGTAAACCTGCGGTCGTCAAAATGTGCACCACCCAAAGGTATGTTTTGTCCCATAGAAGTCATTGTCGAATTAGATTTCTTACCAACTCATGGGGCCCTCATTGGTGGTGCAGCCACAGTACTGCATCTTCCTACGCATGTTGGCGTTCCAGCTTAACCGTCACACTACTTCCGCTCTGTCAATTATGTTCAGTTGCCATCGCAAGCAGCAACCTCGTTTGTCACCCTGGCGGCGTAACCGGCTGTTCCCGACGGCGACTGCACGGTGTCTCCACTAGCGGACTCGCTATTGGCTGCCAGAAAGCGCAACTTCATGTAGCAACACTGCTCATATAAACGAAGATGGCTACGAAATCCGGGGTCACGGCGATGCTTTGGCTTAGCGGCGTGCTGAAGCTTGTGGATTGGCACTTTAAATCGTTGGTGTTTTGACGAAGGCGAGAAGGTGCGTGCCGCCTATCACTTCATATTGAATTGGTCTGAAGGATTTAAGCGACGAAACGACGTAAATATAGCTGCGCTTCGCGTGCAAACCTCCACTTGCTCGGCGAGCCGATTCAGATACTCTTCGTGAATGAGGTACCTACCAAGCGAGACGGAGGTTGAGGTAAGCTACTGTTTGTTTGTGGCAGGCCTCTCAGAGATACGCATCCCTTGAAAACGGATTTACTGTAGTTGCACGCACAGTGTGCACGGGAAAGCGAAGTAGCAGTGCGGTGCCTAGGTCGAATGCCCCAAAACCTAGAACGAGCGCTGTTTGCGGTTGCTCCTATATTTCTTGCGAACAGACGAATTGCCAACGCACCACGTTGAGTCAGACCACAGCACTGTCCGCATACATCGCCGAAAGAAAGCAAGCATGTTGCGTGTGTCGAAAAGTAAGTCAGAATGAATATTTCTGCCGCTGAATTAGAACAGCAAACAGGTTCCTCATCCACGTCAACCACTGCGACCGAAATGTGGCGCTGGCCTGGACAAAGTGTGTCGTTACCCTGATAAGGGGCACCATATTAAGCGGCAAGAACAGTACGCCGACTCTAAGAAAGCTAGCGAACAAGCCTCTGAGACGCTAAAGGAGAGCAGAGACACTGGGCGAGTGGCCTTGCGCTTGCGTATTTCCAACTGTGAAGGGTGTGTACAAAAGTCTTAGCGTCCACATATGTACGCACGTGTGCCACCGTGTTCTCTAGGGCACCACGTTGAGCCGAAGCAATGAAAAAGGGAAGGGGTCAAACAAAGCGGCAACGTGCTAGAAAAGAAAGGCAGCGAGTTTTATCAGACATTGGTTGGGCTTATTACCCTACTCTAGGAAAAAATGAATGGTGAATAAGAAGAAAGAAAATGAGGGAGATAAAGCCGCTGAGTTAATTTGTACTGCTGTACGCGCACTGCTGTCACCCTAGGTTTCTTGAAATCTTGCTTTGAAATTTTAGATTATCAGTTGTGACTCCCAGGGAAATTAGCACGCAGTTACAATCAGTCACGTGGGCCCAACTATGCGTTTAAAGGTGCTGGAAAATTCGCTCACTCTTAGCGCTTTTCAGGATACCATGAGAAGCGCATCAAGGAGACCACAATTGTCTACGCGTGCAGTCTGTATAGCCAACAATTTTGACTCACTATTGACTTTTCCAAAGTTTCCTTATAATTTCTCTGCCAAAGGGTCGAATTTTATAGGGAGAAATGCATATTGTGCCAAAACTGTACTCAGTGGAGGAATAGGCGAAATCTGCTCCGAACAGTTACCGACCACGGAGGACCGCCCTTGCTGGAACCCCCTGCGTATCTATATAGGCATGTTTGCCGCATTTTTAGCCCAGACATTGTCGGGCTAAGTATGAGGTGCCGTTTGCGTACCACTTCGTGCCGGATACATTGACGTGAGCAGTGCGGCGCGAGAAGGAGTGCACACCGTGGCCGTGTAGTGCCGTTGTAGGATGACGCCCGTGGCGGCCAGGGCATCAATGTTAGGTGTCGGGATCTGTCGGGAACCGTGGAAACTGACGTCGTTCCAGCCCTGCACGACAACATAACACAGTAGATTGGATCATCGGCAGGTAATGAACGAAAGAAATGCTCTGGACTATCGGCTTGAAGTCGACCAACAAGCTTTGTTGACCTACCAAACACATTACAAGCGCAGAGTTTTGTACCAAAGCGCTAGCGTTTCAGTTTTGTGAGGGACCCGCTCCAGTCGTGTACCGGTGCCCTCGTCTGTCTATATTGCGCGGTGTAATCTCCCTACCCTCTGATGTAAAACTACAAACTGATTGACTGGTTGATGAGTGTGGCTAGTAACAACTCTGGTTATGCTACTGTTAAGCTAAAACAGCAGGGGCGGCATGAAATCGAAGCTGTGCGATCAGCGCTTTTCTGCCATGGGTGAGTGCTCATCTTTACTGTGCGTGATACTTGTTGCGCGTTGCCTGCATTTCTCGAACTAAACATCTAAATAATCATATTTTTTTCTTGGTACCCCACCAGGAAAGGTAGCTCTTTTGAATGCTTCATAATTTCTAAAGTATGGTAGCTATGGCATGACAGTTTTATCAGGTTTTTGTCACTTGGTTCCCTTCTGAACAACTGAAATAGAAAATCAATATTTCAATATAGTTATGTGCTGGCGACGATGACGGACGTGGTAGTCAAGGAATTGACCATTTGCAAAAATTTGTAAGTTGGCTTTCCCGCAAGGATGCCTTCTAGCCAAAAACTCTCCTGCACAGATTGCTTTCCTCCTCTAAGCGCGTTCACACCTGCCCGTTCGTCACGCCATTCATCCCTTTCAGCGCCCGTCCACGCCTTTCCTTCCTTTCGCTTCTGCCCCTATCTCTGTAAATCGTCGAACTCGCTTGGAGTCGGCTCACACCCCGCAAAATTTCTGAGAGGCTTTTGTGGGGCCCGAGTGTTTTTGGCTGGGAACAATCCTTGCGGGAAAGCCAACTTAGAGATTTTTGCACATGGTCGATTAAAGATCGAACTCGTTAACGGGCGAATTCGCTCCCAACAGAGAAATCAGCTGTGATTGTACAATGATAGAGGGAAGCACAATCGTGAGCAGTCTGTAAAGAGAGCAGTGGCGAAATGCGCCGGCTTTTAACCATGCATCATGGCGCCGCAGTGTATTGTAGTGTTGTTGCTGATGCTCGCGTAGCATCTGAAATGTACTCGCCTCTACGCGTCGGGTATTTAAAGTTAGTGGAACGTTCGAAAACATTTGTGTAGCGCCACGAATGTTCAGGTGCAGCCTGCGCCCTGTAATGACACGTAAGATATATGTTGGTTCAAGTGCAAAATAATAACATAGACCGCGCACCAACGCCCCTTGCAGCATATGAAGCATCGTCCCGATGCTGGGAGCAAAACGCATAGAATGCATAGTGTTTGAAAAAAAAGTGCTACTATTTGTTAGTGCGCATAGATGCGTTTACGATGCACCGCGATGATCACCTCTGGTTGTGCATGCTGCCACTGCGATTTTGAAATGCCTTACAGTCCAGAGGGCCGTGTACCGCCGCGAAAGCGTCTCGCTCATTGCACATTGGATATAGGTATCCCGGCCGAAACGCGGTCGCCGGACATTTGCTCTACGCAGCGTCGTCGAAGGTTGCAGCGGCGACCAGCGGTCGTCTGTTAGTTTTGATACGGAGACGGACGAGTTGTCTGGCCTCTTAGGAGAGCTGCAGGCGGTGACGTGCAGGTTTTCTCCGTCAGTAACACACGGCAGCATGACGTCAAGCGTCGTTCCTGGCAGCCCAAGTAAACCAGAATGACCGACGTCATATCTGTGACTTCTTACCCTGACTTTTTGCTAGCGGGAGTTGTATATACAAGGGTCGTGTGGCAAATATCGGTGTTCTATGAAGACGCATATTTCTAAGATGTTATCGAGCGTTCTGTTTAGATGGTCGGCAAGACCCTTCCTCTCTGGGTGAGAGGTTCATCGATTTGTAGGGTTTTACGTACCAAAACCAGCTGTGATTAGGAGAGACGCCGTAGTGGAGGCCTCCGGAAATTTTGACCACCTGGGGTTCTTTAACGTGCACTGACATCGCACAGCACACGGGCCTCAACATTTCGCCTCCATCGAAATGCAGCCGCCGCGGCCGGCATTCGATCCCGCGACCCTCGGATGAGCAACCGAGAACCATAGCCAATAGACCACCGTGGCGGGGCTGGGGTCAGAGGTTGTGCGTCGCCGGTGACCAATGTGACTGCCGTGGGGAATGGCTGGAGTACGCTCCGCGGCATAGGCTGTTCCTATGTCAGTGTTTCGGATCCTTGCGGTGTCGTGTCTTAGCGGAAGATTCTCGGCTAGGAAATTTGCCACTTCTGCCTTACTAATTACGGGAAGTGATTTTTGTTTTTGCATAGGGGATGAAGTAATCGGTTGCATGGTGATTCATGTATTCGCTGCAGCTGACGCTAAAGAGAGGCCAAATAAATCCTCATCGATCTGCTGTAAATGGTCGACAAGGTGGTTCGATAAGCAGTACAAATGTCGGCGGCGTCGCTGACAGTGTCTTGCACTGCTGTCATTCGCGCCATGTTTTCATGTTACGCGCGACGTCGGCGGTGATGCCGGCTAAATACTTTTCGTAGATCATCGTGGGGGTGCGCGAAAAACCGAGGCGCCCAGTGGTCTTGTCGCCATGGAAAGCATGCAGGATATGTGGCAAGACTTAAGGCATGACGAGAAGGTAGTCTGGTAGGACTATCGGGAAGTTCTTTATGTGAAGTTTGTTTTTTAGGCAAGGCGATGCCAATCCTCGCTTCGTAAGGATAGGGATTGTGAGCCCTCCCTGACCACCTGGAATCTAAGGGAGAACGACCGTTTTGCCATCCAGGTACTCACGAAGGGCTTTCAGCTCTAGGTCACTTCGCTGTTGCTACGCAAAGTCATGTCGTTCCGACTGGAGTCACGATTTTGATCATCTTGAGGCGATGGGTTGTCAGAGGAAATGGGCAAGCAGTCGGCGCCGAAGTGCCTCCTAGTAACTGCTGAGGTTTCACATGCAAAAACCGCGCGGAATGATTATGGGGCATGCCTTAGTGGAGGCCTCCGAAGATTTTGAACATCTGGGGTTCTTTGACGTGCACTGAAAACGTACAGTACACGCACTTCTAGCTTTTTGCACCTACAAAAATGATACCGAGGAGTCCAGGATCGAACCTTTGACTTCGGGTGAGCAGTGAAGCACCATAAACACTGCACTTAAAGTTTCAGACTCTACCATAGGACAGAGCTTCAACAGTCCTCAATGTCTGCTAGGCAGCACACGGCGCGGTGACTGCTCACAATTTCGAAGGTGCTGCAGTCAAGGCAGAGGCGGAATATGGTATAGCCGAATTGATGGCACAGGTAGTGGTATACTTAGGCAAGGTAGTCTGAACCACGAGACTGACATAAAAAGAAAAAGGATGGGGTGGTGTGCTTATGCCAGGCATCCTCAGGTCATAAAGGGCAGTTTACCAGTGTCTCTCAGGAGGAATTACCTACGCAGCGAAAAGCAGGAGGAATGCGGAAAAAGTTGGTCCTAAATTGAAGCCGACGGAGTTAGCAATGTGCAGTATAATAGTGGCTATGACGTTAAAGGAGGCGTGGTAGCGACGTCTTAGCGAGAATTAAGCAGACATGGACATGGGCAGGGTATGTAATGACACAGCTGTCATCTTGCTGTATGTAATTACACAGCAAGATGACAGCTAGTCGGAGATTCCAAGGGAAGCCAAGAGTAGCAGGGTGCAGCAGAAAGTTAGGGAGGTGGAAGTGATCAAGAGATTTACAGGGGTAAGCTGGCCGTAGCTAGCATAGAGCCGGGTTAATTGGACACCTACGGCAGAGACCTTTCAGATCAATGGACATAGACAGACTAAGGGTGATGATGTAGTGATGATGACAAGACACTCCTTTACTGCCGCGTAATAAATTGGTTCCACCTTAAATAACGACCGTCCAGCTAAGTTACAAGCCTTTCAAGACTGTTGGTGCGATACACGAGGACAGCTCTGGGACCTGCGCTACTTGCGTCGGTGTGGATTCCGGCATCGACATTTTGGTCGAGTGTGGTAGTATCAGCGGTGTCCGCATGTCGCATTTCAGTGGCTGGAGTGCTTTGTCTTGCGATTTTCCTCCACTAGGTTCCGACCTCGGTCCCCTTGAGGTAAATGCATGGCTCGGCGATCTGTGAAAAGATATTCGCATGGCGTGGAAATTGGCGCACTGCCTTGTTGTCGACGAGTGGGAAAAGGTAGCTCTCGCACATCTTATTTGGGTAGGGATATTATTTATTACATTAGTTTTTTTTCCATTTCCATAGCGTCATTGTTAGTTATTTTTGGAACTACAATTCTTTCGGCTGTCATTGTGAAAATGTTTGATTTTTTTGAAAGTTTGGACTTCAATACTGCAGCCGTCCTTGTGGGCCCTGTAGCTCTTTCAAGTGATTTTGTAACTGCTTTTTGGCTGAGGGACCTCTAACTTACAATAGGCGAATTGATTGATTGATTGATTGATTCATTCATTCATTGAATCTGCTGATGGCGTGGCTACAAAAAGAGCTCTTCGCACGTGAAACGGAACACTTCCGCCCTCAAGGTGAATTCGGGAGTTCGGACGGTTTGAAGTATGCACTGAGGCGCCGGAAGTATTCAGGTTTTGAGACGAAAATGACGACGTCGTCAAACTAGACGATGCAAGTTTCTTATTTCAAGTCTACCAAGGCTGTGTGCACCACGCATTGGCACTTTGCAGGCCCTACAACCTGCGCATGTCCATCGCTCGTTCAGTACGTCACACGTTGGAAGGTTGGAGCGTTTTATAGCAGCATCCCTTATTAGTCACTCAGTGCCACGCATATTGGTTTCGCAGTAAGCGTTGTTGATATTGAACGGTAGATTAACAGTGACTATTTCGTACTCACAAGATCATCTGCAAGGATGAAGATAATGTGCGGAGGCTTTGAAGCTTCCTTCGCCGGCTTCCCATGACTTGTGACGAAGAGCAGAGAAAGGACAAACCTTTTCATCACGCTGAAAAAAAAAAAAGAAAATGCGCTACAAAGCCGCCATCACGCGTACACTCTTGTAGTACAATGTTTACGTTCCTTCAAAGGGTCATTTATCTTTCTTCCACGGGCGGAATAAAATGAAGGACAAGATTACAAGACATAAAGGGCGTTACATAAAGAGGGTTACATAAAAGGCCTCATTTGTGCACCAACATCTCATAATATTATATCAATAAAAAAGAGGGCGTTTTAGTTAACCTACAGCACGCTTAAAAAGAATGTCCCTGTCCATTGCGAGAATGCAACCATTCCTTGTATTGTTTACTGTCGTCTTTACCTCCTCAGATTATTTTTGAAGTTAACTCAGGTAATTCATTAATATAAATTTTTTAGCAATATTTAAGATGTCGACTGAGATGACAAATGTTCGATGGATAAGTTGCAGCGCATGTTAAGGTCCACATAATGCACTTTCATGGCAAGAAATACAGCAGTTCTAATTCTTTATGGTGTTACGACCGGGGCATCGGAGATGGAGCGGCGCCACCAGAAACTCGTTAACGCAGGTGTCGTTACAGAAAAGCCAGAAACGAGTCGACGGACCTGATGCAAACGGGAAACGAGCCGAGTGCCGGTAACGACTTCTACGTTACCTCAGCAGGGGGTGGCGAGTGATCTTCACCGAAGGGGGTCCTGCTGCCGTCGTATAGTCCGACTGCGATATGGATTGCCTCGGCAACCTTCGTAATTAAAGGGGCGGTCCATAACCTTCTCCCCCTTTGGACCCTCAACATCGGATTGGAGGAGAAACGTCAACTGGGTCCTCCCTAAAAGATGTCACAGGACGACGCGGACTATTTAATCAACGGGAGAACCCCAGCATTGGGACTCGGCGCTGAGATTCGGCATTCAGCTGCAATGTAAGTAAACCTTGTAAATATTTACTCCTCCCAACTCCTTGGACTCTTCCCTCCTGCCCTGTGGACTCCTGGCCTGTAGGCGACACGAGCCCACGACAATGGTGGCAGCGGTGGGATCACGACAATGGCCACGGGATTAGGCATTTGCGTGCAGCGTGATTAGCGTACTGGGACATGCTGTGTACGATTGATGGATGGCGCTCGCCGAAAGTACTGGACACACCACGAAATAAATTGATGAGACGGGGCCACACTTTTCGCACTCCCGGCCTGTTTATGCCTGCGGTCTGCGTGCATCATCGACCGTTGTGTCGTAGTATGTTTGAGACCGCTATAATGGCGTGGAGGTCTCTAGTCACGTGGTAACTTTTCGAATGTAGAGCACTTCCTAGAAGCCAGGAAGCACTGAAGGCACTGCACTTGAAAGTGTGTTGTCGCGACACTAATTAACATGAGGCGTAACTTCTTCGTTGAACAAATTGCGTTTAAAGTGATGGTATAAACATATATGTCTATCATGATCTGAACTAACCTCAAGAAAAAAGAACAGTTCTAGACAGTAAGCAATCTTATATGGTTGCATTCTGGTAACGCGCACGTGGATCTTATTATAGAGATTGGAGCAAGTTAACTAATGTTAACCGAAGTAACCTGTATAAGTTACGGTGGCATCGAGTTAAGCGTAGCTTGAACGTTCTTATACACTGAATCAGAGCACCTGAGACGTACGAAGGAATAAAAACTAAATGTGACAGCGGAACGAAGGATTAAACGTAGGGTGTGATCCCCTGGACCATCTACAGAAGCAGCGGCGGAACTTCCGGCTATGGAAATAGCTCAAAATGTCAATGAGTTCCGACGTTTATGCAGTTGAATTTAAACGCGGCGACGCTTAACGGTCGAGCCCTCTCCGGAGAAGGTAGACTTGCAGGGTAAGCGGAAAAATTGGAAGGCATTAGATGGGAAAGCATCGCGCTTAGCGTGATAAGGTGAAATGGGGAGGTCTATTTAGTGCAGACGAATGGGCACTTTCTCTGCTTCCGAAGACTTACTGGAAAGATAGATTATGGCGTGGGGTTCCTATTAGATAAAGATATTGCTGGTAACGTTGAGAAATTCAATAGCATAAACGAAAGGGTCGCATGCGTTGTGTTAAAACTGAATAAAGACATTAGCTAAAACTGATTCAAAGATACGCTACAACCTCCAGTCATGACGCTGAGAAACTAGAAGAGTAGAAGAGTAGTATAAAGACGTGGAGTTCATAATCGAAATGTACGAACGCAATACATCATATCTATGGGAGACTTCAATCCAAAGGTAGGAAGAAAACAAAAAGGCAAGGAAGCCACTGGAAACTATGGCATAGACGACAGAATAGCAGAGGAGAGATGCTAGTTGAATTATCGGAACGAAACGAACTCCGCATAGGGAATACGTTCTTTAAAAAGCGTAAAAACCGGAAGTGGACATGGCGAAGACCTAACGGTGAAACAAAGAACGAAAGTGATTTCACAATGTGCGCGGGGTCAAGAGGTGGTTAACGAGGTAAAATATAGTAATCACACTCTTCAAAGAGCTAACGCAGTTTTCAACGTAACAAGGACGAAAACTAGATTGGTTACTAAGACACAGCTAAATCTCGATGAAATCAGAAAAAAATAGCTTTCATACCATGAATAGGCAGAGGGGCAAACAGAAGTTCAATGCGTAATCACAGATGAGGTTACGAGAGTAGCAGAAACAGAAGACTCGCGGTAAAGCGGTCGGCAAATGCGGTAGAACAGCCGACTTGACTGAGGATGGAGGAGACTGATTTATTATTTACGAAACTTCCATCTCCTTACACACAATGCCTCAAAAATAGAAATGTATCAACGAGGTGGAAAAACGCCAATATTCTGTGAATACATAACGACAAGCGTGCACTGACATCGCACAGCACACGGGCCTCAACATTTCGCCTCCACCGAAATGCAGCCGCCGCGGCCGGGATTCGATCCCGCGACCCTCGGATCAGCAGCCGAGTACCTTAGCCACTAGACCACCGTGGCGGGGCCGGATCGTTTTGTTAAAACACAGCCCACTGCAACGAAAGGAAAATGATTTGCTTGTCTACGGCCGTCTTTGCGATCCTGGAGCATTGCGTGTCGCAACTCAACACACCTGGCAACGCAAGACAAATTTTGTAGCGGCCGCGTTCGTACTTTGTCCATGGAACGCGCCGTCACGACGCCGCCACGACCCTAACTTCTTCGGCGGTCGAGGCGCGAACACTACCGAAGCGTTGACTGCCGCCACGAGTCAGCACGACTACCTGCTTCGCTCCATCTATCGTTCCTAGATGGCGGTACCACCGCAGCGTACCTAAGCGAACCAAGAGTGCAGTATAAGGGAGGCGATGTTAATTTAAGTGTAATTTTGCTTGTTAAACACCATAGTTCACTGTACTAAACACCTTTGCTTTAAGCGGACGACAATTAAATGAAACTTCTCAACCGCTGTAGCGAACATATAAGGCCCATGTGTTCCCTGTATGAGCGATGTTACCGTGGTGTCTGGGTAGAGCATCCAGCTCCCTCCGTCAAATACCGGTTGAAGGTGAACTCGAGTCCGCCTGGGTGGAACTTTTTCATTGTAAATGTCAGTTCATTTTTTCAAAAATACACTTCCGTTACAGGAAGTGCGTAAGCGATTTCTTGGTGGACCCCGGCATAGAACACTTTCGTGTTAAAATGGCAGGCATAAAATGGAACCAGCTAGCTCAGGACTGGTCAGGGTGGAGGTCGTTGGGAGAGGCCTTCGTCCTGCAGGGGACATGATAGGCTGACGATAATGATGGCGATAATGTGCTGACAGATGGTATTACAACAATGAAAAGCAAGGCGTAAAAGTTTTCGCTCGTTCGCAATGTTGTTCTTTGGAGGTGGAGCCTAACGCATTTTTTCTGCGCCCGTCTATCCAGCAGTGTTGCTCACCGCAGGGCGGCGCACATCAACGGCAATCAAATAAAATCTCGTTGCCACAATTTTACATGCCGCTGGCCATTTTGTAAAAAGCCAGCCAAGCTTCTGGGTTAAGGTGTCATTTTGCGGGCAGCATCAGTATAAGACAGGATAAACGCTACTGTAGAAGCGAAAACCCGGGGTTATTATTTTGCCTAATGAAAGCATGAGTACGATACTTAAAACGACATGTTATAAACACTAAAATATATAACGCACACAACGCATAACATTTAGAACTAGCGTTATTCCAATATCGCATATAACGCAACCAAACCGAGGCTTAGGAATTAAATAAAAAAATAACGAACGCGCTGCGAAAACACACAAGTTTTACACACAATGTATGCAGTGTTACAAAGCTGCTGCAGGTGTGCCTGCGACGGTGTGGCGCCGCCAGGGGACATGAGTTTCTGTGCCGCACGTGCGGGTGTGCTTCGTGTGTGCGAACGCTTTTAGTTAGCACAGAAGGAAAGCCAGCCGAGAAGAACGCCTGGTCCCGAGCCGAAGAGTCGACCCCGTCCGGCACATCTGGAAGTGATTCGTCCAGCGAGGGCCCATCTTATCGGCGTCGGGCCACACAAACTGTTTGCCGGTGTGTGTCTCCGCACGTGCACGTGGCCGTGTGATGTGATCGTCTCCGGCGTCGTTTCCCGGACTTTTGGTAATTACGGCCATGAGCGGGTCAAGTATGGAGACCTCCCATCCTCTCCCTCCTCCCTCGCCCAGGAGCCAATGGTGGAGAAGTCCGGGCAACAAAAAGCGCGGGACCCAGAGAGAGCGAGCGCGAGATAGACAGAGAGAAAAGAACTCTCTGAAGAGAACGCACTTGTAAATATGTAAATAAACGTCTTTTAAGTTTTCCTCAACCTCTGCCTCGGTTCTCGGCTCCCGAATCCCAAGTGCCTGCGAGTCGTCTCCGCCGCTCCGCCACACGCTACCCGCTGGCCGGCAAAGTCAGCTGGCCAGTCGCAACAGCAGTAATGCTGTCATTGCTATATGCAGAAAGATTTGATACGGAAAATACATCAGTAACATAGAAACAGCGTCGTGCCAGGCCGACGACAAAGTACTCAAGAGCGAAAAAAATATTATCACATGTAAAGCGAACATGTTATGTGGAAACGCAGGATTCACAAAATGCCGTACATCCTTACCGGATGGAGGCAACGCTCAACATAGCTGTAAACGCTACTAAGGCCGCGTGCCTCTTTCGATGCGCTCGGAGGAGTCAAGGCAGGATGGTGAGCGCTGCACAATTTGTTGGGTGCGTGCTGAGCTTACACACTTTATGCAATAGCTGTTAGTTGGGCAAGGGAAACTCCTGCTTTCTCTCAGCAATGATTTTTTTCCGCTTAAACGGTGCAGTGCTTCAAATTGCTGCTACAGCTGTTGCACTCCTAACGGGGTCAGACATCTTACTCTTCATTTTATGCTACTTTTTGTCTCGCACATTTTCACTGGGGGTGACAGGAAAAGCAAGCTGCCACTATCTCCTACACGGGTCGTTTTACGAGAACGGCTTTTGTGAAAATCATAGTGTGGACTATACATTATTTATTTAGTACATACTGCAAACCACACTGTGGTCTTTGCAGGGCGGGATGCATACATAAATGTACACAAAGCTAAAGATATATAAGAAATGGTTATACATGCATACATGCAATGTGCGCATCCAGCACATTGCCTGGCCGACTTTGCAACGCGCCTGGAATGGTGTCGCCAACCAGGAGAAGCAGCGTCAATCACTGCGGCTTTACTTCGCCTCTCCTGAATGGCGGCACCATTCCAGGCGCGTTCCGAAGTCCGCCTCGATGCACCCGCGCCGAGCCGTGCGGGCATCGGAAAGAAGCGTGATAAGAAAGAATATAGCCGCGACTTGGAGCGTATGTGCGCCGACAGCGCAGTGGTAGAGTACCGGTCACCTTTCGTCATGGGTAGCGTTCTCCCGCCGACCACTCTTCGAGGGTGATCGCAGTAAGAACACTGGTGCGTTAGGGGCCCAAGCACGATAACGATATTGACGGGCCAGTGTGGCGCAAGTAAATATAATGGATACCTTTGTGGCGCGGCAATTACGATTGACTGTGTCGAGTTAGTACGTAAACTACTTCAGGTACCGCAAGGAGTAGATCCTTGAAGTTATCGAAGCGATGCGTGAACGTAGGTTCATCCACATCAAACAGTGCCATACCAGCGAAACACAAAATGCAGTGGGCAAGTTCACCTCGATGTCACAATAAACATTCAACTGGCTATGCGAAGACACATTTCACTTTCGTGTTATACCGATTCCGCTGACAGAGGGATGAGACACAGTTTTTCCTCCACGGCGCGCATGTACTAGTAGAACACGTACGGTGGCTACCGCATTCTCTGGGAGCCCGAGGAAACTAGACTCTTCAAAGTCGGACGTCTCGTAATTCCGGAGGCTCGGAGTGTAACGTTTCTCCGTAAAATACAACGAAAGCATAAAATGTCAGCTAAAGTTCAAGCAAGTTTGAAGATTTCACTCAAATAGGACAAACGAGATAAAGATTAGGGAGGATTCGAGTAAACAATAATAAACCAAAATGAAATTGACACTAAGAACAACAACCTTTAGGCAAATCGAAGACTTCATTATTCGCATAAGCGAGCACTCAGGCGATACCACAGCTTGCAAGGTCAACTGTGCGCAGCACAATCGACCTTGTTCGAGACGCCACCGCGTTTATTGTTCGTCCCTTTCATTCTTCCTGGCTTCAATTTCTCGGTTTCACTTCTTTTCGTGCTTATAATTAGGGTACGTGACGCAACATTAACCGCAGCGGCAAGAGAGCACGGATATCAGCGAAAGCTCTCGCTTTCGTCTATTTTTGTTTGTTTGCTTCTGCGTTCTCCTTGTTTAGGTGCTGCCCGACGCGCAGCAGTAACAACGCGGCGTGTGCAACCACTATGTGTGCCGCGTGCTTACGCAATTTTTCATGGCAATAAAGCTCAGGACCTTGTGCGCCAGCCGACGAAGCAGATCGCAGCCGCAAAGTATGACGAGGCTGAGCAACCGCCATGCTGCGCTATATTACGTTCTTAATCCACTCCATTTAGCAGTGCAGCTCGCTCTTACTTTCAGTGCATGTGTGTCAGGTATGCTTCCGCAGCCGTTAATCAAGACTCTTAGTAGAATAACGCTTTACCATTACATGCGTCTGCCTACCGTATAACACCTACTATGGTAAACACGTACTGCTGGCGTCCAAACAATGTATAGCCCGACGACACACTTTAACGGGTCTGGACGAAATTGTACGTTTGGACGATATGCTTACTGTTGTGCACAATACGGGGCATCACTTATCGCCAGGCGTTCAGGCAGCTGCGAGGAATCCTTAGTTCTTGCTGAAGAGACGTAAATGCGAGGTGAAGAGTTGCGAGGAATGCAGCTCCACTAACGTGACACATGCAGAGGTGCGAAGCATGAAGTGATGCTCCGCTAAACTGGAAATCGCAATCCGTCCGCAAAAGGTAAGACCTTGCGAGAGAAACAGAACGGGATGTCAGCGGAGTGTCTTGAGAACAGTCTGCTGCAGCAAAATACCCATCATTTGCTTGTCGAGGGCTCTGTGTCCGCATGATTGACGCAGCGCTAAAGACGAAGACGTAAGAAAATACAGAGTGCACAGGACGAGCGCTGTCTCGCAACTGAAAGATTTATTTCGAAAAACCAAAACGGGAAATAAACAGCAAGGGATAACAGACATGCGCATAAGAAGGACAGTAAAGTACATTATTGAGCAAGAACACGTGGACATTCTTAAGAACATGTTCAAAACATGTCACTTGACGCTGCATGTGCCAAGCAGATAAGCATACTCCTTGTCTGTCAAATAAATCGACGGTTGGCTCACGCATGCGTCCCCCATTCTTCTAATATGAAAGGCCTCGATAACTTCACGGGTCATTTTGCCCGTGGAGGATTTTTGGATAAGGACAGTAAAGTACATTATTGAGCAACAACACGTGGACATTCTTAAGAACATGTTCAAAACATGTCACTTGACGCTGCATGTGCCAAGCAGATAAGCATACTCCTTGTCTGTCAAATAAATCGACGGTTGGCTCACGCATGCGTCCCCCATTCTTCTAATATGAAAGGCCTCGATAACTTCACGGGTCATTTTGCCCGTGGAGGATTTTTGGATCTACGAAGACCGGAGAGCAGCCACAAGTGTCACAATGTGATACCAGAGGGATGCGTTAGGCTTCTTAAAAGACCGATTATGTTCCTTTAAACGAACGTTGATACACCTGCCGCTTTGTCCCACGTACGATTTTCCGCAAGTAAGCGGTATTTGGTACACAACCCTCCGCCCACAAGGAACATAGGTGGACTTCACATGTTTAACTTCACATCCGTCAGTTTTCTCTTCACTACCCTCCATTTTCTTCCTAACAAGAGGGCAGATCCTGGAGAGCTTCTGTGGAGCAGAAAACATGCATACTTTCCAACTAGCCCAGCTTTCTATTCTACTCTGTGTCCGTTTCTCTAGCAGAGCGCGTGGCAACGGCTGGCCTGTGGCCAGCGCCTTTTGTAGTGGACGTGGTCGCACTTTCCCCAAGGAACGCGCCGGCAGGACGCCGCCACGCCGCTATCTCAGCTGCGATCAACGCGCTGAGACTACCGAAGCGCCAATTAACTGCCGGCGCGCATTAGCACGACAATCTGCTTCGCTATATCGTTCCTAGATGGCGGTACCACAGTTGCCAACCAAGGGCGCTTGATTTACCTTGATGACGACGACGAGAGGACACGTCGACAGAAGACGCCGATAGCCTTAAGGCATAGGGTGCTTCACATCTAAACGCCGAGAGTTTGACTATTTTGTCGTGATTAATCTCTGAAATGACTTGTGCAGCGCGGAAGCTACACGGGTGACACTTAAGCCCACAAGGGTATGGGTTGCTCATATACTGCGGTGCGCACACAATCTGGAAGGCTCGACCGAAGCCCCTCTGCATAACCTTGAACGTTAAGTAATGCTCTGAGAAAAACGGAAATTACAGGCAAGAATAAGGAACAGTAAAGTCAGTCATACCTGTTTACCACTTGAACGTGTTATTTAAGAGTCCGCTCTTCGCACTGTGCAAGATTTGCACGCCAAATATTTCATATCTTTTGAGAAAAAGTGGGATGGACGTCAGCTGCCTCGTGCACAGGTAGGAGCCGAACTCTGGTCAGCAGAGGCGAAGTGAAAGGAGGGCTTCTATTTACGGTTCTCGAAATGTATGTAATTCCCGATCAAGTTTATTTGCTCGTGGTGCAGTCGGTTTGAAGCAGCCGGGCACGAAGCAAAGCACGCTCCAAGAGATGTGCATAGGTTCTGGCTATCAGCAGGTACGCCTGGTGCGTGGCAATAGCTTAGCGGGCCATTTCTACGTTGTGTGGCGGCGACAAATGCATCCTTGTCTGCATGGTAGACAAGGATGCAAGCGGTCCAAGGATGATCCGCGGTCTGCAAGCGGCTCATATTCTAGAACATGAACAAAAATAGTAAATTTGTGCGATCGTACCGCACGTGCGAGCCAAACCACTTTGAAAAAAGAGTCAGGCCTGCGCGGAATCGCAGGACAGCGACAGCGTAAGCTGGAGGAGCGACCTTCTTAGATGCCAGTGTAAACGCTTGGGGAAACTAGTTCAAGTACATGTGGTAGGTATCCCCTGCGCCATAACTCTGCGGTTTGGGCTTCTCTCTGCACAGCGGTCTCTTGTGTCCGACGTTGCCTTGCTGCAGCGCGCGCGTAGCTCTGCGATTCACTTCTTCAGCAGCGGTCCGCACCTTGCGAGGAGAAACACAGCGTAAGTTTTTGTTCATGTTCCGGAGCAGTCCCATAGGTTATCGGAATAGGAGGCAGCTAAGCACGGGGAGAATTTTCTCTTTAAATAATAATAACAATAAAAACGAACACTGCCCCTTCTACATCGTTAAGATGGTTCAACAGCGAGACTTTGTTAGTCGGTCGTAAATGTCACCCGGGCTTTTTATTTCAGAGCTACACAGGAAATCCGCACCGATTGCAGACAAAAAAAGTTTTTAGCTGACGATAAAACCAGTTCGGGGATGTGGATCAGATACTGCCGCCTTTGGAAGCGTTCGAACTGAACAGGTGTCCACAAGTGTTGAAGATTGGGCGAGTTGGTTCGTCGTACTTGGACTGGTATAGCGCATTATGGAACACGAGAAACGGCCACACAGACCACAAGAGGACAGAGCGCTAACTTTCAACTGAGTTTTATTTGCAAATTGCATCGAATATATACTCTTCGAATATATACGGTATATATTCGATGCAATTTGCAAATAAAACTCAGTTGAAAGTTAGCGCTCTGTCCTCTTGTGGTCTGTGTGAACAGGTGTGTAATAGACGACAGAGTGGGGTCGAATTCAGAACAGCTGGATTCAAGCGGATATTGTAAACGTGGGCATGATCAGATATGTTTGTTCGGCACAGAACCCGTTCGCATGCTGCAGCATCAGGGAGTGGCGGTGCGGTTGGCGTAGTGAGCGCTGAGGCTTCGGCGGGATTAAAAATTCTTTGAATCGATAAGACTGTTTTATGCAAATAATTTTTTTTCTTCGTCAGCTTCTACGCGTGTCCTGCAGAGATAACGTGGTCATCTAAAAACGCGGCCATGCCCGATGGCCCCCGAAGTCAGCAGGGCCCGAGACAACGAAATACGGTAAAAACCAAACCAAACCAAAGGAAACCGAACACGTTCGCAAATAGCGCTTTCCAATACCTCCCCCAGTTCTGCAGAAGCACATATAGTGGAGGAATGTTCACGTAGAGGAAATGGTCACGCTGCGGTCTGTTGGCTTCTCGGTTATTACTGACGGTAGGGGGACCGATAACCTGAGCTCACGCCGCGATAGAGCGTCACATCTTACCAGAACAAATGCATGAAGTTTTTCGTAGTTGAAGCTGACGTTTATTCACATGCAATTTGAATGCTGTACATTGCAGTATAATTTTGCATGATAATCGCAGATCCCGGATTGAGAACTGTCAGGGGGACCTCATAACAAACGGTAAGCAGTAGATGAGTAAGCAAATAGTAGCGGATTAGCAGTAAAATATACAAACGCACACACATAAAGAGGTGCATAAAAGCTTCTTGCTTCAAATGAGCGAATGACGTTTTTCTGCGGGGTATTCTCACGGAAATGAGCAGTACATATTAGAGCTATTAGCTATCCATTCGCTTCGATTTGTCGATTATTTCACTCGCGCGGTACGATCTGCTAGCCTCTTGGATAGGTGAGATGACAGGCCGACCAGGTCCTGATTTGTATCCTTGCCGCGTGCGGCTATTGACAAATATACAAACGTTACCTTTTTAGCCTTCGTGTTGCCAGCGTGTGGATTACAAGTAATCTTCCTTCCCACTACAGGCTTCCCAAGGATGGATTTGACAACTTTTCAAGCGAACGTTCTGTCTGTGCCTGAACACGTCGCGGCGGTGTTGGAGTAGCGCATGAGGAAAAAATCCACCCCACTTTCGCCCTCGGCACACTACTACTTGATAGGGAGTGTGCGAATCTGAATGTGCGATAAAATTCAGCAACTTACAGTTGCAAGTTGCGGGTTGGATCCCAGCTGTCGGGGCTACATTTTCGCAGCTCGAAGTAGCAAGAAAAAGAAAGAAATGCATGAGTGGTTCGATTGAGGGGCGCGTTTTAGGGGCGAAGCTCCTTAAGGCGTAGGCTTGTCTGCCGTAGTTGTCCGTCGTAGCCACTTCGTCTTATCGAACGTTGAGCTGCCTCGAGCGCTGGCACGCGCTCTTGTGTCACAAGTTCACGCCGGTTCCTATTCGTCTACTCCGGCATCACTCAGTTTCGGTTTCGTTTCGTATTACATCACAATAGACCCAGTTTTAAGTAGTTGTTCACAACTTTTCTGGAGGGTAGAGGATGCCAAACGAATGCCACAGTGTTCTAGAGAACTCAGTTGTCTGTCCATACAGCACGAAGCATGGCTAAATTAATCCGGAACTCGGCACGATTTACGATTAACATCCGGAGCTTCGCCCACTCATCGTCATTCACTCCATGGATATGCGTGGATTTTTTTTTTTTGAACCACAACTCCACATTATTCGGGTGTGCTTCATTACGGGGTACTCCACCAGGATAGAATAGTATAGGACAGGTTTCGCTTTCCCTAATTTTCTTGAGAGGGAAACGGTAGGTGTTATTTTTCTCTCAGCAGCTTGTCGTGGTTAACCGTCCTCCCACAGCGTCGTGCTAATGGAAAAAAAATTTTTTTTCGGTACTGTATCCTGTAATCGAAAGAGAAGCCTTTATACGAATTAGCGTTTATTGAACAGACACATTCACTATGGAAATATCGTCATCCAACAAGTAACGAGGAACGTCTTCACGACCTGACTGTAGACGCTCCTGACGGGCAACTGCATCGTTAGGTACCGCTTTCTATTGTGCAGCCCATGTCGAGGTCAGTCGGCTCAATGTCAAACTCGTCGTACGTGGGGCTTTGGATGTCGTCATCGGCAGTTCTGTTTTGTTCGTTATCGATGAATATGCGATGTTCGGGGGGTCCTGTTTCTGTGGTGGCGTTGTCATTGCTGCGTGGAAAAAACAGAGAGACACATAACGTCTTGAAAACTCGCAATGAAACATGTAATGGGAAAATTCGGCCGCCATTATTAAATTCCGAACGTGGCCGACCAAAGGAGCTGCATGAACGGAGCGGTACCAAAGTTTTTTTGTCCGCCCGCCACGGTAGTCTAGTGGCTATGACACTCGGCTGCTGATCCGAAGGTCGCGGGATCGAATCCCGGCCGCGGCGGCTGCATCTCGATGGAGGCGAAATTTTGAGGCCCGTGCGCTGTGCGATGTCTGTGCACGTTAAAGAACCCCAGGTCGTCGAAATTTCCGGAGCCCTCCACTACGGCGTCTCTCATAATCACAGCTGGTTTTGGGGCGTTAAACCCCCCACATCAATCAATCAATCAATCAATCAATCAAAGTTTTTTTCAATTAATATAAGCTCCGCTATATTGCTAATTTAGTCATTGAAGTTCTTCAATTTACTGACATGGTATACTTGTATTTTCTGGCTGCGTAGTGCGTTTCGCGATGCTTTTCATATTGAACACCTTGTATAGCTTCCGTAACATGTATCAGAACTCATTGTCTATTACGACTGAAACGGTCAACACTACACGAAGTGTGACGCATGTCCGCATGTCCCGTGCTGACGTATACAGCTATGCGGCGCATGTGAAGGTGTACAAGCATTTCCGTGCAATGGTTTCCGCTGACGTGCATTTGACTCGTTTCGTCACCACATTCTGTTAGAGAAGTTAGAAGCAAATGACATTCATGGTGTTGTAAAGCCTAGTTCAATAATATCTTAGATCGTGTTCCAAAGCGTTTCCATTAATAAGACTAGGCAGTCGTTTTTGCTTATCACTTGCGGCATACCGCAAGGGAGTATACTGGATCTGCTGAGGTTCAACGTTTATATTATTGATATTTTGAAACTAGACACGACAGTTGAACACCTCATATATGCGAATGATTCAACAATAATCCTTGACGGCGTTGAGTTGCATCGCTTTATGAGTAAAGAAAATAATATACTCTCCAGGATTTTGTCGTTGTCCAGAATGAACCGACTTGAGATCAATGAAAATAAAATCAAAGACATTATCTTCCGGGCTGAAAATAAAGTAGTTGCTACCCATCAGCCTTTGCTTCTTGAGTCAGTGCCGATAGACGTTTCTGATAGCCATAAAATACTAGGAGCTCATTTTTCATAAAACCTAGGCTGGGATGCACATGTAAATTTCATTTGTAAGAAGCCTTCTTCGTTAAAAGGAGCATTATCTCGTTGTCGTAATCTTTTAGCGCTCAAGATCAAACTTCAGATACGTTATGCGCTGTTTTATTGACATTTAATGTATTGAACCCTTATATGGGCCACGACAAGCAAAGCAAACATAAACAATGTGCTTACTCTAAAAAAAGGCAGTCCGCCAAATTGGAAATGTTGACCATTTCGGAACAACGCGCAAAGCTTTCCAGCATTTCAATATAATACGAGCTGACAACATTTATGAGTTTAGAATATGGCACACACTTTATTTTGCAAAGACGGAGCTGTCTAACTTCATTAGATCAGTGTCATGCTTAGAGCGTCGTGTCATTACAGTCCCCACAAGAAATGCAGATGTTTGTTTTGTACCGCGTTTCCGCACTACATATAAATACCAAGTCTTGGAATACTACGTTCCTACAACACTAAAGACACACGAAAGCTTTATCACCTTCATTAAGATACATTTACGCTCACACTTCTGTTCCCTACACATTCCTAACGAGCTACTTTCATAGTCATGCTATGACTAGTTCTTTTATACTGCATTAGTCTGTCCTATTGTATATACATTGTATCATGTTGGATTTCGTTCGTGGGTTATATTCTTGCGATATATATGTGTGTATATATAGGTGCGTATGTGGTCTATGCATCGTGTACTCTGATGGCTGAAAAAAAGTTCTTTCTATTTCAATTACACATGTTTAAGCGTGCACTCCTCTAGCTTCATTTACACATTTATGTTATTCATAGAGCAAAAGCCACTTCCTAGTTTGTTTAAGAATTAGCATGTATCGCTCATGTTTTCTTACTACTGATTATTGTATACCTCCTCGCATTATTTTCGCATGACAGCCATGTGTATGTGCAGGTCGCCAGGGCCTTTGACAAGCCGTCCTCACGGCTTTTAGCCTGTGGTGCTTTCCAGTTCTTATGTGGTAAATAAAACATTTGATTTGATTTGATAACAAATATATAGAGCACCTTATTTATATACAACTTACATGTAAATAGTTAAACAGTGCGTTGAAACGTGCCACACAATATGTGATTACAAGGGAAGGGAAAGAACGATCTTAAAAGCAGCAATCAGCGTGTTCACAAAGAACAGGACATGGAACTGTTCTGCGTTCAACGGAAGCATAGGAATTTGTCTGAAACATTGAGCATTTATATGCGCTGCAGTCGGATCGGCTCCGTCGGAAATGGAATAATATAGCTGATCCACGGGGAAAACAGGGTTAAACGGGCTGAGGAACTGGTAGAGGACGCTTTCGAAATCACCACCGACACGTTTATTTGAAGGAGACGTGACAGGCTAGATCGGTGGTCCTCACATGGGAGTGTGTGACACACGCACGCACACACACTTATAGAGAGAGAGAGAGAGAGAGTCAAGAAAAACATTTTCAATCTTTTACGCCTCGCCGCATGGCACCGTTGTATTGCAGCAAGGCCAGCTTTGCCCGAAGCATGCAAGAGTCATGTGGTGAAGCGCACTAAGAGTGAGAAGGGGCGACAAACTGTCGCAGGCCACATAAACCAGCTGCGCAGTGAGCCAAAACGCATGGACACTGGTGTGCCTAGTGAGCGGCTGTTTAAGGTGTCTGGAGGAAATTGGGACATTGACCCGGGCGTTGCAGCGCCCCAAAAATATGGGGCACCTATCCTTGCTTTACGAGAACATTGAATAACCGCAGGCGTGGTAATTTCAAGCACTAGTGTTGTACAGTCTAGATTTTCTGGTGCACTGCTTGCTGCGCAATCAATTTGCTCTTTTGCCTCTGGGCAATCAAAATTCTTGCAAAAGCCAAAAGCGGGACTCGTACTGGAAAAATTACAAAAAAGATATTGTTCGCACTTGGTTTTCATTATTTGAATTCCCTTCGAAGTCGAAAATGCGATATTGCCACACCGCTATAATATATATATATATATATATATATATATATATCTAATATATATATATATATATATATATATATATATATATATATATATATATATATATATATATATATATATATATCTATATATAATATATATATAATATATATATATGTGTGTGTGTGTGTGTGTGTGTGTGCGAATGAACATCGATGGATCCGGTGTAATATGTGTTTAAGGAAGAGGATAACAAGCATTCGAAACACAACTTTTACTAACGTTTTGGCAGGTGGGCCCTCCTTCATCAGAGCAGATGGGCCTGCCTTCGTCAGAGTGACGAAGGCAGGACCATCTGCTCCGACGAAGGCGGACCCACCTGCCAAAACGTTAGTAACAGGTGTGTTTCGAACGCTTGTCACCCTCTTCCTCAAACATATATATATATATATATATATATATATATATATATATATATATATATATATATATATATATATATATCATTTTCTAGTGGAGCGTTCGTCGATTCCGCGTTCCACGTTCTGTCCCAATTCTTGTTGGTTTTCATCGAGAATCAGTGGGAACCGAATCGCTTAATAAGCAACTCTCCGTGACGGCGTAACCACGTCAAAGTGGCGATCTTAATTAAGTGAGGTAAATGGTTCGCTCGGTTAGCGTTACTATAAGGGAGATGATGGCATAGCGCATACCAAACGTCTCTGATTATTCGCAGCAGTACTCACGCTACGATCTTAGGACGCGTTGGGAACAGGCCTCTGTGATAGGCTTCCCTGAACACCACCAGCAGCAGGGCGGTTATGAGCAAGGTGACGATGAGTGAGGAGACGGCTAGCAGGACGATCATGAGGCGCTGTCTCTGCGCCTCGTGGTCATCCGTGGGCGGAGTGACGAGCTTCTCGTTAAAGTCCCGTCTCTCCTGCGCGGAAGCAGGCTTCGTGGGTGCCGGAGGAGGTGCGCCACGGGGCGCGGCCAACGTGGGTGGAGGATTTTCCACGAAGGTGACTCCGCGAACGCGGGCCCCGGCGCCAGGCGCCACGGCGACGGCTGCTTTGGCTGCCATCGTGCTCTACTAGGTGCGAGCGGCCGTTGGCGAACTAGTAGCGTATCCTGGAAGTTGACCAGAGGCTTCAGGAATCAGTAAGCCCCGTCCTCTGCTCTGCGCTGCGAGGATTGTAATTACGAAGTTTAAAGTGTGCATCGAACATTTTCTGGCATTTACGCAGTCATGCGACATGTAAAGAAGAAAAATGTAACTCTATAGCAGGTTTTCGCTTAAGAAGTGCTTGTGTAAATGGTAGAGGACTGTGTGATGTGCGTTCGGAGTGGAGGTTAAAAAAATACCAGGTAGCCGAAATTTCTGGAGCCCTCCAGACAGCGGCGTGAATATCATCGTGGTTCTGGCAAGTAAAACGCCGGTAGCAGTTATGCAGTTCAGCACTCTCTGTAACCCAACTTGAGCTATAAAGGGACCGACAACTAACTTTTTATGCACTGTTTCTTTTTATTCAACGGAAACCTTACCGGTGAGTGTATAGTAATGCAATGTCAACAGGGAAAACACCGTGAGGCATATTTTATCATTAACTTTTTGGAATCTTATATCCAACGCCTGTAGCTAACATTGGCTGACAGCCGTCGGATATATTTCGGCCGTGTTATATCGAGACGGAACGTACACGCACAGCGCCTCTCGGACGACCGACCGACCGACCGACTGACTGACTGACTGACTGACTCACAGACAGACAGACAGACAGACAGACAGACAGACAGACAGACAGACAGACAGACAGACAGACAGACAGAGGGATAGCGTTTCACTACAAGTCGCTACAGTCTGACGCTGCTTGTTCACACCCTCTGCCTAGTACACCGCACTGCGCAGTGACATTCAAGAAAGCGGCAGTCGAAATCGCAGCATAACACGATAAACGCATGTCTGCTCTGCGAATCGGACATGAAGACGAAAAAAAATCTCCAGCGCTGTTTCCAGCGCTGTTCCTCTGGGAATGAAATGTTGGCTAGTATGTGGGTACGGTAACGGCATGTTAAATATTTTGACACAGCAGATCTAATGGGCTAAAGGTAACTAATACCAGCTTCACCAGTTAAGGATAACAACCACGCGGACCCCGCCCCTGAGGGCCACGATGTGGTCGTCTCCATTTGAGTTATTGGAAAAGTAGCTCGCGACGCGAGCACTCGCCACACCAGTCCTAGACTGCATCCTGGCGTAATACGAATGTATTGTTTCGAATGAGTGGAAGAAATGTGACTGACACTATGTGTCGCCTCCCTCAACAGTGTTCTCGCTGCTGTTTTGAAAGCGCCTGCGTAGCTCGGAAACATATGAGACTCGCAACTCCTTAGTAGTGCGAAGCACCAATCATCGTATGCTAGTACAAAGAACGCACCTGATGAAACTTTGAAGGAGACAGCCCAGCTTGCTGGCGTGCTGCTTGATTCGAAGGGGTGCCGCTTGTTCTTGTTCTTGTTAGCTATAGCTAGCATGGGTCACACCCACTGGAGGGCGTGGATTCGCCAGGAATCGGGCGGTTCAACGCAACAGCCTTCTACCCCTCCCTAAATACAAGACGCGTGATCTCGTTATGAGTTTGCCGAAGGAGATCGATGTGCATACGGTGCAATTATAATGAATTTTAAAGGTAGGTTTAGTTTGCTGTACGTACGCGTATCCCTAGCCACCCGCTCCAACGACAACATTGATCACTGAGTTTGTGCCACTGCGTAAGTGAATGTAGATGCAGTTGTTTTAACGTAACGGCATAAATCCATGATGCAGGATCGTACAAACAGCGTGACGAACGCATTTGTCTGACGCTTGTCACAGTGAAACCTGCATTCATGTCCAGATTTTCGGGCCACCAACTGAAAACGCCTTGTGCGACCAAAAGCAAACATGCACGGCCCTACAATGGCACGGCCCTACAATGACACATCCACGAGAAGCTTCTAGTAGCAGTTATGGTCTTCATTATACTACCAAGGCCAACGTTATTTCCTTTCCAGATCTCAGGGCACAGAATTTCATCTTCACTTCTTGAACTACATTCTATTAGAAACGTCGTATCTATCTATCTATCTATCTATCTATCTATCTATCTATCTATCTATCTATCTATCTATCTATCTATCTATCTATCTATCTATCTATCTATCTATCTATCTATCTATCTATCTATCTATCTATCTATCTATCGCGCACATAGAGAGGAAGAGTACAAAGTGACGAAACCTCCTTCGGTATCACAGCACGCATTTTCGAAGTGGGGAAGGAGATGTTGGGTTCGGAAGGTGAAGTGCGGCTCTCTATAGGTGGAAACGAAGAACCGTAAATCAATACTACCCGCTGCTAGAGCGTGCAACACGGAGAGCCTCCGCACAATGCATTTCGTGCGCCGCTGGGCGTCTGCAGTGCGTCTCGCTTTTTAATTTCGCCCTGTCATTCGCAAAAGCCGTCACGCGAGCCGCCAAGCAAAGAAAGCGACTTTCTCGAAAGTCGGCAACTGATCTGCGGTGCGTACTGCGCGTCGCATCGACTCCAAGTGGAAAGTTCGTAATTGACGGTTTGACGGCACGCCGTCTTTGACGCGCGCAATGTCGCGCTGGCTCACAATGTGACGCGGACGCTTCTTCTTGTCCACCAATATCATTCGCGTGCCTTAGCTGAAGAGGGCTTCGGGCTTTTTTGTTTAGTTGCGTGGGATTTGGCGTTGCGATGTGCATCTGACAGACAAGCTCGAAGACGTCATGAGGAGCTGCCAGACTTCGTGAATCTGATGGAGATGACGCTTCCGAGGGTCGTGCTGCTGGCAACGATTCTGCAGCCGGGAGTGCTCAGTTCCTGGAACTCGCTAACCGGAGGCGCAGGTATGGTTTGACACGCTACCGAACAGAAACATTGCCGTCAATTTGCGCCTTTGGACTTTCGTGCCCTCAGAAGAGAGCCTGTAGTGTCCAGGACACCTACCTCTTTTAAACTCAACAACTCTTTAAAGTACATAAATTTCACTTTTTTAAATAATGAATTTTAGTGTACAGCTTTGAATAGCATTTGGCTGTTAATTCAGCTTCCACCTTGCAGGTCGCACAGGATATCCAGAATCTTTTTTATTTCTCTTGTACGAACGTAACTGACACATGACAATGAGGGAATGGATATACGTACCGATTTGCTTACTCAGACCTTCTGTCTGCGTGCGAAGTTTTCACTTTCCCGGGCACATGAATATATCAGTACGGAAATTCGTTGCATTTCGCTGTCATAAAATGTAGTATGGCGGAAACTCAGAGGGCACTGCATGCTCATCGTTTTTGGTTCACTTGGCTAATATTTCGAGATCCTGCATTTTATGTCATTCAACCCTGTGACACGTAAAAAAGCAAAACATCACTCGATAGCAAGCACCTAAAGCATCATACATTAACATGGCCATATTAATAAAACACAAAGAAATGATGATCTTAAACCTGCCTAAAGGCGGGTACGTAACAGACATCTAGGGAGTGCAATGAAGAAAAAGAAAGGAGTGTTTTTGAGTTCCTATGCACATCTTTAACGTAGTCTGGATCACAATACACCTCCCTGTTAACAGGATTCCGCACGTTTTGTATTCGCCTCATGTATTCAAAAAAAAAAAAAAGGAAACAGAAATAACGCTGCGTAAATGTGGTTGCCGTCGCAGGTACTTTTACGATAGACTGTCAGATGAACAGGCGCTGCACTACAGCAAGTAAGCTACTGCGTTCAGTAAAGATACTGTTATTAGGAGAAAAAACTCGCACGGCCTAACGACCTTTATCAACCGGTGTGGCAGGTAATACACTTGAAGAACTTTTGTGCATACGTTTTACTGTACCAAGAAATTCTGCCACTGATTGGTCCAAACTGCATTACGCGTACACGCGTATGTTTTATTGGTTACTCACCAAGTGTATATGCATTTCCCTGTTCTAATTTGGGCTCAGATTTTGCGAAGCCTTATGGTGGTGGCTTGAGACGGCCGTTTAATTACCTTCTGCTCCTCTTTCTGTTTGTGTACAAATGCAGGTGCTTTTTAATAACAAAACAGAATGGAAACATATAAACTCTGCTATACGTTATGCTCAAGATATCGAGGGAACAAGCGCGCTTTTCTGTTCCTAGATAAGTCATTAAAGCAAACGTATTTAGGCATTATTCTTTTTCTCGAGGTGGAGAGGTCATTTTTTTTAATTTATAGAGGCTTAGTGGTCTTTCTCGTAAATGAGAAGCTTACGTTGCTTTTGGAAGTTGTTGCCGCTAACTAAATACCCATTATTTCTGGGGAGGCATGTCTACCTTCGGCATTTTCTAGGTTTTCAAATCCTGTGACTGAACGATCGCGCGCAGTTTCAGCGGATGGAATACAGGGACCCTGGAAGAGTCATTAAAGTACTGACACGATTCAGGAAATTCTAGATTGTTGACACGACTCTGGCAAAAAGTATTGGTAGTTGCCGCTTGCGGACTTTTGCCGGAGTAATTGAACGCTTTGCCTCGGAATGTGCCCACGATGGCCAGTTTTGTCGGAATGGCAATGTAGGCGTGGACATTTCACTCTGCAATCCTTCCTTGAATGACGAGGCAAAAAGAAAGGAGTACATAAATAGCCAGGGAATTTATAGTAAAAGAGATTTGGTACTGAAACCAAATAAATGACTGCCATATGTTTAACTAAGGTGCACTGACAGGCCCTGCCGCCCACTACGGCGTGGTTTTACAGCTAGACGACTGTAGGGTTATAGTGCGGCAGCCTGCATAATAGAAATCCGTAGTTCTTAGCTATCTCTATGCAAATACTTTTGGTGTTCCAACTCGGTACCTAAGGAGCTAAAACTATTAACGTATAACGGTCGAACATCACGCAAATATAATTTGGCATGACCTGTAAACGCATTTCTCTGCATAGATTATACATAAAATGGGAACAGCACGTGTTTGCGTGGGCACACATGGAAAACGTAAGTGGTAGTCAGCGCCTAATTTTAACATTCTAACTTCGTATCGCGTTTTTCTAGCCGGTGAATGTGAGCAGACAAACGAAAAATGTGTTACAAAGAAGGGCTATTGCTCCTAGGACGTAATTAAATGAAAGCTATACACTTGCGCCAACCAAAAAAAGCGACACTAAATACGGGTCGAACTGTCTTCTCCCGACGCTGCGCCGTGCTTTCCATGCCATCCACAAAACTTAGGTATACTACGGCCGCATAGGTTTATAGGAAGACCTGAGTGTATCAAATACAATATAGAGTACTTGTAACGTAAGTAGCTGTGTCTCGTTCTCCGGTGTGCAGCGTTGGATGTCAATATAAAGCCTCCTACGTAAATAGTACTGTCTGTTATAGGTGTTGGGATGCGATGGAAAGTGAATTGTACCTGCGATGCGAAACCGTATGCACTGCACGCTAATGGAAATGTGCGTGACACTTGCTCATACCGCTTAGGACTCCACTTACGCTAATGAACTCGGCAAGTTTTACCTTGCGAAACCCGGAAATTTAAGAGTGCGTCGCATGTTTGCTAGGTATTCTCACCTTCGCGAGATCCTGACCCGTCACCGCTTCTGAGCTAGCTGAAAAGACGGATACTGTCGAAGGCAAATGTTGCAAAATTAGCTCGGCCATGTATTGCAGTCAGGCGCGGTGAGCGGATCGTACAAGCGAACCACGGAGTGGCCCCTTTCTAAAAAATTTTTCTTCTAAGGCGACTCCTCACTGACTGCAATGCCGCTCTGCTTTGTCATAGAGCTGATTTCTGCCATAGGCGGACAATTGCAATGAACTGAGAGAGGCGCTTGGATTAGACGTTAACTGATTCATTTCTGCGGTTCTACGTCCCGGAACCACGATATATAAGAGGCGCCTTGTGGAGGGCTTCAGAAATTTCGACCACCCGAGGTTCGTTAACGTGCACTGACATCGCACAGCACAAGGGCCTCAACAATTCGCCTCCATCGAAATGCAGCCGCAGCAGTCGGGATTTAATGCATCGAACTTTGGATCACTAGCCGTGTGCCACAGCCGTTAGACCGCTTCTCCCGGTTGTCACCAAGTAAAATATTTGGTATAATTTAATCAAGAGGCTAAAGTATAGGTAAAGGCTTCGCTGTTGATATGAATTGCACACTTGCGGTCTCCTCTTCAACTCGGCTGGTACGCGTGGGTTCTCATGGGTATTTGGCCCCTTGGCCTTTTCGGCGTCGGTATCTTTGTGCCGATGCTTTATTGGTATCAGTGTTGAGCATTATAGGTGGCCGTAATACGTTACGAAGCATAAGTGCGGCACTCGAAAGCCATGGATCTATTTGTTTGAGAAAACGAGCAAGTGATGACTTGCGCTGTCATCGCGTGCAAAGGCAGCGATAGAAAAAGAAAAAAAAGAAAGAAAAAAGAACACAGAGTGCCAGCATAAGCTGCCTAAAGGTGACGCTTTGCGGTCTTTTTGTTTGCACCGCATTTGCTCTCCCCGCCCCTTTATCAGACAGGAAGAACTTACGTGCTTGCGGTGGACACATTGCAAGAAGTGTGTGCTGTTGTTGTCCTGGACTTTTGCAGGACACGGACTGATTCCTTTATGGCGGCAGCTGCCCTTCGGACTTCTCATTTGCCTGGTTCCAAAGCTGCAGGCATTTGGGATACACTAACTTAAACCTCGAAATCCATTCCCTCATTCACACGCCCACTCCAAGCTCCCGAAGGCGAGATTCATAGGTGTCGGGCAATACCTGCTTCTGACGCACGCGCACAATGAAACAGAAGCCTCGCGCAGCGGAAGTAAAGGTCCGCCGCGGTAGTCTAGCAGTCTAGATCTGCTAGACCATCGTGGTTTAGTAAAAAGCGACGCCACAATCAAAAGTGACGCCACAATCAATGTTCCGTGCTCGTCGTCGGTTCATACCATACCGCACTGATTTTCGTGTGTACCAATCGTGAACCAGACGGTCGGGACAGCACCTAGGCGTAAGCGGCGAGGTAGATACCTTCAATGTTGCTGATGTTCGTCAAGAAAGGATACGTATTCAGAAGTAATACTATGTATAGCGAGAGTACTGCGATGGATGGAATGACTTTATCGTTTTTTATGCTCGAATCTCAGCAGTAATCTGTTGCGCAGGAAACAGAAGGGCCTTCTGTCCTACTAGAAGGGCCGTCGCACCAGCTAACGTGCTTTCATACTCTGTTCCTCAAATCTGTCCGTCTATCCGCAATTCCAAACTGCGTATGTGCTGTAACGACGGAGATGTGACGGCCTCGTTGCTTAAGTAGTAATAATTGTAATGCAAAAAAAAAAAAGAAATCTTAGTATACAACGCTTAATGCGGCGTGTCTGCTCTCCGAGTTCGAAATTACGCTCGACAATAAAAAGAACCCAGAAAGACTGCTTGAATTGATTGTTTCAGTAGTAAACTTGTCGATAGGTGCGCAGAATATCAGAGTTCCCCTGTGCCAATAAATTTTCAGAGTGCGCTCGCAACTTAAAAATACCCTGAGAGAACGATAGTTTCCCTGTAACTTAAGCGTATTTCTGAGAAACTCGTGCACAGCAGTTGAAATGCGTGTCAAAACGCACTCCCTTAGAAATCACAAGGGAGCGCACCTTCGTGGACTACACTGGAGCATTACCATTGTTCAATACAAGTCAGGGCAATCCTATTTTTGACTCGCCCTTGGTTCTAACCATTATATTAGGCGACTGATATACGGGCACAAGAATATATAATTACTTCCCAGTAGAAATAAAAAGAAGCTTATATTTTGCTTTAAAAATAACAGACATTAGTGTAAAAGAAGGATATTCAAATTCCTGCCGAATTATTGCGCTGCGATAATATTATACTTTCTTTATTTCAGTTTTCAACTCCAATGATCAGTCACCTTTCTTTGCTGATGGATAGCATGTAGGTTTACGGACATTATAAAGCGACCACCTTTGGTTTGCCATTTTGCTGTATGTTTTTTTTTTCATGTATGATATTATGATTACTTCTGTTGAACTCTAGTATCGGTAAGTTCTGGGTTATTAATGTAAAACTTCACACATTTTCCGCGTGATTTAGCGCACGTTTTACTCATTGACGCCAATGTACATTATTCTGCGTACTCACTGACGACAAGGTACATTATTCTGTGCACTTGTTTGCATGGGCGCGAACTATCAAGTTGCCAAAGGCCCAGATGCTTTTTCTCGCCTGTCTAAGGGCGCGCCAGTGACGCGACAGTACACATTCCGTTAGTCATAAGCGTGATGCAGCCGGAGAATGGCACAGAGACAGCTGATGAACCTGTTGCTGTCCACTCGCAGAGACGGGGCCTGCGTACTCGGACCTGGCTGATGTAGTGGCTGACTTTTGCGGTGGTCCATTCGAGGTTACCCTCGTATACGACGACGAAGGAATCGTGATGGCAGGTAAAAACGCGCATCTGCTCACAGAGACCAATCCTATCGCCTTTTTAGAAATGCTGCAACCACCACCGTATTGAAAGAGCAATATCTTTTCTCTTTTAATTTCGGCATTTATGGCGTCGCAGAGATTTGAGGGCTAGCTCCCATTTGTGGGAAGGGGTAGGGCGTCGGGTGATAGCCTTGACAACCCGCTAGTGTTCACTGAATCTCGGCGAACAAAGAACACGTGCCTCGTTATGATATACACGTTTTTCTCTCTCCATTTGGAAGAACAGATTCATGAAGTGCTTCATTTTTATTTTATTTGTTACATCCTGCCGGCCTTCCATGAAGGCCTTAGGCAGGAGTGGGGCATAAATAGTTAACACAAAACAAGCTCGAAAAAAGAAAAAGATACATGAAGTAATATTTACAAACAAATACATGAAGTGATATTTTGCGAAATAGTGACATTGGCAAATATGCAAAAACAACAAAATGAAACAAAATCTGTGGCAGTAAGCGCTCACATAGCCCAAACCGCCCATATTACAAAAACCCACACAGCATAAAGCACATACAAGCACTGATACCGTACTCACATAGCACACACAAAAAAAGTTTCAGCATCCATTGGAACATCGCAAAGCAAGGAAATACATGACGTCACATGACGCCCCACCAAGCGCAGTAACGCCTACGGAGCCATGTCTTTTATCGCATGCAGAAAAGAATCAATGTTGTGGCGTTCTACAGCATCAGGAGGTAAAGCGTTCCATTCGACGATTGTCCGAGGAAAGAAGGAGTACAGAAAAGTGTTCGTTCTGCACTTCAGCTTGGCCACTTTTTTTGTGTGAAGGGACCGAGTTAAGCGGCTAATGGCGGGTGCTATGAGTTCGGATGGATGAGTTCGGATGGATAGGATAACGCAAAGCCCAGATTAGTAAGAAGAGTGGTGAAATCGTTTAAATGTGCTAGCTCTAATGGAATGGTTACTCCAGTTTCAATTTATTATTGGAACTGGAGCAACTCCTTCCTACACGACGAAATGCAGCGGGTGCTCTACCACAGGCCTATCGGCGCACATGCTCGAAGCCGCACGAACGAGGCTTATATTCTTTCTTATCTCGCGGCTTTCCCGATCCTCGATGCTCTCGTCCCGCACCACGCGCGCGCTTCGAGGCGCACTTTGCCTGAAACGGTGCCGCCATCAAGGAGAGGCGAAGTGAAGAATCAGTGCTTCACTTCACCTCTCCGGGATGTTGGTACCGCTTCAGGCAAAGGCGCCTCCATGCGCGCGGTGTGTGGCTCGAGAGCATCGAAGATCGGGGAGAGCCAGGAGATAAGAAAGAATATAAGCCTCGTTCGTTCAGGTTCGAGCATATGCGTTGATAGCGCATAGGTAGAGTACCGGCCACCTTTTGTGGTAGACAGCGTTTCCCCGCCGACTACTCTTCGAGTGTGGTGTCAACAAGAAAACTGCTGCATTAAGTGCCCAAGTACGGCAACAACGCTGACGGGTGAATGTCGCGCAAGTAAACATGATTGATGCCTGTGTTGCGCAGCATTTAATATCGACTGTGTCCAGTTATTACGCAACCACTTCAGTTATCACAAGGAGCTGGTAATGCTCATGGATGTTATGTAGACAATGTGATGCGTGAACGTGGGTTCATGCACGTCAAACGGTGCCTTACCAGAGAACATTCAACTGTTTATGTGAAGACATATTTCCAATTCGTGTTATACCGATTCCTCTGGCCGAAAGATCAGCCGCATTTTTTTAACACAAAAGTGTTTTATGCCAGAGTCCACCAAGACCCCATACGTCACTACCGTAACGGATATGATGCAGTAAAATAAACATGTAAGACCAAGAAAGAAAAACACTCAGAAAATCTTCTGTTCGTGCGCTGGGAATCTAACTCACAGCCCCTCGTTCCACGACAGGAAGTGACCCGTGCTCTACAATTGCGCTACAAAAAAAAAAAAAAGAAAAGAAAAGAAACTGCGCTAACGCTGCCCATGCACGGAGCTGTACGAGCGCGCCTTTTATTCCTTCTTATATCGCTTCGTTCGTTCTTCGACGCTCTCGTCCGGCTCAGCGCGCACGCATCTAACACATTGCCTGGAATGCTGCCACCATACAGGGAAGGCAAATTGGATCACTGCAGCTTTACTTCGGCTTTCCTGGATGGCGGCACCACTCCGTGATAACAAAGAAAATAGCCCCGATAGCCGGGTTCGTACAGCTTCTAGCGAATGTGCGCCGACAGGGCAGTGGTAGATCACCGGTCACCTTTCGTCGCGGGTAGCGTTCTCGCGCGGGCCACAGTTCGAGCGTGATGGCAACAAGAACAGGCGCTCCATCAGGCACTCAAGCACGGTAACAATGTTGACGGGTGAATGCGGTGCAAGTAGCAATAATCGATGCCTCTGTCGCGCGGCATTTATGATCGACTGCGTAGAGTTATTATGTAAGCTACTTCAGTTACCACAAGGGGTTGATCTTTGAAGTTATGGAGGCGATGCGTGAACGTGGTCCATCCACGTCAAACAGTGCAGTACCAGCGAAACCCCGATAGCAATGGGCATGTTTTCCTCGATGCTCATTAAACATTCAACTGCTTTTGCGAAGACATATTTCACTTTCGTGTTACACCGATTCGGTTAACTGAGGGATGAACCACATTCCTTTTATTCAGGAAGCACAGTTTAAACAAAACACTGCGAAGACAAGCTTGTTCGTGTGTAAGGCGGGCCCGTTGTTTCTGAAGTTTCGCCCCAAAAGATCACCGTGTTCAATTTACTTACCTATCGATTAACCACGATAATATCACTTACTCACACCCGCAATTTTCGGATGAGGATACGCGGGTATCAGCCACTGTTGCATACGTGAATCGCAAAATATATGCCGCGAATAGCGAGCTGCAGCCCAAGTAATAGCCGTAAGTTAAATAAGGGGAATCCTGTTTAGGAGAAAATAATATAATCCTAACGACATTGCGTAGTGGTTTTCACTGTAAGTCACCTTAGCATGTAATAACGGACTGGTGATTTCTGCTACCTTCTTTCCTTCCTTCTTCTTGTTTACTGCCTCCGCACCGTACACACGCAGGGACCTTTCTTCGGATGTTGCACGCAGCCGCTTGCGTGGCGAACGCGGTCGACCTGTCCCTAGAACGCAGTGGCAACCTCTCTCTCAACCACACTGTCCCTCAGTCGTCGTGGGCTCGTGATGCGCAGCGCAAGTTCAAGATCCTGCTGGCTAACGCATCGCAAGACACCGTCGACAGGCTGCTCGAGCCTCTGGTGAGTGGATGCTTCAGGAGTCACATTTTGCGGTTCCAGTAGTTCGGACGAAAAGTATGCAACATATATGCAGGCTGTCATGGAATGTCGTATTCCATAAACTGCGTACCCTGGAGGGCATGGTAAAATATCATAATTCGCGTTCGTTATTGTGACGTAAGCAATCTGAACACATTTGCGAAATTTTACACATCGAACCTGTCTATTACTACGTTCTGGCCAAATGTACGCGCACCACACAGAATCTCGGCCGATCCTGGAGGTGGAGCAGCCGTACTGTGTGCACGCGTATGATTCAGCCGTGGCGTTTGCCGAGCACACTTGTAGATAGAGATAACGACCACACATGGAGCGTCTCCCACATGTACGGCCGTGAAAGCTACCACGGCAGCTGATTAGCCTTGTAAGAGGTTCGTGCGTACGTGTGCCAATCCTGGGCGCTCTACAGAACGCGGAGCAGTAGCTCACAGCAAAAGTAAAAAGCGAATACAGTGAACCGAGCCTCTGAGACACGAGCCGGCGGCCGTTTCATAAAGTGGTTTTGAAGTGATGGCAGCTGTGACACTGAGATCGCCCACATAACCGTGACAAGTAAAATACTAGAGCACTTGAGGAGAGCACGTGATATGCACGTGGCCTTCTTGTTCAAAGGGGTTGCCTGCCGCTCACAGTTTTCTTTCTTTCTGTTTGGTTGTGGTGCAAATATGAAGATCGTTCTTGCATCGACGGAAAACGGGACTTCTTTTGTTCTACAAGAAAGGAACAATATTTTTTAACATGGTCCTGAAAGTCGCAGAGATCTGACTGGTGGCGCCGTCCTCCGTGATATGTGTCAAACTCCAAGTGCAATGAAAAACCAGGTAGTACCCGCGCTGTTTCAATTGAGCAAAATTTTATCACGTACAATTCACTTTACACACATCTGGCACCCTTGCTTCGCCACGGAGAGCAATTCTCACTTTTAAATGAACTTAAGAAAACCCAGTGACCAGGGTTGCCGGGTTCATCACGAAGGGGTCATCACGAAGACTGAAGGGGTCATCACGAAGACTGAAAAATTTTGTTCTGAGAGTTCGTACTGACTTCCCAATGGAACCACTTAAAGTTTGTACGCTTCGAATATTGCGCTTTCTATTGGAGAAAACGAAAAAAAAAAAAACTGACGAAGGGCGGCGGAAAACCTAAAACGTGTCAGTTGTGCTTTACTGCGGCCATTTCACAACTGTGAGAGGCAATATCCAAAGGCTTTTCGGAAGTGACTTCGGAAAGAGTCACAAATCTTGCCACGAAATATGTTACATGAGGCACCGCTGCTCAGGGAAACACTAATACGAATGATTTTGAATAATTGAATCTGTGAAATGTTACGCGGTACTTCGTTTTTGCACTTAGCAATTGCTCAACTTGAGATATCGAGATCTACTCATTTATTACGTTCCATGATCGATTATTGCGTAGCTATTTAGTTTCAGCACGAAATATACTTTAGTGCGATGACAAAGCAGACCTGTTCCGGTAGCTTCCACAAGAATTATGTACAAAATAACCGAACGTGCCGTTGCAAAGACTTTGCAAGATATTGTACAGCGTAAGGACTCTGATGGTGCTACTACGTTCTATAAAACAATCACGGCTATGGCGCTGCGTTGCTAAGCAACAGGGCGCATATCTGCTGTATTATTACGGCCTAAAACCATAATGTGCTTATAAGAAACGCGCTATAGTAAAATGTCCTGGGAAATTTGACGACCTGGGGATCTTTAACCTTCACCGACGTCGCACAGTACATGGGCCTCTACCATTTTCGCCTCCGTCGAAATTGCAAGGAGCACAGGTTTCATTGTCGATAAAAGCGGAAGCATTCAGATGGGGACCGAACGACGTAGATCCACATACTTAGATTTATGTGCAAAATAATGAACCAATGATGGTTCTAATGGCTACAGAATTCATCACTAAATCTACGGCGCCTCATAATGATGTTGGTGTTTTGGCTCGTGAAAACCCAGAGTTTAGCTCAGAAAAAAGCGTCCTCCTTTTTATTTTAAGTTATGTAGCGTGATACGAGCCTCACATGATTATAACGCGTGTAAGGAACACAAAACGATGATATCTTCTTATACCGTTTCAAAACGATAAGACTATCACGGGCTCTACTACGCCTAACAGTCTATTCTTATAAATGCCATTGACGAAGGCCTCGGTTGCAGCTTGATAAGCGTCGGGAGTCACTGAAGCAATACATTCGAGGTCACTTTCGTGGCAGTTACGCTTGTGAGTATTTCATTGTGAGTAACGATTTTCAAATAGCATAGGTAATTAGGAATATGTATGTGAAGGTTCATTGGCTCGCGCATCGTGCGTAAGCTGTGACTGTAAATCTTCTTCACATGGTTTTAGAGTTGTTGGTAAAGATCGTGACAGTCTGAATCTCGAAATCAAGAAAGTTCCGCTGATGTTATGACACCTTCCAGATTGCGTGAGGACGCGGTCATTGCGATTGACTAACAAATAGATTGTCTTCCTTAAGAGATGATGCGGTTGCGTGTCACGCGCTCACGTTAAGCGGTATACCAGTCATCGGTTCTATGAATCAATCTTATTAGAAAGTAGCGCGATTGAAAACATTGAAAACCAGTCATCGGTTCTATGAATCAATCTTATTAGAAAGTAGCGCGATTGAACACATTTGGCACGGTTCCCTGTCATCCAGTTGACAGCGAACTGCGTTCGAAGTCCTCGAGCTCGCTCATCGCATCATCTGGGGCGCGATCGGAGATCTTTGTCCGAAACGGAACGCGTTCGCTCGCTGCAACGTCACGAAGTGGGGGCGTGGCTCTCGGCGGGCGCGCTGCGGATTTGGCGCGGCTGAATGCGGTGCAGGCTTCCAGGATTTGTCACTCTGATTTCTTTCAGTGAGTTCTGTTTTGTGACAGTGTGACCCCCAATGTACGCGAGAACAAGAAGGCGAGAGCTGCCATTGGGCAAGCGACAAACATCCCAAAAACGGACGAGCATGTTTCTTTGTCTTCATTTAGATAGTATACTACGAAGCGAAATGTTTTTCGTCTTCTAATGAATCAGACTGTTTTGTGAAAACGAAGCAATTTTTGTTTCGTGAGCTAAAGGCGTGACCTGCAGAGAAAGCGTGGAAATGCAAAAACGTTGCCACGCCCCGCTGCTTACGAGGTAAGTGTGGCCCCGGCCAGTGACATGCACTGTAAAGCGAACAAAACCGAACGCGTTCGCAAACAACGATCTCCGATCTCGCCCCTGCATTCTAGAGTTATTAGAGCACTTATAGATTTCTAGAGCTGTTAGTTGCGCTAAGAAAGCACTAAAAACCAAGTCCGTGTGACCAGTACGCCGATCTCAACACAGGATCTGCGCATGCGCGAGCTTCTGCGAGGGGCGCGGCCGCCATGTTAGTTGGTCTCAGAGCGCGGCAGGTGCCACCGCTTGCAGCGTGCCATCGATTTACTGGAGTTTTACCGACCCCTTGACGCGGACGACGATTGAACGCGGCGAAATATCGTGTTCGAACCTCCTGCGTGCCTGTTTTATTTCGGTTTACAGCGCTATAGCTTTATGCCTGAGAAAAAAAAAAGTCGACAGTGTAAACATGCGACCATCTCGCAAACATCTCGCGGCATCTCTACAAACATCTCGTTGAGGCGACGCGCTTCTATCGCTTCGCATTGCTGTTACCTGTATTTCTAGAATACTTACTGTAGGGAAAGGAAAAATGACGTTTCTGAGTACGGGTATTGCTTTGTGATGAGACGCCAATAGCGCGGAATATTGCAATAAAACAAACAAACAAATCAGGTCGCATCAGTGAAGAAAAAGCGAAACAAATTTTCGCGCTTGTTTTGGAAAAGCGGAGCATTGTATGCACAGTGTGCTGGCAATACAGGATTTCGATTACAGTGGTGTGTAAGATGTGAATGGATGGGAAACGAGTGCCGAGAAGCAGATTAAAAGGTGTGTCCACCTCATGGAACGGCGAATGCCGCAGACGAGTAGCGAAAACCTGCAGGCCACTGTGAACATCAAGAAAATATCGACACGTGCCTTTGTTTTGGTCTTTTGACGGGTGTCGAGTTGTCATTTCCTTGTGACGCAAAGCGTACGCCGCGCTAATTTTTTTATTCCTGCTTTGCGAATAGTGTGAACCGTTTTACAAACATTGTATGTCCGACACGCGCATTTGAGTTCCTTGTAGAAACTCAATCATAATACCAGAATGCGCTGTGTATTGAAGATGACGCATTTCCCCTCTGGTCAATTTTCACCGTCGACGGACTACTGCTCACGCGATTAATTTTCTTGCAGTGTGATTTGCTTTGCTTTGCTCGGCACAGGATCGCCCAATAAACAGTTCTACTGACAAGGCCTTCAGTTTTAGCGCGTCCTCCGTTGTCACCACCACGTGAAGATATCACGAACACGAAATATCGTGTTGCAGGAAGGATCGATGAGTACGTGCGTAACTTTGGCGAAAGGCGCACGACGACGGATAACGGTATAGTTAGCTCTGCTCGCGAGCCCTGCATCCGAAGGCTCGGCACCGAAATTGCTGCTAGGCCTTTATCGTTTCAAAACTGCAGCGGACGGGGCTTCCATACGAGGCTATACCATCCGCTTACGCACATAAGTTTTGTCACAGTTCGAAAAGAACGGAAATAGCGCCTGTAGAGTTGGTTGCGATGGAGGCATGGCTATAGCTGCCGCTGCGCACTGGCGGGATGTACGCAATGCGGTTAAACATGGCTTGTGTCGCATGTCATGTCCACGCCAAGCGCTTCGTAGTCGTGATTGCTTTTCTTAAGAGGTGAAAATAGGCATATTAAGAGGTCCATCTAGACAGTGGAATTTTCATGTCTGCCGAAGGGGAAAACAGAACACTTTCACTTCAGTAATCCTTGAGTCAGATTGTTCCTCTTTTTCTTCCCCATTGATTTACTTTATTGCGCTTTAGTTCATATTCACATACAGGGGTGACGCATATCTGCATATCTAGGCTCTTCGTACGCTGGTGGGAACCACAGAGTGACTCCCCTATGCTTCGCATGTTATCTCGTTGATTTGGCTAAAACGCTATAGGCAGTATTCACGTGACGTCAGCGCGCGCCATCTGTTGCTCAGTTCGCCGCTTCCATTCTTTTTATGGATATAAACGGATCGAGATAAACTGCAGCCTTTCTCTGTTCTGGCAGTACAACAGAATGGCGGTCTCAATTATGCCATTGTTGCATGCCCCCTTTAGTACAGGCACATGAGAGTAAAAAGCAAGTTGACTGCCCTTCACAACATGGAGCACTGCCTTCCTTGTGGAAGTGATACCACTTATATACGTTATTATCGCACTCTTGTAACACTTGCCTTTTGTGTTTCCGATCCATTTCATGCATTCCAGTCGCCCTTGAAAGCCCAGATCAGCGCCGTGTGCCACTTGGCGCTTCCAGAGAACTGGACACTGGGAAAGTTCGTGGAACCACTGGTGCCTTTCCGCTCCCTCAACTGCTGCCGAGCGTTGAACATCGGCTTCGGTCCGCCCGATGTGCGCCCCGAGCTCATTGTGAGAATCACACCAATTCTATAAGGTCCAACAGCATACCGTTGTGCCGCTTGCATTGAGGTTGAATAGCGTGGCGCTCACTGCGGTACGCCGACTCTCCACAAAGTGGCTTGACATTTTTGACGAATGGTCGGTGCTGGACACTGCTATGTCGACGAGTCGCTCAGAGGATCAGGGAGAAATTTTTTTTTTCGTGGCAGAAAAGACAGCTTTGCCCATGCTTCGTAAGGCTGAATATGCCGACGCTTATCCACAAAATTTAGGCCCCTGTGAGGGAAGCCGCAAACAGCTTGTGGATCAGTAAGCGTTTCTTGAGGCTTGTAGTATTGAATAAAACTGGTAAGCGCTACTCAAAGACGAAAGAGAAGAGCACACAGAATTCAGAACGAGAGCTATTTTGTAGCTGAGGCTAGCGTTCATTTTATGTTCGGTGTGCTCTTCTGTGCAGCGTCTTCTAGCTACGCTTACCAGCTTTTTTCAGTACCATGTGTGAACCATAGCCCAGCAGCAAATTCTGGTAAGATGTATTTCATCAGGCGTTGGTGATCGAACAAAAGTTAACTTAAGCCATTGCGGTTCGATGTCGGTTCATAAATATTAACGCTAGTTTCATACTGACTGTGCACGTCTCGCTGAACTGCCCGGAGGCCTATGCAACTGCAAGAAATGTCAAGAAAGCCGCAGCACATTCCTGCTTCACGTGCTTTGAGAATATGAAGTGAAGGAATGAAGGGAAAGATGAATTGATTTAAGAACTTGCTTTATCTTGAAATTATCTCTCTGGTTCAGTGTCATATCTCATTCCAGGCCTCCCTGTATCAGCTTTAATGACGCGTGTCCATAACTCGAACATCCTGGTAAAAAAGCCACGTAAGAACAATTGCGCCCCTTGCGTTTCTTTCCATTACTAAACACGGCTGCTTACTTTGGTCCGCTACATCTGCACTCTATGACGGGGTACTGCTACGTCTGATCTCAGGCGAAAAATATCGGTTGATTTTCAAGACAGGGTACTTCTAATACCACAAATACCGCAGTTACTTGCATACAGCCAGAAGTAGCCAGTGCAGGCTATTGGCGGCTATCTGATGTCTAATGTGGGCTACCTTTAGGCAACATTGCCTACGCATGGCTAATTCGTTGCTAACGACTGCTAGTATTGCTAAATGCCGTCTGTAATGTGTCTTGTCACGGCTCTCTGGTGCTATGTAGTGTTGGCTTTGTGCTGTCTCCATTTAGCCTGCTTCTAACGATTGTACTGTCACCACCTCTTCGGCGTCCCCCTCCACTACACGCAGGCCGTGGAGCAGCGCGCAGTTGGTGGCGTGACGCTACTACTCTACGCGGCAAGCGATTCCTCCATCGCCTGCACCTACTGCGGCCTCATGCAGCGCCGCAATGACCACTTCGAATACCTGCCAGGACTGAGCGGCGCCCACGTATTCGTCAGCGCCAGGAATGTAAGCCGCGTTGGAAATGTCACGTGGGAATGTCACGCTAGCATCAGGGCTGTGTCTGCCATCGCAGCGCATCGACGCTCTGCGGTGCCTCATGTTTTTCCTTATGGAACAGGCAGTTTTATAGGGAATGCATTAAACGCACTACATGGCTAATGAATCTCAAAGTCCGGCGTTCCGTAGTGAGCATGAGTGTACAGTTACCCCAAGTAATGACGTCCAAGGAATGATGTCATTGCAGAACACCGCCTCCTGACGTATCGTTATGACGCTATGCTCGCGTAATAGCGCTAGTACTGACGCCAAGTGCCTCAACGAGCTTATCGCAAACGAAAGCGATTCTCATCATTGAGAACAAACAAATCACTTGTTTTCTGTTGAAAGCGAACCCAAGCCCCTGAGATGCTAAAGGAGCATCCTTTGCCGCTATCATGGCGACTCTGCGGCTCTGGCCGTCTAAGGGTGTGCTTAGTGCTTGCGTGCTTGCACACGACCCACTGTAGTTGTCTGGCTGACTAAAGGGGCTTTTGCATTCCAACGTGCGCTTTGGACAACGTGCACGTTGGACTTTTGCAACCGGTCCAACGTGCGAACGAACGAACGAAGGAGGGAAGGCCTCTGTGCGGCGTTGTTTAAATGGACTCTCCTCGGCAAGTACCTTTTGCTTTTTGTGTTCTGAAAGTTCAGTATGCTAGCACATGAAGCGCGGACAACCTCCGTGAGTGTTCACGCATCGCAGCGACAATGCAGGACTGAATCATTTAGAGGCATGAAAATACTAAGCGACGCACTTTAATGAGATAACGCTTTAGGGCAAGTTATCAAGAATGCCAAACATTGTCGTAGTTATCAGTGCGAAGAGTTGTTACGGTGTCTTCGTGTATTTCGGATTTCTTCAATATGTTCTTGCAAAGAATCACGTGACGTTTTTTTACTTCAGTGTGGCATAACGTTGCGCATGAAATACTTCAAGAAATGAAGCACTGCTTTAAAAGAGTATGAGCAATTTATTTTCAAATGAAACTGGTAATCTGCACGCCTGCACTAATACGCCGCCAGATTTTTCTGACCACCAAATTAATTTATAAGTTTTTCGCTTTGTCTCCGTGACTATTAGATGGTTAAGCGGAATCGCTGCCAAATGCTTTACAATTTGTTCATGTCTATTAGGAAATAATAGGGCATATCTGGTGAGCGGTTTACAATGTCTTAGAACTATCAGGTCATGAGGCTGCGTGGCTGGCAAATGCTTCACTATTCACCCCTATTACTACTGGCTGCCAAATGCTTTGCAATGTGATAACAACTGTTCAATCAAAAGGGGACATGGCTAAAATGCTTTATAATGTGGTCACAACTATTACATGATAAGGCGACGTTACTGTTAAATGATTTGCGATGTATCTGCAATTAGCTGATAAGGCGGCACGGCTTCAAAATGCTTTAAAATAGCTTAACATCTGTTAAATGACGACCATATATGTCAGCTGCCTTGCCTTCCTATTCGACACAGAACACTCCGTACGTGGTCGTCGGCAAGCAGGGTCACGACGGTGAGTTCAAGTTCCAGAAGGGCGTGGAAATCTTCCTGCTCAAGGCCATCAGCCAGCGACTAAACTTTACGTTAGTATTCATTTATGACTCATCCCTTGAGAGCTTTATTTGGTGGAAATACAAAAGTATTTACTAAGTTTGCCGCAGCGAACAGGTGATATTTGCAAAACCAATATGATTTCAGTGTGTGTACAATGCACGCGATAGTCGCTGCAGTGTTATTTCTACTAGCATATCATTCGAATCTCGAAAAGCTATGAGAAAATTATAGAAAGCAACTATTATTCACAGCCCATCCCTCTTAAATTGCGTGAATGTGTATAAAAATAGGTAGATTACTAGTTTTTCTAGTAAATATTTCTTGTCCGCGGTTGCAAGTACGGCTTCTGAACTTGGCGGCAGCGGCAATTCCTTTATTCCTTATTGTAATAATGCTTCTTTCATATTGCAGTTATATTTTCGGGCATAAAGCATGCTGAATATACCTCTTGGATTTCTGCACGGATGTATCTACAGCAAGTTATTCTTACATATGAAGACATTACTTCATAACTTGACGCAAACATATCATTCCACTACAGCGCCTGGCGCAATTAATGCATGGTATACCGCATGTCAAAATCTTATAGCCAGGTCGTCACTTCTTAATTCTTGAACAATACTGAACTCGGGGAGGGTTGAAGGTGCGCATGATCAGGGACATGACTTCGCCAGTGAATATTATACACAAGAGTGTAGACAAGACACACCGAATCTGGCAGCCAGATCCCCCCCCCCCCCCCCCAAAAAAAAAAGAAGAAGAAAGAAAGACAGTACGGTGTTCTTGTTAAGTTGGGCCGCTAGCCCGTGTTCGGCTAGTTAAGCTTGGACTTTGGGTCGGAATGACAGCCGTAAGAACCAGGTAAACAGTCGTGGAGTGCCGAAAAAAGAGTCTTCCGGGGTAATCGCACAATAGTTGAGTTAAGGAAGCTTGATGGGTCTCTTTAAACCGCAAAAAATGCAACGAACGTATATCGCGTTCAAGAGTTACTTCGTCAATTAATTATAGATTTTCATTATAGATTTTCCGAACATTTTCGGTCGTTGTTTGCACAAAATCTGCGATCGTATAAAAGCCTGCGGTGAAAGCCTTACTTCAGGGAAGGCGGGCGACCTCATTTCTGCGAATACACGAATCAACCTTGTGCAGTACATGTGGAAGTTTCAGCAGACGGAGTACTTTTCAAGATCACCAATATTACTTTCCAAGCTGCGCTCCTCCTCGCTTCGTTGCTGGACCGGATCAGGCTGGCTCGACTAGCGGCTTCACAATCGACGGTCGCTCATCTTCGCTGGGAAAATTATGCCACACTGGACAAAGCTGGAGTTCACGGCAGCTCTTAGAGTTCAGTTTCGGTTTTGTAGAGAAATTGGCCATTTCGACCTGCGCAATCGCTCCTTTGCTAGTATAGTAAATATGGGTTCCAGACAAAAATGACATCCATTCTTCTATATGGCATGAGCGCTTCACGGTTCTGGCTTATAAGATCATCATCATCGTCATCATCGCGTCTTATGTCCACTGAGGGACGAAGGCATCTCCCAGTGCTCTTAATCATTTCCTGTCCTGCGCGAGCTGGTTCCATTTGATGCCTGCGAATTTCTCAATTTGGTCACGCCATCTTACTCTGTCTTCCACGGCTACGCTTACCCTCTCTTGGTGTCCATTCCGTCGTCCGAAGTGTCCGCCGGTTATCTATCCTTCTCATCATGTGGCCTGCCCATGTCCATTTTTTCTTCTGAACGTCGATTACTATGTCTGCTACCCCTGTCTGTTCCGTGAACCACTCGGCTGTCTTCCTATCTCTTAATGTAACACCAATCATTCTTCGACCCATCGCCCGCTGCGTGGTTCTTAATTTCCTATCTAGCTTCTTTGTAATTCTCCAAGTCTCTTCACCGTATGTCAGGACTGGCAAGATGCAGTAGTTGTGTAATTTCCGTTTGAATGATAATGTAAGTTTCCGTTCGTGAGTTGGGAATGTCTCCCGCATGCGCGAGATCCCATGTTTATTCTACGGTGGATTTCTTTTACATGGGCGGGTTCTCCCGTCAGTAGCTGTCATATATATATGTATTCTTCTACGACTTCTGATGTCTGGTTTTCAGTCGTGAAGAGACGTTTTTTCGCCGTGCCAATTAGCGATACCTTTGTTTTCTGCATGTTCATCCTTAATCCTACCTTAGCGCTTTCTCGGCTTTACTCTTCAATTTTCAGCTGCAGTTCGCCACCGTCATTGCTGAGGAGCACTATGTTGTCGGGAAAGCTTAAGTTGCTCAGATATTCGCCGTTAATCCTTATTCCTGTTTCGCCCCAGCCTAGTCTTTTGAAGATTTCTTCCAAACGTGCAGTAAATAGAACTGTATCTCCTTGTCTGACATCGTTCTGTATTGGGATTTTCCTGCTTTTTTCTAAGGAAGAGTATGTGGCTGTAGAATCTTTATAGATGTTGGCTATAGCATTTGCGTAACTATTCCATATTTATTGACGGCGCAATGCCTCCAGAAGTGCAATATCTCTACCGAGTCATAGAGGGGTTTGTTGCGTTCAGCAGAACACTGACCGATAAGACGCTGGTCCAAGCCCGATGGCGACGGTTGAATTTTCAATGGAGGCGAAAACGGGAGAAGCTCGTGCACTCCGCTTTTTCAGCGCACATTAAAGGAAGTGGCCCAAATATGGGAAGGGGGGGGGGGGGAGGCAGCCTTCCACTACGGTGTGCCTCGTGACCGTATGCTGGTTTGGACGCATAAAAACCTATCAGGCACATTATTAATACCGCAGAAAGTGTGAAGATATATGGTTTTGCGTATTTCATAAGGTGTTGTGACACATTTTCTGAAGTATCCTCTTTATTAGTGCAATCCAGTGTTGAATAATGTACTATGTTTCTGTGCAGGTACTCGCTCAATATCGATAGCCTAGAATACGGAGCTCTGAAGAACGGAACATGGACAGGCCTTATTGGCGACGTCTTGTACAGGGTGATCTATCTATCTATCTATCTATCTATCTATCTATCTATCTATCTATCTATCTATCTATCTATCTATCTATCTATCTATCTATCTATCTATCTATCTATCTATCTATCTATCTATCTATCTATCTTATACCAGTGGCGAATTTCGCGAGAACCATCGCCAGAAAGAATGCGAGCAGTTTTTAATGTATATTTTATCGTAGTGTAGAGCCCCACCGGCAGCTTACTCGCTTTACTTGAACCTACGTGACTTTTCGTCAAAGCAGTGAGTTGGGCTAGTTAGCTTTGCATTACCCCGGTGGGAATGCCCTTTGAGGACGTGGGCGCGGACACGCCTTAGGCATGTGTCTAGTCTTCTTCGTCCACGTCCTGAAAGTGCATTCCCAGTGGTATAATACATGGCTTTTATTTAGGTGCATGTATCGACAATGCTTTCGTCTTACACGGGGCGCCGTGTGCCTTGCAGGACAGTCACCTGGCCCTAAGTGAGATCAGTTTCACATGGCAGCGCACGGAAGTGATATCGTACCTGTACCCGGTGCTCTACGATGTTCTCAGCTACGCCACGAAGGCGCCCAGGGTGATTCCATTCACTATGGCCATCATCAAGCCGTTCAGTGAAGATGTAAGTATGATTGCCGTCGCCGAAGTGCTCGATCAGTGTGAGGAAAAGAAGCGGGCGATCCTTACCATTCGCTGTGCCAGCGAAAGGCTGTAGCAAATTTATTTTGATGTCTGTTTCAGATGGGCTCGTAAAATCGGGACGTAAAGACTGAAGGGGGGGCTAACATTATGGGGTGCCGCTACTACTGAAACATTTCTTTGTGCGTACTTCCCGGAACTCCGCGCAGGTGCCCTTTGCCGGGTGTTTTATATGGATGCATGAAGTCCGTATGCAATCTCCCCTTGTATATAGATGTCGGCACATACGTGTTATGAGCGGTCATTCGCCATAATCAGCGGCCTAGAAAGGCTCGTACGCTGCGAAGGATACAGGTAAGACTCCTAAACGTAGCGGTAGGGGTAAAATCGCCAAAAGATGATCCCGTCGTAAATAATGTCTGCTTCCTTCTCTGCAACACACACACACACACACACACACACACACACACACACACACACACACACACACACACACACACACACACACACACACACACACACACGCACGCACGCACACACACAGAAAGAGAGGGAGAGAGAGAAAGAGATACCAGACCATACCAGGGTGTTGAAATATGCTTGGAATAATGTGGTTGCCGTCAAAAATGGATCAGATATCACAGACGCCACCCGAACTGCCATACTTCTTACAGCAACGCTTTACGGGCGCCGGCGCTGACGTTTCCCTTCGCTCTTCAGTGCAGCCACCACGCTTGCCCTCAAGGCCCCTAGACGTTCTTGCGGCTGATATTTAACTCTATCCCCCTCCCCAGCCGACGACACCAAACAGGACATATTCGAAATCTTTTGTTCTGTTGCACCACTGGAGCGCGCGCAAATGTTCTTTTGGATGAAGTGGCGCAACTAGCCCAAGCACTTTGAAAGGCTGGGACAGTACTTTCAATCGAATAATGCGCAGAAGTTCGCTGCGGCAATCAGCGGTGAAAGACGAGCGGAGGGTACTGTACTTCCTAAAGTAACTGAGGAGGCAATGACGAAGCCTTGGGATCCTAATTACCTACGCTGATGACAGCCGCTACAGGCGTACTGCTTGACAAGCATAGTACCGCGTCGAAATTTCTTTTTCTTTGCGACCCGTATTGTGGATATAATTTAACCGGTTGAAGAAATTGTTGTTTGAGAGGAACATGTAAGCTCGCGGAGTTTATATACAACATTCAACGGAGCCATTTAAAAAAAAGTGTATCGCACCGCAGTATTTTTCCCGCATTTAGGCAGCATTATTTTCCATTTGTAAACTGGGGCCTATACCCTGCCACGGAATACCACATACTATTCCGTGTTGGCCCGTCAGATTGGCCATTTATGCCCGTCACGACAAAGCGAATGAATCGGAGATTCAGGATTGGTAACTGGTTGGTCGATTGTGCTTGTAAAGGCAAGACTGATGAATGAAGTATTTGCGATTGGTGAGGGTTTGCTCAGCTTTTCCTGTCATGGCAGCACTGGTCAATCAGGGATTCCGGATCGGTCAGCGATTCCTCAGTTGCTGTCAAGGCAGGAATGATAAATGAAGGATTCCAGGTTGGTAAGCGGGATTCATCAATTGCGCCTCTCAAGGCAGGACTGATCAATCAGCGATTCCAGGGTGGACAGGGATTCCTCAATTCTGCCTGTCCAAGCAGGAGTGATCAACTGGGAACACCAGATCGGTCAGGAATTGGCCGCTCGTGCCCGTCAAGGCGGAAGCCATGACGGGCACGAATTGATGAATCAGGGAGAACTGGCACGGGAATGTATTCCATATTCTAACGTACAGTACAGGCTTCAAAGAGAGGTATACCGTACTACGGAATACGCCTGTAATATAGACTGATGCGCAAAACCTGCGTTACAGCTGTCGTGTCATTGTTTTGCGCAGATCTGGGGTCTCCTTGTGCTCGCCATCTCGATGTCAACTGCGTTTCTCTTCTGCTTGCGCTGGAGTCCCGCCAACAGGGCACATCGTCACAGGCCTGACTTCTGGTTCCTCCTTTCAACGCTGAGTCGCCAGAGTAAGGGTTCGGCGCCGCTTGCGCGCTTTACTACTGCGTTTGCATCTGTGCTGCAAAAACAGTAACAGCTTTAATTGACTGGTGTTTGTTATTATGGATGAGAACAGCACACCACCCACTCAACGGTGTCCTGAAAGATTTGAGAAAACGTTCCATGGGCTTCAACCAACCGGCTCACGCTACGTAAATTCTTTAGCGATTTACCACAGACGTTGGGAAAACGTACAGGTCGCTCGAGGTCGCTTATTTTCAAACGGAGTGGTGTTGACTGAGCTGCATCACTCAGGACCATACAGTGCGTAACCTTGTTGGAACAACATTTACAAAGGCTCAGGGTTCTTCCATATGAACTTATTGGCAATTGTCAAATATGTTTCATGAAATATCGATGAATCTTTACCTACATAGACAAGGCTAGCCGCATGCTGGGGTGTTGCATTGCCGCTTCGGATTAGACACCGATGCGTCAACTTTATGTACGGAAAACTTTGAATAAGGTATGCGTCACAATGTTCTCTCAGAAATCGTACAGCACGTCAGTTTTCGACCCGTTTGGATAATGGGAGGCGTTTTGGCGGTTTTGGCGGCGGCTGCTTTTATTAAAACCGGTGAGTTGCGGCTCGCATCAGAGTACGACGCGCCGTGTGTCAGGGGAGCCCTCCATCGCCACGAATCTTCTGTATGTACATTGTACACTTGAGCTCACATGATCTTCGGTCCCCCAGAGAGCGCACACAACATTGAATGCAATCAGTAAAAACACAGATGAACACATCAGCGAACATGTACAGTCGCAACGGAAAAAAGGTTGGCACAAGCGACTTATGAACAGCGCGGCAAAATTCCGACATGCGGCGCCTTGCTCCCGAGCACGCCTACAGCGAGAGTGCCTAGCACATCCCATTTTCAAAGAAGGGGGTGGTCGTCATGATTTTACCGATAAGCAACGAGCCAGCTATCATTAAAAAATGCAAGCCGTTTCTTAGAGTGCTTTCCGTCGGCCACCCCCTCTATGGAAAATGGAACGTGCTTTGTACTCACGACATAGGAGAGACATAGGAGCGACAGCGAACATAGCACGGGAGTCGTGATTTTTTTTCGCTGTCGTCAGAATCACTTGCAGCAATCTTTCTTGAAATTGCGACTGTACATCGCCAACCTATTACAACAACAGAGTTAACTTGGCAGTTTTCCTTTGTTCTTCAGACCCGTGGGAAGAAGAGCATGCGAGCGCCGGATACCGCGTCTTTCTCGGTCCGTGGTGGCTGTTCGTGACGGTGCTGACGACCCTGTACAGCGGCCGCCTGGTGGCCATCATGAGCGTGGCCGTGCACGACTCTTGGATCAACAACCTCGACGCCCTGGAAAAGGCATTGGCCAGGCGCGAAGTCCGTGTGTGCACCCACAGCAAGACCATCTTCATCGAATACATTAAGGTAGGATGAGCATTTCTGCTTACAGCGTGCGGGGAGTGCAGTATATGCCACGCTGTGCAAGGCTTTACTAAGTAGCAGTATGAAGTCCTACGGTTGGCTTTACGCTTAATGCGGTTCCGCTCGTTGCAAACGGGGAGACTTGGGGTAAGACCGTGTCATCTGAATGTTTAGCGCACGTTCCGGAATGCTTTGTCTTGCCGTTTGCAACGCGAGCAGTTTCAAATGCGAATCCCAACTGAAAAAGTTTATTACAAATTAATGCAGTAAATCATGGTTACACATGTACAAGGCTTAATCAGCTTTTCAAGACACCACGTGCCAGAGGAACGAATTAGGTGCAAATGGGGAACAACGCAAACGGTGCAGACCGTACATTACAAGCACGTAGATGCATGAATACACTCATATACAAGGGTATACAAGTGTATTCTAATATCTGCAAGGAAGTCAAGGTTATCATAGGTGGCGACACAGGGTAAAATAAATACGGAGAAAAAGTCTGGGCTGCTGTCTGTGTATATGCTAGACCATCACGTTAAGATTGCATGAAAGAAATGTTGGTGTTATCACAGCGATCAGCATGGTTTATAATTATCATATGCGGTCATTTAACGAACGACGCCTGCGATGAGCCATCATTTCACCAACAGAAACACTAGCCTTTTAGCCAAAGCTGGCCACAATTAGCGAGAAAATGAGCACTGCCACATATCAGTCAGGCATAAGCCGAAATCGGACAGAGCGAACAGGTGTTAACTCCATAGGAGTAAATGACTTATGCATAAACATTACGTGACGTTGCGGAGAGCCCGTTTCCACGTTTCGTCAACCACATAACAGAGGCAACGCTAAGAAAAATTATTCGTACACCTCACAACTGCCCTTTAAGGCGTGCTGACATAGAGTTGCTGTACTTACTCTAGAGGACAAGCTTACCAAAGGACTCATGTAGTCAAACCGCAAGGACGCCTCCATGTTGCTAAGCTGGAGATGCCAGCTTGCTGTCTATGGCACCGGTAAACAGTATTTATCCGACAACTTATTACGTAAACAGAGCCTCCAAGATGGCGGATAGACGTGCACCGTGTCTCGAAAGCTGTGCTTGGAAGATGAACATTTGTACGGGGCCTGGCTATATGGGAGCAGTGTTGCCGGATCTCCTTCGGAGGTCTGTATCCCAGGCGGGAGGACGCATAGGTGTTCTGTTGTGTAACAGTGGCCGTCCACCAGGGTGGGTAGCTTACTCTCAGCAAGTCACTCGATGCAGTACTCACCAGATCAAGCTACCAGATGCAACGCCCCTGGCGTAGCGCATTTGAGAGCCACAGTGTCCGGGAGTTGTGTGCGAAATTATGTCCGTACGTGTGAGTTCAGCATGAGTTGTTCAGCGGTGTGAAGGCAGCTAGTTGCAGTCACTGCCCTAGGTCCCACTTTCCTTGTTCGGTCCCCGACACATCACCGAGAAACACGGCCGAGGCACGAATAACCTGACTGTAGGTACGGTGCCTGCGTCAACTCCACTCTGTGAGCTTCACGCACTGCCTAACCTGCTGCTGCGCAAACGGAGAGGGATGTCGTAGCTGCGCGCAGGTGACATCGCGTCAATCAATGCCATCGCATCATTCGATCACATGTCAAGGCCAAACTGTTCCAAATGAAACTGCAGCGAATCCGAGAACACATACAGGGTGCGAAGCCAGACTTCATTGAATGAATGCGTAGGCAGTGAGGTACGAAAGTTACGTACTTAGCAAGAACTTTCTTTACGCTTAATATTCACTGATGACCTTCAGAATAGTGTTCGTTCTCGAATGACACACAGCATCAGACAATATTGTGCTCATCTCTTTCAATAATATGACCACATCGAAACGTAGCAAATGGGCAGCGTTAGTGCCGTTCCAAAATCTTCGGCTAATTTGTTCTCTAGAGGTGATTATACGAGCTCCATGCGTGGTGATGAAGGACATGTATAAAGTATTACAACATGCTATATTTTTTCTCTACTGGGGCTTCCTTTCGCTATAAAATATTTTCCTTTGGTGGTATGAGATCAAAGGCTGAACGACCATTCATAATAGAAATCTCGTTTTTCTATAGCTAGCGGGCAGCGGCTCTTTTTACCAAGCCCGCATGAACCAACTGGAACGAGATGGCGCGCACACGGTCCTCGTATCAGACCGCAAAACGGGACTCGAGAGGGTGCTGTACCAGGATTACGTCTACGTTGACTCAAGGTAAGGGAAATATCTTTGTTTGAATGCTCTATTTTCGGGGGAAACAAATGAACTAAATCCAGTGTTTCTTAAGCGGACCTTAGGATGGGTGCTGGAAAAGAGCGCATATTTTGAAGTTTCAGTGCTTCACTACAACGCGCTTACTTTTGTTTCGCTTATATGGGAATACCTTATTGCATAGAATATCGCACCGAGGTGGCTTCACAAACTACGCTGCTTCAAATAATTTATAAAATCGCCTGCACTTGAGCTTGAATTGCGTTATCGGGTGAAATCTACTGCGGTCGAGGCACCTGGAAGTACGGAAGTTCCGGCCAATGCGCGAGGGAGCGGTTGTGGCCCCGCAAAAGTGTGTGTTCAACGAAGCAAGAGACGCACTTCATTCTTGAGATCGGCTGTTTGGAGGGCCTAATTCGATCATATGGAGTGATGTGTTACACCGCAACAGCATGGCAAGTTGGGCTATAGTTGATACACGTTCGCTATCAGGTAACAGTTTAAAGCACACGAAGACAGGGACAAATGAATTTGAGAGGAACACGCTAGCAGGTGGGCGCTGTCCTCTCGATGTTTTCTATTCGTGTCACCGTGCGCTTCAAACTATTACTTTGTAATAGATGTGTGGCAATTCCTTTCTGTCGTATCCAGATAAAGCTAGAAACAGAGTTAAGAGGGGAACAATGTATTCAAGGGGCACCGTTTTCTTGGCTTGGCGTCAGGTGGCTCTACAGGAGTATACGCCAGTTTCTCTCACCACAATTGGACACAGTAAAGCACGTAATATTGAGGAAGCGAAGCGTTTCACTGCATTCTGCGTTTATTGCCCATCGTGCGGATGGAGAGGGCGCATATGGAGTACATGAAGCTGTACATGGTGTATATATACAGCACATGAGACATATATGGAGGACATGCGGCTTTATTACATTACTTACCCATAGGCCCAGACTTTTTTGTCTTTGTTTTATAGTGCTGCGTGTACCAGTGACTCGATGATTTCTCGCGCAGTTCTTACAGTTCACTTTATCGGACAATCGGGGACCATGTGTAATGAGAATCTGTTTTCAGTAACTAAAAACCAAAAAGTGCATGCGACGAGTCGTAGATAATGTCAGAGGGCATGTCTGTCACACTAAACATGCATTTGACCATCAGGATAAATAATTAGGACATAATTTATTGCCCTTTCCGTCGATATTACAATCACGTGTCTTTGTACTCTTCATTCCTTTGTGTGTTTGCGTGAACAGGTTGTCCCTGCTGACTGGTCTGGAGCTGGTGGGAGAACAGGCCGCGCCGCTGCTGCGCGTTGTGAGAGACCATCTGGGCGTCGAATATTGTGGGTTCGTCTTCCAAAAGGGATGCCCCCTGAAACACACCTTCACCGCCAGGTACGCAACATCCAGGAAATTCCGGTATATGCGGTAATCTGCATGCATATCTTGTACTAATTCGAGGGAAACTATTACAAATACTGTACTACGAGAAGCGACTACTGCATACGCAATTACAAAGGCAATACTAGACTAAAATTTATCACAGAAACACCACGGCAAGCCACTTCACATTAAAGAAAGCCAGTAAGCAAAAACGATGATGTGTATAGCTTTAGCTGACGTTTATGTTCGCGATCCATATAATAAAACAATTGTTTTTTATTGAAGTGACTGCCCCAAGAATTTCCCTTGAACGCGGAGCTTGATCTATGGTAATTTAACTTTGCCTAATTACTAACTGAAGCTTTAGAAACAATTGCGGCCCTGCAGTTGGCGTTGGTCGTAAAGTATGCTAAGTTTGATGCCAATATATTGAGAGGATAGAGCACACCTTTCACGACAGGAGCCTTGACGTGAAGCATTCATAATTGCCAGTGCCATATGAGGGAGAAGAATGTTTCGTAGAATACTTGTCTATTGTTCGGGCTGCACCTATGCCTAGAGGTGTTTTAAATGCTAACAAATGAAGTCTAGACATCTTAGTGCAAAATATTATTCTTTAAGAAAGTTTAAAATTTCAGAAGGGTGGATAACCGGGCCAGTTGGTATAAATTCATGGCGATAAGTGTGCAAACACACTGGACGAAGTGAGGAAACACAGAGGAGCGCAGACTGAAACTGAAGTTTATTGAAACAGTATATATGTATACACATGAATTATACATGTATGTACTCCTTTATGTGTACATATATACTGTTTCAATAAACTTCAGTTTTAGTCTGAGCTCCTCTGTGTTTCCTCACTTCGTCCGGTGTGTGTTGGCGCACTTAACGCCATGAGTTTACAAATTTATTGGCCAATGTGAGCTGATGGCATGAAAAATATATCTGAGTAGCTGTCTATACCATTGAGCTTATTGAACCGTGCAGTTGAAAACATACTTTTTTTATTCGTGAGTGCGTCGTATATGTCATTTGGCAGCGTTCTGGTGTAGGCATTGGATGTCAACGTTAAAGGACTGTTTTAGCAATGTCTATATAAAGATCGGGATATCTTTGGAAAATTCTTGACGCGGTGCAGAATGGCAATACGAAGTATAGAAACACCAATGTTAAGTAGATGACAAAGCAATGAATTGCTGCATCCCAGATTCACTGGGATTCTAACGAAATATGTGCCTCCCCCCCCCCCTCACTCCTCCCCCCAATATACATTTAAGCGGAGCGGTGCAAGAAGCCGCGCTGAACAGTATGCTGCCCGACTGATGTCACGAGACAGTTAGCCAAAAACGTGTAGGCTGGCCTAACAAACAGACAAAAGGATGAAATAGGAACTGTCTTCAAATTACCTTTCTCAAGGACATAAATTACTAATAGCTATCTTTCTGTAACCTTAATGAAGGAGCTGTAAACACTGGTGACGCATCATCGAAATGAAAGCAGCAAAATGCATATCTGACCACGGGAACCTCAACACCGCGTTTAGGAAACTTGTAAATAACAATTAATGCAAACCTACAAGAAGGCTACAGCTATTCCACCAAATTTAATGTCTTCTGTATAAACGCACTGGAGGCGACCTGACCGCTCTGTTCTTGCGCTCACGGTACCTTTTGTCCTATAAAGTTGAGCCACGAATATATATGACTCCATAAACAGATCGCTAAAAACGATTTAGAACAGGGAATGTCGGCGACCGCCTTCTCCTGACGAAGACAAGTCCATTTAAAGGAACGTTGGCTCCTCCGACATTCCCTGTTCTAAATTGTTTTTATGGACCTGTTCGTCTATTCAAGCCTCCAGCTTCCCCTGAGCTTCTCTTCTAGTTTGGATTTGAATATATACGACGTGACATATCATTACAGTTAATTTGGCACTGTTGGCTTTAAATAAAACGAAAGATGCATAATAGGGCGTGAAAGCACGCGTAATATCGGACGTGAATATTTTGCAGTTTCGGCAGTCAATTGCTCCTCAGGGATGTTTCAAAATGTTTGTGTCAATGAGGCTGTATCGGGAACTGTTCAAAAGTAATGCTGCTGGCTCACTCTTGCGTAAAACGACCGGTTGCTGTGAGGTTATAGGTACGCATTTGAATCAGATTCCCTCATACCTTGCCCACTAAATGCCCACAGTTATTCGAACAAAGGTGCGGCGAGCCCCAAACTGAAGCACGGGACATTCCGGCTTTGCAGGAGTCGCGCGCTTTTCGAGACCGGCCACATACATCGCTGGATGTCGGACACGCTACGATACACGCTGCCCGCGTACCTGGACCCGGACACCTTGGCCAATTACGACGCGGACGTGTGGAAGACGACGAACGACCAGGGGGCACTTAACATCATCGACTTCGTTGGGCCGGCCTGGTTGCTGGCCGCTGGATACGCGATGGGACTCGCCGCCTTGATCCTGGAACACGTATCGGTCAGCACCAGGCGAAGATGGCGGCGGTGGCTTCAGTGTCGACAGGTGCGGCGCGTCCGACACAGCGGTGCGCTGCCTCAACGCGCGGAAGGTCGCGTCCCGCACGATTTCGTCATCAACAGGAACGAGGCGTCTTGCCCGGATTGGTCAAGGGCGACAGCCTAGCGAGGCTTTTTAAGCGTGATATAGGTGGTGCAGGCGGTGGACACCGTATGCACAGAATACTTTAACGTAGGGGAAGAGGCTGTTAGAAGCAAAGCCGAACGGGAGTTGAGGCAATAAATAGAAGAATATTGGGAAAACAGGTGATCGCATACCATTTCTCGCCCGCAGTGGTGGAAAAATCTGCGGCAGTGCAGCTGACAAACATTATTGACCAATAAGCCGTGTCATTAAGCAACGTTGAAAGGCCTAACTGCAGCGATTTTTTGGACATCTAAAGGTATACAAAGACGATTATGAGGTGCTGAGGCGCTCCTCTAGCGCCCCTGATAGTAGAAATGCTTAGCAAATTGGAAAAAATAATGCCCTATAGGGAAGAGGGCGCAATACCGAAACTGAAACCAACTTCACGGGTGCTGTGCTCGCGTTAAGTCGAACAAGTAAATCCGCTTCTTGCACTGCGCAACCCTTCCCTTGGCGGTAAGGTCGCGAATCACACTGACATGGTTATGGCAGGCGACATTTGACATCTCAGCAGGTAGCGCTTGCAAATCTCGGAAGCTACGCAATTGTACCCGTGTGATTTCATCGCTTTCCTCGCTTTGCCCACGATGACGTCTACAAAGAACACCACGAGTAATCGTGAGAAGATAGGTGAGCTACGTACGGTAAAATGTAAAGATTGATATTTATCTAATCTGCGCATCTATCAGGCCTGTCATCTTACATAAGTGAAGGAAGTATGCCAAGGGATGTACCGAGCGAAACTCATTTAAGACCACTGGCCTCGAAAATCGGCGCACTTGGCTTTTGAGGCTGATGCTGCGTTAACAAAGCGAAGACAATGACATTAGGTAGAGTTCTCTTGCTAAATAGCGCTTTGGATGTAATGCGTTGTTCTTCTATACAGCGTTTTCAATGCATAATTTAACACCACTGTGGTAATAAAATGGAACCTAGTTTCTCTCATAGAGGATCATTATCATCAAAGTGGTAGAGAAATATTTGATCCAGTATGCTATAGCACTCCATGGTCTATAGTAACCCAACATAACCAGGTTATTTTTTAGAGAAGATTGGTCATGTTGTTATGCCCCTTACGAGGCAGCGCTTCGTAATAATTGTTGTTGTGGCATCTATAGTAAAAATGATGACAGAAAAGTTGAAGAAGATTATTTCATAATGATGATGTTGATGATGCCCCTGTAATAAGTACAGAGCTACGAAGCATGCACCCCTATGTTCTTTCAAATGATTCCTCGAACTCGTTACGCAGTCCCCTTTCCGCGACGTGTAGCGGCGTATTATTATTCTGCCACGTAACATTACCTTTGTTAATGAGATTCCGCGGCAGACGTTATGCCTGTGTAGGCCTTTTAGCGTTGACTTTTCAAGCACAGGCGTAGCTCAGTGGTAGAATGCTCGACTGCCACGCTGAAGAGGAGTTCGAATCCTGCTCGGTCCTAGTTATTTTTTCTGAAATTTGTGTGATAGTGGTTACGGATACCGGCGGCGGCGGCGGACAACTACGACGCTTGTTGTCATCGCATAACAGCTTACGCTGTAATATCTGTTGTTTAATGCACGGAAAGTGTGTTCGTATAAAATTTTCAGTGTCTCTTGCTGTTGACTCTTGATTGGGACAGGCTGTAATGTAAAGTCATTCACCTAAGGCGTATACCCTGGCTCACGAGGCCTCTATGGGCCACATGTGGCCGCGTTATTGTTATTCGCGACGTGTATGACAAGTATACTATTATTAGTGATCTCAAAACCTATCGATCATGTTGGCTATGCTCTCATACCGTATCGTCTCAATTTCTGTGTAACCAAGCGAACGAAACGACCAGCAAAGCACTGGGGCCTAGATGGCCAGATAGATAGACACGGTAAAGGTTGCTGAAATTAGCGATAAAATGCTTCGCATTTAATATGCATATGGTATCGAAGACCCCGCCATCTTACTTCACCGCCATCTTACTTGCGATCTCACCATTGGTACGCGTAGCCTAAACAAATTACCTTTTGTGCCTATGCTCGCTTCGCAGGCACGGGCCGGCGCGACGGCATGTGCGCATGCGCAGGCAGCACCAGCCCAACAGGACAGTCTAGCTCAGAGGAGTTATGCGTGAAGCTAAACCTGGAGCTTATGTCGCATTTACAGCATCCAGGAAAAGAAAACATATCGTTCTCGCACCGCTGGAACTAGCATGGGCGCAAGACAGTGCTGCTATGCTTCAGGTTGCACTTCGTTTGTCGCGTTGTTTTATCGCGCATGTAAGTAAAAAGAAAGCAACGAAAAAGACAGTATGAAGCCCTTGTGCGAAGGAAAGGAGGTCATGCTTTTACCGGGAATTGATAGGCTATCTTTTGTAGATGGCACGATAGCAACAGACGCTCGATTGCATGGTTGGCGGCGTGCCCTTAACCTTTTAAAGCGCACTGTGCGAGCCCTCGTTACCAGTGCTCGGCAATTTTTGCGGGAACCTTTTCTGCCCTTAATGCGACGAAGACAAGTGCGATTTTGCATAAAAAGAGGCAGTGGTATGACTTTACAGTATTCTGTACGGCAAGGTTGAAGGACTCATCGAAAATCGGCGCAAAACAGAGCAACTGATCGACTGCCTCGTGGCACAAACGTGCAACATTTGTCTCGGATAGCAGAACCACCTACATCGGCACCTATTCTCGGCAGAGCCATGGCGACGTTATCATGAGGGCATTCAAAGCAGGTAAGTGCGATTATCACCTGTTGATACACATACGCTGCTCGTTGTGTGATTGATTTCATGGAAAATATTTGTGTATGGAGTGGCAGTCGCAATGAGTTGCCTGTTACTACCGTAGGTCTTGGAGTCAGTCGCCGACTTATTAAGCCGATTTTATTCCGATCTAAAGATGATTTTTTTTTACGTTAGTAGTTGTCTGAACAAAAGATTGCACGCAAAGATACACACGGCGTCAACTTTCAACAGTTTTATCGAAAAATAAGTTGCAGTTGTGTACTCAGCTGTTTGGGTCACGGCCCTTTGACAATGCAAAACAGAGTGAAAGAATTCGGCAGATCCTGCGTGCTGTTGTAATTTAAGTGACGTGAACTAGATAGACAGTGAGGAAATTGCCTCCACCGAATCACTCGGGATTCTGGCATTAAGACAAGCGTATACAAGTAGGGTCAACGTCATTGTCAGTACGGAACAATTGTGGGTGTAACGCGAGCCCACCAATATATTTCTCATAAACTTGACAAAAACGCTAGTGTTGCTGGGGAAACAGTCGAAATACGTGTGTTTGTGCTTTATGATAGTCGTTTACTTGTCGGGGTGATACACCTCTTTTGTTTTTCTTCACGCACTACTTGCGTATAGCCTTGGAACGAAGCATAGCAATCCGGCGCTTATTTTACTAGCTGGCACATGGAAGCGTTGTCGGTTGTAACAGCGTGTTGGGCGGCCTTTACTTTGTTGCTGTAGTAATAATAATAATAGTAATAATAGTAATAATGCACTGTTTATCCAGAATACGCGATACACAATGGCCACCGAGATTTTTATTACCCTCTGTAAGGGTAATTATTTGACAGTTTTGAAAGAACTCAGAGACGGCCAAGAGGACACACATACACACAAGGACTGGACGCAAGGATTTCCAACTGGCGTTTATTGAAACACTCGCACGACAAAAACACTTTCCTTCACAGCGTCATTGCATAAGATGGCGACCGTCGCCGATGGGGCAAAACTCGCCCAGAAGTGGGTAACAAATGTGCGTGCCGCACTTAACCACTCTCATGCATGAGTGACACACAGCCAATGCTTCAAAAATGGGCTTTCACTCTACCTTTAAGCACTGGATCCACAAGTACTCTGAAATGGCAGATATGATTATAATAGTGGTTGCGCGTATAAAAAACAAAAAAAGAAACTAAGAAAAATCTCTAGTCTAAATCCAATAATTCTCCTGTTATTAGACATCCGCTGTTCTGTCGATTTGAAATTGTTAACGATGTAGCTGTCGACACATGCAAGCGTCCTGCCGTGCAAATACACATTTCTGTGCAGTCACCAAAACGTGAAAACCAGGAAAGGCGTGAAAGGCGGCCACATTAACACGGTTTTTTGATTCTGTCATTCATGTATGATAGCTTGAAAAATGTATCTTTCATTGCATCCTCGTGTGCTACCCTTAAGGATAAAAACAGATCATACTTCGTGTTACCAGCATGTGAACTCAAGTGCACATGCAGGTGACATGTACTTTGTATCCAGGTAACACCGAGTCGGAAACATCAAGGAATCATCCTACGGAAAAGATGAAGGAAACACTCTATCGAAAGAGGTAACAGTCGATATACATAAGGTAGAGTCCTACAGTTCACATAAAGGAGGAGGAACTGTAGAGGCCACACAGGAAACAAGGAGGACGCACAGTATACGTCCTGTACATAACCTATTTCATGAGGGTATACGGCTATGAAGAAATACGTCGTGACATATGTGCATGTGTAAGATTATTATTTATATCTACCCGCTGACAGATATTTGCATCAGCTCATTTGTCTTGTCACTAAACAACTACATATCGCGAGATAATATCGCTACAGCACTGCATTAACACCGTTCATGCCTCCCGCTTAATTCAGAACGAAGCCAAGTGCACTATGTCATATGCTTGAGAGACAGAGCAGCAGTTAAACTGAAATAACTATTCCGGAGCTGGGGCACGACGATTGCATAACAGGCTCCCGAGATGCGCACTCGGTGAACGAGCAAAGGCTGCAGCGCAAAGCCAAATACACTCGTATACTTGGATAAGAATCCATGCGAGCCTTTAACACATCACGATCACAGGGAACAGACACACTGGAGGATATGCGTCAGCTACGCACACATGTAAACACGCAGTGGCTGGCAGATGACGCAAGGAGCCGTCCACACTTGGGAGCTTGGCCCGTCGTCCGCTAGGTGCCGACTGTGTTCGATCTTCCGGTTAACTGCGCTCGCAACTGGTAGTCCCCTCCTAGAAACCATACGGAGCAAGTCGCCGGAGCGCCGCCTCCTGATTGGTTAGGACTGCCGCCACGCACTCTCGAAAAAGGTGTCGTGTGTTACGGGTTGTAGTGACGCATAAACATTTTGCGGTGACGCAGCTTGCCATGTGCTGTGGGGAGCATCGTCCTCTCACTTTGGGGCACGATGCTTGTGAGAAGGGGAGGAAATGGTGGTGTGAAATTTGAATGCTTTCTGCGACGCATAGCGATGCGGTTCTAGGGAGACATGATCGTGAGCGCGGAATGTACGCAATGCGCTTGCAAGCTCAGAATGGCCAGATCTGGTTGGCGACCCTTTATCCACTGATACCCATGCATGTCTCACAGCGCAGAACCCTATTTGTTAACCCCACAGAACCAGTTTTATAATGTTACTGTCTGCTGCAGAATCGCAATAAATTAACGTATACCTTGTGCCGCGAGAATATACTTCCGCTAAGTTAGGTGTTCAGGAGACAAGAGAGCGCCACCAAAAACAAAGAACGGTGTACATATGCCATTATGCCATCGAAGTGCCAGATAGAGTGAAAGTCATTTATAACAATCCCGGGTACAGTGAGTTATGCCTGATATCGAACACTAGCGATGCCATGGTAGCATTACTCATGTGAAATGTACTCCATATAATGCCACTTTGGGGTGCCACTTTGGATATATCGAAGTCAGCGCTTGCGATCCATGCACACCGACACGCACCAATGCACCGGGCTTTCAGAGAAGCGCCGCCGCAGCGGTGGTTGAGAGAGGGAAGGAAAAGAAACAGAACAGACAATGAGACTGCGCTAACCACAGAGTATTGGGTGGTAGCCACAGCCATTATCGATAAGGGTCCTTTTAACAAGACTGCTTGCTAGCCTATTTGGTATTTACTTAAGGACATGATGAAGCCACCACTAGAAAACACGCACAAAAAAGTCACAGTTTCCCCGCAAGGGCGAAGCAATGAATGCGATAGCAAGAAGCTGTGATGCTATACGAAGTGAGGCGCGCAGCTTCAGGAACAATATTAATTAAAATACCGCAACGCGAAGAGCGTGGAGGCAGCTTGAAATTTCCAGCGCGTCCCTCGAGCTCAAAGGAGGCCGCTAAATGAACAAACAGAAGATGAGCGCGAACTATCAAGTGCAGCGCGCACGGAACGAACGCACAGATATACACCGAACGAGCGCGAATAAGCTGTCACAATGGATACTCTCAGTTTGAACAGCACTCCTGTTGCAAAGGCGGCCGAAGCAGCGAAGGAAACTAGCGTGCTTCAAGTGTCGAGCTGTGACACTTGATAGTTGGCGCTCATATTCCTGTTCGTTCGTTTAGCAGTGTCCCTTGAGCTCGAGTGACTTTCGTACGCTCCCGTAACATCATCGCGGACATCACGGTGAAAGCTCGAAGCATCCCTCTTCCTCTCACCACGAGACAACCGCGCCAGCAGACAGCGGAAAGGCAAGGTTCTCCAAGCGCAAATATTAGAAGAAGCGAGCGAGCTGGCCGACGACTTTTAAGTGCGCCCGTTGCGCTCCTCGCGCCATCTCGCTGGTAATGAAGAAGCGCCTATAAGCGCCTCCCGTCTCTGAGTCCTGCCAGCGGTAAAGGGTCTGTATATAAGGCTCGCCGTTAGCTCCCTGAAGGATCTGCTCTTTGTGGCGTAGTGGTTAGCGCCACGCGCTGCGGAGCGAGAGGTTGCTGGTTTGATTCCCCGCTTCGGAAGCATTTATCTGAATTATTTTTCTTTGGGACTTTTATATACGTATACATACTTATACATATATGGTGCATGACGGCGGCGGCGACGGGGACGGCAGAAAACCAGCCGAGACTGTCCATATAATTGCTATCGCAATAAAAGGGTAGACAAGTGGCCCTTCCAACTAAATAGGTCTGGGTGTCAGCCCATGAATAGATAGTCAAGATACATGCGCAGTCTCTTCACAAGCCTACGTTATCCAGCGGTCAAACAATCTCTTCTCCGTATCATACAAAGATATGGACGTATCGCTGATACAACTTGTCCCTTTCTTTTTTATGTAATATGCTTCCAGTCAACTCTCGCGCGGTATGATTCTTGCTCCTGCCTAGAATCTTGATCTCTTTCAAACGTAGTTGACACATGCAGCTCTTGCTGTGCATTGACAAATGCGCCAAGCCATCTTTCATTAGATTTAATTTGTGCTTCCTAGCTCGTTCATTTATACAGCGTCCCGTTTGGCCGGTGTACGAGGTGCCACAGGAAGGGGGAATATCATAAACCACGCCTTTGGCACATCTACCATAGGTCGTGTCGTGTTGCTTGCCACAACCCTGCCGGCTAGTCTCCTCGCGAGTGGTTCTCGGGCACAACTGAGCCAAATGAGCCAGCCAGTTGATGGCAGCATATTGCATGAAAAAGAAAGGGACAAGTTGCATCAGCGATACGTCCATACTTTGTACGATTCGGAGAACAGATTGTTTGACCGCTGGATGACGTAGGCTTGCGAAGAGACTGCGCATGTATCTTGACTATCTATTCATGGGTTGGCATCCAGACCTATTTAGTTGGAAGTGCCGCTTGTCCAGTCGGTGTGTTTTTGCCTTTTGTGCGTCTGTGTTTTGTAGTGGTGGCTTCATCATGTCCTTAAGATAAGGGCCCTCACGGAGGGAGGCGCCATTAAGCGCCCCGGTAGGCTTGCGCATGTTGTGCGCTCTAAGAAAAGGTTGAGTATTTATAGAGCTTCTTTGTCAAACAGAAGTAATGATCTTCACTGTTCAGTGCTTTCATCGCGTCATCGCTGTACACCTGAAAAATTTCATTCATGGTCGGCACGAAGCTATCAGGGTGGCATCATAATATTGGTTGTAAATTGGCAAGTGCCGATGTTTGAAGAAAGTAACCTTTCTTGTGCTTTTTTGACAAACTTCGGAGTAATCTGTATAACGAACTTGGTACCGCAATTCCTTAGAGTTCGGCTGCAGGGACACACTTCGCATACAGAACAAATAGCCGATAATCATGCCGTTTGCTACAGCCGGGTTAGCGTGCACTGCCAGCTGTCAGAAGAATATAAAATTGGTTGGAGTAAATAGAATAGCATAGAAATATGAAAGAGACTGCAACACCGCGATAGTGTTCGTAAACTAGAAAAGCATTGTAAGAATTGTGTAGTACATAAATACAAGAGAATGCAAAGACTGAAGATATTGCGCCTGCTAGAATATCCCACATATTTCACCGAGCTGACTCAGGAGAAGTACCGATGACATTTATAAAATTAACTAGATGGCGCACAGATAGAGCGTGTTTCATAACTTAGTTTAATGCGAAGCGCAATATATCAGCATGGCGCAATAGAGCCCAGTTTAGCACGGACAGTTCTGGTACTCTGTCTCCTCCACGTCCAGCCATGTCGACCAAGTGCAGTGGTGGTACTCTGCATATCCACGATCGTCTATTTTCATGCCTTGAAGGTGGCTCGGAAATTGTGTCCGGTACGCGGCCAGCTTCTTAAGCAACTTATCACGCAACTGCAAAAGAGATAGTTCAGAGTGAATTGTCTATTGTGCATTTGTTGTCCGATATAAACCTCAATGAACTGCCCTCATAACATTTTAGATGCGAAGCAGCTTATGGTCGGGGCTATGTCACTATCTCCCTCCCTCCCTTCCTCCTTCCCTCCATCCATCCGCCGTGCGGCGTCCGCAACCGCACTGCGCGTGCGCATCCTCCTCCCCCTCCTCTCATTGTCTCATCTCCTCTCCTCTCGGCATTCCTCCTCTTTGAACTGGCACGTGTTGACTACGGAAATGCTGTTTCTTCGATGATGATTAATGATTGTGGTTCGGTTAGGAAAGGACGCTAATTTCTGCAACCCATATGTAGGGAGCACGGCCACGCGTCCATGGGGGTTGGGGGAAGGGGCGTGAGAGAGATAGAGAGGAGGGAAAGGCCGTAGTGGAGGACACCGGAAATTTAGACCACCTGGGTTTCTTCGCTGAACGCTTTACCAGCTCGCAAGGAACGAGAACGCGCCCTCACCCGCGAGAGACAACGCTGACGCAGGCAGCGTCTGCTAGCGTCAAACCGATGCGAACGCGACACCTAGTCAAACCGATGCAAACGCGGTGTGCACCCCCGTGCTGTTTCGCATCGCCTCATTGTCCCCTTTAGCGGGAGATAGTGTAGTTTTTTACCTAGTACTACGGTATCTTAAACTGAAGACGGTGCCCTTGTGCACGAACCTGCTGTCGTCGCCTCGCGGTCCCGTACACTCTAGCACAGACCGCAACAAGAAAACAGCACCTGTAACCGTCCACTGCATGCTAGAATGGGATAGAAAGTTTGGCTAGTTGACAACGTGGACGTACTTGGTGCCGTTCCAGAGACGTAGCCGCACGCATAGCCGTCCTGGGCATTCACTATTCTGTTGATTTGTTTCCGTCATTTCCTGCTGTACTGGATCTGGTAACACTCTAGACTAACTTGCCATTACGGGCCTGTGCAATGATCGACATAAGAGTGAGAAAAAAGTGAGCGTCTTATGGTACGTGGATGAGCGAAAAAAGTGCGCCTTGCTTCACCCAGTGTAAGAAGAAATGTGAACATTTAGCCGCCACCAGGAGCTGAACCGCGGTCGGCAAGTTGATAAGCCAGCGTATGCTTTGGAGCTGCAGTTGGAAGAGAGCGCAATAACGGCGACTAGATGAAAAAAAAGGAAGAGAGAGAGATACGGTTCCGTCAGAAGCTGGCTACCAAGTACTCACATAATGCGGTTACAGCAGCAGTAGAGTTGTGCTGCCGTACCAACACACTTAGCAATCGATTCTATTTAAATTTAGTAACTTTTGAGTAATTACACGTAATTGCTAAACTTTCGGCGATGATGACATCAACGATGCAATATTCCTACAGTCCGCCATGGTGGTGTAGTGGTTACGGTACTCGGCTGCCACCAAAAAAAAAAAAACGCGGGTTCGATCCCGGCCGCGGCGGTCGCATTTTCGATGGAGGTGAAAATGCCAGAGGCCCGTGTACTGTGCGTTGTCAGTGCACGTTAAAGAACCCCAGGTGGTCTAAATTTCCGGAGCCCTCCACTACGGCCTTTCTCTTCTCTCTATCTCTTTCACTCCCTTTCCCCCACCCCCACGGACGCTTAGCCCAATTTCTTTTTAAAGCTCCTTGGCTTAGCCGTGCACCCTACGTGGGCTGCAGAAAGTAGCGTCCTTTCCTAACCGAACCACAATCATCATCATCATCATCATCATCATCATCATCAATATTCCTACATAGAGCGAGAGCGATGTACTCGCGTTGTTGTGATGTCCATCGCGTGAGGGCAGTTCGCGTCATAGTAAGGTGGATCGGTCAAGTTTCTATTTTTCGGGTGCTCTTATGGATGCGTTAGATGCATGTGTCATGTGTGCGGACACACAGTGGGAGTAATATCTATCTATCTATCTATCTATCTATCTATCTATCTATCTATCTATCTATCTATCTATCTATCTATCTATCTATCTATCTATCTATCGATGCAGGTGCGGTGGCGAGAAGTGACTGTAGTGGCGATAAAGGGCAATGTAGATCCTTTTTGTAGCGAGAGCTGCATTGGCCGTATTCCCGCCGTTTCGCTGTGGCCTGTGGCCATGCCGCGGGTTGAGCCGTTGCCTAGTAACCGCCGCAGTTGGCAGCGCCGCTCTCCGCGCCATCTGGCATGACGTCAGAGGCGGAGCGGGTAAACCGCGTTGCAACAGAGAAGTCGACGTCATAGAGTTTCCTAGCAAAATACTAGAGGGAAAACTGGCGGTAGTGTCTATGGGACTTTCAAACAAGGCGGTTGAGCCAGCATGGGAATGATGGACATGACATGGATTTGCCTAGTCTTCGTTCTTCTGGCTTCATATCGCTTTGCGACTTCAAAGAAATAGGTCGTTTACGACAAAATATTGCACTAAAACGGAAGATTTTGGAATAACTATGTGCGTGCGCAGGTACTAGTTGCTTTTTCGCGGTTAGAAAAATACTGAACGCTTAGAAATTGAGCAATATTGTGCGATATGGCAATGTTACCTCCTCTGCTTTGCCCAGGTTTAGCACCGTCTATACAGGATTAAGTTTCAGATGTAGTTGTGTTCGAACTTAAAATAAAGATTTTTGCTCTTGTAAGTGACGTGCTGACATTTTAAAGTATGTAAAAGGTAGATGTGTCTTTTAAATACAACAAACGGGCTTTCGCTCGCTTTTTTTAGTGCAGGGCAAGTGCTCCACTGTATTTTTAGAAACTGTATGCATGGGTCAAGCCCCTGCGCGAGGCCGTAGCAGGAGCGCAGTATCGCCCATCGCTTGATGGTTGGTTTTGTAAAAAAAAACGTGATGTTAAATAAACAACCGTGCCGTTAAACTCCATCGGAAACTGCGCCTGAACTTTGATCTGAGCTGACTTTTTGATCGTCGTCCGCAGGCGCGTCTGCCTATCGTCCACTGGCGTCTACTACGCGCGATAACTGTGCGCCTGCTTGGTGCGTACGGTCGGCGCTTTGAATTAGACAGCGGAATTGAAATGCCGTTGTACAAGATATACGAACAGCCTTCTGACAAGGGATGTATGTCAGCCGTGAAAGCGACACCACGGTTACAGATTCTGTCGCATCTGATACAAAAGAAAAGAAAAAAAAAACAGCAAGACTGCATCGATAAGGTTCGCAAGACGCAGCGCGAATATTTCTAAAGTTGGGTAAAATACCGTTGCAAATAATATGTGTACCCATCCATCAGCAAACACAACAACGAAACACTGCATATCACCTCATCATTGCAAACAACTTTGGTACATGCGACAGTCTGATGATCTCTAGCAACAAAGCCAGTAAAGCGTACACTACAGCCGCTGCCTTCTTCGCGTAATGAAAAAGTGTAGTAATGTCACTCACGTCACTGAACTTAAAAAACAGGAATAAACAAATCCACCAAGACGTTTCAGGCCGCAGGCACGAAGACTAGACAAATCCATTTCATACCCATCATTCCCATGGCAGCTTCACGATCGCAGCGCCAGTTTTCCCTCTAGTATTTTAGTAGGAAACTCTATGGCCGGCGTTGGATTGTATGTATAGATGGGGCGGCTCGGTGGGATTCGTCCCACCGAGCCGAACTGTGCCGAAGCCATTGAGACGGCTGCTTGCTACTTCACCGACCATAGGGCCGTCTTTGTGGCAATTGAGAAACAACAAGACTTTCAAAATAAATGCGTTACACTTTAAATAAAAATGTCCGGTCTGTAATGTTACCATAACTTAAACGAGAGGTGACAACCAAACCTAAATTTTCTGACGTACGAAGCTAAAAGATAAAGATGTAGCCGTACAGAGAACCACGTTAATAAGATTAACCATACCTCTCGCTATGCACACTCAGGAATAACTGAGTTAAGCCACAGCGAATATTTTAGCACGTTCAGTAGCACGAGTTCGTTTATTTACGACGTTTCAATCCGAGTCCGGCCTGCCTGATGAAAAGTCTACCTAAAGGCCGACTTCAATAAGAACGACTACAAAGAAAAGGGTGCCATCGTTGCTATTCTCAACGAAGGTCTAGTTCATTGTGTATGTATGTATGTATGTATGTATGTATGTATGTATGTATGTATGTATGTATGTATGTATGTATGTATGTATGTATGTATGTATGTATGTATGTATGTATGTATGTATGTATGTGCGTTCATAGGCTGACCGATTGAGAGAGCGATTGCACGCCGAAAAGTACTCGAAATTCTAAATGTGCACGAACATCCACCGTAGCGCGTTTTTGTGCCTCATGGCGTAGCTCTAGACAGCCTGAATGACCCCTTGAACACTATTTTCTTCTACTATTTTTGAGCGCACCTCTCCCATGTTTCTTACGCCAACAGGAGTAAATTTCACTCACGCACTGACTCTATAGCGTTCATACCTGTGGCTCTGACGAAGCGAGGTTGTTCAGCTCGCACGGATCGTTGAATACGTCGAACACGAAGACGGTGTCGTCCCGATCAAAATTACCCGCGACGTCCTGGTCGTCGCCTGAGGTAGCTTGGCCGTTGCATTTGACGGTGGCCTCTTGGCGCCAGTTTTTCGTGGGAACAGAACGACCGCTACTGCCGATGTCGCGTGAGGCCTGCTGCAGTGCTTTCCAGGCGTCGGAAGACTGCATGGCGGCGTCCAGGTCGACATCTTCGGGAGGTTGTCCTTTCGGTGGAGGCACCCGGCTGTCGGTTAGGGGATCACTCTCGGACAGTGGACGGCTAATGAGCTTGTACCTGAAAGTCCCGCATCGTGGAAATATTACGACGGTCCTCTTCGCCACCTCAGCTGCTACAGTGTCATGACGGGAATGATTAACGCAAGAAATTAGGGCCACGTACTTGCCCGCCACAGATAACAGGAATGCAATGACAACTTTGAGTGTGCCTGGCGAATAAAATATGTATTACGTTCGAGTAGGTTAATTACCTGTTTATTATTTTTGTGTTACAATCCCAACGAGGGCTTTAAAGGAGGTTGTGGAACATTCTTAGAAATAGTCCATGAATATGGCGAACTTCTGGCGAATCTCGCGAGATGGAAGGGGTGTTTATGATATAAAAGAGTGGAATCCATATGTTTGTAGCATAACGCTTCAAGGAAATCTTACCAACCGAATTTCTCAGCGAAGAAACTTTAAAAAAATCGTCCTGGTTCTTGAATCTTCGTGCTACGACCACATGACTTCCAGCTTTCCCTTTCGTAAAAAAAAATGAGCCATAGAGGTTTTGTTCGACTAATTAACATTAGCTGAAAATACGGTAAGCACATTTAGAAGTCGATAAAACAAAAGTGATGCGGTTTGCCCGAGATATTATACATTCGGATAATTGCACAACTGTACACTTGCATTGTACAGTTGTGCAATGGTAACGGCAACACGCGGGTGATTTACGGTGACATACCGGTACGATATCCAGTGCTTCGCCACTCATCATGATTCACATTAGTGGAGACGCGGTGATTTCTTAGGTGACCCACGCGAACAACGAACTACCCGCAAACGAGGGCCTCCTCGGCGGAATCCATCTAGAGATTCTGGTTTGTCGCCCGCTTCAAAGGCAGCGCATAAGTACTTGACTAGTACAGCAGAACGGACAAGTTGGTGCATTAAACCCTGCGAATGCTGAAGCGCGCAGCTCAGATTTAGTAAGAAGGAAAGATAAGATGCAAAGAAGGATGTCCTGTTGGCCTGCCATTTCCTTCTTTGCATCATCTCTGTACTTCTTGCTCAATCTGAGCGGCGCGCTACAGCCTTCTCACAGCATAAGTACTCCTGCGCTCGCGTTGAAAACTTCGCGCCATCTCGTGGTGGAAGCCTAAATGAACCTCCGTCGCAGCCCTAAATGGTATATATAAAATGCGCACCGGTGGCACCGTCGGCAAGGCTGTTGCGTGGCGGAGTTGTCTGAGGCGCTCGCAGGGTTGAATCCCTGCCTGGGCCCGTTGGAATATATATATATATATATATATATATATATTGCTGTCGGATAGAACTATACAATAGCAAAACAACAATATATATATATATATATATATATATACTATCAGAAAGACACAGTGACAAACATAGGATTTATTCTGACGTTTCGGCTGGAGGCCAGCCTTTTTCAAAGATGAAGGTTTCTCATGGGCGCATGGTCTTAAAGCCCACGTCAGAATAAATCCTATGTTTGTCACTGTGTCTTTCTTATAGTATATTTATCCCGATAGCCGGGAGGAACTTTTTTGATATATATATATATATATATATATATATATATATATATATATACACAAAAATAGCTTGGGTTGCCGCTAGTTTATAACAGAATTGACGATGCGCCTCGGGCTCGGACCGAAACGTACTTAATAAACCATCGTTCTCTAAGAGGCGCATCGTCAATTTATTACATATATATATATATATATATATATATATATATATATATATATATATATATATATATATATATATATATATATATATTGCTGTCGGATAGAACTATAACATAGCAAAGCAACAATGGTGACACGGTGAGGACCATTATTTCAACATATTAATGCTTGCCTGCCAGAGATGATAGCGGAAGCCTCATCTCGCCCTTCGATCTGTACAATGACATCATCGCGTTCAGAGGTTTTCCCGGAAGAGAGTGCCTCCCATTGGTCTTGTCCATCCACGTCACCGAGATCTGAAACGTCGCCTCCTTCAAAAAAAAAAAAAGAAGATTTTGTAAGAAACTGTTAGCTGCGACGCTTTGTACAAAAAAAAAAATGGAGCCATCACGTGTAGGGCCATTGCATGAAAAAAAGAACAAAGACAAACAAACAAACAAAACGTTTTGCGTATTCCGTCGGTGCAGAGTGAAATTCGAAATGCTTAGAACTTTTTTTTTTAGTTTGAACGGCATAGTAGCGGGCTGGTACTTTTCGTTAGAAAATAAATTCGGGTGCTTCTGTTGATGCTGCATTAATAACTTTAAATGACATTTATTTTTGACCACGTCCTACCATTCGCAGTACTGCTACTTCGAAACAGCGGAAATTTGGTAAGCGGTGAGGGCAAGGCGGGCTAAAATTTTAGTTGTCTAAGGCAAAACATTGTTTAATTGAATTTTCACAGTTCAAATTTTCAAAGTTTTTCTGTAGGCATGACATTTCCTTTAGCGACTGTCGCATCTTTCTACTTTTTGTGTGTACACATGTAGTTCCCTTTGTACGACTATTTCAGTTGAATCTGTACAGCACATCTTGTATTGATTTGTGTGCTACGTTTGGCCTGCGTGCCGAGCTGTTGCAGGAGCAGAAGCCTTAGACAGGCGACATGGCCCTTAGCTGCTTCTTCATTTCTATTGTAAGCAGGAGAAATAAACTCAATTCAATTCAATTAAAAAATGAGACGCGAGGAAAAATGCGACATATTGATATTGCTGTTATCCACCTAAAACAAAAAAGTGTCTTTCTTTGCTCTTTTTTGCACCACTCAGCACCTTTAATTGCCTGTTCCCTTTGACCAATACGTTCGCGACTTGTTCGAAGATTTAGTGGAGGAAATATGCGCAGTGTTGTCACCCAACTCGCAACTTGCCAAAAAAGACGGAGGACATTTATTCGGTGAAATTTTCGGAGCTGTGCATGAAGATACTGCAACGTCACTATAGCATCGTATATTACTTTTATTGGCGCTCTGTGTCAATTACGAGTTGCCAAAAGTTTATTTCGTTAGGCACCGTGCTCTTAAGGAAACATGTAATTATTTGAGGCAGTTTCAAGGGGGCGAAACAAGCCAATACGACAGAGACGCGCTGAGTAAGCTCAAGGAGTTTCTTGTATACACTGTGATTCATTGATTTATGGGCATTAATATAGTATGTATAATTTAAAATTAACAGTGAACCCTTAGAATGTGTGAACGAATACGTATACCTTGGACAGTTACTAACAGGAACACCTACCCATGACAAGGAATTCTCCGTAGAATAAGGATGGGCTGGAGCGCATTCGGAAGGCATTCCGAAATCATTACTTTTCGGGAAACTTGCCGCTGTCACTGAAGCGAAAATTATTCAATCACTGCATTCTCCCAGTACTAACGTACGGTGCAGAAACGTGGATGATAACGAAAAAAACTAGAGAGGAAACTAAGGAGCACGCAATGTGCAATGGAAAGAAAAATGATAGGTGTAACGCTAAGAGACAAAAAACGAGCGGAATGGATCAGGGAACAGACAGGAGTAGCCGATATTATTATATCAATTAAAAGAAAGAAATGGACTGGGGCAGGACATGTCATGAGAAGGAAAGATAACAGATGGACAGTAAGAGCGACGGAATGGATACCAAGAGAGGGAAAACGCAACAGAGGCAGGCAAAAGGTTAGATGGAGCGATGAAATTAAAAAGTTTGCGGGCATAAAGTGGAACCAACTCGCTGAGGATAGGGTGGATTGGAAATCGTTGGGAGAGTCCTTCGTCCTGCAGTGGACATAAAATAGGCTGATAATAATGATAATGATGATGATGATGATGATGATGATGTTGAGGACCGTGGGTATATTCTACGAATCACTTTGTGGATGTTTTCCGGTGCCAATGTGACAAATAGGCACAACGAACATGAATATCGCAAGGGCGACCGTCGGTGCTTGATCTGCAAGGCGTTGTCGCGAAGCTAGGAACACAGCAACCTTTCAGTTGACATTCGGCATGTGAAATGTGTTGGCTGAAGGCTACGTGGCTGCGAGAGCGGAAATCATTTTGAGATAGTATGGTTGTCCTCCACGAAACGTCTCATGCAACAGATCGCACTGGCAGAGCAAGACATTTGCGACGTTTCTTGCTTGTTTTTTTCCTTAAATGTTTGACCAACACAAGATGGCCACGTCGATATACTCGTGCTACGGAACTGAATTAAATAAAAAGAATTAGGGACAATTCCGAAAATCGCCTCGCATTTCCTAACATAGCCAAGCTCCCACAAAACTTATGTATTCAGCAAGAAGAGGTGTAGTTATTACTGCAATGATTATAGAATGCAAAATCACGAAAGAAAAATTTCATTTATTCCTGAACCACGGAGGAGGTCTTTGCAGCGCTGGTTGCGCTACCCGAATCCCGATATTGTTTCTTGTCGCGTGTTCCTGCGTTCATAATTACAAAATGTGTAAGATACAGAGCATATCCAAAATGTAGTGTGCCATCTGTCGACGTCCCGATAAGTACCATCCGCCATGTTTTCTAGGGCGCCGAAACCGAAATAAATGACATCATAGTTGCCGTATGCATTTTCTTTTTGTTTTTGCTGGCGCCCCGCGATACGTTCCCACTGCTACTTGCAACTGTGCATGCATCGGAAATCCGTGAAAACGCCGGGAACAAAATGGAAAGATTTATTACCCAAAAGGCGTTCATTATTTCGACGATGACAAAAGAAAATTGCCGTCATGGCCGCGCAAATAGTCTTGCCAACTATATTGTCAGTGCATAATGTTCGAAACTGCGGTGAACAGGCTGAAATCACCCTTGAGCCTCGTTTCTATATTTCGCGTAAATACGAGTTACTCTTCCTAAAAAACTGTTGGCACACTTAGGACACGTGCATTTTTGCAGCAGCGTTTTTAACTTGACGGGCGCATCACACATTCACGAACGAGAGAGCATGATGGAAATTACTTTTCAAGGTCGAGAGCAATTGTTCGTAAAAATAAACGTACATTAGTTGATGGCGTGAAGGGTGCGTAGGTTTTTTGCCTGAAGCTCTGCCAGCGACTGCCTCTGAGCCTTTTTTTTATGCGAGCACTAGCAGAGGAATTAGCGACTGCGCCCACATCATCGCGAATGAGCACAGTGTTGTCAGAGCACAATGCATTACGAATATGGCCAATGTATACGTGACTTGGTTTTTATTTCTGGTACTAAGAATTAATTCGATAACATTCGCCTGGTAGTTTCTGACTAAAGTGACAGCAAGCACGTTTCCGGTTAACTAGGGTTGCATGGCAGGCTTGTTGGCGATCGATAGCATCCACCGTATAGCCCGTCCAGGACGAGACAGAGCAAGAGACACGTAGCACACACACGGCGCAAACTTTCAACAATGGTTTTTATTCCGAGAACGAACAGTACATATACCCTACGCCAGTGCGTGACAAACCACGTGATCAAACAACCAATAGTAAATCTACCGCAAATCCTCACATGATGATCTTCATTAGATGTACCATTGGTTGTTTGATAAGTGGCTTGTCACGCACTGGAGTAAGGTATATGTACTGTTCGTTCTCGGAATAAAAATCATTGTTGAAAGTTTGCGCCGTGTGTGCGCTACGTGTCTCTTGCTCTGTCCCGTCGTGGATGCGCTATACGGTGGACGCTACGTTCCCGGCGTTTATGCAGCTGACCATTTCGTCGCGATTGGCCACAGGGTTATGTTAAAACGAACGCTGCGTGTTTGCCAAGTCCTCCGAGTAAATCAGCTGCGGACATTGCTTTAAGCTCTCCTACCTGCGGCGGCGTAGAAAGTGGGCGCCCAGTCGGTGATGTGCACCATCTGCTGTGACGGCGGCAGCGGCAAGCGGTCACTCAGGCGACCGTACCAGAACACGGCAGGCGTCCTCGCGCCGCCTTCCCACACGGTCGATTTCACTCCGCGCAGAGGCCAGTTGGAGCCGGCGTTTGCGGCGGTGATGTCTTTTAGCGGTGCCGCTCCGTTGTCGCTGGCGAACACGACGATACTGTCGGCGAGCATACCGCGGGACTGCAGAGCTGCCAGAACGTCACCGATGGAGCGGTCCATGAGATGCAGTGCGGCTGTAAATGGTGTAAGCGATCCCAAGGAGGCGTTAATTGCATAGAGCGACACATGCATGCTCTCGAAGGTTCGTATTGAATGCGTAGCTGCTTTTTAGACGAGTTAGGTCATCAACGTCACATGTCTTCGCCAAAGCTCTTCCTAACCCCGCCTTCGTCCACCTATGCAGGCAAATTTATGCCTTTAGTAAATGGGTTAATATTTTGAAAATACATCTTTCTAACCACTCTGCTTGAAAATATACAGGTGGCGGGCACGGTAGACCTCAAGAAGCGCAGTAGCGCTTGCATGACCATCTTCCTTTCCGGCTCCCATTAATTTGCGCTGACATGGAACAGTACAGGGGCCTCTAGCAATATAGAAGTTGCGCGAACGACATATGTTTGTCACGGACATGCTTGTTTCACGGAAGTTAAGCGAACTGTGGCCCACACAGGAGCTTACGTTCTTAAGGAGTTCGGAAGATTTCCAAATAGTTTTTTAACAATACTTCAGGTAAGAAATCCGTTATATAAACCGGCATTGCAGAAAGAAAAGAAAAGCGAGATATTCTGTGTCTCTGGTGCTGACAGATTTGCGGAGGAGGGCCCTAACTAAGTCGCAGGAGACTTATTTCAAGGAGAATAAATTGCTCGTGCACTTAGTTTCTTTTCATTTTTTGCACTAGCATGACTACTACGGGCAACAAACATTAATCAAGTCGAGCTAATCTTTCCATGAAACAGCAGTCTACAATTTCTGACTCTCCCGACAACAGGAAAGAGGCACGATCGATACGACGGCAATCTGCCGCCAACATATGCAACGTGCCTGAAGCACTTTCGACATGGTGAAGCTGGCGGTCTTTCGGCTTAGCACACGAGGCTTCCACGTGGAAACGAAACATTATTCTTTCGACAACACCGTCTTGGTCAACGTTTGTTTTCTGTCGTGCCGTCATTTCCAGAGGCGAGGAGACTTCATCCAATTATCGATTTCATTGAAGCTCATCTCTATATTATGTAGCGCAAAAGAGGAAACAGCTAGATGAAGCGCATTTCTGCAGTGGGGATTCCATTGGGAATGTCAAGCAAACAGCTAGTATGTGACGACTACCGGTGCTCAGGTGTCTTTCATTTCGCGGAAAGTCAGCTGAGTGCTGAATGGCCTATAGGAAAGTTTTGTCTACATTGTGCCACATGCGGAATGAGGTTCACAGGAAAAAGTGAAGGTGGCTCTGGCGTTGCTGTTGTGAACTCACCCGCATACACTGAGCGATTGTAGGCCTCGATGTAAGAGAAACTGTTGACAACCTCTTCGGGCGCCTCCACAATGCAGTCCTGGCAGCTGGAGTGGACTGCTTGGTAGCTCAGGTACAAAAACAGGGGCTGTAATCGCGCAAGCAGAAGAGCCGCGGTGGCTTGTTTGTGTGCGTTTCTTTAATAGGAAGTAAGCGGCATTCCGGAAAACAGCAAAGCAACTAGCAAACAGTATGGCTGAAATGAAAAGCATGTACAAATTTCGGTTTTACGTGCGAGTGATGCCGCAGCTTACACGCCATTAATTATCAGTAGCCGCTGCAAGCACACGTTACAAATGTCGATTAGCAAGGCGTTATATCATGCGGGATGGCGAAGGCGTCTGCGTTTGTTGCGGTTTCCGGTCGCGGGACATTGGAGCGTTAACTCGCATAAGGCTATGCATTTTTTGGTGCCTAACGAACCCTGGTAAGCGCATGGCGTGGCGTATATGTTAAATGTCTGCAATCAGTGGTACATTTGTTGCAACTGTAGACATGACACCTGTCACCCAAATATATGCAGAGAATAAAGCATAAATAGACGCAAAATAGCCAGGGGAAGTTCTCAGTGCGGTGTAGCATTTCACGTGTCTTAGAGCACCACTGTGGAAGAAGGGTTATGATGTTCGGGTGCTGACCTGATAGACGTGCGTTTGATCCGAGGTGCGGGTACGGTGTTTTTCGGTCGGGGCGTAAAGCTATCGGCCATTGTAATGTGTTTTCTGTGTGCCCGTAAACAGCCTCACATGGTGAAGATCTCCGAAGCACTGTACTGTGGCGTACCTCATTATCACGTCGTGCCTGTGGAGCGCAAGGCACAGGCAATTATTATAGCTACGTTTGTCTAGAGATCCGGAAGGCATAGGTGGCAAAACAAGGTGATTGCGTCAAGAGGTGTATGAAGTTGAGACTAAAGGACTAAAGAAAACTTACTGGGGACAAACAGAAAGAAACACAGCAGAAAATGAAGTGGACGAGTGTCAGAGTCAACAGCATAACGTCGAGTCGCCGATCTTCCTAGAACGTGGTGAAGAAGTGTAAGCTTGCGGGAAGTCAATTCTTGAAGAAACCATTGCCAATGTGGAAGTCTGGTAACCGGCTGAACGAGCTTCCGCATGTGCGAGACACTATTGAAGGCGTGGTATTTCGCCAGTCCGCCGCACACTGTAGGATTTGTGCGTAGAACATTGGCACTTGAAATCCAGAAACCGAATCCCGGCGTCGGAACACTGTAGCCCTTCGGTATGTGTTTATCGGGTGTGCAGGTGTGCTGCGCCGACGTAATTCGTTCATGCGCGGTTATGTGCTCTGATCACGAGAGACATGAATTTGGATCATCGACCAGCGCTATCGAGTGTTCATCGTGGTTGTCAAAGAATTGCAAGTGACATCTGAAAGGCATAAATGCACTGCTACATGCATGTAAAGAAATTAGAGCTTGTTGCAATTATTAGAGGCATGACTAAACAGCGGAGCTTGTGGAAGCGCGTGGGTTGTGGGCCGTGGAAAAGCGAGGATCCCCATCAATATTATCTGTTAATCTGGCAGTAGGGTTATTGTTTTAAGGGAAGGTGAATATCTGGCACTGTTGAGGCCATCGTTTGATAGCGCAACTTATCACCATTAGGAGGAAAGAGGAGAATAAAAATACGCATAAAAGGGAGAATCGCAAGGATTAGGGCTGTAGCCGATAGCCCGTTTTACGCTACCGGGCATGCTTCAGCGTCATCCCAATATCACCGATACACAGTGCCCCTCTGGTAATCTCACGGACTCGTAGTTATCTTTCGAAGGCAGATCGTAACACCTTATCATATCCACTGAGGGGACCAACAGGAAACACACCTCTTCGTGCCGAGAGCTCGACGCGGGAGGGTTGGCGCAGCATGCATAAAAAAGCAATGAAAAAGGCGAGTTAAAAATATGGTGATACCCTTAAGCTCCGCCTTAAGAGTTGAACGCGATAGCGACTGCCTGGCTACATTCTCATCGCGCTTTCTTCCGCTTGCCTTGCTCTTCCATCGCCTAGCCGCGCAATTGTCAGCTTTGGTGTCTGCCTTATCTGCCTCTCTCTTGCGTGGTATCCCTGGTACTCTTGCGCCATTTGACATAGATGTGCCATCAAAACTCGCACATGCAGAAGGCATCATTGGAATTGATACTTGAGCTAGTTGGTAATGGATCATGTTGAGGTGGGTGCAGCGCTACACGAAATACGGAAAAGACGCAACTGTCCTGTGCGTTTTCGCCTTTGTTCGTGCTTCCTGTAGCCCAGCATCCACCTGGAGATGAAGAAGGCAGGAGGATGTATGCGGGATGGCAGAGGATGTAGCGCATCGCGCTTCGGAGTGGGGGTCCCAGGTTCGTTTTTCTGGCCGCTGAAGGCTTCTTTTCGTGTTTATTTATTTGCATTTACCTTGAATTTTCGCTCACGGACAGCGCAAATTTTTCGCTCACAACCAGCTACGCCTACACCGACGCCGACACCGGAATTTCTGCCGAAATGAGCTCGAAATGAGATACTGTTACGTGTTTTCAACGTTGTGGCAGTTTGCTTTGCTCAAGCAGCGCTGATTGGCGCTCGTCATGTTTCCATTGGTTCAACAGCGGGGCCGTTGAAACTTGGCCATGGGCGACCACCGAAATATGGCGACGCTTTGCGGGCATACGCGTCAGAGAGCGGGTACGCGCTCAGCAGCTCCTAACATTGGCATGGACATGCATCCTACAGTATAAGAAATGGGCGGGAAACTGAAGAGAGGGAAGGAGGGAGAGAAGGTAGATTATGTTATAGCTAGCAGGTTAACCTTGTAATAAAGTTCGTGGGCCACAGAAAATAGGTAGGTGCAAGCAGTTCTTTGCATATCATATCCATGCGCAGTGCAGTATTCGAAGGGGACTGGAAGGAGAATCGAGGTTGTATTCAGGTGACAAGGAGGGAAAGGAAGTGGTGAGAGGGTAAACCATAGCAGAGCCATGTAGTAGTACGAACACAATTGTGAAGTATAAACACCAACTAGTCCAGCATGTAACTCTAATATAGCAAAGGGCGGGAAAGAGAAGTGAGGGTGGGCAGGGGTAAATGAGGACTGAGTACAATATAGAAAGTAATGGGAGAAGAAAGATCAAGAAAGGAAGATGCACAAAGAGATCAAGAAAGAAATATGAAAGAAAGGAGATGACGAAAAGAACATGAAATAGCTCGATCTCAGTTCGCCATGTGGTGGCGCTTGCTTGTTTGACAGGCTCGGTGCCCACTCCAGTTTCGCAGGCCTTGAACTGGTTTAGTGTTTCATTTACAAGAGAAACGGCTTAGCGGCTCACCATGTCTGTCCCCGGTGTTCGCCCTCACGCTAGAGACAAAAACTCGGCCCATTCCTCCCGTCGACCCACTACACAGCGTAGTGGCAGCAGCCCGCACTGTAGCGCGGTGTGCACCTACCACATAGTGCTGGCTCCCCATAACAGTACAGGGAACCCCCCCTTCCCCCGCCTAACTCGAGACGACTAACAATGTAGTTACGTCACGTATAGCGAAAAATTAACAGCTTCGCTATTTCCACAATTTGCACGCCGTGAGGCTTCGTTGAATATTTTTGAGAAAGTCACACTGGTCCGGCACTTACCTTTTCAGGGTCGTGGTCAGAAATGATACGCTTCGCCTCGTCCGCAAAAGCGTACGTGGAGTATGTGCCGTCGAGGTCGGTGACAGCCTGCGTAGTGTGCCCTTCGTTGCGCCAGAAATCTAGGCCGCAGTGCCCACTCTGGAAAAAGTACGATAGCATTTTTGCTCTGTCACGTTTAAGGCAAGTGTGCGAACTGAATGGAAAAGTTCTCTCGGCGAAATATCACAGCGTTCTTTAAAGAAAGACTCAAGGAAAAGTCTAATGTCTCGCTATAAGAATGCTTTTTTGTTTTCGTTGTTTTGTTTTTTTCAGTGTTCCGTACAAAGAGCCTACGAGCATTACATAACGAAGTTCTCACGCTCCTGTTATTGTTACACCTTCTAATGTAATCCCCCCCTCACACAATACTACGATGTAGGAGCCTGTGAGGTGATTTGAATAAATGATAGATGATTGGGGTCTGTCGCCGCTTTCTGCGCGCCAATAAACGAATTTCTTGTTTGGAAAACGGCCGTCGATAGACACCGGTGTCGCCGCTTACACCCGTGCCGAAAAGAGGGCTTGACGTTGCGATGTAGGCTGCCGGCACTACGGTGCCGTGAACGCCACGGCCGCAATATACAGCGAGAACTGCAGATACTTCGTGTTTAGATACTGTCAGAGCTTCCCTTACAACGTGGATGATGCCATAATATTGTGGAAACGCTCTCACCAAGAAGATAATTATGCTTACAATACGGTGAAACAAGCCAGAAGGCAGTGGTCTAATTGCTATGGGACTCGGCTGCTGATCCAAAGGTTTGAACCTCTGCCGCGGCGGCGGCATTCCGATAGAGCCAAATGTCGCGGCCTGTGTACTGTGCGATGTGAGTGCATGTTAGATAACCCAAGTGATCGAAATTCCCGGGGACCTCCACCACGTCGTCTCTTATTTGTAACCATGTCGTGGTTCTTGGACTTAAATCTCCAGGAATCAGTCAATCAATAAGGTGACATAAAACAGCTAGAGAAAAAGTAAAGAAAGCTTATCTTCGAAGCCGATGCCTATCGTTATATAAATGGAGATTCAGAGGTTAAACGGACGAGGCATTTACTATGTCTGCACATGCTAATATAAGACACCTGGGTTAGCAATAGTTCTAAGACAATGACATCAGGGGGACTATGCCATATATCATATGGCACCGTGGTGGCATATCGCTTTCACTAGCCGTTATTCTGACTGTGACAACATTCTGGCAATATACTGCGATACTTCGTTAAAGCAGACTGTTTAATAATTACGATAGGAAAATCTAACCGCAGCAACGATGTCACATTGATGCCGGTGCGGTTAGGGTTAGCTCAGGGATTCTGTACCAAGAACTTCGTGGCATTTGTATGAGCTGTCATTTGGAATTGTTGGGAGGAGACTTGCGTGTACTGTGTACTGAAACGCGTAAACAAACAACGAAGCGAACACTGTTCGACGGTTATTTCATGCAAGTGTAGGTCCCTCTTTCGTTCCGTACGAGCGCTGTGTGCACCACAGCGCTGAAAGTTCGAATGATAAATTCACTGCGTGGTCCTGCTGTATTCGCTGCTGCATGTGTCTTTTTTCTGCCGATGTTTCGGGCTTGCCATTGCATGGAACTTGAGGCTCGGAACTGGCTGTGTTTGTAGGATTGTTCCAGAATGTTGTTCAAGGTATACCGGATAGACCCGACATGGAAGCTTAGCGTCTGGGCGTTGGATTACGAAGATCGACGTTTCGTGGGACCGAATCCACATTTCGGTAGGGGATAAATGCAACTCACGCACACACACACACACACACACACACACACACACACACACACACACACACACACACACACACACACACACACACACACACACACACACACACACACACACAAACGCGCACGCGCTCGGCTGCTTATACGTAGCATGTTAAAGAACCAAAGATGCACAAAGATAGCTCAATGGCCCTCCATTACGGTCGTGCCTTACAATAATACGTGGTTTTGGAACGTAATACACTGAAATATTATTAGAGGTATACTAGTTGAGGGACTACATTGCGAAGCGACCGGGTTTCACTCGAGTTTTGTCTATAGTAACTAGTAGTCCAAATGAGTTAAAACAGTACATGGGTATTGAGTCCGTTTTGTTGTCTGATTATTCAGTTGGTGTGATTCTATAGACAGCGGGCTCATCACCTCGAAACAGGACGGCATCTGGGTGTCCACGCCACACTAGACTACATCTCTCTCAGAAGCATTTACCCATATTTCTTCGGTATGTGGCGCAAGGGTACCATTATCTGATGAAGTTCGAACGATCGTCACCAAACGCTACAGCAATAGCGATTAGTAAGCGTCTGTGCAACCCTATGTGTAAGGCAACACCCCGGTGAATATTACGTTCCACCAAGAATTATTGTAATATCAAACATTGTGAAGCTTGCACATAACCGAAGAATATAACAGTTATTACTGGGGTTTTCTTCTTGTTGCCTGCACCGCGATTCAATTACGAGGGAACTTCTAGCAGGGGCTTCGCAGGAGCGTAACCCGGTGGCGGCGTTCCGAGAACGTGCCATTCTCGCCGTGTCCACCTTCATGAGATGCCAAGCTGACTCTGATATTCCGCAGCACCCCGCCTGCCCAACCTATATTTCGCGTCCAGGGAATGCTTCTTCAGAAAAAGAAAAAAAGAAAGCTATTTGGCTGCAACAGTACGGCCTGTAGGAACAGTTCTCGGAACGTGGGCTTCCTTGACGTGCATACAAATTTAAAGGCACATTAAAGTGAAACGCTAACGTTGGCTTAGACTGACAGATTATAAATGGGGAACGTTCTCCACTGCCGTTACTTTTGCCCGTTTTATTTGCTATATTAGAAGTCAAAATCGAGCTTAATATTTCCTCTTAGCTTCAACTCTGAATTTTGAAGAGATGACGTTACAAACCCCATTACTTCTATTTTCGGTATGCTCGGCACATTTGCTCATTAAAGTTCTCTGAAACGAGCCATATTATGTCTATGCCTTCCTCGAAACGCAACGTACACCTCATTTTTTTAACCCATAAATAGTTGAATAGGACACAGTAGGCGTCGTGAAAAATGTACGACACCATCAGTGTGGTAACCTCCGACCAGGCGTCGTGACTTGCATTTTCATTTCGCGAAATTTCTAGCTTGCCGCGTTTCTAATGTTCAAGGGAAGCAAAGACTTTTATTTCTTGCGAGATTTCTCGGAGATTGCAGTGGGAGGCCTGGCTTGTTGGTAGAGATCGGGAGAGCCAATGGGCTCCGGTCGACCAAGCCCAGCGAGCCGCAAAGGCCAGTGGAGCCGTGGACTGAGGATCTTGCAGTTCAACGTGCAAATAAATTTAAGCGCGCAGCACATCTTGCATTTATCCACCGCCACGATTCAGCTGCCATAGCCAGAAATTGCTTCGCAGTGTGACACATCACCTACTAAGCTGAGCAGCCAACGATGATTTGCGGGCACTGTGCACAGTTGCTCTACAACGCTCTTGACTTCGCTGAAACCTTCAAAGCGCTGTTAGTAATATTGGTTGGGTATAGTTTTATGTTACGATAGCTTAGTAGTGTTGAAACTCCACTTTGTGAAAGAAAGCGAGTGAGTGTGGATTATGCGTCATTTCATTGCGAGGAATACTCACGGAGTCGATGCTGTGATTAAAATAGTATTCTAAGCCGTTGTAGTAGCCGAAGAAGGTATCAAAGCCTCGCCACGTTGGCGTGTACTCGTGGCTCTTGTATCCCAGGTGCCACTGCGGAACAGAAAGTACAGTCAAACGCGGCTACAATGAACCTGATTTTCCGGAATACGTTTGACACATCAAGTACTTGGCATAGCCAAGCCCGCCTTTAACGAACTGCAGCATTTAGTTCACAATGCGTAATGTTTGAACAGTGAACCAAAAACGCGGTAACGATGGAAAACCTTTCAACTTAAGCGTACAGTTACTCCAAAATAAATTTGTTCGCCAACAAAGGATACCTATTTGCAGTAGGCAGTTCGTTTTACCAGCACACTTCGACATAAATAAGCGCATAGCTGCCCTAGGGCAAGGTGCTTCGCTTTATTTATGGCGCCATTGATTTCACAATTGTTTTCCTAATCAGGGACACAATGTCAAAAGAACGTTTCATGGACCCTTTAATAAGCATCAAGCAGTGTCCGCTTCGCCTCCTTCAATCAAACACGCTCTGAACCCGGTGGCCTACAGCCACTATTGCACGAACCAGTATCCGGACCGTTGTAAATTATTTCGGAAAAGGGCGGACCAACTCGCATCGTTTGGGCCTTCCCAGAGGCGGTCCGACAGGGTAGCGCAGTCAAGAGTAACGAGAAGCGGGAGATCGTACTGCTGAGCACGGACTTGGACAAACATCTCGGTGCAATCTGACGGGCTGAGGACGTCGCCAGGACCCAAAGGCTCATGGCTGACGCCTAGGCGTGTGACTCGCGTCACAAGGACACCGGATTATTTTAATAAGATGTCGACTCCTCCTCTTAAACATCTTCTCAGAAAATGTGAAATAAATAGTGCAAAAGTAACTTTTGCGAACCAGACCTGCTTTTTTGGTTTTGTATTAAGGGATTCAAAACGACATCTTTTAGATATAATGGACAAACATATGTACACTCGCGTTACAAATTTCGGCCTTGACGAGTCAAAATACACGTCATTGGAAGAGTACACTGCAGACTTTGTAGTTATAGAGCTTTAGTCAATGAAAAGATGCTACCAGATCACGTGCACGTTACCAATCTCTGTCGTATCAGGGTCTGTCGTATCAATGTCTGTCGTATTACCAATGTCTGTCGTATCAGAGTGGCACAGTAACAGCGAGCGACCACCGCCGATGTGTGAGAGAGAGGACAGCTAAAAAGCTCCACTACTGTAAAAGCTGAGAAAGTGCGCAGCACGGGCCAGTAAGCGATCCTCGTCGTGCGCCGGAGAAACGCCGCGGGAGGAGAAATCTCACCTCTCATAAATATAGCTGGTTTCCGGACGTAAAACCGCAGAGATCAACCGTATGCGTCTCACCTTTCCTATCATGTGGGTGCTGTATCCCAGCCTCTTGAGCCACTGGGGTAGCAGCTCAATGTTGGTTGGGAGAGCGCTCTTCGCGGCCTGCGGCAGTGGCACGTAGTCCATCCCTGAAGATTCGCAAAAGTACATTATTTGAAAGGGGGGGGGGGGGGTTGCGCTTCAGAATAAGAAATCAGGGTAAAGGAAATGTCTGGAGGTCAACCAGCTCAGGACAGCTGGTACGCTACTCTGCTCATGGGAACGGGCTGGGGAAGATTGAAAATTAGAGAAGAGAGAGAGAGAGAAAGACAGCTAATAGCAGAGCGCGCACGCAGTCAGTCGCAGCCAGCCACTCTGAAAGTGATTCGCGACACTACTTTCAAAGCTGTTGGAATCCTTTTCTTTTAAGAGCCCTTTTTTAAGCCTTCGTGACCAGCTGCCCTGGAACAGAAAGTACAGTCAAGGCGGCTACAATGAACCTGATTTTCCGGAATACGTTTGACACATCAAGTACTTGGCATAGCCAAGCCCGCCTTTAACGAACTGCAGCATTTAGTTCACAATGCGTAATGTTTGAACAGTGAACCAAAAACGCGGTAACGATGGAAAACCTTTCAACTTAAGCGTACAGTTACTCCAAAATAAATTTGTTCGCCAACAAAGGATACCTATTGCAGTAGGCAGTTCGTTTTACCAGCACACTTCGACATAAATAAGCGCATAGCTGCCCTAGGGCAAGGTGCTTCGCTTTATTTATGGCGTCATTGATTTCACAGTTGTTTTCTTAATCAGGGACACAATGTCAAAAGAACGTTTCATGGACGCTTTAACAAGCATCAAGCAGTGTCCCTTCGCCTCCTTCAATCAAACACGTTCTGAACCCGGTGGCCTACAGCCACTGTTGCACGAACCAGTATCCGGACCGTTGTAAATTATTTCGGAAAAAGGGCGGACCAACTCGCATCGTTTGGGCCTTCCCAGAGGCGGTCCGACAGGGTCGCGCAGTCAAGAGTAACGAGAAGCGGGAGATCGTACTGCTGAGCACGGACTTGGACAAACATCTCGGTGCAATCTGACGGGCTGAGGACGTCGCCAGGACCCAAAGGCTCATGGCTGAAGCCTAGGCGTGTGACTCGCGCCACAAGGACACCGGATTATTTTAATCAGATGTCGATTCCTCCTCTTAAACATCTTCTCAGAAAATGTGAAATAAATAGTGCAAAAGTAACTTTTGCGAACCAGATCTGCTTTTTTTTGTATTAAGGGATTCAAAACGACATCTTTTAGATATAATGGACAACATATTTACACTCGCGTTACAAATTTCGGCCTTGACGAGTCAAAATACACGTCATTGGAAGAGTACACTGCAGACTTTGTAGTTATAGAGCTTTAGTCAATGAAGAGATGCTACCAGATCACGTGCACGTTACCAATCTCTGTCGTATCAGAGTCTGTCGTATCAATGTCTGTCGTATTACCAATGTCTGTCGTATCAGAGTGGCACAGTAACAGGGAGCGACCGCCGCCGATGTGTGAGAGAGAGGACAGCTAAAAAGCTCCACTACTGTAAAACCTGAGAAAGTGCGCAGCACGGGCCAGTAAGCGATCTTCGTCATGCGCCGGAGAAACGCCGCGGGGGGAGAAATCTCACCTCTCATAAATATAGCTGGTTTCCGGACGTAAATCCGCAAAGGAGGAGGAGGAGGAGGAGGAGGAAGAGAAAGGAGGAAAGACAGGGATGTTAGCCAGTGCTGAGACCGGCTGGCTACCCTGTGCAGGGGAAGAATAAATCCGCAGAGATCAACCGTATGCGTCTCACCTTTCCTATCATGTGGGTGCTGTATCCCAGCCTCTTGAGCCACTGGGGTAGCAGCTCAATGTTGGTTGGGAGAGCGCTCTTGGCGGCCTGCGGCAGTGGCACGTAGTCCATCCCTGACGATTCGCAAAAAAAGAGTACATTATTTGAAAGGGGGGGGGGGGGGATGCCGCTTCAGAATAAGAAATCAGGGTAAAGGAAAGGTCTGGAGGTCAACCAGCTCAGGACAGCTGGTACGCTACTCTGCTCATGGGAATGGGGTGGGGAAGATTGAAAATTAGAGAAGAGAGAGAGAGAGAGAAAGACAGCTAATAGCAGAGCGCGCACGCCGTCAGTCGTAGCCAGCCACTCTGAAAGTGGTGCGCGACACTACTTTCAAAGCTGTTTGTTAAAATCCTTTTCTTTTAAGAGCCCTTTTGTAGGCCTTGGTGACCTGCTGCCCTGGAATCTGTCGACGATATCTAAAAACAATTGTGCCTTATATAGCGGACACGAAAGATCAGATGCCGCTGCAGCGCTTTGCCCTCGCCCTCTATGTTTGCGCCTGTTCTGGAGTCGTACTATTTTCCCTACACTCTTAGCACGGTGACCTTTAGTTTATTTTATAGGTACACAAAAATGTGAAAATATGCTCCTTTACTAAAAGTTAAAGCACTTTAATCTTTACAGCACTCTTGCTGCAAGGCTAAACACTTAACTACACAAAAAAATGGCCGCGTATCTGCGTGCTAGTCTTCTGCCGGGCGTACTGCGCTGCGCGAGATATGGACGCCATCTGGCAGCGCCGTCGGGAAACATGAGCTTGTGCAGAATTTCTGGGCAACTGCCAGGTGACAGCACCAAATAGTCGGCAGAGGCCTTTTTCGTGCATAGCGTCGCATTTTTAGCGCAGCCCAACAAACACTAGGGTCTTTAGAATTACGTATTTATTTATTTTCCGGTAAAGGAACCCACCATCTAATACCACGTGTTGATGTTGCCCTCACATAAGCATAATATTTGCTTTTTGATCGACGAGGTTCACAAGTATGAACACAGCTACCAGTTCAAAATGGCTGGGCGTTAGGCAAGTGCTTGAACTTTGGCCGGATGGCTGAATAGCGTGACGGCAGACAAACAGACAGACCAAAATTTCTGCGTTCCAGTATCCCAAGAAAGACTATCGCCTTTAAAAGGATCAACTGCGACAAGTTTGATTGGATAGTTCCGTATTATGCACGTAAGTGATGTAGCCCGCCGTTATTGCAGAGTGTTTGCAGGAAAAGCCAGCTACAGCATTATAAGCTGTTCTCTTACCGACACTGGGCGGGTTGCGTGCTGTCAGAAAAGCTACTCGTGAAGGCGTGCAGACTGGAGTCGCGTAGTGGCGCAGTAGGATGACGCCGTGTGCCGCCAGGGCGTCTATGTTCGGTGTAGGTATCTGCCGCGACCCGTGGAAGCTGACGTCGTTCCATCCCTGAAAAGTGGAGTCACGAGATGTGCCGTAAAATATACCGCTCTTTTGCGTTTCGAAGAACGATAGATTTGTATCACCGGCTATTTTCAAAGAAAAATTCACGGAAAGAAAGTAAGCCTGCAGTTTTGAGCACTCCCTTTCTGTCGATGAAGAACACATGCGCAACGCCAAGCTGGCTCGCTCACTGCCGTTTTCTGAGGTCACGTCTTGTGTTGTAAGTCCACGGCTATGTCTAGTTATTTGCTACGGAGAGTGCGACGGCCTTGAGTCCGATTACTAGGGAAAGTGAGGGACAGACTAACAGACACAAGTTGATTGATTCCAGGGCTTTTACGTCCCAAAACCGGCTATGATTATGAGAGACGCCGCTGTAGAGGGCTCCGGGAATTTGGGCTACCTGGAGTTCTTTCATCGTGAAACAGCGCGCACACAGCAAGGACTCGTGTCGTCTTTTCCTTCCGCTCCCTCCTTGTTTGTGCGCGCTGTTTCACAATGAAGGTGTACCAACTCGCCCAGCTTAACTACCTTGGGGTTCTTTAACACGCACTGACATCGCATAGTGCAGCGGCCTCAACATTTCGCTTTTATCGAAAAGCAGCCGCCGCGGTCGGGAGTTGGTGACACGACCTTCGGATCAGCAGCCGCCTGCCATAGCCAGTATAGACCACCTGGGCGGGGTAGTCAGATACAAGTGGTGCATCGATTGTGTGTAGCTATTTTTCTTTTTAGTGTTTGCCGGATAAAATGAGATTTTTTTCGTGCACATGTCACCAAAATATCGTCATATATTGCCGCGAAAGAGGCTGCGGGTGTGCAGTAATGTTATTTTGTTCGGATATAGGAAACCCCTTCCCTTCCTCCCCTTTCACTTTGAGCATCGCTCACTGCCGTTTCGAGTAGTTTGATTGGACAGTTGCAAAAAAAGCTGCTTAGAGTAACGTAGATACGGTATTCAAACAGCCTTTATTATCGGCCATGATAAGGAAGATTACTGAGAATAAGAAAATTATTGAACATTTTCAAGCGAACACGCCATATATTGCATGATTTGCTTAAACGGGGCCTTGCAACACTTGTATTGACAGACGATATTGACAATTCACAATATTGACAATATTGACAGAAAACGGCGCCTATCTGTCGTTGATGCTGGAGTTAGCGGGTGAGCCAAATATATTTGCACTGCATGTATCAGGGAATTCGCAATTGGTTTCAACACAGCTAGAAAGCACCCGCTCTTCGTTCTTCACTCTTTGTGCTGCTATCACTGGACCTGTGCCCACTGACAGAAACATGGCTTTCGGTACACGTTCACGATTCTTAGACTTTTCATGACGCGCATCATTATTCTGTCTATCGGTGTGTCCGCACAATCGAGCGCGGTATTGGCGTCTTACTTGCAATCAGCAAAAACATTCCGTTTTCAAGTATTCCTATTCACAGTGACCTAAAAATAACCTTTGCGAGCCTTACACTCGGTCACCAAAAATTATTCCTAGGAGTCTACTACCGCTCCCTGAATTACCCGTTCTCGTTCAAGGACGAGCTACGCGGTGCCGTTAACATAATTCGTACTCGTTTCGCATCTTCTCCTCTTTTTGTTATAGGGACTTCAATTTTCCGAGTATGTCATGGCACTCCCAGTCGCCTTGCCTATCGCCACCCTCTGGCCAGGCTGAGGAAGTTTTCGAACCATGTTCCTTATTTTCGCTAACGCAGCTAGTAATACAGCCAACCAGTGTCTCTGAGCGTTTCAAGTACCCTTGATTTGTTATTGATAACTAATTCAGACATCGTGACTGATATTGCTCACTTGCCAGGAATTAGTGGTCACATTCAAATTAACTTTCGCTTAAACGTTCCGCATTCGGAAATTAAGAAAAAGTTAATAAAACTATCTTAGAACTAATTTTCAAAGCGTGAACAGTGAACTTGCCATATTTCTTGAATACTTCTTTGAGGAGTTTGATAATCGGTCTGTTGAGGATAACTAGAATCTTTTTAGAAACAGGGTACACGAACTAAGAGATAAATACATCCTAAAGCGGTGTATCCCTAATAACCCAAGTGCGCCTTGGTGTACTCTAAACTTAAACGTTTATCTAACAGAAATAAACGTTTTTTTTTCGTTTAGCCGGAGCATCGAAGCCTGAACTCAAATGGAAAGCCTATCAGTCAGCTTCTGGTGCTTATGTGCATGCACTAAATTCCGCCAAAACTAACTTCATGTCATCTACTCTACCATCCGTGTTAGAGGAGAGTGTTAAAAAGTTCTCGCGCCTCATAAACCCAGCGACTGACTGACTCATTTCGCCTCGACCATAACGGTGATAGAATTCCTAACAATCTTTGTGCTTCGATGTTAAATGACGCTATTATGAAAAAAATTTCTTTACCTCAGATGTGCACCTACCAAATCTGTTTCATGTTCATTTCCCGCGTATGTATCCCACCTCCATTTACATATCAGGTATCCCTAAGTCATTGATTCATTACACAACTGCTCATCTCACTAAACTTCTGAAGAGTACTTCTGTCTACATCTCTATTACATTAACCCAGACTTTTCAGCATTCTCTCGAAACATCTAGCCTTCCAACTGACTGGAAGATTGAGAACGCTGTTGCGCTTCATAAAGCTGGTACTAAAACATCACCCCTTAATTACAGACCCATTTCACTAAATAGTAAATGCTGTAAACTGTTCGAGCAGGTAATATTTAAATTATTAGATAGCCATTTAGAAGCTAACTCATTTTTTACGCCTACGCAACATGGCTTTCGTAAGGCGCACTCAGCGAAACTCAGCTTCTCTGATTCACTCATAAGCTGCACCATATTCTTGACGAATCATCACGCGCTGACTGCAAATTCTTGGACATCTCTAAAGCATCTGACAAGGTTTGTCGTCAACTGCTACTTCATAAACTCGACTTTCTTAAACTCGACCCTAACGTTCTCGGGTGGATTAAGAGCTTCCTTCTCGACCGTTCACAATTTGTTAATGCTAACGGACATAGTACATCATTTACTAACGTACATTCCGTAGTGCCACAGGGCTCCATCCTGGGACCTCTGCTATTCTTAATCTGTATTAATGACCTTCTTTCTGCTGTTTCATCGCACATCCTTCTTTTCGCTGATGACTGCGTAATGTTTCGCGAAATTAAAAGCAATAGCGACACTAACGCTTCCAATTTGACCTACCTGCCATATCTAACTGGTGTACTAAATGGCAAATGGAACTTAACGTGAAAAATGCGAAATTATGTGAGTCACCCGGAACCCTAACAACCCTTCTCACTCTTACTTTCTCAGCGGTGCTCCGTTAGAATCTGTCGCATGATATAAATACTTCAGTGTTCACATTTCATGTAATCTAAATTGGACGATGCTACACAGAATACATAATGAACAGCGCTAACCGCATGCTAGGATATCTACTCCGCAACTTTGCCGCTGTTACCTCTTCTGCTGGAATAATACTTTATAAAACCTTAATTAGACCAAAGATATAATACGCTGCCTCTGCGTGGGACCCTATGCAAGCAAAATTAACCACTGCCTTAGAACTCGTTCAAAATAATTCAGCTCGTTTCATTCTCTCTAACTACAATCGCACTGCTAGCATACCAGCCACGAAAGCTGGTATGCTAGCATATGAATGATCAGATATCTTGTTCCACAAGATATCTCAGGACAAAAATAAAGTTCTGTGCCTGCCTGCCTGCTGTTCCACAAGATATATGATCATTCATCTCTTCACGACACTTTCATTCTTCCGCTGCAGTACATGTCCCACCGCATTGGTCATCGTCACAAAGCAGGTGTTCCATTGTCAAAAACGAAAACCTTCTCGGAATTATTTTTACCGCGCACCACGATCGAGTGCCACCACCTTCCCGCCGAAATCACATCGATCAGCGACAGTCAACGTTTTCACGAAGCACTAACCAATTCCGTTTAAATAAATGCCTGTTATATCTTATTGTTATAATTACTCACTGTATTTGGTTTATATTACTTTATGTATGTATGTATGTATGTATGTATGTATGTATGTATGTATGTATGTATGTATGTATGTATGTATGTATGTATGTATGTATGTATGTATGTATTTTGCCTCCCCCTTCTTTAATGCCATTGGCCCTGAGGAGTAAATAAAGAAAAATAAATAAATAAATAAAAGAAAGTAATCACGTCTCATGATGCACAGACTAAGTAGCTTGATCTTTTTCGTAGCTCTTCTAAATATATTAGCAGTTTTACTTATTTCGTGACGTAAAATAGAACAAGTGGGCCATAGCACACGGTCTTTTCGCAGTCATGACATATGCCCCAAGCCACTTCGTCCATGCTCGCAGTGACATTGTTTTGCCGACAGGAGAGCTGTAGTTTTCCAGTTAAGCATGAAGCCGAACGGCGAGTTGCCGGGGGCGTGCCGTACAATAATATTTGGCTCACGTAGTTACATTGGCCTCCTTGACCGAACGGCATAGTTTTCGGACTTCGTTGAGGAAGTGTTGTGAGGCGCTTTTAAATGGTCTGCCCTTCGCGTGTTTAGTCTTTATTGGCAGCTTAGTTAAGCAGACCGCGAAATAATATGGAACGGCAGAGGTGATGAATAGTCGAGGTACGACTGCTAGAACAATTGCCCCCTCAAGCAGAGGCCGACAGAAATGGTGTGAGGAATGATGATATGTCGATTTTTTGCTCAAGACCTTTGGTTAAAGAAGTTCTGTCCAGTGTATACAACACTTCAAGATATTTGCATTTCGCATGCGCTCGCGCGTCGAAGAAAGTGCGCCGTCTGTCATGTGCGGCGTGCCTCACTCGTGGAACGGTGACTTTCATGCATTCACACTAACGGCATTGAATTTTGTTACAAGAACAATACGCTCCTTCCACGCATGTATCAAAACGGGGCAATTGCGCATCCGATATTTTGGCTTGAGTAACACTAATTATTTGTGGCTTTTCTCGCCGCAAAACCACGATATGGTTATGAGAGATGCCGTCGTGGATGCCTCTGGAAATTCCGACATGATGGAGTTCTTCAATATGCACTCACTTCCCAGATTACACGCATTCAGCCTCCGCAAAATGGCCGCCGCGATCCTGCAATATTCAGGTCAGCATTGAAGTGCCGTAGACGACTAGGCCACCGTGGCGGGCCAGGAAGACATTGAGAGGCCACTGCAATATCGCTGTAATAGCCCTGGTCTAGTTCCTAAGGGTGAATATAAAAGTGGCTTTTCTGGCAGCTCCTCAAAACCTTGGGAAGCCAGTAGGTCGTGTTCTTCGGAATGTAGAAGGGAAACAGGGTGACGCACAGTTCGGAAACGTAAAATAAAATGAAAAAGAAAAACTGTTCAGCAGCTGAAACGTTTCCTAAGAGCAGGGACGGCATGCTGCACGGGAACAAAGTAAAATGTGGCAGTTCTCGCTAGAGAAGGCGGTCAGTAACACCATAGCGAACTTGGATGAAAGAGTGCTTTGTGAATGTTCACTTATGTGATCTTCCGGTCATTTCTTAAGTAAGATAAATGAAGCATAAGATATCAGCAAAGCGCTTGCTAAATCAGAAGAGGCATCTTATAAATCTGTGAAAGCGCTTCAACACGTCCTTCTTTGCTAAAGAGGTTCCGAGGTTATTGTTTGCTAGCAGAAGTCGCCGACGGGCGTGTACTTACGAGATCGTCTGCCAGAATGAAGATAATATGTGGTGGTTTCGAAGTCTTCATGTCTTCTTGTTCAGAGGCTCCGAAGGAGAAGCATATGGTAGCACTGTCCAGGAGGTGGAAAAAGAAGCACATTATGTCAGGCTGAAGACAATACCCTTCCGATACATGAACGCTTAGATTAACCAGTACAGTATATGGAGAAGGTCAATTAAAGGAACCATCAAACTTAGTGATCTTGAAAGAATGGTGCGAAATTTGTTTTCCATCTAACAGCTGAAATGAAACAGTATCAAAGACTGGGTGTGAGTAATTTATAGCAGCATACGAACAACTGGAGCCATAGAAAGTTGACATTCCAAATAGAAAATTGTGTTCTGATCGATTTCCAAGTCGCGAAAAATAATTTATCGTCTCAAACAGGCCATCCATAATTCCTTGCAACAAGAAAAGCTGCGACAGTTCGGGACGTTTGAAGACCCCAGGATAATTGCGTTTCGAAGGATGCCTGACGCTTTGCTTCGCAGCGTACATCGTTAAAGGAGGACTCCGGTGGTTTTTCCACGATATTCTGATATATCTGCTTTCCAATAGTACTGACTAGCCTTGAAGCAGCCAGGGCCATTCAATTTGCTCGCACACTCGCGAATAATTTAAAATACCCGTATGAACGTTGTGTTCAAACCAAAAAGGAAACGGCTAAACGCTTTGTGGAGCGTATGCGATGATGTCACAGCCTCCACGCCATCAGATATATCTAGCTGGTGCCAGGACAATAAAAGTGGCAGTGTCATCCAAAGATGTAGTGAGATATGCCAGCTCTTCTGAACTTGACAGCGACAATTTGAGCGTTAAAGTATCGGCGTTTTGCTTTTGACCACCCGCCTGCTCGGGTAAGTAGCGTTGAAGGTAATGACGTCAAAAACACGCGGTGACTCGTTGGGAAATTCAATAAAATTTTAAAAATTCATCTTCAGGAAAACAAAACTTGCAACCGCTTGGCTTGGCATAAATTTTGTCAGTACAGAGGATACTGAAAATTTCATTGATATCAGTGGATAACGAGAAATGGCCGAAGCTATCCCTTAAAAGGCCGTCTTTGGGGAACCTCAATACTTAAAGCATACGATTGCGTCATGAGTTAACAGTACAGTTATGTGCCGTTAATATGGACGAAATTTTCAGCGACTGGTATCTCGGCATGCAATTGTTCTCCTTTAATACAGCCAACCGCCGCCCATACTAAGAACTGCTATTATGGGGCCGAAACGGGTAAATACAAGTATTGTACGTACACTGGACCACGAAGAATGACATAGAAAACATCAACTTGGGACCCCTAGAGGTCCAGTGCCCACACAGAATTCAACATTTTTAGCTGTTAGTTTCCGCTCTCATTATTTTAGGACGCTGGTCCATGGACCCAATAGAAAAAAAAAAGACTAGTGAACTGCGGTGGTCGCAAATGACACGCCGCACCTGTTGGTTGCATTTTCCTGGTGACCGGGCGTCACGATCTTAAAATCCTCTTTTAGCGCAGACTGTGCCTGAATACAACAGCAACTTTCCTGGGTGGTGTCAGGCTGCCTCAGCAGATTCCCTGCATGATGCTATCGTGCAGAGCTATCGAGCACATTCTGGAATTGCACGGCGACCAGCCACAATGCTAGAGCATTCAGTGGGGACCATTCACGATCCGGACCACACGACAGAATAATGTCATGTGGCAGGGATGGTGAATCTCGCGTGGTCGGTATTTTGTGGTGTGGTCGGTATTTACGCAGCGAATACACTTGTGTAAACCAACATGTCGTAGGCATTTTAGCCGAGAAGCGGTTTAGCAAATCGTTCCTTCTCCGGCGATACAGAAAGCTATCATCATCATTAGTTCTGGCCTCCAAGGGTGCGCGTGCATTTCTATGCTATGCCCTATGCGGCCTTCGTGCTCGCGCTTCTTTATTGTCTCGCGCAGATGACCTCAGCCCGCTACTACAGTGGCAGAACTGCGGCTAGCGGACACACGTGTTGCACATGCAAACAGACAAAAAAGGACAAAGTGTGGAGGCGGGAATGCCAGAGATCCGTGAACTGTGCTTTCCGAGTGCGCCTTAAAGAACATCCGCCGCGGTGGTGTAGTTGTTATGGTGCTCGGCTCTGTATGAAACTTCCTTGAATATTAGGCGGCGTTAATTGAAAGCTTTTTAACTTTTAAAACTGCGGAAATGTACAGCGTATAACGAAGCGATCACTACCGTTGAGGTGTATGAAATAAGAATTGATGTTTTGTCCTGCGGCAATAAGTGTTCCTCGGTCTCGAGCGATAAGCCGCGTTGCTTGTTAGCGTTATGCGCTGCGTAACGCTAACACGCAAGGTGTAACGCTAATGCGCAACACGTAAATGTGAGGTACAGTTGCTTCATCGAACATTTGATGCATCATTCTCGTGAAAACGCAAGAGCGACAGTGTGCTGCAATCGTGTTCCCAAAATGGGGTGCACTGGGGACGCTGCAGATTGTTGGAACTAAAGGCATTGAGCCCTTTCTGCAGGCGAAGATGCAGCAAAGACCACGTCGTAGATGAGTGGGGCCCATCGGTCCCTTGATACTGGACGTATCTCGCTCTACAAGAAAGGAGGATCCCAAAGTGGTGACGTGGGAAGGGATGGGCCTCACACAATGACAGCGTGGCTTCTGAGCTCCTCTTGTGGATTTCGCATCAGAAGCAAGTAAGGATGGTGCATAAGAGCACCAACTCGAAAGTCTTGCAAGAATTTCTTCATAAAAACGCCCACGTCACGAAAAACGCGAAAACTCAGTTAATTCCTAAAAGAGAGTCATTCAAGATGCCCCGAGAAGTGTTTGCCTCAAATCATTTGTCATCATAGCAGGAAAAGTGTTCATGAAGAACAGGATTCGACTATCTATTATTACGATGTGCCGCCTTCTCGCCAATAAGTCAAGTTCTCTCTTAAACTTAAATGATGGAGCGCGGGACTAACTCGGTAAGCCCTGTGGGCGTATAGTGATACCGAGTAGTACATAGTCGTGGCGACGGTATGAAACAGACAGGCGAGTATACGCCATTCCCGGTCTGGTGATGAGTGCTGGCTACTTGAACTAAAACAATCAAGATGAAAAAATATTACTTGTCCATTTCTCAACACAGTTCTGGCTGATTGGTCTCACGGCAGTACAATTTTGTGACTGCGCGAACAGATAGATGCGGCACTGCCTCCTCTAAAAAACAGCAATGAGCTCATGCGAGCGAGAACCGTTCATTCACTTTCCTGCACCAAACGACAACTAAACGCAAACATGCCCATAAAAAAAAAAAACCTGTCAGGTTTCAGCTCTGCAAATTGTCATATTGCAAACGTTTCATGTCTATGATACTTGGCGGCTCTGGTTACGACGTTGACAGTGACGCGATATTTTTGCGTCCGTGTTGGGTCAAAAATCCGCCCTTACAGTTCAGTTACAGTTGTCATTTCCTGTTTCAGCTGGAACATCAAAAGTTACGCAATTCCTAACAACAAGTGAATGCCCCAATAAGCCGTACGATGTACATATCCTGCAGTGAGAGTGGGTGCTCGGCCAACAGTGCAAGCAAATGAAACAAGGAATTGTCCAAAGAATAGCGGTGGTAAAATTACTAAACACATGATCACTGTCAGTTTTAGTCGGAGCTTTCGCGCACTATAGTATCGGGGGTAAGCAGTTCGAGCAGAAATACGTACGTAACCTAGCAAAAATTTAAATTGGCGTTTAACAGCGAATCTTATGCACGGACTGCATTCAGGTCTTTGTTGCACGATACCAAATTACAGAAATTCCATTTCCATAATGTTTTACTGTGCGAGCTCACTAATTGTGCTCGTCGAGTTCTGTTTATGGTGGAATGCAACTTAAGACTTAAAAACGATGCGCTTGTGATTGGCTCTCTAGTGAAGTCAAGTTTTATTTGCAATGTGTACAAAGTGCAGTGCTAAAGGCGACCATGGCAAGAAAGGCGTAATTAGGTTAGTGTAAGTAGGGGCAAGCGTACCATTACGAGGCAGCAAAAGCAGTGAATACAACCGTAGTCTAACATTATTGTCTTATTTTGTGCAACGGTTTGCTTGACTCAGTTTGATTTTGTCCCTGGGTTTGTTCTGGATTCTGTGCCGAGCTTGACCTTTGACTTGACAGGGACATTTCCGTGAAGCGACCGGCGCTATATCATCATCATCATCAGCCTGAATACACCCACTGCAGGGAAAAGGCCTCTCCCATAGATCTCCTTGTTATCCCGGTCTTATGCTAACTGCGACCAATTTATCACGGCGAACTTCTTGATCTCATCTGCCCACCCAACTTTCTGCCGCCCTCTTCAACGCTTGCCTTCTCTAAGGATCCCCTCTGTTACTCTTAATGACCGACGGTTGACTTGCCTTCGCATTACATGCCCTGCCCAAGTCCGTTTCTTCTTCATAATTTCTGTTATGTCGTTATCACGTGTTTGTTCCCTAACCCACTCGGCCCTCTTCTTGTTTCTTAACGTTACAGCTACCATTTTGCCTTTTCCCTTCCATTACTCGCTGCGTCATCCTCAACTTATGCCGAACCTTTTTAGTGAGCTTCCAAGTTTCTGTCCCGTAGGTGAGTACCGGTAAAATGCATCTGTTGTACGCTTTCTTATTCACAGACAATGGTAAGCTACCATTCATTATCTGATAATGCTTGCCAAATGCACCTCCACCCCATTCTTATCCTCCTAATTATCTCAGCGTCATGGTTCGGATCAGGGGTCGCCACCTGGCCTAGGTAGACATATTCGCTTTCGAATCCAATGCCTCGCCACCTATTTCAAACCGCTCTGCTCGCCCAAGACTACTGAACATTATTTTAGTTTTGTATATTTTAATTTTCAGGCCCACCGTTCTGCTTTGCCTGCTTTGGACTGTGGTGGCAGTGGAGCCGTTGTAGATATCTTCGAGTATTCTTACGTAATGCTCGTCTACGACCTGATTCCGCAAGGCCTGCATGACTGCTGAGGTATCGACCGAGTCAAATGTTTTTTCGTTGTCTATGAACCCAATAGTGGGGGTTGGTTATACTACTCGCATTTCTCTATCGCCGGATTGATAGTGTGAATATGGCCTATTGTTGAGTAGCCTTTACGAAACCGTGCTTGTTCGTGAGGTTGACTGAAACCTAAGGTGGCACGAACTCATTCAGCGATAACCTTGCTAATTACCTTGTACACGACTGGCAGTAAGCTAATCAGCCTCTAATTCTTCAAGTACTATACACCCTAGATATATGACCTTTTTTCATGCAGTTGTGCCATGCCGCATGACGAAATTTCTATGTTTGAGAACTGTGATTACAGTTGCGCCGGTATAGACACCTTCTCTGTATGCAGCCAGGCTCACTTGAGCGCGATATGTAGACAGCCGCGCCGCGCTTGTAGCTCGCATCGTTATGGTTCTGTGTCCTGATTCTTGTTGCTCTAGTTGAGCAACAAGGGCGGCGCTTCTCAGGACCTAATTAAAAGTTCTTTGTCTGTCTGTATGTCTAGTTGCATCTCTTTCAAAGCTTTCATTACTTCCTCTGTGAGTACTGGTGGAATGTCAGCCTCTTCTAAACTGCTTCCCCGTTCACTATTCTGGTTATCACGACTACTGTAGAGATCTCTGTAAAACTCCTCGGCTATTATCACTATCTCATCCCTATTTGTGATCACATTGCCTTGCCTGTCTCGTAAGGCATACATCTGATTTCCACCTGTGCCTAGACGTTTCTTCGCCACTTTCAGGCTCCTTCCGTTCTTTAGAGCACGCTCAATCCGCTCCATACTATACTTTCGTATGTCGGCTGTCTTACGCTTATTGATTAGCTTCGAAAGCTCCACTAGTTCTATTCTGTCAATTGCATTTGATACTGTCATGCCTTTCCGCTTTCTAATCAAGTCTTTCGTCTCCTGGGGAAGTTTGCTAATAATCTCTCTACTGATCTTACCTCCTACTTCTATTGCACATTCCGTGACAATCCGCGTGAGATTATCGCGGGAAAGGCACCCGGTGAGGATCAGATAACAGCAGAACTGTTAAAGGATGGTGGGCAGATTATACTGGAAAAACTGGCAAGCCTGTATACGCAATGCCTAATGACTGCGAGCATACCGGAATCTTGGAAGAATGCTAACATCATCCTAATTCATAAGAAAGGCGACACAAAGGACTTGAAAAATTACAGGCCGATTAGCTTATTGCCAGTTGTTTACAAGGTATTTACCAAGGTAATCACTAACATAATCAATGCCACCTTAGATTTCAGTCATCCTAAGGAACAAGCAGGGTTTCGTAAAGGCTACTGAACAGTAGACCATATTCACACTATCAATCAGGTGATAGAGAAATGCGCGGAGTATAATCAACCCCTATATATAGCCTTCATAGATTACGAGAAGGCATTTGGCTTGGTCGATACCTCAGCAGTCATGCAGGCATGGCGGAATCAGGGCGTAGACGAGTACTACGTAAGACTACTGGAAGACATCTACAACGGCTCCACAGCCACCATAGTCCTCCATAAGGAGAGCAGCAAGATACCTATAAGGAAGGGCGTAAGACAAGGTGACACAATCTCTCCAATGTTATTCACAGCATGTTTACAAGAAGTATTTAGAACGCTCAATTGAGAACAGGTGGGTGTAAGGGTTAATGGGGAATACCTCAGTAACCTCCGATTTGCTGATGACATTGCCTTGCTAAGTAACTCGGGAGATAAATTACAAAGCATGATTACTGACCTTAACAGGCAAAGTATAACAGTGGGCCTGAAAATTAATATGCAGAAACTAAAGTAATGGTCAATAGCCTTGGGCGACTACAGCGATTTCAGATAGCTGGCGAGGCATTGGAAGTAGTAAGTGAATATGTCTACTTAGGCCAGGTAGTGGCCCCTGATCCGAATCACGAGGCTGAGGTGATTAGGAGGATTAGAATGGGGTTTGAGTGTATTCGGCAAGCATTCTCAGATAATGAATGGTAGCTTACCACTGTCTCTGAAGAGGAAAGTGTATAACAGCTGCATCTTACCGGTACTCACCTACGGGGCAGAAACTTGGAGGCTAACTAAGAGGGTTCAGCTTAAATTGAGGACGTCTTAGCGAGCTATGGAACGGAAAATGGTAGGTGTAACCTTAAGGGACAAGAAGAGAGCGGTGTGGGTTAGGGAACAAGCGCGTGTTAGGGACATACTAATAGAAATTAAGAAGAAGAAATGGGCCTGGGGGGCCATGTAATGCGAAGACAAGACAACCGTTGGTCATTAAGGGTAACAGAGTGGATTCCTAGAGAAGGCAAGCGTAGCAGGGGCGGCAGAAAGTTAGGTGGGCAGATGAGATCAGGAAGTTTGCGGGGATAAATTGGGCCCAGTTAGCACAGGACAGGGATAATTGGAGATCCATGGGAGAGGCCTTTGCCCTGCAGTGGGCGTAGACAGGCTGATGATGATGATGATGTCTAGTTGAGCTGCCTCCGCCATAACGGCTACGTCTTACGCCACCGCAAATAGCAGGTGCTTTTCTGCCACAAGGCTTTGTTGAACTGCCTGCTTGTAAATGCATGAGACGAAATGGTCAAGCGGCATCTCTCCCATAGGAAAACATCTTGCCTACAAAACCGCAACTTTCTGCCAGTGTTCCCAGCGCTGTCGCGTGGTATGTGAAGCTTCCCCTTTGCACTTGGCCACGCTTGTCAAATAAAAATTTTCCATACAGTACCCAGGGTTTCGGATGCATCTCTTTGGGCATTGGCTTCTTGATGCTATCGTACGCTGCAGCAGTCCGCCTTGCAGGTCTGACGAGCGCACCGCCACGGTGATCTTGGCTAGGGCACTCGGCTTCTGATCTGGGGGTCGCGGGATCGAATGCTGCGGCGACTACATTTCGATGGAGGCGGAATGTTGAGGCCCGTGTACTTGGCAATATCAGCGCATATTAAATGACCCCAGATGGGCGAAATTTCCGGACTCCGGGTCCGAAATTTCCGGGTCTTGTCATGCTTTCGGAACTTAATATTACAGAAATCAATCAATCAATCAATCAATCAATCAATCAATCAATCAATCAATCAATCAATCAATCAGGTTTGCCGAGCGTCACAATGAGACTATACGTTGATTTACAGCAGGAGTTGATTATTGTGGCTCGACAAGGAAAGGATGGTAAATTCTGCAGCCAATGTCGGGAGCATGGCTAATCGTCCATCGGGAAAGGGTAAAGGGTCTGAAAGAGACAGAAATCAGAGAAAAGCCGTAGTGGTGGGCTCTGGAAATTTTTTACCACCTGGAGTTCTTTAACGTGCACGAATACGCACAGTACTCGAGCCTCTAGAACTTTCGCCTCCATCGAAAATGCGACCGCCGCAGCCGTGATGAAACCAGCGTTTTTTTTTCTTTTTTAGTGGGAGCCGAGCACCATAACCACTAATCCACCGCGGCGGACAGCAATCAGGAGCGCAAGTCTGCCATTCTATGTTTAGAAGCCACTTCGTCTGTATGTATGGCCGGAAGCTGCACCTACATGTGCGATGCAAGCTCTCCTACCACTCTCGTCTAACGAGAGGGAACTCTCGTCTACAGCCGCGTCCTAATAGTTTTCTATTGCATTAATAATACAGTCCCAGCTATCATCCAAGTATGTTTTAATAAAGTCGTTGTTTACAATGATCTGACGGGTCATACCGAAGTAGAACGGCGCCCCACAACTAGACAACCGGACTGAAAGGCAACGAAACGACACACAACAAGCGCTGACTCGCAACTGAGTATTTTATTGCGCATTACATGTTAATATAAGCAGCAAACAAATGCACGCGACATCGATTGTCGCTGATGTCTCCTTAACGGAAGATCAGGTTTAGAGAAAATGTGCTGCAGAAAAGCAAATTTCTTGTCACACAGACCTTTTGAAGCTTACCTGACACACTTTTCTTTTTCTTTCACAGTACGGTAAGCCGGTTGACTGTGTGGTGCGCTATTTTTTTTTACTAAAGCACCTGAGCCATGGTGGCGCGCCTGAGTGGCCGGGTTGCTTCCCGTTCATTTTCTCCACCAATGACGGCGGCGCCACATACCCACCCCTGTGCCGACGCGGGACACCGACACGAACTACCTATCGCCATAGCGTTAATAATGGCGATATTTTCAGAAATTATTCTGTTCCAAGTAGTGGATGTACTTTTCACAAAACCACAGAACGCTGCACAATTAGAAACAAAATGACATACATGTCACGATGTGCGCAGGGAGAGGAGGAGCACACGGAACAAGCAAGGCGAAGTTATCACAGGGTATTGAGAGCGAAGCACGGCCTCAAATTTCCGAAAAAAGGCAAGAATTATTCACCAAGGCAGGAGCCGGCGGAGATGTAGTAAGACCAAAAGCAGAATTTATTATCGCCCTTGGAAAAAGGCAATGCTTGAGAACAAAAAAAAAACATTTCACAATACAGAGGGAGTAAGCAAAACCATAACTAGAGGAGTGTGCAATGCACCAAAGAAACTTGGGGGTAGCCTAAGAAGGAGTAGGCAAGCTCCCACGCAGCGCTCAATGCAAAATAAACAACTGAATAAACTGAATACCGGGAGAAATGAACCAGAATTTGCTGAGCTTTAAAAGCGAAGCGTGAAGACGAGAATCAGATACGCAACGATTTGCTAGGTCAACGTGCGAAAGGTAGACAGAGCCAGCAGCCTTAAGGCAGTTATGATTGATCTGATTGATTTCTGGGGTTTAACGTCCCAAAACTACGCTATGATTATGAGAGACGCCGTAGTAAAGGTCTCCGGAAATTTCGACCACATGGGCGTTCTTCAACGTGCACTGACATTGCACAGTACACGGGCCTCAACATTTTGCCTCCATCGAAATGCAGCCGCCGTGGCCGGGATTCCATCCCGCGACCCTCGGATCTGCAGCGGAGTAGCCACGGGACCACCGTGGCGGGGCGAAGTTATGAAGGAACCTTTTTTAAAGCAGGAGCAAAACGCATGAATAACGGCAACGGGAAAGGGAATGATTTTGAGAAATTGATGAAGAAAGGAAGGTGAACAAGACTCTGACAGTGAACTGTACAGCTCACATTTGACGTGGCTAAACCTAAGTGAATTCACTCACAAATAGTACACTGAAGCCACATATAACTTTCTATACACGAGGTTAGAAAGGTAACCCAAGGGATGTGTTCCGTTGAGATCTGGCTCCGCGCGGCGCGTGTCGGTTGTCGAGTGCCACGGTGCTTCTCTGCGCCAGACGTACCCCCGCGCCCCCCCCCCCCTCCCCCGCGGTGGTCAAGACTAACTTCACACCAATTCGCATCTACGCGTGGGTTTGTTCATTCATGCCATCATCTGTGAGGGCATCCCTTCTCAGAAAACCGTCTGACTTTCTCTGTATTTTCACGCTGCAAGCTTGTGGACAGCCGTTATTCTTGAGTTCTTGCTCCATGTTCCCGTGAAGAACTTATTCGACTTTGCAAGTCGGTGGAACAGAGCTATACAGGCTGACCTTACTGAGCGTGAGTGATGGCAGATGTGGAAGGCCCAGTTCATAGAACTGAACTAATCTGCCGTTCGTTTTTGTGTAGAAATGCCTTGAAGCGCCTGACATAATGAAAGTGCCCACGCCGTATGGTTTTCGTGGCGCTGTGACGATGAGTCGCACAAAGGGAAGGCTATGTGTTGAGGTAAGTTCTGGATGGCAGCGGTGTCTACGTAGTGACTTTGGTGCTGCGCGCGGATCAAGGTCCTTGCATCGCATGCCATCAAACACATAAGGGTAGTCATGAAATCCTTTGATAGCAGGTCGGGAAAATTTCAACTGCCACTGCAATCACCGTTTATGATTATCAGTCTGATCTATGCCCACTGCAGGAAGAAGGCCTCTCCCAACGATCTCCAAATCGCCCCATCCCGTGTTAGCGGGTTCCATTTTACTCCTAGGAACTCTTTCATTCAGTCCTCTCCATCTAATTCGCTGTTGCTCTCGGCTACGTCTGCCATCCCTCAGTAACCATTCAGTTATTTTAGTGAACCACCGGTTGTCTTTTATGCGTATTACGTGATTGGTCTAGGAGCATTTTTTATGACGACTTAAACATCGGTAACGCCGCTTTGTTCGCCTATCATTTCTGCCATTTTTCAGTCCCTCAGTCCTACGCCTATGATTTGTCGTTGCGTCGCACGCAGCGTGGTGTTTAAGTGTATTGCGATAGCTTGGTTTTAAACCGGACGCTCCGTAAGCGTAATTGAATACTTCAGATAATAGCAGTAGTTGTGGGTGACGTTCTGTGCGGTTGGATCCTGAAACGCACAGTGTGCGGCGAAACATCTGATGTTGTAGCAAAGACGGTATACCGAGAATTACAATTTTAGTTTGATTCACCACCGGCGAAAACTACTATGTTGGTGCTGTCTCTTGCTTTTAAGTGGTGGTAATAGATGCTTCATGATAGCACCACGTCTGCAAGCGTATATCAGACTTGCGTCGACTGGATTTAGCTTTTCTACAATGACGAAGCATATGCGCATGTCAGGTGTTCCAAATCAGAATCATACATACTTGGGCAAGATTTTCACTCGGGCTAGTCAGTTCACGTTTAACAGAGTTTCGAAATGTTCTCACTCCTTCGGTGCACAGTGTGATCAGGCTCTGCCGTCAAATTGCGAAAATGTGTGGAAGCTGCCTAAAAGGCTTGTCACTGCCGCAACAGCCGACACTCAGTCGGCAAGTCATGGTGGCGATGGTTTGTGACAGTTCAATCACGGGCGCCTTGACCGTTATTGTACGCCGGCATATCCAGTCTGTCTAGCACGTTCCGCCGTGTGCAAGCGTTCGCGTTGTGTACGATTCGCCGGCCGACAAGTGGGCGAGCAGGAAAACCCGTTGAGTAAAGTGATTGAGCAAAGCGATATCCACTCAAGCTTACCTGAGAAGAAGACGCTTGAACATTGCTCGCCTGGCCTTAGTAGACACCACGCTCCCTGATGCAGCTCAACTGTACAGACGAGTTTCAGCGTGACTCACTGTGATTTGACAAAGCTTGTAAGTGACTATATTGTCTAAGCTCTCCCGGTTTACGCGCCTTTGCACTCGAATGACTGTCGCTCTATTCCACACAGTTATACTTCCGCTGCAGCTGGCGAGGGCACGGGATATTCGGCGCTACGCAAGAGGAGTCCGACATTTGTCGCTGCTCGAAAGCGTCCGGGAAAGCTCGTGACGCTCGAAAGCGTTTCATGATTTTATGCTCTTGTCATTCACCTTTCCTTTCCGTCGCATTGTTTCGCTATAGGGGGGCAGCGATCGTAAAACACTCATCCGAATGACGAGCAGTGCATTTGCTTAACGGGACACTCACCGCGTTATTCTTTCGGCTGAGGTTATTTGGTTGAAAATTCCGTTGCGTTTCACGTCGTTTCGTGTTTCGCGTCATAAAGTGAGTCTAAGTTGAGTGTTCTCGTACATAACTGGCGCCGTTTATTGGTCGTTTTAATGTTGGTTGCAGGGTTTCTGCCTATTCAACGTGCGCTTGCGTTTTTGGACACACTGACAAGGTGTGACAGCTGCCGGAAAGCGTTTGCTCTATATGTCATCGTCACAGGGACACCAGGCACCTAGTGATGGCGATGCCAAAGCAGTGCTAAAGGAATAAAGTAGATGTGAATACTCAGAGGATGCCTAGAGTAACTCGTATTTGTCTTCGTTAATGTGCTGCCTACAATGTTGTATGTGAGTTTTCGACTAAAATCAGCGCAAGAATGTTTAATCGAAACAATACTGTGAAAAATTTGCCACTGCGGGCGCTTCTCCAGTCAATTTCGGTACGCAGCACGAACCGTACACGAAAACACCTTAATTCACAGCTTTAAACGAGAGGGTTTGATACAGCTGCTTTGGACCGGAGCTGATAGATTACCTGTCCGACTAATGCTGCTAAAAGGGACACAGGTGGCGACCCAGGTAAAATTTTGATAGCGCAGCTGTTATTAGTCGACCCTTCGCCGTCCGCCGCCGCCACACATTAGCAAAACGTGGACCTGCTGTTGCCCTTGACCAGCTGCTAGAATCATGAGACACATGCCGTCGACCCATTGCTACGTAGTGACACCTCTACTCTCAGGCGTCTGGTACACATGAATTGTAGAAAGTGTACAAGTGTGTATAAAATGTGTATGAAGTGTGTATAATGTGTAAAGTTTATCTCGAAGTTGAGGGTTCGACTTTTGCAGCCGCGGTGCATTTCCACAGGGTGAAAGGGAAAGAAAGAAAGAATGGAAGAAAGAAAAGAGTGAGGGAAGGAAGGAAGGAAGGAAGGCAGTGAATAGTTAACGATCAGGTCGAGTCAGTAGATAATGACGAAAGCAGGAATATGGAGACACTGCCAGGTGACAAAGGGCACAACACTTTGGCTGAATACGAATGCATGAACTATAACTTGCCTAATAGGTAATGACGTCAGTAACTTTGAACGCTAGCCAGCTGCGCCACGATTAACAAGAAACAACAAGTCCCCTCTTCCGTCAGTTTTCAGGGTGCCGAACTGGCTTGAATTTTGTTTTGACAGACGTGTCCAATCCCACAGATGGTTTCCGCTGTCAATGAAGCGCGAATGTACATCCGAAGGAACGGGGCCTTCGTTCCGAACGAATGTACCACGTCGCAGCCTAAGCTTTAATAGGCGCCCGCATGACTATCCGCACTTATCTTTCGCTTTTGTACAAGAATGTGCCATTATTTCGTCTTCGTTCGCTGTATAACTGGTTTGAAGGAACGCTAGGTTGCAGTAATGCATACCTAATAATTGGAGCAATTAGATTACACCAAAACACACACAAAGTCTCGGTGGGAATTCTTGCACGAACCCATAAGAAAAATTTTTGCTGGATTTGCATTTGGTCTTTCTATGTTCGGTAACACATCGTAGGTATTGATAAAAGCGCATACCTTCATGGTGACAGTGATTTAGCCTTCTTACGTGGTTCCACCGCCTCACGGGTAAATACTTCAGAACTTTTTTTTTTTTTGGTTTTCTGGATACTGCAGTGCAAATACAGCACTCTGTCAGAAAAGCCTGACTTACACAATCGAAATGATTGAAATAAAACAAAAGCAGACGTTCAATACCACAAAATAAAATAAACAAGCCTCCATACATGCCCCATGCCTATACATGGCAGCCCTAGCTGTAACTCCATGAAGAAGCCATGCAAGCTTATATGAATACATTAACACCCCCAGGATATCACTGCACACTCGAGACAAAATAAATATTTGGTTTATCTCTCTCTAATCGTAATCAGTATAACACGAAAGTGAAACCTATCTTCACGAAGATGCGGAATGCATAAGCGCCACTCAGGCGAATTGAGGAAGCAGGAGATGGTTTGAGTACTCTAGATATATGAACCCGTTGCATTTAGATATTAACGGCACCTCGGCACTGCACAGAGATCCTCGACAGTTGTAAACTAGCGACAGTTTTCGCACGACTCGAAGTTGTGTGGGGACACCGGAATGCAGACGCCAGGGCCCTGCGTTATGCCCTGCGCAAATGTGCCATAAACCAGGAGCGTGTGCAAACGGTGAATCCTTGCAAACGGAACCGAACGCGTTGTCAGGATATTGCTTTACACAGTCCACTGCAGCAAAAGCCGCATCAATCGTTTGTGAAAGGCCATCTTTACGTTCCTGGAGAAGGGTGCATCGCAACACAGCTGGCTTCAATATACGCCACCGAAGACAACTTGTGTATGTAGCACCAAACAATGGCTAAGCAGGACACCGAAACCTAAGCTGCGACGAAGGCGCTGAGACTATCGAAGCGCTAACTACCGGCGCGCGTTAGCACGGCAATCTGCTTGGCTAGGTTGTTTCTAGATGGCGAAACCGCCGCTGATAACCAAGAATGCTGTGAGAGGGGGGCGATGTGAAGAGCATTTTTGCGTGCTAAATATGTTTTCTTTAACCGGATATCATCCGTACACAAATTTAAAACGGTGTAGTGAAGATATAAGACCCATTTGTTCCCTCTGTGTGCAATGTGTGGGTGGTGTGATCGGTAAAGCTTTCAGGTCTTATTGTAGCATCCCGAGTGTTGTGGATACGAATCCTAGGTGACGGAACTTTTGCATTGTGGAACTTGCGTTCATTTTTTTTTCAGAGATCCACTTCCGTGACGGAAGTACGTCATTCGTTTGTTGGTGAACTTCGGCATAAAATGTTTTCGTCTTAAAAGAGCAAAACACTTCATGAAAGGCTCTCCACCTATGTGGCAGTTGACGGAGTGAAAGTGGCCGAAGTATACTAAAATACACTGCCCAAAATAACCGTCCGTGACCAAGAAGATATGTGAAGGACACATTCATAACGCGCATAACATTTCTATGTACGGATACACAACGCGAACGGGACGTCCTTGTTTGATATTCGATCTTCGGTACTACTCGTGAAACGCCGACCCAGAGCACACTTCGAATTATGAAGCATCCAAGGCTTCATCAATCGTCACGTGTTAATTGCATCCCTGGTGTCGCATACCGTAAACCGGAATGTGCGTGTATTTGGTGACGAATTGGTAATCATTACATATATCAGTAGAGAAAGGCAAAAACGGTATTGAGAGTATTGAGTAACCACACCTCTAGCGGCTTGCAAGAGTGTAACGCTGATACTGTTATTTTATAGACCAAAATTTTAAGAAGGGATAATCCGTGCAGACACGGACGGAAGAACATACATTAACTGCCAAGATCATCCAACCGCGCAGTAGAGATTCAAAATTAAATGCACACAAAAGGGAACAGAGTGTGCGATTGAATGTTTGTGCACAAAGAAAGACCGTAAATTATAAGCGGTGGAATAGAGCATCCTTGTCCAGATTTGTATCGAATTTGTATGGTTTAGATTGGGCTTGAAAATGGCAGAAACCGATACGTCGCGTAGCGTAGTGATGGTGACGGTGATTGTCGCTACAGGCTGTGTTTGCCTGGCGGATCTGGCCGGCAATAGCTCCGCCCGAACGTCTCTGTCGATGTCGTAGGCGTCACCACGTGCAACTCAATCCTGCCTCTTGCAGAAAACTAAGACGTGCCGACACCTTCTTGCGAACCATCTGTACGACTTCCGGATATAAAATCTGTTGAATGCGCGGGTGGGCGTGCCCTCTTTTCTCTTTATAACATTGTCTATGAGTCTCTCTTTCCGGGGAAAACCGCTTGCAGGAACACATGTAGTGGTCCATACGTTCCACTTCATTGCACTCCGCGTAGAAAGGCCAAGCCGTGCCTTTAACTTTGAAAGACCATGCGGGAATGCATGTTCACGCTGTTGTAACCCTGTAAAGCAGGGTTCACTCTCCGCGGCTAAGTCCTCTGGTACCACAAGGGTGGTGTGGCGGCTTCCATGAAGAGCGGAAATGATCTTGAGTTGTCTGTTTTAGTAACACTTGATCAACGGGGTTAATAAATTTCGTGGTTTTTGAAGCTCCCGCACTGCTCTTGCTCAGGCGCCCCGTGAACTGTGCTGCGAATAATCTGCACGTGAAACAGGCATACCCGCTATTGCTTACTTGACAAATAGGAATCGGAGTCCACGCCGAAGAGTGGCGCTTCCTTCGCGGCATCACGCGCGGCGCATGCGCACAGTTTCGCTCACAAGTTGCTCGCCTGCTCTTTGGCTGGACGGAATATGGCAAAAAGTGAATGAATGTAGGTTGCTGCTTCCAATTCGTGGAGAATGACGTCCACGTCGACCGTATATGCCGCTAATTAGCCTTCACAAAGTTTACCGCGTTGCTATTTCATGACATGACGCTTTTCCCGATAACCTTTCTGCTGTGCTGAGGAAAGAGGTACCTTATACTTTGGTCGTCGGTGCTCTTGAAGCATTGCTTTTGGTAGTTGGGGTGATGACTGGATAAGATCACAGTGGTAGTGGCGGTTGTGTGGTGTCAAGTGCGGTTGTAGTTTTGTACAATCGCTCTTAAAGCAGCACTATTGAAAATTGCATACGTACTGCTGTGACTGGGCATGTTTTGTCTAACTTTGCTAGAGGCCTAAGGTATGTTGCAGTGAATGTTGCCAATGATGTGCCTATGACATGCAGAGTATAGCGTGTATTTCACTTTCATAAAACTGAAACTGGAGCTCTAACGCTTAACCGTTTGCCTGAGTTGAGTTTATTTACCACATACAGTTTTACAGCGAGCGGTTGGGACCAGGAAACAAAAAAGCTGTATTGAAACAGCTTGACAAGCCCCCATCCCCAGGTTAAATGTGGCAACAAAACGGCAAAGCCAAAATGAATACCAACGGAAATGTTAAGCACAAAAAGAAGAACACACATCCTATTAAACATCTGTAATACAAAGAGCGAAGCCCTACAAACAGCATGTTTAACAAAGAATATTCAAATGGAAGTATTAGAAAGTGTGCGAACATTTTCATAAAAAAATTGAAGGTTATTTAGTATTCTAGGCAAGCAATAACTTAATGCTTGAAAACCATAAATTTCGCCTTTAATTTTTGCGATAATTTTTGCCTTTAAGAGTGCAACGGGATGGCATTATTGTGCCCGTTTGCATCACCTTCTCATCCGCTTGCCATGCTCTTGAGTCACATAACTGCGTACGTATCATGACACACCACTCCTTTCTTAGTTCACGATCTGGCTCCTTCTTGCGTAGTCTCCTTCACGGTCAGGCACAAGTTGACACGATGCTTGATCTGTACTTGCCGGTGAGCAAGACTCCGCAGTGCGCCGGGACGCCAGAATACGGTACTGAACTCATCATCCGAATATTATGAGCAAGCGCGCGTTGCGGTGGATTTCGTCTTAGCGCTGGCTTCATGGCTCTTTCTGTAGGTATTCGCGAGCAACGCACGCATTTCACGTCCATTCAAATGTCACCCGCACAGGCGCCGCGTTGGCACATTCTCTATATAGTGGGGGTACTCAACTGTAGCCGTAATATATTTGAGCTTCCTTGTAACAGAACTAAGAGTTTCCACATAACAAATTTATAGTCAGAGCTATCATGTATGTAGGTGTTAGTAAAATTTAGCAATTTCTGGAGGGATTTTAGCTTGAGAAATAGGATTGTTTTTTTCACTGAAGTGCCTGCACCATGGCGGAGAGCAGGCTTGTTGTGTCGCTGGCTGGTACCGCGGTAGCGGTAGCCGTAGGGATCGACAGCGGTAGCTCGAGATGATTATTTTCACCACACGGCCACACCGAGACCTGCAGCGAAACCGACGTCGTATTTTTTCGACATGGGGTCCTTAACGCTATCGCGTTGGAATACTCGTACGCCAGGACAGGGTGTGCTGCGTGGTGCACACGACTTAATTAAAACATAAAAGGACACAAACACTTGAAGATATAAGTAGCTCTTTGTAGCATGTTGCAAATACTATGACATAAAACTTATGTACAATATAAATGCGTGTCCAGCAGCAAAACAGTCCTCCAAGACTACTCCGCACTGTTATCAGCACGCACAGGTCTGGTACTCCGCCGGCTCCACGTCCAACCATGTCGACCAGGCACACTCGTGGTGCTGCGGATAACCACGCTCGTCCTCTTCGGCAGTCATGGGGTTGATAGGAATTTTCGCACGGATCTTGACCAACTTGCTGAGCAGCTTGTCGCGCAACTGTGGAAAGATGAGAGCGTAAGAGTCAAACTCTTTACAGCCGTTCGCTTTTCTTTGAAAATAAATGTTAATTGTGCGAGTGCAATGCCCGATCAGGCATTCCAGTGTTCGCTTACAGCATGAGCTCTTTGTTAGTGGTGTGGCGCGCGGCTTTTTAGAAAGCTTTTTTAAATGCCAAGCATTTCTTAGCGAACTTCGGCGACTTTAAGCATATCTATCTATCTATCTATCTATCTATCTATCTATCTATCTATCTATCTATCTATCTATCTATCTATCTATCTATCTATCTATCTATCTATCTATCTATCTATCTATCTATCCGCCTACGACCTTGTGCTCTCCTGGCCGTAGCGTTAATCGGATGGTATGGCACAATACGACTGCATGACGAACATAAATGACAGGTCATAACATGAACCTTACGACATGCATGTCACGAGCGACATGATTTACATGCCACGGTCTCGGTGCTCTCCTGGCTGTTTCGTTAATTAGGTGTACACGAAAATTGGTATGGCACAACATGACTGCATGACGAACATAAATGACAGGTCATGACATGAACATCATGACATGCATGTCATGAGCGACTTGATTTACATGCGACGGTCTTGGAGCTCTCCTGGCCGTTTCGTTAATGGGATGTATACAAATATTGGTATGGCACAACATGACTGCATGGCGAACATAAGTGACATGTCACAACATGAACATCATGACATGCATGTCATGAGCGACATGATTTACATGCCACGGTCTCGGTGCTCACCTGGCCGTTTCGTTAATTAGATGTGCACGAAAATTGGTATGACACAACATGACTGCATGACGAACATAAATGACACGGCATTACATAAAAATCGTGACATGCATGTCATGAACGACGCGATTCACATGCCACGGTCTTGGTGCTCTCCTGGCCGTTTCGTTAATGGGATTTTTCGGAAAATTGGTATGGCACAACATGACTGCATGACGAACATAAATGACAGGTCATAACATGACAATTATCATATGCATGTCATGAGCGACATGATTTACATGCCACGGTCACGGTGCTCTCCTGGCCGTTTCGTTAATTGTATGTACACGAAAATTGGTATGCACATCATGACTGCATGACGAACATAAATGACGCGGCATTACATGAAAATCATGACATGCATGTCGTGAGCGGCCTGATTTACGTGCCAGGCGTTTCGTTAATGGGATCTATACCAAAATTGCTGTGGCACAGCATGACTGCACGAAGAACGTAATGACAGGTCATAAGATGAAAATCATGACATGCGTGTCATGAGCGGCATGGTTTACATACCACAGTCTTAGTGCGCTTGCGGCCGTGTCGTTAACTTCGTATGTACCAAAATCGGTATAGCGAGACAACAATGCAGATCCATTTTACGTTTCCTGATGCGTGCTTCGTATTTCCTTTATTCCCACTGCACGTGGGATCTGCCATTTTTTTATTTAAACAAAGCAATTCGTGTTCCATGAAATTTATGTAACCACTATTGTTATCACTACTTTGAACTACAAATCACTTTACGCTCTCGATCACAACTGTTACGTAAGCGAATTGGGACGTGGCTGCATACACGCACTCTTGTACTTTTGAGGTATAGTTTTAAAAACGATAGATATGATCCTGTGAAAGTTAATGAATCGGGACATTAACGAATCGGGAATCGGGACCACTGTGGTGGTGGTGGTGGTGGTGGTGGTGGTAGTAGTAGTAGTAGTAGTAGTAGTAGTAGTAGTAGTAGTAGTAGTAGTAGTAGTAGTAGTAGTTGTAAGAGGAATAGTCGTAGTAGCAATAGTAGTTGTAGTAGCAGCAGTAGCAGTAGGAGTAGGAGTAACAGTAGTAGTAGTAGTAACAGTAGCAGTAGTAGTAACAGTAGCAGTAGTAGTAGTAGTAGTAGCGGAAAACGATCCGGGAACCTTGGTTATGTTGTCCATGGGGTGGAGGGCCCAGTCGAAGGTCCCATGGACACAGCAGCATTCGCTCTTTCAGTGTCGCAGTACTTAAGCACCTAACCTTTGCTCCCTTGTTCAGACAGCGGAAGACTTTTGTATTTTACACAATCTATTCGGACATCGCCAATTTATTACATCCCGTGTTTAGTTGATGGCCGCATTCGCCGTCGCTCATATAAGCTTTCGAATCTCAGCACATGTTGCAACGATAGCCAAATTGAACTCGGTCATCAGGACCATCCTGCGACAACAAATCCACGTCTTGCAGCTTCTACAGTCCTGTAACATAAGGCAGTCTCGCTGAGAGACCTGGAAACTACATAAATGACATACAAGTTTCTAGCTACCATCGTACTGAAGTTCCAGTCTTTGCTGCGAAGAAACTGATGACTTACGAAGGGAGCACATAGGCTTTGCTCTGATGCACAATACTGGGCACGTCCCTTCCACATCAACGCAATTATTTGATCTTCTTTCACATTCACGTCCTGCGTACGCTGTTTTCATAATTTTGAAGAGGCAGATTTCACAGGATATTAGATTTCACTGAGAGCGCATGTGCCCGGATTTCTGTTGCTTAACTTCTCTTTCACCATTTGAGGCTGATGAAAAAAAAAGGTTATTTTTAAATTTCTCGGCGAACTTTGCGAACTTAGACGGTATCTATGTAGCCGCTTAAGTCTTGGCGCTCTCCTAGTCGTCTTTTCCCCATAGTGCATATCAGTATTGAGAATGTAGGGTTTCAATGCATGGCGAGCATGAATGATTCATCTAGACTTTACTAAAATGGTATAATTGTCACGCACATCATTATTACCGACAGGTAAGCAGTAATCAAACCTTGGTGACGCAGGTGCCATGAAAGCACGCTACACTACTAGTACGTGGCTGCTGTTCTACGGCTTCAGCACTGCAGATGAGCCTACCGCATCAGCTGTCGTGATTCTGTCGCTTGTGCTCAGTTTGCCCACAGTCGTTAATCCTAGTTGCAAAACCTGGCTGAATGTCCAAAGTTCGGCACAGGCCAATCACTCACTGACTACTTAGCATGATATCCATTCCTACCATGCCTTGGGCTCGCCGAATTATAACAGTGAAGCTGTTTAAGCTCGAGGTTTGCCGTTGGGTGTACGCAAAAACTATCATCATCTCCTGTAACCAGAAGAGGGCGGGCACTTCTGTGAAATGCCCAATGTGCAGTATTTCGGCGCGCACTAATTTTTTTGTTTCTGCGAACGTGCTCAACCAACTTAACTGTGGATGTGTTTCATCTGAATTACAGCAAAATAACAGCGTTACAGCTGTGCCTAACTGCGCAGCTGTGCCTAACTGCAGTCTGCAGTGCAGTCTGGTGACGGCTGCAGATGCGGAAGTGACGTCACCGAACCGATCTTCGTAATAAAGAGTCTGCGTCGCCGGCGCGGCGACAGGATGCACCGCTTCTCCGAGCCAAGCACATCGCCGGGAAGACGGGCGATGAAGTGCGATGAAGACGGCCCGTAGAAGTGCGACTCTCCTGGAAAACTGGTAGCGCGGAGCGATCGCCACCGCGCCGCTACTAGAGAGCATGAGAAACGAATTCCGACCGAAGTTGTGCATCGCGCCCCTGAGGAGGTGACGAAACGTCCGCGATATGCAGATCCGGGCTTACGAGCCGGTGAAATAGAGCAAAACAGTTTTTATAGCGTCGCGAGAACTACCCGGGCTTGAAGGTCACACTATCGCGCAACTAAAAAATAAACACTACGTATCTTAGTGTCCGATTGATGGCTGAGCGAGTCGGTAATTCATGAAAATGAAGAACTGCGCGGCATAAACAGAGACGAGCAAGCGCTTGTGCGTGTGTCTTCCTTGTCTCTGTTTATTCCGCACAGTTCTTGATTGTTAATCTTTGAGTCTTCTTTGCGGATGTTAGTGATGCAGCGCAGTAACCTCGCAAAAAGCTCATACTAACCGAGATAAAGCTAGGTGGGACCGTCAGCTTTTCTGTTTGCGGTGTTCGCACCACAGATTGAAGCTGCTCAAGTTTCTTTACTGGCGCCCCCTTTTGGGACCCCAACAGTCAATGAAACTGCAAGACGCAATAGGTTTGGTTACACAAATGAAATTTTAAATGTAGTGTTGCGGCTATGTGCAGGTATGTTTTTGCTTCTTTGGCACCAGTCATTTTACTGTGCAGTAGTTAAGAGTGGAAGAGAGCCAGCTTCTAGCATTACTCCTGATCATATCTTTCCAGCATTTATTTAAGGAGGTAGAGTGTGTTCACATGCCTCCTGTTAGCACATTCCAAAGCATTTCTTTTCGTCATTCACTTACTGCCAGTTCTAAAGAAGCTTCTTGAAAGTGGCTACACATTTATCATGTCTCGTAAAAGCTAATTTAAAAAAGATGTAATCCCCTTCGTCGGTGATGGTACTACGCGTTTGACTAAGTGAAGTTTGCTTTGCGAAGCTTGAGAGCGATTACACTATTGGCTCGTGTTAGGTACGTAACATCTTGCTTAAGGAATAATATCTGTGACTGAGTGCACATATTATTCATACCTGAGGCTCGGAGGCTGCCAAATTGTTCAGTTCGCAAGGATCGCTGATAATGTCGAAGACGAAGGCAGTGTCGTACGGGTCAAAGTTTTCCGTGATTTGCTCGTTCTTCTTCGAGTCCGGGTCGCCGTTGCATGTAAGGACCAACTCTTCGCGCCATTTTTCCCTGGGTACAGATTGGTCACAGGCGCCAGCATCGATGGAAGCTTGTTGCAGGGCACACCAGGTTTTGGATGACTTCATAAGAGTGTCCAGGTCGAGTTCTTCGGGCGGGTCTCCTTCCGGTCGGGGAAGTCGGCTGTCGAGGAGCGGGTCACTTTGTGCCAGCGAGCGGTTTACCAGCTTGTACCTGAGAGGATGCGTTTATCACAATGTTCTAACGATGGCACACTTATACCAAAGGCGCGAAGACATACATTCTAGGAATGGCGTAATGTTTCCTCATTTGAATAATATTGTTCGTAATTCGATTGACGCTATTTAGCAAGAACATCATTTCTCAGTCCTTGCAAAACACGGGCTGTGTATTTTGACACAGGAGTGCTCCGTCAACGTCGCTGTAACGGAGCAAATCTATCGTATGCACCACGTTGTTAGAAACTCAAAGCTATCAATGGGAATTATGAAAATAGAGAAGGCGTAAAAGCAAGCAGGTGCCGTTAATAAACGTCGAAGAGAAGCAGTTTTTTAATGATACAAATGCTATTTCATAAAATCATTTGAAATCTACCGTCGAAGTCATTGGCAATATGGAACCGTAATATGATGGCATGTGTTTAGAGGTTAAGCTGTATCGCATGCTTCTTATACCACTCAGATTTAAGAATGTTCTCGCGATCTCCTGTGATGGAACTGTAAATCACAGCTTGTTATAGGGAAAATAGGGGTGATGACGTTACAGGGCTTACCTGCCAGAGATGATAGCCGATGCTTGATTACGGCCCTCAATCTCAAGAATCAGATCTTCATGTCCAGTGCCCGTTCCTGAGGAAAGCGCTTCCCATTGGTCCATCCCGTCCACGTCACCAAGCGCCGATACGTCTCCTCCTTGACTCGAAAAAAAATTAATTTCATACGCTTTCTTAATCTCAACTTTCACGACACTGACGTCGTCAGCATATACCGCTTACCAAAATCCATTTGCGTCTATTCTGCTGGCTTGCTGGGACATCCTCACCGCCAATGTGCTCGTTTTATTGGTTTGTAGTACTTGAAAGTAAAATCAGTATTAGGGCTTGTAGTTACCACTCAAGCCACATGTTTTGATTTTCTCTTTAAGACATGCTTTCGCTTTACATGAAAGGAATTACTCGAACACTGCAGCAATCATCTTTAGTACCTTGAATGCATGTCATAGAAGCACATGAATTTCGCTTGCGAAATATTGATCAGACAAAATGCTTGTCTTCTCTCTCTTTGTCTATCTTTGCTTTGTTTACTCACACAAAGCAGTGCACAGCGAGACTGCTAGGATGATGCTGCCGTACTGAACCGGTCCGTTCCATTTGCTAATAGTTCCATGTGTTTCCATAAGAAGTCCATACATGTTTTATAATATCTGTCATACATTTGCCATATATTCAAATATGAGTGTGACAGAAACATGCGGATACAGTGGGAGGGCTATAGTGAACGTTTCAATTGGGAATGGCTTCGAAATACCCGAAGGTCATTGCGCTGTTGACGTTTGACACTGCTGAGCAATGCCAGCTACGATAGTACAGACAGTGCGCAGCTCGAAATTTCCTGCAAGCCAATGAACGGCAGATTTTCTGGTAATTGCTTCTGCGCATGCGTTGGGGCAGGCGTTTCGACCTACATCTTTGGAGCTTGGTGACAGTTTGTGTCTTGGGACTGTTACTCTGAGTGTACTTAACACAGGTGCCCTATACTCGCACTGTATACCAGCGTAAGGTATCCAACAGACATGAAGGGGATTTCTAGTACCTGCGGCTGCGTAGAAAGTAGGCGCCCAATCCGTGATGTGTATCATCTGTTGTGATGGCGGTAGCGGCAAACGGTCGCTAAGGCGACCATACCAGAAGACAGCGGGTGTCCGTACGCCTCCTTCCCACACGTTTTCTTTCACTCCTCGCAGGGGCCAGTTGGAGCCAGCATTTGAGGCGACGCTATCTTTCATCGGTGCGCCTCCGTTGTCGCTGGCGAACACGACAATGCTGTCGGCAAGCATTCCGCGGGACTGCAGAGCTTCCAGTACGTCACCAATGGAACGATCCATGAGATGTAGTGCTCCTGAAGATAGAGTAAGTGGCAGATACGGAAGGCCTTTTAGCCTAACAGTAGCGTTTCTTAGTGTTAAATATGTGAACTCCTGCCTGATTTGAGTGAGCGCGCACGAACCCCTCCGTCCCCTCCACACACATATACACAAGCATGCGCACACCACACACAAGGTATTAACCACACATCTAAAAAGATGTGTGGATAATGCCTTGTCTGAAACGGTAAACTGGATATGGAAAGGCTTATGGTTCCTGTCATGTTATAAGTGCCTTTCGTATTTTAACGCTTATGAATCGGCCCCGCCACGGTGGTCTAGTGGCTACGGTACTCGGCTGCTGATCCGAGGGGGTCGCGGGATCGAATCCTGGCTGCGGCGGCTGCATTTCGATGGAGGCGAAATGTTGAGGCCCGTGTGCTGTGCGATGTCAGTGCACGTTAAAGAACCGCAGGTGGTCAAAATTTCCGGAGACCTCCACTGCGGCGTCTCTCATAATCAGAGCTGGTTTTGGGACGTTAACCCCACGTAACAACAACAACAACAGCTTATCAATCGCTAAATAAACATAGGGATGACGCATAGATAGAAACAGCTTGCATCGCACGACGCATCAAAAGATGAGAATGACAACTGCATCGCTGGCCACATTAGCGTGAGCCTTATGAAGCCAGATGTCGGCTACGTAAGTGGTATTTAAGTTATTTTGCTAGTATTTAACCGTATTTGTGCTGAGAAGGCTTGAACAAAATCTGGAAGTGGACAATGCAGGTCGCTATATTGTCGGCATATCGCTTGTCAGATTATCCGGCATTCGGTAAATCGTACAGATACGCATTCGTTTTTTCTACGACAGGACCGCGCCCTCTTATCTCACCGCGTGGCCGCTACGTGCCCTGCACCCTCTGTGTTAACTTAGTGGCTAAGGTGCAGCCTTGCGATGCTCGAAGTTGCATGGTTGAATGTCAGCCAAGGTGGCCGTATATAGATTTGACGAAATGGTAGAGAGGAAAACGCGTGTACTTAGATTTGCGCGCACGTGTAAGAACGCCAGGGTAATATTATTCCGGTGCCCTCCACTACCGGGTGCGCCTTATAATCATATCATGGTTTTGGCATGTAAAACACCATAAAGTAACTTCCTGCCGCTTCCTCTTATTGAGGATGAGGAAGTTTTGCTTAGAGCCCGGGTGGCTTTCACAGAAGCAGTCATTTCGACATTCATTTCTACATGCGTGTCGGCTCATACTGACACGTACAGGAGTGCATCAGGAAGGTGCTCGTCTACAACCGCCAGCTGGCCTCCGCGACAGTGCCTCCATACCTATGAGGATCGACAGCGCGTTACCAGGTTTAACACGCATTGAAGCTCGGTTATTTCCGCGGTTATGTCTTGCTGCGATGATCTGTGCTCTGCCATAGGTTCCTCTCCAACAAATGTTTTGTCCTCTGCGATCGTCTGTAGGATGTTTTACACGGCATCGCAATCCTCTGCAGACGAACTGCACTGTGCGTGTGCTCCTTGGGCTGTAGCACGTGTTAGGATAATGCCATAGTCACTTATTTGGAAGTCATTTAACCTCTTCTCAGGTGCCTCAGAGAGCACGTTCCCGGGGATGGGAAACAGAGCGGTGACATACCGCAGAATTTTGCAGTCGAGAGTAGCGCACTGTGCTCTGCACTTGTTGAAACTGATACATGCCCTCCTTTAGCAGCCCTAAAGTGAGCCTTTGAAGAAACCGACAGAAGCAGAAACCTACCTTTCAAACAGAGTGCTCAGTTACCAGCAGCGTTCCTGGATGCCAGCTGTCAGAATATGGTACAAAATTTCAAATAACCTTTCAGGAGTTTAGTGAATGCTGTATTTCTATTTCGCAGAGGGGGGGAGACGGGAGTGTTAGCAAAAAAAGGGCGATGGGGAGGTGGAACGAAGTTATCAGTGACGTGAAATGTTTCTGTTTTCTAGAAGGGGCGGGGGAGGGCAGATGAGGTGGGGGGATATCACAGAACGGGGTTGTTCGCGGAGTGTTTGGGTGTGTATATAAATCCAGGCACGGGGGTGCTATCTCGGTGCACTGTACGGCTAGTTCTTCTCGAAGACGAGCAAGCGGCCGCTTAATCCTGTAATTCTTAATGCCATCACGGCTGAGTGCCTTCACACTACAGACAGGTATTGAGTGCATAAGAGTAAAAGGATTATTGCGGTCGTCATATCCCGCATATACCTGACTTTCTACAGAAGCAAGCAAACAGAAGGGCAACAGGCTGAAAATTTAATCAGAAAACAAAATGATTGGTGCGCACGCTGAAGGAATGAAAAAAGAAAAAAAAACCAGGAGTATAGAAAGATGAGACTAGAAAAAAAAATAATCGAGCGCTGACTTCTGTAACGTCTGTGGGATTAAAACACTGGCGAAATGCTTACCAGGGTTCCTTCAACAACAAGGGTCACCAAAGCGCTTGTACTTTGAAGGTAAACGTAGAACATCCTCATGAGAAATGCGCGATGCTTTAGTTTGATTCTGCGCTAGAGGGAGGGAGAGACAAATGTTTATTGTGTGAGAAAAGCTGAGAGCCTTGCTTGAATCGACGTTCTGTCCTACCACTCGACGTTACGGGAAGGGGAATAAGTTCAGAAATGCAGAAATAGAGAAATTACGACGAGGAAGCTGATTATCAGAAACGTTGGCCCAAGGCTCTTGAGAGCCTATTGTCCATACCGCTCTTCGGCGTGAAGAATGATGAAAAACTTCTCGTGCTTCGTTCTTGGTTGCTCGAATAGTTGCTGATTTCGCCGGACTGAATCGCACAAGAAAGCGAAGTTTCCTGTCGGTGAAGTCCAAATTGTGGTCGGGGTTGTAGTGAAGGATAGGCTGGCCCAGTGTGGCAGATCACTTGGAATATTCCACTACGTTTGTGAGAGTATACTGGAGTGCACACACTGCAAATGTAGCAGCTCTCCTAGACAGCGGTATGGGAAATAAGTGGGCTTGTTGATGTAATAAACGAGTGGAGTTACTTGGGCAGTAATTGCCTCGGATTCTGCAAGGATTAAGCTAGCAATAAAAATCAAACTTATGGAATTTTGTTTGGTATCATGGTAATGTTATATGACTCCCTGGACGGGCTAGCCGTGGCACCCTTGTCGGACAAATGACTGTGTTCTGTGTAAGACTGGCTTTGATTGAGAAAACAGAGCCCACCACTCCTAGGGTCAATGAATTCTGGACACTGTGCAGGAAAGTGAGGTCTGCTGCCGCAAACGTAGTGGAACGCAATGTCTATAATGTCAGCCCCATTTTACATTTTTGAGCAACATTCAAACCACAAGATCGGGAGAACGTATTCGAGCCGTCTTTAAGGTGTACTCGTGGTTACGTTAGCTTTCGCGTAAGAGGAAAAAAAATTTGGAGCTCTTACCTTGTCAGCGAAATGGGTGCAAGCGAAGCTTGGTGTGTGCTTTTCTTTATCGTTATTTCTTCCTGTAACTTTATTCTCGATTTGTCCTTGCGGTCTTTGTTTTCCTCTTTCTGTCTTGGTCATTTCATTCGTTCGTTCTTTCTTTTGTTACCTTCCCTCCTCTTTACCTTAATTAATTAATTAATTAATTAATTGAATGTTTATTTATTTATTTAGCTATTATATGCGGGCGTCAACTTCACGCAAATAAAATTCTACTTCTGGCTGGCGAACTGCCTAGCGAGCTGCCAGTGATCCGTGCGCGTTGCCTGAAGTGGAATGTGCTATGTCGCGGTGTACTGCTATGTAATAGCAATGGCCTCATTCGTCGACGCGCCAACCTGAGTCACTGCTGTGCGTAACCGACTTAGGAGCCGCAGCGCAAGCGTCACCAATGTGCGCATAATCCGATTTCACCGCGCTGCAGGTGCTACCTAAGAACGCTGTTACGCGATTTGAGGAGAAATGGCGTCGAACTTCTCACCTTTTGCTTACAGGTATCTCTCGCGGCAGCTGAATATGAAACAAGGTCAATGCAGAAACTCTCCTGCGGTAAGGCTAGGAGGCATGTTGGCCAGCTTAATGTGCAGAACCCAGTGCGTTGTGGTCAATCATGCTAAAAACTTCCCCGCTCCTCCCCCCGTCGATAGAATTGGTGCAAGCGAACCTTGACGTGTGGGTGCCTGATGTACCAGCTTTCTCGTTCTTTCTTTCTTTCTTTCTTTCTTTCTTTCTTTCTTTCTTTCTTTCTTTCTTTCTTTCTTTCTTTCTTTCTTTCTTTCTTTCTTTCTTTCTTTCTTTCTTTCTTTCTTTCTTTCTTTCTTTCTTGCCCCGCCACGGTGGTCTAGTGGTTATGGCACTCGGCTGCAGATCCGAAGGTTGCGGGATCGAATCCCGGCCGCGGCGGCTGCATTTCGATGGAGGCGAAATGTTGAGACCCGTGTGCTGTGCGATGTCAGTGCACTTTAAAGAACCCCAGGTGGTCTAAATTTCCAGAGACCTCCAGTACGGCGTCTCTCATAATCAGAGCTGGTTTTGGGACGTTAAACCCCACAAATCAATCAATCAATCTTTCTTTCTACTTCAGTTTTACCGCGGTCATTATAGCTTATTACCGGAAACATTTGGTTTTCGACTCATCGCTGGCGTTTTGCCTCGGCGTCACGGGGCCTCGTGGTGGAGTCCACGTATCGATTACGAAGCCTATCTCCGGCGAGTTCCCGTCACGTTACTAGAATGGAGCTTGTTCTGCGGTACTAACAACGCGTGGCATCCCCTTCCGGTTACGGAGAATACTTTAGCAGTGCGAGGCTCTGTGGAAAGCCCACACATTTTCCCCCCTTTTCCTCTGTTTGACGCACCTAGCAACCTTGATTATCTACGCGCGTCGCCTGATTCTTTACCATCATATAGTAGTTACGTGGTGGTGGTAATAATTTTATTCGCTGAAATGAAAGACATCTGCTCCTGTGCCTCAAAGTGTCTCCACTCTTGGAGCGACCCTTCAGGCCCAGGTAGCGATGACTAGCTGCTCTCCTGGTTCGGAGGCTCTGATGCGTTGCTCCCAGTATGGTTTAAAGAGAGCGAGGAAGAGCGATTTAGTTGCAGTTGCAATAAAATGAATTAGTTGTAGCGTTGCTAATAAATAAGACCTCATTTTTAGACATTGCCTTGCAACCAACGAAATTTGATATACAATCTCTGAGCTCGCGTCATAATGACATAATATTAAGGAGAGAGTTTTGACGGTGGTCTTCATTCGACGTGAAAACAGGGAAAATTACTCTTAGCGTTCCTCTTGGATGATAGTATCAAACACGAGTAGCATGGACTTAGTCCTTGTTCTGTCATTGTTATACTTGTTGAAGCGTGTTCTTCATACTTTGAAGGGGAGTCCACAATTTTAAAAACATTTTTTTTTGCAGGCGTTCTTGTCGGGCCTAATGTACATTAGCGAACTCACCTGCAAATAATGTGCGGTTGTGGGCCTTGATATACGCGAACCTGTCGACCACCTCTTCGGGCGCTTCTACATCGCAATCCTTACAGCCAGAGTGCACTGCTTGATAGCTCAGGTACAGGAATAAAGGCTGTAATGGCGGAAAGCGGGAGGCTATTGTAGGCCATTGATAGGAAATAATGATAGGAGCAATAGACGTGCATGGGTGTGAGAGAAGCACTGTAGGCGTCTTCAGTAAAAATACACCATATACCTTACATTAGGCGGACTCGGCAGTGATTGTTCGAGTAATCAGACTGAAGAGTATCGGTTTCTATAAAACTTCAACGAAACAAAAAAAAAAGAACACTTCATAATTACAGTCAGTACCTCAACACATGGGAGTGTATATTTTCTGCTCTGTCTGTCGCAGGTCGAACGGATTTTTACTATTACAGGGTGGCGAACTGAAATCCGCGCACTTAAAACGAACAAAGTTTAGGTACGGAAACCAAAGGTGTATCACAGGTGTACTTATGTCTACAAAACCTTAATGCGTACGCGTATTTATTTTCTTGGAATTGATGTGCATCTGTTCTTTGTACGATTTACTGTCGATTCGTCACTGTTTGCTGACGGATGTGTTTGTATACAGCTCGCTTTTTGTTGTTAGCCAGCGAGCTCTGATTGTTCAGTTATGCAAAAATATGCAAGCTCGTATGATAACAAATATGTAAATGAATGCAGCGATTCTCGGCTGCATGTGTGGTAATGATTTCAAGTGCGCTCCTCATTTATTTTTATGGTGTGCTTGATGACTCATCGGCTCCTTTATATTTTAGCAATGAAGCTCACGTTGCATGCATTTGGAAAATTTCGTTGATAACGTAGTTCCGAATAATATTGCCCAACAGTCCTGCTAATCCAGTTTAGTAAAGAAAAATCGCTAACTTGGCTTGAATAATAGGTCAGAAAACAGGCATGCTTAAGAGTCCTCGCAATCGGTTTATTATCCCCTATAACTCGAAATCTTTGCCCTCCATATTTTTTAATGTGGCAGGTGCACAGGAGAGCGCATTATTATCTGTTATGGTATCTGGAATTCTTAACACGCTGAAAACTCGAAAGTTCTACATCGAATATTTCACCGGCGAATGAAACGAAGCACCCTCCCATATAATTTCAGCGTTACTTAACTAAGGCTCGTATTCATAATTGCTACCCTACGCTTATAGCTTGTTTGCCTTATCTTTACTGTGCCGTTATCATGCTTTAGGAACAAATTATTCCAGCATATAAAAAGAAGCCTTATCATAGTCTCTCGCAGTGATTACCATTTTAGTCCCCTTAACGCACCTTAACATCACAGGGGCGATGAGGGAAACAAGCATTCAGGATAAAGTAGGTTTATGAATACAGGCCTAAGATTATCTGCCATTCAACGGCTGTCTGTTGCATGCAGAACCACTTTACTTCTGCTTAGTCGAAGTACGCAAGAAAACAAGCCAGTTCCGTGCAGTGAAAACGGTGGAAAGAGGGCAGCTCTGCTTTTATCGTTGCTTACGACGGGACCGGCAAAGGTGCCAAGTTCACACTTACAGTCACGTAGCAGTAGGCAAGGGTGATTGGGATTGTCATTTATTACAAGTGGGATCGTAACGCCGGTGCAGTGCTGCCCGAATGTCCACCCTACGAGCCGACACTGACGCACCAAGCGTGGCGATATGCACCATGTTGTAGGCGCAAGCAAGATGATACATCCATTTTACATAATAACGCAATCATAATAACGCAAGCTTGCGCATGTACTTGTAAGGAACTTCAGAAGTTGCTTACTGTGATGAATCTGTTTTTATTGTTGGGAGTTTGGCACGTTAAGCTTCGATCGTAAAAACGATAAGCATAGTGCCCTCCTGCCTCTTCATGCGGTTATTTGTTTTCATGAAACGCAGCTGGCGTTTACCTTTTTGCTGTCGTGCTCGGCGATGATGCGCTTTGCCTCGTCCGTGAATACGTACGTTGAGTATGTGCCGTTGAGGTCGGTGACAGCTTGCGTTGTGTGGCCTACACTGCGCCAGAAATCCAAGCCACAGATATCGTTCTGCACAGAGCGCGGCACCTCGCAATCAATGGAGATGTTGGAGTTCAAGTTTATGTTACTATATATTTACAAGACAATGCATCAGAAAATAATTTTACATGACAAGTGAAGAATCGTCTGGAAACACACGAACACACGTCTGGAAACGTACTCGTCAGTGGAAACACACGAACACTAAGCATTCTTCACTGGCGAACATCATGCTTTCAGCAAAACCTGCGATCAATTCGCATCAGGTACAAGAAGAACTTAACCACAATGAAATCGCTTCACAACATTCAGGCGAGTAGTTGCGATAGCTCCATTATATCAGCCCTAATTTTTTGTTCGAGAGAGTGCTCAAGATGTTGTTACGGACTAGCGCATGCAAGCGCAAAATTGGAGGGAGTGTAAGTTTTGCCTTTAAGAGTGGAATGCGACCGCTCGGCGAGCGCCAATGATATTTAGGCAAGTGACCAAAGCGAACACTTCCCACTGTTAGTATGGTAGAAATGCTGGAAAAGTGGTTTCTGTTTGAATGTTTTCATAAAAGGAATAATGTTATCTGTTGGATTCAAATCACAGCCTGAGTTACCGTGTGTGTAGGTTGTAGTTAAGCCAAGGTGTACGCCCTAAGAAGTTTACCTTGAGAAACTCAATTTTCTTTGCTAACGCATCCGTTCCATAGTGGAGGGCCTGCATTATCGGTGGTGTTCGAGATGGTTTTTTTTCCCTGCTATGGTTCAGGATGATTTTCCGCGATAGTCTTAAACACTTCGTTCCGCAGAAATTCCGGCGTCCGCAAAGTTGGTTGTAAGCGGAAAATCACCGTTGTCCTTGAGCGAAAATTCGAGCTAGATGTAAAGCAAACAACCTTCGGACCGAGTGTGCATCGAACGAGCGGTGAGAAAGGGGCCACGCATCGCTATAGCGTTGAAATCTTAAGGCGTAGCTTAAGGGACCCGCAACCTATGTCCTCCTCAGGCAAGCAGGCGAGGGATATATGTTAAAAAAATCACCGCGCATTTCACTCTGTGAAAGTGATGGTGCAGCAAAACTGTGTTAGGTAAAACGAGGATCTCGTGCCAGGCCACCCGATGGTTGTTCTCCTTCTCTTTTCTTCTTTTAGCATGGCTGACCGACTGCACTAATGGTGCACTTCGTAATAATGCTGAGTTGTGGTTGAGGTACATGAATCTGAGTGTAGCCGCTGATACATCTTTCTTTCTTTCTTTCTTTCTTTCTTTCTTTCTTTCTTTCTTTCTTTCTTTCTTTCTTTCTTTCTTTCTTTCTTTCTTTCTTTCTTTCTTTCTTTCTTTCTTTCTTTCGTTCTTTCTTTCTTTCTTTCTTTCTTTCTTTCTTTCTTTCTTTCTTTCTTTCTTTCTTTCTTTCTTTCTTTCTTTCTTTTGCATTTCGCGCTGTGGAAATGCCGTCGCGGCTGCGGGAATAGAACTATACGCGCATACAAAAGCATGCACAGACTCCGCAATAACTGACGTTTTCTGCATCATACAATAGCGCTACCCTGGGGATGGTGCAGTAGCGGTACTCTGCATCGTACAGTAGCGGTACCCTTGCCGTACCCTGGGGATCGGCTCGCTATGATATGTAGTACTGTGCTACGTCGTATGGCAAGGGGTTGACATAGATCAGCTTTGCATCAAAACTTGCTATATAGGACGCAAAGTGCGGAACTCGCGGACATTATTTAGCGTATATACATTACTGCACTGAAAGTATGGCGTTCGACAAGAGCTCAAAAATGGTTCCTGAGGCAAAGAAGAAGATACACTTCTCTGCTGGAGAAGAACAGGTTAACATTTACGCGGTGGGAGGGGTTCCCCTAATCATAAAGTCATTCGAATTGATTGTGTACATCACCATATGCGCAAATCTGCCACAAAGTGTTTAAAATGATAACATTCCTAGACCGTTGTCGCTCTGTTATCAATGCAGAAATTAAGAGGTATGGCCAGTTACATATTTCCAAGCAATCTGTCAACGTCAGTCTTTATCAAGCAGCTGTCTTTGTCGTTCAAAAAACAAAAAAGAACATTCGACACTTCAGTAGGAAAGAACACTGCTAGCACTTTATGCAATCATAATGAACTAGTTCAGTATGCAAGGAACTTCATTCTATAGTGTGTTTACCTGTAACGCATCTGTTGTGATAAGTTTGTACATTCGTGGACGGCCATGTATATTTTGGAAAAACCTACCTCACTTTTTATCAAAATTTTTCGCCTTGGCTGAAGTCTATGTGCTGCTTATGTTTGTAATTGAACTATACCGGACCAAGTTGCCCCGGCACGTGTTCTACTACGTAAAGATTTCATTGTTTAAGTTGCAGTGTCATACTGTTTTGTGCAAATAACTTTATATTCTTTTCTACAGGTAACATTACATTTTGGTAGAAGCGGATCGCGTTAAAATGTGTTGACATTAAGCGAACTGTTCTTATTAATCTGTCATTCTTTTATAAAGATATATATAGTGGCGGTCTATAGAGTCACTGGTCCGCGCTTGAGTTACTCCTGCTACAGCTACAATCACATGAGCTATGTTTCACATGTACACACACTGTTTGGCGTGCCACTACTGCCTTACTTGAGCGTTTGGCTAACGTACGGCTAAGCGTAGCGAGAAATTCAGTGGCAAAGTGTAAGTCGAGAATGACAAGCCTTCCCAAAAACGAGAGTCGACATCATCGATCTTGCTACGTATATTTCTGGAATGGCAAATGCAAAAGTCTCAACGAGACGCAAACGATCTCTAGCTACGCTTGGGTCGTTTACCTGAGACAGGCGGCAGAAAACGTTTCAAACGTACAAACAAGGTCGCTGACACAAGAGATCGACAAATGTGGGTTTTTCATGTTTATGGAATCGTGCACGTTTGATCATAAAGTAACGGTTTATTAGGGCTTTATCAAACGGAGCATCGCACTAGCATGCCACCTCATATAACTGATTGTATATATTGAAAGCTCAAAATAATGCCCGAGGGAACCGTAAATTCTGTCGTAATGGCGGTCGCATTTTTGAAATAAATATTGAGATAAAGCATATATGACGTTAGCGTCAGATATACTTCACATATATCTGACGCTAACCTGGCTGCTGCTATGTGCCCTACTTTAAAAGACAAGCGTTGGCGGAAGGGTCGGAAGAAAGCAGATGATGACCGTGTTTGGTTATTCGGATACGACATCATAGCAGAATTGCTAAGCGCAATAAAATGAGCAAGAAGAGGGCAGGTACGCGTCGCTTGAATGCTAGTTCTTCCTACGCGCCTATTTCAGACGTGCTTACGTATTCCATAGGTAATTATGAGGAGCCAGCACGCCTACGCGTCTTTTGATGGATGTGCGGACTGAAAGTTTTATTCAGCTGCTGCGCATAAAGCTGCAATGGTATCTGTGGGTTGAAGAGGCGCACATTTGAAAACGGATAAGCGCCACATGTGTGTTCTGAAAACTCCTAACTCAACTCGCTTAAGCTCTTCGGTATTAAGCCTCTGCGCGTGAGAGCCAGCAGCACGAGACAGTTAATTACACGAGACAGGCCGAGACAGAAGGTTAAAACAGTTAAAGACATGAGACAGGCCGTCAGCCCACGGCCTGTCTCGAGGCGGGCCGGCTCGAACCGGCGCACGCGGCGAAGGAGGAGAAACTTTAGGCGTCACTCTCCCGGCATGGTGATTTAATAACACGTTAATAGTACAAACAAAAAAAGGCCGAATTAGTCGAATTAAATACAAAGAAAGATAACGACAATCAACAACACTCGCACAACAACACAAACAAAGGACAATAATCAGTACCACGCGAACACACAATACACAAAAACCATGCCGGGAGATAACCACCTAACCCCCGGCCAGAGCACCCGCGAGCGCGCGCCCCCCAAAAAGGAAAATAGAAGGAAAAGAACATACATAGATGGGGCCACGATTGCAAGCCGCTGCCGAGGGTCGCTGGGGCCCGAGACGGCGCGCGCGATCCGAGGGTCGCAAAAGCACGTACGCCCCGTTCCGAGACCCAGCGAGTTCTCTCGAGCATCTCCAAAAACCGAAGCGTGCGAACTACTAGCTATCCAATCACCGACTGTTTAAAAACCACGTGGGCGAAGCAGGCAGCCCTCCGTAGCGATGGGCCACCGCCCTGTCCAGCTGGGAGAGGGGGATGCAAGGATATTCCGAGCAAAACGAAGCGTCGCGCGGCACCCCGGTCCCCACAAGCTTTAGTGTAATCAAGAAACAGTAGGTACTCACGTGCTTCATTGAGTGATTGAAATAGTATTTTCGCCGTTGTAGTAGCCGAAAAAGGAGTCGAAGCCTCGCCAAGTAGGCGTGTACTCGAGACTCTTGTATCCGAGATGCCACTGTGCAACGAACACCGAATAGCTTTATTGTTATGAAAGTCAGATATGGCTCAATATTGGAGAACATATCGTAGCTGTGTTTCATAAACTGCGAGGTTCTGCCGCGTACTGAGTGTGCGCTTTGTCGCGCACACAACCGAAAGAACCTTTTTCAAGCGACGGTTGTTATGGCCTCACAGATGTGGGCGTTCGCTATGTCACACGAAAATCAATTGTTCCTTGAGATGAGTACGTGTGGAGAAAGCTAACACCGCCAGTTATCACGTGACGCATGTGACCAATCGGTGTCGTTTGGCGAGTCGCAGGGAGGGAAAGGAAAGGGGTGAGTGCGCACTCCGCATGGATTTCGTGGCTGCACATCTGTCCCGGTAAGCCGATGAGAAGGTCTCTCGTGGGGCGTTCTCCGCAGCAACAGGCTGCATTCGAGCACCGGGAACTTTTGGGAAATGGCTTGCCGTCGACGATGCTACAGGGAAGGCTCGTAAAGACGAGTCGAAATGCCAGCGACGACCTGACAAATGCAGCATCACACAACCCTTCTCTCTCCAATGGTCTGTGTAATTATTGCCCTCTTGCTGCATTGTTGCCTGCTTGTCACGCTTTTTTACGGACAAATACAATCAGGAGCCCTTCGGCTGTTGAGAACACGAAGGAAAGCGAATATTGTGTGTGCATCTGAGCTTAGTTATGTGCGACAAAGGACGGAAGAGGTTACAGTAGAAAAGCATAAAGGTGTGGTAAAAAGAGAGCTTGAAGTAATCGGGAACTGGCTAAAGGGAGCAAAACGTAGCGGGAAATGCAACAGCAAAGTAGTGGGGATATAGATGTTGTACTTGTACGGCAACACGCCAAGCACAATATTCGCTTTTTCGCCTTTTCTTGACACGCGACAGCTTGATTTTATTTTTCTTGATTAATGCATCAAATTAAATCGCAGAAGCAATGTCCAATACACAATCGCTGAGAGAACAACAGTGACATTTGGCATTTTATAACGAAGCGAAAGACAAAAAAAAAAAACAGAAACGAACAAACACATCGATGGTTCCTCAAGATAGTGTTAGACCCTTCATTGACTTACTGCTCCGTCCGGAAGAAAGCTCACCTAGGGCTTAGGAGCGCTCATGGTGGCTCGATGGTACCTAGTAACATCTGCCTGCTTTAGTGTATATAAACTGCGTTACCAATTGCAGATATGTGCCTAACTGCACAGTTGTGTCGGAATATTAGTGTATCGCGAAGAATACTATTGTTTATTTAGATTACTACAGTTCGAAATATTACGCTGGAAAATTCGTGTTTAATTAGTAAATGATGCACTTGTTATTGTGGAATAGCCGGAAAGATTGTGGAACGCAGCCGTCTAGTTGGGAATCGCTGATCTTGCGGTTATATGCTACGTTCCAGGGTCTGCGATGCCTACACAGGCAGCCATAAGTAGTGAACGGGGACTTGATGGCAGCCAACGACAAGCGCTCCAACGCGTGCAGAGATGAAGATGACGTCATGAGCGCAGAGATGACGATGACATAGTGAAGCCCAATATGTTGCGGCGATTTCGCGCAGAAGTCTACACACTATAGGGCATTAGCGCCCGGTCGCGAAAATGCGATGGACACTGGTGTGGCGTTAGTACGGGCCTTCTTAGCCTCCATGTCGGCAAGCTCATTACCATGTGAGGCGCGGAAGACCTCCCGTGGGTGCTGGAATTAAGCTCTATACAAATCTGATTTTGTATCTCTTGTTATCAAATATTTCAAAATAAGAAGTAAAGCTTAAAGTAACCCTCGGCCCATCCCCCTTAGTGGGGACGTGTTAAGAAACATCAGCAACATCATAATAAACGAGGACAGAGCGGTAGTTCGTGAGCTGGGAGCAGGTCGCTGGTGTGGCCGTGTCGTCGAGTTCTGCGCTCGAACACGAGACTCCCAGCCGAGCCACGACGATCCCAGACATACTCGGAGTAGCCAGCTGCGCCTGGACACGAGGCATTCCTGCTGTTTCAGTGCCCGACCGGCACGTTAATTGTTGCGCAGACGGCGCATTTCGACTGCAGGGTCCCTGAGTGGCTCCCGGTCGTGACCGAGGGTCACGGAATTGAGACAGACCATCGTTCTGGCACTAACATGGCCTTTGCGGGGATAGCAGGAGGCCTTGGGCGCGCTGTGAGGACGCCTGCCGGCTTCTAACTACTCCAGACGCCATCGGTGTCATCAGAGTTGCCTGATCAGTCCCGTCAGCATCACTGACGTGCCGCCGCCACCAATGTACACGCTGCCTTTGTCGACGCTCGCATCGACGTGAGCGATTACGTGCCCTTCAGAACATTGACGCGTTACCTCGGGGATTCAGCCTACCGCACTCTCGCGTGAACTAAGTAATGCTATCTAATTTTCTGATAGTTTCTACGAACCTTGCATCGTGGTTTCTTTTCCTTGCTGCATTTTTACAAAGTATTTTACTTCCTTGATTACAAGAAAACTCACTTCGTCTCTGTCTGGTCAGGGTACATTTCTATAAAAACATACTCAAAGACACAAAACTTAAGTAATCCATCACGATACTTACCTTCCCCACCATGTGCGTGCTGTATCCCTGTCTCTTCAGCCACTGAGGCAGCACCTCGATATTCAATGGCAAGGCAGCTTTTGAAGCAGGCTGTAATGCCATATATCCAATGCCTGACGAGGCAACGGCGTGTCATTGGGAAAAACAGAAGGAACATATACATGTCTAAGGTAAAGCTTTTGCACACGCAAAATACCCTAGCGAAATACTAATTTTTACAGTCAAGTATTTCACAAGTGCTTGAGCAATCTCAAGGTCGACCCATCATGACAGACCTTTGTTCATATGAAAACTGATTTAGCATTGCATGATGTTATTTTTATGGCGACGTGTACGTGGGAATAATGAGGTTGCAGTTGGAATAGAACTCGGTTTTGACCAGGGCCAGAAGCCCTTGACCAGGAATGGCATAGACAGTCTGGAGATGGTGTAGGTGGCGCGGGTGGTGGCGCCTGTAATAATTATGATGATGATGATAAAATAAAAACGTGAAATATGAAAATCAAGAGCGACAGCAAGCAAGGTCATATGCATTTGGTGCTTTTCAGATGTGCTTTTGAGATGAGAACGCATAAATATCGCTTAAATCATGTTGGTCTCCTAAAATATGTAGTGATTGAAACATAAGACTTAGGCGTTGAGTCAGGTGCCAGTTAAGTCCATCTCAACGGTGCCAGCTAAGTCAATCTGTTAAGCACCATAACTGAGACGTATGCTTCGTTTACACGGTACGAGCCTTTATTCCGAGGCCTGTGCGGTGCTTCAGCTGCCAGAAGATTGGCCACGTGAAATGTGTTTGCAAAAATTTCGCGGTGTGCCCACGATGCGCCCAGCCTCACTCAGAAGACAACTGTAGTGCAACTACGATGAAGTGTCCCAACTGTCAGGGAGATCACTGTGCCTCCTCCAAAGGCTGCCCCCGCATCAAGAAAGAGATCTCAGTCCTCAAACAAATGGTCAGAGACATCTCGACCCACAGAGAAGCTGCAGAAGAAGTCCGGCGAAGAAGACGTCGACGTCGAAGGTCATCACGACAAAAATCATCATCTCTTCAAGAGAACCGTCAAACAGAACCGTCATAAAAAGCACGCCAGACGCACGTTTCCAGCACCCCAAAGACCGATTTTAGAAAAGGAAGATCTGGTAGGCCTCTGTCTACAATGGAATGGCCACCGCTGGCGCCTTTACGACCTGCAGCAGAGCTACCGCAGAGGTCGCCAACAGTACAACACAGCGTGGCATCTCAGAAGTCGCAGAATACAGATAAGCAAGTTATCGCTCTTCTAAGACCCTTAATTAATACCATTCGCGTGTTGCTGAGCAACATGCACACACCGTCTGCCAGAAGTGCTCAAGTACTGGACGCTCTGAGTCCGGTGCTAGCAGCCCTTGAATAGACCCATCATGGCCCATCAGCCACTGTTTTAGATGCGAAGCAGCTCTTTGACTAACCTGTGTAACGCTGTCCCTCCTGCTGTCCCCCCGCACAAACGCGAGGCAACGCGCTTCCCTCGGCCCAGGTGTTGGAGCAGTGCCAAGTAGGTCACGCCGCAGCTGGGCGTTGACGTCACGCTCCCCTCGCACGCTTACCTTGCATGTGCGCGCGTACGTCACTCTCTCCCTCACCCGCCGGAGCGCCCGCAGCTGCCGGCTCCAACGCCCGCTCGCCTCCCGTGTCTGCGTTTCAAACAAACGTTTACACCAGTAAACGCTACACCGAGTTTCGCTTCAAACTGTTCTTCCAGCACCCGCGTTAGCGCCGTTCAACCCGCGACGCCACCCGTGCGCAACGCTGCTGCTTCGCATCCCATCAGGGTTCCCTTCGGGGAGATGGTCCAAGTTTTTTTTTTATTTCAGGAATGAGGTCCGAAATGCAGCAATTTTTCAGTGGAATGCACGCGGTCTGAGATCGCGCATTTCAGACTTCCGTCGATATGTGTATGTCAATATGTTTCCCATTATAGTCATTTGCGAACCGAACTTAACGAACTCGATAAGGCTCTCTGGATATGAATCATTCTCTTCGTCGACTGTCGACGAAAACAGCAAGGTTTTGGTGTTTATTTGCCGTGATCTCAGCTATATTCATCACCCAGTACCAGCTAACGACGAAAAGAAATACATATGCTTAAAGTAAAGAAGAATTTTACATTCACTGTTGTGGGCGCCTACTCATCACCGTCAAGTCGACTTGACCACAAACGGCTATGTGATATTGTCTCCTCGCCCTCTGGTCCGTGGGTCGTCATCGGAGATTTCAACGCGCATCATACACTCTGGGGAAGTTCGAAGATCAACGCGAGAGGCAGAGCTCTGGTATCATTCGCATCCAGTAAGGAGCTATGGCTGTTGAACAACGGAAGTCCTAGGTTCCTACGTAGCGCCACGTACAGCAGCTGTCTTGACTTGGCGTTTGTCTCCCGTAGCCTTGTCAGACGTGTTAGGTGGTTTGCGGACATAGAGACGCACGGAAGTGACCATATCCCGACATATATCACGATCAAAGGATTGGCTCCCACTAAAATACGAGATACAATTCAAAGAGTGGACTGGACCAAAATTCAATCCATCAAGGAAGAATGCTACGAAGCCAATACACCATTTGACTTGGAGGAGGAAGTAAGAACCGCAATGCACGACAACGGGCGTACTCTCGCATGCTGCTTAAAACCGAGGCAGTTTGATCTTGAATTGGAAAGACTTCGAGCATCCGGCGGCGTGCTGAAAGAAGATACCGACGTACGAAAGCAATAGAGGATTTACGTACCGCTGGACGCACGCAAAAGAAGATCCAGCGGCGGTTAGATAAGCTGGAATCGTAACGTTGGAGTGCCTTCTGTGAGTCGCTAGTTCCTCGCAAACTTTTGTCACAGCTGTGAAGGACAGTGCGAGGTCTTCGGACACCACCTGTGCAGCGATTCCCATTCAAGGCCCTAGCCCTATCACAAAGGAGACTAGATACTGACGTGGCAGAAGAGTTTTGTACCAGATTAGCTGGCCAACCTCCAGCTCCCAGCAATATAGCGCCTTTGAGGAGCTACCAGGCGATCACCGCATGTAGCTACCGTCCTCAATGCACGAACATCAGGCTGCCTTATCTTTGTGCGGACGCACTTCAGCGCCGCGATCTGACGGCATTTCCTACCGAGCTCTCTGTCATTTAGGTGAGCCAGCGAGACTTGCTCTCCTTGACCTGTACAATAGCTCCTGGAGAGATGGTACTCTTCCCATCAGCTGGAAGACAAGCCGCCTTGTTCCACTGCTGAAGCCTGGCAAGTCACCACTAGAACTCTCATCCTATCGCCCGATCGTTTTGGCAAGTTTCTCTCTTACGTGGGCAAAGTCATGGAGAGGATGGTCCTAGGACACCTGGAGTAGTACTTGGAGTACAACTGCTACCCAGATGCCATGTCGGGTTTTCGTCGAGGCCGATGGTCGATAGATAACGTAGTAGATCTTGTAACAAACGTTCAGCACGAGAAAAGCCGCAAGCGTCTCTGCGCTTCTTTATTCCTCGACGTCAAAGGGGCATATGACAATGTTACCCATGAAGCAATCCTCTCTGCTCTCCAAGAGGTAGGAGTGGGTGGTCGGACGTTTCGCGGGATAGGGAGCTATCTCTCTATGCGTTCCTTTTTTGTAAGCACCGAAGACGGGCGCACTTCTCTACGTTATAGCTGCAGCGGTGTCCCCCAGGGCGGTGTACTTAGCCCTGTGCTATTTAATATCACAATAATTGCTTTGCTTCAGCACGTTCCAAGCACGGTCAGGCTGTCAATGTACGCTGATGACATCCGTGTATGGACGTCAGCAGTGACGCGGTTAAAGTTGCGAGCAAGAACTCAAAGAGCTGCTAATGAAGCTGCTATCTACCTCCGTAGTCGAGGCCTAGAAATTTCCTCCGAGAAATGTCCACTGATGCCCTTTACGCGCAAATCTATGACTCACTACACCGTAATGATAAGTGGCCAAATCATACCCTACTAGAAGTGAAACTTGGGCTAGTTGGTGATCCATTCCGCCCCGCCACGGTGGTCTAGTGGCTAAGGTACTCGGCTGCAGATCCGATGGTCGCGGGATCGAATCCCGGCTGTGGCGGCTGCATTTCGATGGAGGCGAAATGTTGAGGCCCGTGTGCTGTGCGATGTCAGCGCACGTTAAAGAACCCCAGGTGGTCAAAATTTCCGAAGCCCTCCACTACGGCGTCTCTCATAATCAGAGCTGGTTTTGGGACGTTAAACCCCACGTAACAACAACAACAACAACATTGGTGATCCATTCCGCTGAAACAGCAGCGCTAACACGCGTGTCGTGTCGTCCTTTTTGTCCCCGTCTAGTGTTAGCGCTGCTGTTTCAGCGGAATCATACCCTACGTTCGAACATACAAATTTCACAGTGTCATAATTGACCGAGACTTGTCATGGAGCCCTCATGTATCGTACATAAAAAAGCGGTTGACGGGCATCTGTCACTTGTTCAAGTTTTTCTGTGGAAAAGCATGGGGAATGTCGGCACGTGCTATGCTGCAGCTATACAGGGCGCTTTTTCTCGGCTTTCTGCGATACAGCTTGTCAGCTATAACGAACACGGGCAAACCAAGTCTACGTACACTACAGAGTGTACAAGCTCAGACGCTCCGGATCTGCCTAGGCCTACCACCGACTGCATCAACAGTGGAGGGAATAGCAATCGCTAGAGACCACCTTATCAAGACCCAAATTGACATGGAAGCGCTGAGGACACCACCTCTCTTCTTTGACAGTGGACAGACCCCGCACCTCTTTCAGCTAAACGATAACTGCACATGGTGACTCGTTACCAACTTCTTTCACCCCTGCTGCGAGACCGTGAATTCCTCCATGGTGTCTCGCTCAGCCGGAAATCAACCTGACAATCCTGGAATTAAGAAAAAAGCCGCTTTATCATCCCCAGCGCTTAAACAGCTCACACTACTTCTATTGTACGAGAAGTATCGGGACTCTACGCATATCTACAAGGACGGATCAGTGCTCCCAAACAGTTCCGCTGTAGCAGTCGTGATACCCGCGAAAGTTACAACCTTAAAATTTAAGACGACTCATCCGACAACATCGACGGCCGCAGAGCTCGCCGCGATCCTTACTGCCCTTCATTTCATCAGAGATGGAGCGCCACACAAGTGGACGCTATTCTGCGACTCCAAGCCGGCATTGCAGCCCTATTGTCTCCTCTACGCCGCGGACCACATGAACAGCTGGTGTTGCAGGTTACAGAGATGCTGCAGCATATAAGGAAGGCAGGCCACAAAATATCTTTTCAGTGGCTTCCAAGTCACTGCGGAATTATAGGCAACGAACGGGCCGATCAGGCCGCGCGTTCTGCTCATGATATAGACCAACAAGTACCCATACAATTGTCAAGGACGGACGCGGCACGGATGCTCCATCTGTTACTCGCAAGTGTACTATATCGCAATGGGGTGGCACACATTTCACGCATTCCCGACTTCACTCTCTCGATCCGACGTTAAGCCTTCTAGTCCCACCCAAGACTGGCCGAGGAGAAGACACGCTCTTGCACCGACTATGGTTGGACGGCGCTTTCACAAAGGCATATGCGTTCGGCATAGGAATGGCCCACACCGCAGCCTGTGACCACTGCGGTCACGAAGAATCAATTGGGCACATTGTGACTGCCCACGGTACAGTACAGGGAGGCAATCCCTTCAGCATGCACTGAACAAGCTGGACGACCAACCACTGTCGGAAGAAGGCATTATACATCACCGCCTAGACCTCACGTCGTAGAAGAAGGCCATGCAAGCGCTACTGCGCTTCTTGACATCCACCGGCCTTCGTGAACGTCTCTAAGCGGAGCGTTCTTTGTGTGTATGTGCGTGTTTTATTTGTTGTGCTTGTCTGGAATCTTGTACCCTCTCTCGCTGTCATCTTTCTAACCCCCCTCCCCCTTCTCCCCAGTGCAGGGTAAAAAACCGGAGACTAATATCTGGTTAACCTCCCTGCCTCTCTCTTTTACATGGAAGATATGGATGAGATTTATTAGCATTCTCAGCTAAGTGATCAGCCGCGAACATCTTTAGGGCAACAATTTCTTGCACGAGGTTTATGGCAAAAGTGTGCTCCCCAGCGCCGCGGGTTAAGAGGAAGACTGGCTTTAAAAAGTCAAGCTAGTGCAACGCCTGCTAATTCTGGGTAAACATCAAAGATACAACAATGGTATAAAGTTCACTATCAATTATTTAAGATTAGCGTTAACAGTAGCATTATTTTAACCACTACCATGTAGCACTGGGCTCACGGCAAGAATGTCAGTAGTAGATAGAGAAAAGGCGTGGATCCGCTTTTTCCTTCTGTGTGCAACAGGGGACACTTCTTTCTCTCCGCTTGCCCTTACCTATTATGTGCGTGTTTTATTTTAGTATTCTATTTTTTGTTTTTTAGGCATTCCTAATATGAATCCATTTTGTTTGATTTTCATTGATGCACGCCTTACGCAGACGCGCTTTGGTATGCGTGACGCTCAACGAGGGACGACAGCGCAGGCTCCTCATGTGACTTGAAATCTGGCGAGGCTGGTCGGAAAGCCAACAGGTGGTAATCCTATATATGTCATCGTGCGAGGCAGATGTTTTTCACTGGTTATTTAACTGAGCCTGAAGGTTACTGTCTTAGTAATGACGCTGAAACAAGGCGCCGAGCAGAGATTGAGCAACGTGAACGCAAGCGTAATGAACACCTGCTGTCACCGAATAGAGAATTTGTGACGCCACCAGGGACGGCATTCGTTCGTTCTTTTTACGTGCGTTGCTTATGATATATTCGTATGTACGCAACCGGCAGTAAAAAGCTCTCTCCGATGTCCCAACCCATAGAGTGGCAGAACGGAAACAGTATAATCGAAAACGTTTTATGATAGCAGTATGAGCCTACACGATTAGCTGGGCTGCTATGCTGGTCTGCTATCCTCCTGTCCGTAAGATTTAGGGCGTTAGTTTTGCTTTCTGTGTGCTGATCCGTGGACCGGAAATGGTTCTGAGACTTTTTCGTGAGGTTGCCGTCCCATAGCAAAGTTCGAGAAAGATGCTGTTTTTATACAATTTGATCTTTACGCAGAGACAAAGTCAGCTGTAGAACTGCGGTGAAGGCCGGTTTCGCTGCAATGGACGTGCACGGGTTGGTTACGACAATCACAAAATTAATGGCTTACGATATAGTTCTTTAGAGTAGCCAGTATCGCCGAGAAACGCCGACCAACAAAAGCGGTAGCCTACTTGAGCTTTTTTTTTCCTTTTGTCCAGAGGTTTATTGACAGAGACGCAGGTGAAGGGGCGGCGGTTGGAAAAATGGTCGGCCTAGCGAAACAACCACAAGCTCATGCCGATGGCGATGCTGTTGTTGCACAGGCTACTCTTCTTCACTACACTTTATTCATGTGTGAACGCTGCAAATGTAATTAATAGATTTCTGGGATGTTACATCCCAAGATGAACTTTGAGAGACACCGTAGTGGAGGGCTCCAGAAATTTCGATCACCTGGCGTTCTTTAACGTGCTCTGACATCGCATAGTGCACGGGACTCAAGATTTCCCTTCCATCGAAGCGCAACCGCCACGGGTGGGATTCGATCCGTCTGCCCTTTGATCAGCAGACGAGTGCCATATCCACCTAGGCCACCGTGCGCTGAAGGTGTACTGGGAGGCCTGAATATGTCGGGAAGAGATGCACTACATGCCGTCTACTTTTTCGGCAACGCATAAACAGGAAAGAGGCGCCTGAAGAAAAGCGGGACGCAAGTCAATCTGCTTGTGCTGTATATAAAAACTACAAAAGCTGACGCGCGTTTTGATTTTGTTGCGGACCCGGGGAAGCACGCAACAATAATAATGGCGACCGATTGCTTTATTGCGCTGTCATAACGCATGTCGCCGACAGCGAGATATAAAGCACGCACACTTTTCCAAAGGTGAATATGGGTCGCACGTCACACTCTTACGCAATATTTTGGCGCGGAAACGCCGATACACGTCCATTTTACTCTGTTACATTTTTCAGACAAAACGAAGGCGCGTTTTACTCCCCGCCTAGTACCAGCAATTTTTCTAATATCTTGCTTTCGTGCTCGGTTGCGTAAAGTTCTTATACGCACGAGAAAAGGTATTAAAAATCAAGGTTTGCGTTAATTGCACTCCTGCTTCTTATGATGTCTTATGGCTCCTACATTTGGTAGCCTGCTGTAGTGAGAAGAACCAGAAACTGCTCGGAGTGCATGTTTACAAGCAGTGAAAGCGTCCATATTTGGCAGGCTTACATGCCACTGTTAATGGCAACGCGGCCGGGCGCTACCTGCATGCGCATACTTCGCTCCAAGTTGTTAGGAAGAATATGGCTACCGACGTGGACTTCGCGCAACAGGGGGCAGGGAGAGGAGATAGTTGTCACTACTTATGAAAGAGCAGGAAATCTGGGGACTTCATCTTGAACCAGCGCTTGTAAGCCAAAGAACAAGAAAGATGCACGCAGAACAAACGCTAGATGTCATTAACTACAACCTGCACCGCAAAAAAGAGGACAAGGACGACATGAACCGCACGGGACAAGCGTTCATGTCGTCCTTGACCTCATTTTTGCGCTGCAGGTTGTAGTTAATGATGTACCAACACGCCCAATTAGCCACATTAGGCTAGATGTCAATTTAAATTTTACTTCGGACACCTGACAACGTACCAGCATATGCGCTTGGCCACCCGAAGCTGTCGTCTCCAGCCACGAAGCAAATAAGATCGTCACCTAACTAGCCGAGCAACAGCAAGTGCACTTACTGGAGGGGCACGATGAATAAGGTGCTGTTTTCTTACCGACCCGTGTAGGGTAGCGCGCTGTCATGAAAGCTGCACGTGAAGGCGAGCACACCGGCGTCGCGTAGTGGCGCTGCAAAACGACGCCATGCGCTGCGAGGGCGTCTATGTTGGGTGTGGGTATCTGGCGTGACCCGTGGAAACTGACGTCGTTCCAGCCCTGCAGAGAAGAATGGTGCAAAAGGGCGGAGCGGTTGAAAACAGCGCTGTTAGAGAAAATAATGAAAACATATACGATAAAGAAAACCGATTGGTCTTTTCCTGACTTGATATCTCAATTTTTTCCGGAGTTACTTCTTCACGAAACCGCATGTTATTGACAAATCGAGGCCATAAGAGAGCACCTGAGAATATCAAAACTTTGGATCACTCTTCTTTTACACGAAATTGTTTTATGCCGGGGCCCACCAAGAACTCAACGACGTACTTGCGTAACGGAATCGGACGCCTGAAAACATTCAAAATGAATACGGATTTACAATGAAAAAAAATTAGCAGTGGCTTTTCTTGGATATATCAGGATATAGGTAGCATGAGCTAAGGTGCAGCTGATTATTCTTAGCTTTCCTGGTTGTCTAGGATTAGCTTGATTATCATGCTTACTGCTGTTTCAATGACACACACACGGTATACGTATTATGTGACACATGTATATTTGTTTTTTGCTCAACATCAAGTTGCTTCCCTATTGCTACAAAAACGGCTCGGTGGTCAGAGTAGTAACACACTGCTGTCTGTATGGCCCCAACGCAGTATTTGGAATTGATTGTCTGTCTCTGATACATAAGATCAATGGTGGTTCCCCATTGGGTCGTCTGTACAGTGGGGACACTGGCTAAGTCCAAGTTAAACGTGTCCTTCAAAGTAACACCAAGAAACTCTGCAGCGCGATTGAAGTCACCAGCCACCACACACAGTTCACTTGGTGCACGCAGTGCTTCACGTTTAGCCTCCTTCTGTTCGTTCTTCCTATGCTCAACCGCAAATTGCCAGGCAACTACTTCGGGATTCGATGAGTTACGCTTCTCTTCTGCGTTGCTGAGCCGCAATTTCGTTTTCCTTCTCCATGGCTATACCACACTGGCAAACGCCCCGCTATATGTATACTCCCACTAGATACCTCTGCGCATGCGCACAAAATGAGAGGCGCTGCCAAGCATCTCCGGCGGAGCGTCAGACTTGGCTACTGCGCAACGGAAGCGCACAGCTGGGCACGCGTCGGCGCCAGTGCGTCTGCCACGGCTATGATGTCACTCTCTGAAATGCGCAGACAGGCGAGGCGCGCCAGCTGTGCGCCGTGTGATGTCGTTGCTCGTCGCGCATGCGCAGCACGGCTCTCCAGGAGAGCTCAACCTCGGCAAGTGTAGCTCACGCTGCAAAAGGACCACCCCCGCTCGTACTCAAACTCAGATTCAACCGCGATGCGACGATAGGAGCTGGAAACACTACCGGACATAAGTCATACAGGGAATAGTCGGGACTTATATCTTCGCTATAGCGCTTGGCAAGTTGCATCTAAGTGACGTCCGGTTATAGTAAACGTGTTTAGCAAGCAAAATTACTCTGAAATTAACACCGCCTTTCTTCCACTGCACTGTTGGTTCGCTCAGGTTCGCTTCGTAGGTACCGCCATCTAGGAACGATAGAGCGAAGCAGATCGTTGTGCTAATGCGCGCCGGCAGTCAGCGCTCCGGTAGTCTTCGCGTTTCCATCGCAGCGGAAGCCAGGGGCGTGGCGGCGTCGTGAAGGCGCGTTCCTGGGGTAAAGTACAACCGCGGCCGCTACAAAATTTGTCTTGTGTGGCCAGGTATTGAATTGCGACGCGCACTTCTCCAGGAACGCAAAGACGGTAAATGTCGATAGGGCAAATGTTTCGCCTTCCGCTGCATTGGCCCGCGTTTGTACCAAACGATCCACTGACAACCCGTTCGGTTTGGCTAGCAAGTTGTCACCGTTTATGGCAGGTTTTTTTCTCGTCGATAATATTTCCCACATAGCGTAACCGGAATTTTATGTTTCAGTATGATCGTCTATACCCGTTGGATATGACGTCCTATCCGCAAGCTAACGAATAGATGTTTGAAAAAATACTGGATGTGCACATTTTTACTAAATCAGACGCATCAACGATGGCAAGGAAATGCGCCCACGGGGAAACGGGGAAAGCAATCGTCAATGGAATATTTTATCTCAAGATACCTTACTGCATTCCATTGAACCTGACCTAAAATCGCATCTTCCACGTCCCCTTCCTGGTCGCCTTGAGGCACTATATCATCGACTTCGCCTCAACGTCGTATTCAACAATAGCTACATGTGCCGCCTTGGTCTGACCACCAACTCATACTGCGATAACTGTGGGGCGCATGAAACAGCCGAACATATTTTATTGGAATGCCCGGCATCCAGAGAACTTACATTCACGCTAGCTTAAGCCCTGATTCCAAAGTGCCACTAAATCTCGAAGGAATACCAGGCCCTGTGTCCTACGCTTTCCTGCAACGTCAAGTTTTAAATTCTCTTTTCACGTTTCTGGAAGACATAAACCTGATAGATAAGCTTCATAAAGACCTATATACATTGCAACAACTGATATATTTCCTGTACAAAACTCTTTCTTTTCTGCCCTCCTACCTCTGGAGCCTTTATTCCCCAATGTCCCTCCCTGTGCAGAGTAGCGTGTAAGCGCCCACTTCTACGTCGGTAGAATTTCCTGTTATTTTTTTATAAAGAGCTGTTTATCTCTCTCTCTCTCTCTAGATGTTTGACAGCATGTACGGATTATGTGTATCATGACGACGACAATGACGAATAGGATGTTGCGTAGTAAGGACGACGTAAACATTATAGTGGCGCTTGACGGCGACAGATGCACGATGCCGGGGTCGCAGCAAATGAGCAATGTCAGCCTAGTTCCACTCTCCGTCCAAAATAAATTGCTCTGGTATGCTGACGCATGTTCTGCAAAATTTTTTTTATCGAAGTGAGCGCTTAAAGCGTATTTTACATTTCGTGGGATACATTTCAGAAAAGATAGAGAGAGAAAGAAAACTTTAATAAGGAAATGGGTCCTGAATTTAGTGAGGGTAGGGACACAAGCTCCCAAGCCTAGGTGACGGCCTCGGGTCCCTGGACATGGGCGGCTTCCTCGGTATGCCGGACGGCCCAGAGCTGATAGACGAGGTTGTGGCTGTGCAGGGACGCCTCCCATTGCGCCTCGTGGTGGGAGGCTACTGGGCAATTACTGGGCATTTACGGACCAAACCAACGCTGTGATTATGAGATACGCCGTAAAAGAGGACGCCAGCACTTTTCTACATCGGGAATACTTTAACGTGCCCCGAAAACACCAAGTACACAGGTCTTTAGCAGTTTCGTCTTGATTGAAAGTTTCACCACAGCTGTCAGGATCCAAACCACGCCCTTCAGGTTTTTGGAAATTTGCTGTAGCCTCAATTTTTGTGATGCTAAGAAGGCGGAGTGAACGTAAGATATTTGACCAGTGTTAGAGTGCACCTATATTTAACTACACTTTTAAGAAGTTAGGAATATGGGCTGTACGATCATCATAATTGGAGGTGTGCGATGGGAAAGGTAAGGAGGAACAGAGGAGCTCGACTAGGTCACACAGCCTAAGAAACCACTAGGTCACACTAGGTAATAGTGAATTCCACTGGCGGATCTGGAGCGGTGTGCCGAATCCACGACGGAGCAACAAAATCCGTCGGGGAGCGATCCGATCCCCATCGGCCAGCGGAAAATGAACTCGCTCCGGCAGGGATTACAGCGGAAGTTGTCGCACGCATCCGGTTGCCCATGTTACCAACCTTACGTTGGACTACGTTAGACTTCGCACAAAAGTATGCATGCCTCTTCCTCCGAGTATGCGTGCACTACTTCTTCGACGTAGCCGAGCATTTTGGGGCGTTTGTACGGGGACTGTGGAAACAACTCCTTAAATAACGTTTCGTACAGCACGTACGACTCTTCGCTACTACTGCTGCTGATTTTCGACGTAGAACTTTTACTGTCGCTCATGCAGAGCGAGGAGCAGTCCCCTGTAGGGTCGAACGACGCCATTCCAAAATATGTAAACAAACGCCCATGGTTGTCAGACAGCTCCTAAAAAAACGCTGAAAAAAATCACCGTGCTCGGCTGATTCGGAAATGACGACACCGTATAGCTGGAGTTCCGGCAGAATCCGGCTCTACGAGACGGATCAACGCGGAGCGCTCCGTCGCGGAGCAAGTTGCCCCAAATGGCCCAGTGGAACATGCGAACTTGCTCGGGATCCGCCAGTGGAATTCAAATTCTCGGCCGCGGAGCAAGAAAACTTGCTCCAGATCCGCCAGTGGAATTCACTATTAGCGAACTTCGGCGAGTTTGAGCGTATCTATCTATCTATCTATCTATCTATCTATCTATCTATCTATCTATCTATCTATCTATCTATCTATCTATCTATCTATCTATCTATCTATCTATCTATCTATCTATCTATCGATTTTGTGCTCTCCTGGCCGTTTCGCTAATGGGATGTTTACGAAAATTGGTATGCCACATCATAACTACATGACGAACATAAATGATTGGTCATAACAGGAAAGTCATGACATGCATGTCATGAGCGGCATGATTTACATGTCCCGGTCTTGGTGCTCTCCTGGCCGTTTCGCTAATGGGATGTATGCGAAAATTGGTATGGCACATCATGACTACATGACGAACATAAATGACTGGTCATAACATGAAAATCATGACATGCATGTCATGAGCGGCATGATTTACATGCCACGGTCTTGGTGCTCTCGGCTGTTTCGTAAGTGGGATGTATAGGAAAATTGGTATACAACAACATGACAGCATGACGAACATAAATGACAGGTCATAACATGAAAATCGTGACATGCATGCCATGAGCGGCATGATCTACATGCCACTCGTTTCCTTAATGGGATGTATACCAAGATTGCTATGGCGCAACACGACTGCATGACGAACGTAAATGACAGGTCACAACGTTAGAGTCATGACATGCGTGTATGAGCGGCATGGTTTACAAGCACATTTAACTACACCTTTAAGAAGTTGGAATATGGGCTGTATGATCATCGTAATTGGAGGTGTGCGATGGGAAAGGTAAGGAGGAACAGAGGAGCTCGATCTCTCTTAAAAGTTATGACGCTACAAAACCACTAGGGCACAGAGCCTAAGGAAAGCATGAGAGAAGGTTAATGCTGATTTACCAGAGTATAGAGATGCTAATTGAGCCTTCCACTCCTTTCAAAACATATAGACGATTGTGGAAAGATCTCTATTCTGCTTATACATTTTTTTTCATTTCCTTCATAGTCGCACGCATTGCATAGATTCAACAGCACTGTTACGAGACCTGGAAAAAGATTGTGAGTTCTCTCGGGGTCTTCTCCTGGGCCCAATATCATTCCTAATTTGCATGAATTACCTGCGGAAAAGATGTCGTCCAGCGTTCGTTTATGCGCTGATAATTGAGCCATTTGAACTTTAACGCCTCTGCAGGGGAAGAAAAGCGAGCAGACTAAGCAATTCCTCTCCTTTTTCTTCTCATGTTGTGAAATATGAGAATTGAACAGGTTGGGAAAGCCGCTTGCTTTATTTTTTACCTAGACCATATAACAAAATCCGGTGGATCAATATCATTTCCTTCCTCTGAAAGGCGTCTATAAAAGGCACGCGTGTGCCTGGCGTACGCTGAATTGATTTCACAATATTGTATTACTACACAATCAGTAAGGTGCAGTTCGTAATGGCAAATATTCCGCAGTGATATTTGTTCTTTGGTTGAACAAAGGGCGAACTTACCGGCAGCCCCTGTCGAAAGTACGGTCCAGAGAACGTGGATGAAAGAATGGAATGGAATGCTGCGGCGGAGTCCCCCGGATAATTCTAACCACTTTGCGCATACTGACGTTGCAAAGTGCACGGACCTTGAGCATTTCGCTTGCGTCGAAGTGATAAGCAGGGCGATATAGTTTTAACGCACGTCTATCGGGTCAGCAGTCAGTCTCCATGACAACGACCACCAGAAAAGCAGCGACAGATTTCCGCCCTGAGAACTAAGGGAAGAAAATGGCAGATCCCACGTGTAGTGGGAATCAAGGAAATGCGAACCACGCAACAGGAACTTAAAATGGATCTGCATTGTTGTCTCGCTATACCGATTTTGTTGCATATGAAGTTAACGAAATGGCCACAAGAGCACCGAGACTGCGGCACGTAAACCGTGCCGCTCATGACACGCGTGTCATGATTCTAGTTATGACTGGGTCATTTACGTTCGTCATGCAGCCGTGTTGTGCCATAGCAATTTTGGTATACATATCCCATTAACAAAACGCGTGACATGTACATCATGCCGCTCAAGAGATGCATGTCACGATTTTCATGATCGTAGAGCGTGTTACCCATCCTCCTCATACATTCTTGTCTCACCCTACCAATTTTGGTTTATATCAAATTAACCAAACGGCCGCAAGAGCACCAAGACCGTGGGACGTAAATCTAAATCATGCCGCTCAGGACATGCATATCACAATTTTTGTATTATGAACTGTCATTTATGTTCGACATGCAATCATGTTGTGCCATACTAATTTTAGCATACATCCCATTAACGAGAAGGCCAGGAGAGCGCCGAGACCGTGGCACGTAAATAATGCCGCTCATGACATGCATGTCACGATTTTCACGTTATGACCTGTCGCTTTTGTTCGTCATTCCGCCGTGTTGTTGTACACCAATTTTCGTATACATCACATTAACTAAACGGCCAGGAGAGCACAAAGTCGCAGACGGCTACGCAGATAGAAAAATACGCTCAAAGTCGCCGAATTTCGCTAAGAAATGCTTCGCATTTAAAAACGCAGCTGTGTCAGCTGAGCGCGACATGATATGTGGAATGTGAAGTCGGCGGTGACTACATCAATGACGCTGTGTGTGCTCTATTGCGTTGGTGCACCTGTGGTTTACGACGCCAGTACTATACAGAAACGCGCTGTTATATTTCTGTGCTTTAAACCCTTGTAGCATTACATCTTCCTTCAACGAAGCCGACATGTGGAGTCACTCTTGACGCGAGCATTTAGAGCGCGTATATGTGGCCTGCCGCGTTTTAGATGCTATGATAACGTTTTCCAAATGGAAAATTAGCATCCCCTGTTTGTAGTATACGGATAAAACAATATCTATGCTGACTTCATAGGAATGAAAGCGTTTTAGATTAAAAATTTGTCCTGGTACAGGGTTAAAACTCGGCATACACACCTGCTTAGTCCCTCTACGAAATGAGCTAGCCAGGAGGCTATGAAAGGAAAGTCCCAAGGCCACTCCGTTGGAGCCTTTAGGGACGTTTTTACTGGCAGCCGTCACTACCCGTACGAAAAGAGGAGCCATGAAAGTTCAAAGAACTTTTCCTTAGGTTGCCTTAAATGTGCTTCGACTGGGGCTAGTTGGTATGGTATACTGGGCTTGATGAAGCGCTGCACAGGTGACACGCACAAAGGACGCAGACACTGAAATGACACACAGAGAAAGTTAGGATGTGTATACACTCTCGAGTTCCATCACCGCACCCTTTGTATGCGGACATCCATTGCATCCATCATGCAAGAGCGAGATGGGAGGGAATCAGCGTGATGGGTGGGAGGTGGGAGATGAGTGTGTTACGTGGCAGAAGGCCGAAGACAACCGTCTTTTGATGTCATTTTGAGCAAAGGAATGACTTATACGGTCATTTTTCTTCTTTTTCTTCTTTTCTCCTTTGCGTGTTGCGCGCACCTGAATATCATATGCGGTGTGCACGTAGCTCAATTGGAATTATTGTCCTTACTATTCTGATGATTACTGTGTGCTCCTAGCAGTTACCAGGCCCCAGAAATGACCCTTCGGCTGCGTTCTCCACCTCTATGAACGCTGCTTTCTGTCGTCATGATATAAATGTTTTCGGTTGATTTGTTACATTAAGTCGATTTTCTGAATTTCGACGGACGATTTCTATCATCGCCAATTTCGTCATTCCTTGAAATCGCGCCTGTGTCATCCAGTGTCGTGATGTGTGAATTTTTAATATTGATGCGTGGAAATGGCAACATGAAAGATAATGCAGAGGGCAGAGGAGGTGGCCGAATTAAACACGCCATGGCTGATCACCCGTCTACGTAAAAATTGTCCAAAATAAAGTTATTTATCTCTTTCCCTGTTTTCTATTTCTTTTGCGCCTAATTCCACATAACAATGTTACACGTCCTCCAAAGTCAGAAGATTCGTGGCTTTCGCTTCACAATTGGCAGCAACGCAGTGAGGGCATGCCGTCAGCAGTTTCCATGAACTGTGCGATGCGGATTGCGAAAGCGAAGCCCACAATGTGCAGCGATTTGTCATGGTAAGTGTTACGTCTGCCTGGGTGACGCAGGTTGAACCCGCCGTGTAACCAGCTGTGCGCGGAAGGTTGCCGTTTCCGCCGAGTGTTTAATCATTCCCGCTTAAATGATTACACCGCTGTCACGAGGAAGAGCTTGGGCTAAAATAAATTACTGCTGCGTTTCTACGACGGCACATTCAATCAAGCTCAGTGCTACGGCTTGACTAAAGAGATAATGGGAAACGACATTGCACAGTCATAACCGAGAAGCCTTCTCTCCAAATTGGCCGAGCCCAGAGGACGTAAGCAGCTCTAAGTATGAAAGTACCGTGCTTACCGTCTGCGTCTATTTCACCTTAAACGCAGTTTTGTCTAAGATTTTTCACTTACAGAGTGAAACGAACACACAGAAAAGTCTCAAGTCACAGATAAGCCAGATCCTGGACATGCACGAATCAAAGTGTGACAGAACCATTCATGGTCAGTGGGCGTATTTCGTGAACACCACGCGTAAAGTAGAAAAAAGAATAGAAAAAAACACCACTGCTGCCATTGCCGACATTTCGCATGCTACAAAGGATGGCACTTTCGAAAGGATATTTTTGTGCTTAATATGTTCGAAAAAACATTGCGAAATTGTTGATGCATGCTCATTTTTTTTGTGGAGGTGGGGTGGAGGATTCCCATTAGGTTGAGCCAAATACAACCCGTGTCCCAGAATATCGGCTGTAGGACGCTACGCCGTTTTAATTACCGCGTACGTCAAATGTTCCACGGCGCACGAAATAACACAGGAGTCGTGGAAGCGGCCTCGACTATATTGTCAAGAAGAGTCACGTGTGCTTTAGGTTGACCTGGCACTCAAAGAAACATCTGAGATATATTCGATAATAAAAAGAAAAAAGCTCCATAGGAATCCTTGTCTATGACTGTAGTCAAACACTAGAACCAGGGTTTGGAATACATGTCCATACCAAATACCCTTTATAGCTAAATAGGGGGGAGCCGGAGTTATGCGCGTGTAGCGACCTCCCTTCGGTGAATGGGCGAATGCCGTAGGGAATGATAATACGCGCTTACAGTGAAGCCAAAACAAAGTTCACCTTGTTTTGTCTGGCTTGTCTGAAAAATGATATCAAAATATTATTTACGGTTTCTAATAACTCAAGTGCTTCATTCCTATGAGATTCATTCATTCCACTCTTTCTTGGAATACGCACATCGATTACATCGTCAGCAAAGCTAATCGCATGCTCGGATACCTCAAACGCAACTTTCATTCAGCCCCACTAACACGAAGCTGGTTCTCTACAAAACTATCGTTTGCTCTCAGATAGAATATGCATCGTCAATATGGGACCCAGGCATCTAAATCCTTACAAATCAATTAGAAATGGTTCAGAACACGTCAGCGCGCTTCATTTTATCAAACTTTCATCGCACCGCCAGTGTATATATCATGAAATCAAACTTAGGCCTACCACTACTAACAATCCGTCGCAAACTTGCGTGACTCTGCCTTTTTCACAAAATATTTTATCACCATACACTGCATGACGAATTGCTCCTGCCACCCACATACATATCATCGCGTCTTGATCACGGGCACAAAGTTGGCTTAATTTCGTGCACAACAAAAGTATTCTCTGACTCATTTATACCACGTACATCTGTGGACTGGAACCACCTTCCTTCTTCAATTGTGAAAATCAGACAGCCATCATTGTTTCAGTCATAAGTGTATTTCATATATTTTTGTGTGTGTACTGTATTACAGTGGCAAATCCCACTCCCCTCTGTAATGTTTAACCTTGAGGGTATCAATAAAATAAAAAATAAAATGTGCCATGCTTTGAGTGTATATGCAGTTCGATTAAAGAATGCTCGCCTATTCGCTTGCTTCGCTGCAAATGACGTCAAAGGACGATAGTCTTCTGCCACCCCTGATACGTAACACCCTCTTTTCACCCCCCCCCCCCCACCCAAAGTTACTTGAGGAAACTTGTCTCACTCCTTACGCTCTTCCCCTCTCCTCTTAATGCTCCCATTGGGAATGGGTTTTGATGAATTAGTTCAAATTTCCGCGTTCGCCCTGGTTTCACGCCATCTATTGAGACCTTTTATTACTGCTGGCTTATAGCGGCTGAGAATGCTCCCCGAATGTACTCCACCCCAGATAATGATTGGTAGCTTACCATTGTCTCCGAAGAGGAAACTGTGTAACAGCTGCATATTACCGGTGCTCACCAACTGGGCAGAAACTTAGAAGATAACTAAGCTGGTTCAGCTTAAATTGAGGACGACACAGCGCAATGGAACAAAAAATTGTAGGTTTAACATTACAGGACAAGGAGATAGCGGAGTGGATTAGGTAAAAACGCGTGTTAAGGATATATTAATAGAAATTAAGGAATGGGCGTGGACGGGACATGTAATAGGATGAAAACACAACCGTTGGTCATTAAGGGTAACAGAATGGTTTCCTAGAGAAAGCAAGTGTGCAGGGGGTGGCAGAAAGTTAGGTGGGCAAAGGAGATCAGGAAGTTTGCGGGGATAAATTGGGCCGAGTTAGCGCAGGACAGGAATAATTGGAGATCTAAGGTGGAGGCCTTCGCCCTGCAGTCGGCGTAGAGAGGATGATGATGATGATGATGATGATGACAACCGGCTACAGAGCCGCGGCTTCTGTGGGCCTATTCTTTCAACGGGTAGCTTCTCCTCAACGCCATATCTAAGGCGTTGATTCGGCAATTCCTCACGTGCAAGCCAGTCCAGTGCGTATAATTGTAAATAAAAGGTGCGGATCACAGTTATGTACATATGTTTTGCCTCATATAGGCCTGAGGTTTCCTTTTCACTGTATAATGTCGATGTGTGTGACCCAGTGCAAGCAGCTCGCTTGGATATGGCCGAGTGGTTGAATCGAGTAAAAGTATTTCATGTTTGCGTAGTCAAAGAAAGACTGTGGTGTTTAGATAATTAGATGATTTGAAACTGCTTCTTTGACTTAACGTTGCGATGACTGGTTAAATGTTGACTGGTCAATTCACCTGGATTACTTCTCGCTACCACTATCAGCTAGCGGTGGGCTGAGGGCATGGATGTAGGAGGAGGGTCAAGTAAAGTACGGGTGCACTTTCCCTTTCTGCTTTGCCCAAGAAGTTCTTTCGTTTCTTTAAATTTTTTTCTGTGGTTCTTTCCTTGTATCTTTCTATGTTGCCTTCCGCCTAATCGATCGTGTAGCAGTACGCGTAGCCGGTAAAGGCAAATATCGGATCCGCTTTTGCTTTCCGCGTGACAGCTCTGGTCTTCGAAGGCAACGCGGGCAATTACTTAGTGTCCACGGATCTCCATGAAATTTTCAATATTTTTTTTTTCTCTTCGGTACTGTAAAGATATGTGCGAAGCCAGGCAGTTGGATGTGACCTAGTTTTCCTGGAAAAAAATTTTTAACAACTTTTAGCGGAACCCCACGGCTTTTGACGGCATTACCTTCAATGCTGCCCACCGGAGCAGGCAGGCGGTCAAGCAAAACGGGCATATGCAGTGCTCAAACCGTCGCTGTCATGTTCAAAAAAGCAGGGTAGCTCAAGGTATCGTCAAATGACATCGCCGTTTTTTTGGGGGGGGCACCAGTTCCAGATTTTCCATGGCGGTAAGGCTGTGACGTCATCGCATACGCTGCGCGAATCATCTACCCGTTTCGGTTTCTGTTTCAGCACATCGTTCATAGGGTTATTAAAAATTATTGGTGTGTTTCTGAACGAATCGAGCCACGCTACCTACTACAGGGCTATCAGTGCGATTGGAAAAAGGCGACATCACAATATGGTAAAAAAAAACACCCGAGTTTCCCTTTAACTGCGAACGGCAATCCTTACGAATGAATGTCCACCTTAAACAGCTTTGCCCCTAATGAAGAGAAATTTAGTCACGCCCTTAACGTGTGCGACAGAATTCGTCCTTGTAAGCCAACACTATTAGTTGACTCATAACGGTCACACTTCGCTTTGTGAGTTCAGGACGAAAAACAAGTTTCCGTGACACAATATATCCCTACTGAAAGTTGGTAGCAGCCGTCGTACTTACGAGGTCGTCTGCCAGGAAGAAGATAATGTGCGGTCGGCTGGGAGCCTTTGTGTCATGTTCCATGTTAGCAGCTCCAAGAGGTAGGCACACTACCGCACTTCTCACACATTTGAGTCATAAAAAACAAAAAAGCAAAGGAAGAGTTAAAACGAGACGGGCAAACAAGCTTAAGTATGTCGCATAGATTTGCGCAAAGAGAATATGTCTTATTAGGTTGCATACGTAATTCTCTGGAGCTATTTTAGCAAGCTCTGAATCCTTAATTTACCTTAAAGCAGGACTTCACATGCTTTCGTAGCAAAACTCGCGCGCTAACGAGGAGTACCATACTACATGGTGTCCTGATTGATTGATTTGTGGGGTTTAACGTCCCAAACCAGCTCTGATTATGAGAGACGCCAGAGTGGAGGTCTCCGGAAATTCCGACCACCTGGGGTTCTTAACGTGCACTGACATCGCAGAGTACACGGGCCTCAACATTTCGCCTCCATCGAAATGCAGCCGCCGGGCCGGGATTCGATCCCGCGACCTTCGGATCTGCAGCCGAGTGCCTTAACAACTAGACCACCGTGGCGGGGCTCCATGGTGTCCTTAATGATTTACAGCCTGGACTTACAAAATCCCGGGACTTGTGGCAAAGCGAGGTATGCAATGAGGAATGCGTTTTCGAAGCTTAGGATCATCTCTGTCTTTGTTATGGTGATACACAGCCATGTATATTATGCATCTGAGGCGGAGGCACCCTGTATTTGCATCTGAATGCAGCCTAACCGATTGGTGTGCGCCACTTGGACGTCACACGCTTTTAGCGGAAATCCGGTGACTTATTGGACGACTTATTGGAGGACAAAATGCCCAATCTGATGAATGCAGAACGCCCAACAGTTTTTAAAGATCTGGATACTGATGAAGGTTCGAGCAACACAGCCGAGTCCTGCTGTGTTGCGTAGTTTAGCCCGGCAGCTAGCCCACTATAAGAACCTTTGAAATGCGAATCTGTCGTTTGGCGACCGTTAGCCGTACTCGATTGTGTTATGCAAGAGAGAAAAGGCGTCCCACTGCTTGCTTGGCCCCACTACTAATCTTCTTGATGTTTTACAGACTGCAGCCCCGGTGAGGCTGTAGCAGCATTGGAAAAACACGTCATAAAGAACTTTCATAAAGGGGCTATCAGGACTTCTCTAAAGGGACTTTAAAGTGAAAAATAATTTATTTCGTATTAGTAGGTTGGCTGTTCGGAATACAAAAGAACACCAATCTCACGGGGAGAAGACCTTCTGTAAGCTAGGAGACTCGCGAAAAAGGATGCACAGGTGGCGACGTCACTTGAAGCTTCAGTCCCAAAACGCGTGACGTCACGGATACTTGACGGCGCCTGCTAAGGCCTTCATAACTCTTTATTGGTAAGAAAGGCCTACACTGTGTTCAAAGAAAGCCAGACACTTGACACATGGAATTGCAGAACATCTGGCGAACATACGAAAGAAGAAATAGGCCTTTTGACGTCATTAGGTTGCGAAGTTCCGGCGTGAATTTCAATACAAAAACTCTGACATGCACTGTGTCTCACTGAAGTGAATCACAGATTGGAGCGCGACGAGAAAAACGAAAACATTGGTAATACAAAGAATCGAAGTGGTGGCACAGAGCAGACATTAGAAAACAAAATGACTCAGCAAAGCAGCCGAGAGCTCTAGGGTTGAAGAAGTAGTGCCCCGACTCCTTTTTCTACGCCATTGTCGTGTGGGAAGTAGAGAGAACTTTTTCGCGCACGTGATAGACAACGAATGCCAATACGACAGTGCTTGTTGCCTGCGCCAATGACTATTGGTTTCCATGACAACGGAGGGCAATGACCAACGATGTAATCACGTAGAAGTGCTGAAGCATCGCAGGTTTTCAAGCCTGTCTACCAGCTAGGCCACTGGCAACTACGGTATACACTATAGCTTATTAGGTGCCATATCTGATACGACGTAGGCGTACTGCTGCCTCGCCTACGTCAGCATGCCCAACAGTGCGTATGAAAATGAATAAAGAATTACGAACGCGGCGCAGTGCCCCATGCTGCGTCCTGGAGAGTGAAACTTCTAATACATCCCTAATTAGATCGTATGAGTAGGCAATGACGGATGAGGCCAAGGTTAGTCACTGGCTTAGCAAGTGCTTACAACATCCTTATTTCAAGGTCACGGCCGGGTCTCAGGCTTACCGAAGTGCTCCAGTTCAGCAGGCCAGATGCATTTAGTACATTGAGGACAGGCTAGTAATACCAGTCACCGAATTCGGTTAGTAAAAACGCGGGTTGGTGAAGATGTGAAGGGAGCTGGTTGATGCTGGCCAGACTCAGAAGCTGTACGTAGGCTCCATTACCTTGCACCGAGGGAAGTTTCGGTGTCACGCGAGCGTATTTACTGAGCTCCTCGAAAGCCCGGTTTCAATATCGACGCCTCGAACAAGTGATCGTTATTTAAATTTGCAAGCGATTTGGTCGGAAAGAAGGACATAACATTAGTGGATATGTCATTTTCTCAAAGAAGGATATATCATTACTGCTGACGCCCTGCAGCACATTAATATGGCGAATTGTGCGACAAGACCTATTGGAAAAGGTAATTAGGATTTTTATTTACTCATTCTAATGTTATTTTAGCGGTATGTGGGAAGATGGATGGTACCTTACTCTCATACTATATTTATAAATAAACTTGCGTATTGTGGAAAATACACCGAGAATGTATCAGAGGCAATGATACGCCATTGGTACAGGACACCAGCTCAGTATCAAAATTAAGTGCAGGGGACATGCTAGGGGAAGACGTGTAGCAAAGGCACAGAAAAGAAGCTATAGCTACGAAATGCTGACCAATTCGAGCAACCGCTCACGACGAACAATTTCGCAGACAAGACTATGTGTAGTTGATGATGCTGCTCAGGGAAACGTAGCTAAATCAGGCATCTCTCGGCAACAGCTTGTCGCTGATGTTTTGTGCTGAAGCAGTTAAAAATTTCAGAATGTCTGCGAGTCGCTTTACCACACTTGCAAAGATTTATGAAAAAAAAATGTTATGATCCCTGTTGGCTGTCCAAAAATCATCGCTGCAGAAAATTAAAATATCAGAAAGTCGCCCTGTCAGGGGAGACGATGGCAGGGGGAGCGCTTAAATTCATTCATTCGGTTCCAATACCGCCGTGCTCAGTCGAGGGCATAGCAAACACATGGGCATGAAAGTGTAATGAGAACGTTACAAACATTGCATAATACTGACATTGCATCAGCAATAGAGGTTGCAATATAAGTACAACAGTAAATTTTAAGCAGCAGCAAATAAAAGCGAATATCACAAACAAAAAGAGAGATGCGCAGTTTGCGGCCGGGGTTTCCCATTTTTTATTCACGTACAACGCACTGGACATGCACACAAAAAATAAATCCTGAAATGAAAAATAAAGGTATCTATACAGGAAAATTGCATACGGAATACTACTCTGTGCTTATCCTTCCTGATTGGTGAATTTTGCTTTGAAAGGAATAATTGCTCAGTTTCTGACCAATCTCTATTCCCGGAATGGTCTTTCCTACCTTGACGAACAGAACTGGTCAATCAATCCCTCTGAATTCGCTGTTTGTTCATTCCTGTCTTCCCAAACACAACTGACCAATGAGTGCGTCCCAAGACAAAATAGTATTCCGTATTCGCTTTACCGCATTGGCCCCAAAATTGCACAAATTACGCTCGCGCTCACTACGAGCGCAGTACCTACCCCCTAGCCCCCGCAGCCACAAAAACCCCAAGAACAACAAGAAAACAAAGAAAGAAAGGACCTGTAAAACTGCCAAGTGGTGTACCAGTGTATGCCTAAATGCAGAAGGAACGAAGCTGACAGGTGAAAGCCGTCGAACAGGCTGATATGTGTGGTTGTATAAAACATTTACGGCATAAACAGGCAATAAATAGACACTGTCAGTGGATTTCTTTTTCTTTTAACAAGACAATGCAATGGATCTGAAGTCACTGATTCGCGGTATGTATACAGTGTACACGCGTGGTCATGCCTCCATGGAAAGGCAAAGCCAGATATTTAAAAGCTTCCACATGTTCAACTGCGGCGCAGTTGGACTGAGTGCAATACCTTACATGAAAAAAAAAACAAAACAAAAATCGGTAAATTCATCTTTTGGATCTTGAATTCGCAAACACATTAGTTTGGTTTTTTAACATTAGCAATTACAGAATTATCTTGGAACCATTGTATGTATGACCTTGTAAACTGAATAATAATAATAATAATAATAATAATAATAATAATAATAATAATAATAATAATAATAATTCGTTGGGTTGCGCCTGAAAACCACGCTAGTACAATGAGAGACACCGTAGTGGCAATTTCGAGCATCTTGTTGTTCCTTAACCTGCACTAGCAGCGCGCAGTACGCGGGTGTATAGCGTGTCGACTCGCGGAAATGTGACCACTGAGGCTGAGATTTTGATCCGGCCACATTCGGATCAGCTACCGAGTGCCGTAGTCGCACCGCGGTGGTCTTATGGTAATGACACTCAGCTGCTGATTCGAAGGTTACTGGATGGAATCCCGACCGCCGCTTCTGTGTTTCGATGGAGACGAAATGTTGAGGCCTGCGTACTTTGCGATGTCAGTGCGCGTTAAAGAACCCAGGTGGGAGAAATCTTCAGGGCCCTCCACCACGGCATCTCTCATTATCATAGCTAGTTTTGGGACGTGAAACCCCAGAAATCAAACCCCAGTGTCGTAGCCACTACACCACCGCAGCGGGCTGTGCTTATCACACTGTCATGCTGTGCTTATCACAGGGAGGGGGAGGGGCATATTGCGATGGTGTTTTCAGCAGCAGAAATAGCACGGCATAATCAAGCAGTCCTCCGAGATACGTTCATCATTGGAACAGTTGTTCAGATATGGTCAGTTAGCTGCTAAGCTAACGTCCACTTTTCTTTTACGTCTTCTAAATGTCTTTAGGTAGATATTTGAAATGATTCCCAACACAGCTCTAAACAAGTAGTAATGCAACGAAACTTCAAGCCCACTAAGTAAAGGTACATGCAGAATTGAATGAATACTAAAAAATTCATGCTCACCATAGGAGGAAACTTCGAAACATGGCTTTTGCCGTATAACTAGCGATGTCACTGTGTAACTGGGCCACAAGGGATGCCGCCGGCAAAAATATGCCCTGCGCTGACTCTCTGCAGCTTGTCAAACAGCCCCCTTACGCAAGCACCAACGTTTTTGCTCTTCCTTTTTGCCGCACTCTGTAAGCGCACATTTCTGCTTGCGCCGCAGCTGGAACGAACAGCCTGCGATTCGCACATTGAGAACGACGTGTTGGGAATTTTCGATTTTTTCGCCCACGTCAAAGCTTTGCGTCAGTGGTGGTTGGGATCAACAACGTCTCATTGTTCACGTGACGCTCACTCACCTTCGCTGCTCCTCTTTCGCCGCCACGTTAAGTTTCCTGGAGTGTATGCAACGGTAAAAGAAAGGAGAGGAACAATGGAAATAAAGCTGAGTGCATTCTAATTCTCGCAAATTGCACAGCGCAAACTAGGCACGCTGCAGCGTGGACAACACACAGCACGTGTTAGCGCCTATGTAATCTATATGTGCTCGCCAGAGTAGATGACTATCATACATTATTCCTAAATATTTCACCGTGTCCAACTGTGGTATATTCTGAAGGTTGCATGTAAGTGTTATATTAACAGTGTCATTTAATGGGAATACTATGATAGAGCCCTTGGCAACATTGAGGGACAAGTGAATTACTTTTAACCAGTCTTCTGTTGCGCACATATAAGCTTGCAAGCGATTACACAAAGAATGTAAGTCGGTGTCTGATGCATAGAACGCGATGTCATCTGCATATACGTAGGTGTATATACATTCATGGCTTGGGATGGAACTAAGTAGTACATTAAACAGTAGAGGGGAGGTCACAGCCCCTTGAGGAACCCCACTGGACTGTCGATGACAGGGAGAAGAATGACCTTTCAAGGAACAATAAAATGCCCGGTCGTTTAAAAACTCATGAAACCAGCTCACCAGATAATTCGGAAAATTGTAACTCTTTAGTTGGTATAATAATATGTTATACTCGACACTGTCATAGGCTTTTGATATATCTAATGTTACTAGAGCAGCTACTTGTCTGCGGAAGCGCGCTAATTTTATTCGGCTTTCTAAGTACACATGAGCATGCCCTATGGAACAGCTGGGTCTAAAGCTAATTTGGTGGGGGCTGAGAAGGTCATTATCAGCTATAAATTTTTCTATACGAGCATAGATAATCCTCTCTATCAACTTTACTACATTAGAAGTTAGAGCAATCGGGCGAATATTGTCAAGAGTATATCCTTTCCCGTTTTTTTTAAGAACTGGAATTATTTTAGCTAGTTTCCAGTAAGGAGGAATCCAAGAACATTTTAACGAATGATTCACGATGGCTAATAAATCATCTGAGGCCTCATTAAAAAGTGTTTTAAACATGTTTGCCGTAATTCCATCGCCACCAGGGGCTGAATTTGGAATCTTGCCCATAGCTGTAGCCACTTCGCTAAACGTAACTTCAGTGAAATCATCAGTCGACTTATTCAAACGGCTACAAGGGGACAATAGGGATGAAAATCTGCTTTCTAGACCTTCCGCTATATCTTTTAACATCTGTTGAGTTTCTTCCTCGGTTAAAGTTAGGGAGTCAGTATTATTTGAACGCGGAATTACTTTCCTTCCACGAAGAAATCTGAAAAGTGCATTCTTGTTTTTTTTTGTTTAGATAAATAATCTAAGTGTTTGTTGTCATAGTCTTCTTTCGCTTTAGAAATAGTACGTTTAAATGAGGCTCTAAAGAATTTGTAATCGCTCCAGTTTTTCGGGCACTGATTGCATAGTAAGGTTTTCCAGGCTGCTTTCCGTTTTCTGTAATCGCGGGAGCAGTCGTCATTCCACCATGGGCTGAATGAATTATTCTTATTAGTGCGAATGATAAATTCTGATTCTTTCCTGGAGTTTTACGAGAGCCTTGCAAATTACCTTTGGCTTTTCTTCCACAGAAGACATAGAAAATGAAGCGATCGCAGACTTTAATGAATTCTTGAATCTGCTGTAGTTAACAAAAGTAGTACTTTTTTCACCACTATATGTTGCCCGACGGGAAATGTCAAAAATTACTGGCAGATGATCGCTAGAGGTGGCGCAATCAACAGTAGACCACGAAGATAGAGAGAGGCTGCTGCTAGAGAATGTTAGATCTATTGTCGAGCGATGCAGTCCCCTGACAAAGGTACACGTTCCGGAATTGTGACACGAAAGCTTTTTATCTAAAGACCAATGCCACAGTCGATTACCGTAAAGATCTGTCTTTAAACACCAAGACACGTGATGCGAATTAAAGTCCCCGGCAAGTAAAATATCACGTCCACAATAACTTAAGGCCCTGTCTAAACAGACAGTGTCCTGAACACCATGAGGAAAATAAGAGTTTATAATATACATCGGATCACACCGGTAGAGATGCAACTCCACGACCAAGATTTCACATTGAGGTTCCATGAGTTGGAATAGGACATTAGCTTTATGGCATACTTGAGCAGAAATGAATGTAATTAGACCACCATCTCTTGTGGGGCGGTCTAACCTAAAAGCTCTGTACTTGTTCAAATGAAAGCTTTTTTCAGATGATAACCAAGTTTCTTGCAATAAAATTACATCCGGATTAAGTTGGTTGGCAAGACAAGAGAGATCTACAGAAGCTGAAAAAATTGAGCGACAATTCCACTGGAGAACTTTCAACTCTGCTATTTTGAAGCAACAAATGTGGCTGAAATAGCTTTTTCTAAAATAATTTCTTTCAAAATAAAGTTCGAAGAACTTTTCTTTGATTTCGAATGGGACCGAGTATACTTCTCGTCACTAGACGATGGCATAGCTCGTTTTTGAGCACGAGAAATATATTCTGCATCTGTCATTTCTAAATCTTCGGCTGACTGATCATCGGAAACAGGGGGAGCTATAGCTGTACTCATTGACGCAGAGGCTTTTTCAGAACTATGCGTGCCTCTTTGTTCATCCTGTACATTTTTAGTAGAAGCATTAGATATGATCCCCGAGGGGCGTGGAGAGCACAAACTCGAGGAATTACAGTCGATGGGCTTGACATCGCCGTCGGTTTGTCACAGTCAGCCTTCTGGCACGGGCTTGCGTGAAGTAATCAGAGAGGAACTGGCGCCCTTGACCTGCACTTCCCACGTGCAGCCCTCAGTCTCCCGTTCCCTAGCACCGTATGCGCAAGCCGCTGGCTCCCCAACGGGCCACGCCAACTCAACGGTGCCTCAAACAACCTACGCGTCCGTTGCTGCGGCATCTCCACCGAACATGCCGTCAATGCCGCCTGAACCTCCATCCGCACATCTCACAGCACTGGCTCCCGGTGCACCGAGTCCTCTGTACTACCCGCCTTGGCGTCCTCCCCGTCCCACGTGCTATTTTTGCGGGTATCGCAGGCACATATCACGTTTCTGCCGCAAGCAACAACAGAACAAGCGTCGGGAATACGACATACATGAACGCGACTTTTCAAGGGGAGCAGCTCCTGGGAACCTCTCCTTTCTCTTCTCCTCCTCGCCGTTCTCCCTCTCCGCCCCCATGGACTCCCGAAAGAAGCACTTACCGTTCAGCCAGACGCCGCTCCCCTTAGCCGTTCCACGTCACCACTAAGGCCCATCTCACTCGCATCTAACATTTTTCCGGAAAACTAAGTGATGCATTTTTGGAGGAGAAACTGCATACCTACACAGGACTGAAATTCCTCAAGCGCGCCCGTCCAATGTTCTTTCAGTATTTGTCGAAAAGGTAAATGTCGATGCTTTCGTGGACACATGTGCGACCATTTCCGTTATCCACGCTGATTTATGTTCCCGTCTCAGAAAAGTCACGACACCGTACGATGGACCGACGTTAATTGCTGCTCAAGGGGACATGGTTCGCCCTTCTGCTGTTTGTACCGCACCTGTACAAATCGACGACATCGTGCACCATATACACTTGGCTGTGCTGTCCCCGTGTTCGCATCAACTTATTTTGGGGTGGGACTATCTCTCGTCTGCCTCCGCGTCTATTTGATGCGGGCAACGCGTCGTGCACCTTACGGACACCGACTACTCGCTTGGGAAAGACACACGTCGTCACACCTGATCGCTGCTGAAGATACCGAACTCCTCCCCGGCCGACCACGGCTCATTACCATTACGTCCAGAGACATCGACAAAGGCGACGCCTTGATTTCCCCCTCTTCCCGCTGCCTCGCGAAAGGCATCGCTTTTGCACCTGGCGTGGTCCGGTTTCACAATGGCACTGGGCTCGTCACCGCTACGAACTCAATGCCGGAAAAAATCCTGCTGCCGCAAAGCACCACAGTGGCTTGCGTGACCGAAACAGGGCCTGTTTGCGTTGTGCCGCTTAACCCTGCAACCTCTGGCGATTGTCTTCTTGGTGCCACCGTTTCTCCGTCTGCCCTTACTGCAGCCATTAGCAGTGACCTGACACCTTCACAGATGCAGCAGCTGCTTGCTTTGTTTAAGAAACACGCGAATTATTTTTATATATATTCGTCGACGTTGGGCCAAACAACAGTGTCAACGCATCGCATTCAGACAGATGGAACATCTATCGTGCGCCGACGTCCGTACCGCGTGCCTGTGGCCGAGTGAAAAATCATAGAGGAAAACGTCGCCGACATGCTACAGCAGAACGTCATCCGACCCTCAGCTAGCCCTTGGTCATCCCCTGTAGTTTTGGTCCGGAAAAAAATTGGCCGATCCCACGTGCAGTGGGAATCAAGGAAATGCGAAGCACGCATAAGGAACGTAAGATGGATTTGCAGTGTTGTCTCGCTATACCGAGTTTGGTACATATAAAGTTAATGAAATGGCTGCAAGAGCACCAAGACTGTGGCATGTAAACCATGCCGCTCATACACGCATGTCATGATTCTAACGTTATGAGTTGTCATTTACGTTCGTCATGCAGTCGTGTTGTGCCATAGCAATTTTGGTATGCATCCCTTTAAGAAAACGAGTGGCATGTAGATCATGCCACTAATGACATGCATGTCACGATTTTCATGTAATGACCTGTCATTTATGATCTTCATGCAGTTATGTTGTGCCAAACCAATTTTCGTATAGGCTCCGTGCAGTCGAGTTTTCCATGTGCGACATCAGCGCCAGAATGCACTGCCTGGCGGAGAGAAGAAGCAAAATTGGGCAGACTGTGACAGGAAAATACGCGAACGCGATGCGCGTCTCCAACTCTATAGCAGCAGCGACCGCCCGTCCCACCTTCTTTCGTTTTATTTCCTTTGAGACGCGCGCTCCAAACCTGCGGCAAGCTGTTCCAAAGGGCAACGCCGCGAGCGTTCGTGTGGCTCGCAGCACGCCCGGAAAGCAGCGAAGAAACGCTTGCGTCGCTGTCGCGTTGGTTTCCACCGTGCGCGCGCGTCTCATACGTGCGACCCAAGCGGCCAATGTCAGCGATACTGAGCCGTCTGACGAGAGCTACGTAGCGCCCTCTGGCCAGTAGACGGAGCCCATACATCTCATTAACGAAACGGTAGTATAGCGCAAGGACCATGGCATGTAAATCATGCCGGTCATGACACGCGTGTCATGACTCCAATGTTATGACCTGTCATTTACGTTCGTCATGCCGTCGTGTTGTGCCATAGGAATTTTGGTATACATCCCAATAACGAAACGCCTGGCATGTAAATCATACCGCCCATGACATGCATGTTATGCTTTTCATGTTATGACCTGTCATTTATGTTCGTCATGCAGTCATATTGTTGCATACCAATTATCCTACACATCCCACTAACGAAACGGCCAAGAGAGCACCAAGACCGTGGCATGTAAATCATGTCGCTCATGACATGCGTGTCACGATTTTCATGTTATGAGCTCTCATTTACGTTCGTGATGCAGTCATCTTGTGGCATGCCAATTTTCGAATACATCCCGTTATCGAAACGCGTGGCATGTAAATCATGTCGACCATGACATGCATATCACGATTTTCAAGTTGTGACCTGTCAGTCATGTTCGCCATGCAGTCATGTTGTGGCATACCAATTTTCGTATACATCCCATTAACGAAACGGCCAGGAGAGCACCAAGACCGTCGCATGTAAATCACGCCACTCATGACATGCATGTCATGATTTTCGTGTTATGACCTGTCATTTATGTTTGTCATGCAGTCATGTTGTGGCATGCCAATTTGCGTATACGTCCCATTAACAAAACGGGTGGCATGTAAATCATGTCACTCATGACACGCATGTTATGACTTTCATGTTATGACCTGCCATTTGTGTTCGTCAGGCAGTCATGTTGTGCCATACCAATTTTCGCATGCATCTCATTGGCGGAACGGTCAGGAGAGCACTAAGACCGTGTCCTGTAAATCATGCCACTCATGACATGCATATCAGGATTTTCGTGTTATGACCTGCCATTTATGTTCGTCAGGCAGTCATGTTGTGCCATACCAATTTTCGCAGACATCCCATTAGCGAAACGGCCAGGAGAGCACCAAGATCGTGGCATGTAAATCATGCCGGTCATGACATGCATATCATGATTTTCATGTTATGACCTACCATTTATGTTTGTCAGGCGGTCATGTTGTGCCATACCAATTTTCGCATATATCCCATTAGCGAAACGGCCAGGAGAGCAGCAAGACCGTGGCATGTAAATCATGCCGCTCATGACATGCATATCATGATTTTGATGTTACGGCCTGTCATTTATGTTCGTCATGTAGTCGTGATGTGGCATACCAATTTTCGTAAACATCCGATTAGCGAAACGGCCAGGAGAGCACAAAATCGTAGGCGGCTAGATAGATAGATAGATAGATAGATAGATAGATAGATAGATAGATAGATAGATAGATAGATAGATAGATAGATAGATACGCTCAAACTCGCCGAAGTTCGCTAAGAAATGCTTCGCATTTTAAAAAATTGGAACATCTCCCCGAAGGGAGCCCTGAGGGGATGCGAAGCAGCAGCGTTGCGCACGGGTGGCGTCACGGGTTGAACGGCGCTAACACGGGTGCTGGAAGAAGAGTTTGAAGGGAAACTCGGTGTAGCGTTTACTGGTGTAAACGTTTGTTTGAAACGCAGACACGGGAGGCGAGCGGGCGTTGGAGCCGGCAGCTGCGGGCGCTCCGGCGGGTGAGAGAGAGAGTGACGTACGCGCGCACCTGCGAGGGAAGCGTGCGAGTGGAGCGTGACGTCAACGCCCATCTGCGGCGTGACCTACTTGGCCCTGCTCCAACACCTGCGCCGAGGGAAGCGCGTTGCCTCGCGTTTGTGCGGAAGGAGGGACAGCGGAGGGACAGCGTTACACAGGCTAGTCAAAGAGCTGCTTCGCATCGAAAAGATGATTCGGTACGCTTCTGTGTAGACAGAGCCCCCAATAAGATTGCTCAAAAGGACGTATACCCCATGCCACGATTTGGCGACGCCCTTGATTCGCTACAAGGAGCAGAATACTTTTCCAGCTTCGATCTGCGTTCTGGCTATTGGCAGATCCCCATACATGAAGCTTACAAAGAGAAAACAGCATTTTCCATCCCAGACGGGCTATGCAACGCACCTGCGACTTTTGAGTGCATGATTGACGCCATGCTGCGTGGCCTGAAATGGAAAACATGCCTGTGCTACCTGGACGACATTGTCTTCTTTTCGTCGACGTTTCCTCAGCACCTGCAACGCTTGGAGGAAGTTCTAAAGCGCCTGGCCGACGCTGATCTCCTGCTCATCAAGAAAAAGTGTTGCTTCGGCAGTCGATCTGTTAAGGTCTTTGGGCATGTTGTGAGTAATGATGGTATCCGCCCTGACCCTGAGGAGATTTCGGCGGTCCTTCGCTTCCCTCGCCCCGAAACACCCAAAGATTTGCGATGCTTCTTTGGCCTTGCTTTATATTTCCGTCGATTTATGCGAAACCTTGCCTGCATAAGCTACTTGCGTCTGGTGTACCGTTTCTCTCGTCGCAAGAGTGTGAAGCAGCCTTTGAAACTTTGAAGGGCGCACTCACGTCGGAACCCGTGCTTTGCCATTGTGATGAGACAGCACCGACGCTCTTGCACACAGATGCCAGCGGCCGCGGCGTTGGCGCCATTCTTCTGCAACGCCACAACTCTGCGCGAGAGAGATTGCATATGCGAGCCGCGTAGTCACCGACGCCGAGAAGAACTACATGATCACTTAGCAAGAGTACCTGGCGGTGGTTTGGTCCATACAAAAGTTTCGACCGTACTTGCACGCGCGTCATTTTACAGTTGTTACGGACCACCACGATTTATGCTGGCTCTCCTCGCTCAAGAACCTGACTGGACGCCTGGGCCGCTGGATTCTCCGACTGCAAGAATATGACCTTGAAATTGTTCATAAGCCTGGCAAAACGCGCCAAGACGCTGACGCTTTCTCTCGTTGCCACCTTCCTGCGCAAACTCCTGAAAGCTCGACGAATGCGTCGCACAGTAGCTCCTCTGCTGTCACTTCTGCTCCAGTCTCCTCTATAGCCTCAATGAACCGCATTTCTCCGGCCAACGATGAAACATTCGCTTCTCGCCAACGGGCTGACCCCTATTGCCGGCGCATTATGGACTACATATCTGACGCCGTTCGCCCACCTAACGCGCGACTTCGCCGCCAACTAACTTCAGGCTACACAATTCCGTGCTCTACCGGCGCATTTACCATCCTGACGGCCAGTGCTGGGTGCCCGTGCTGCCACGTTGTCTTCGTGTACCGGTCCTTGAAGCATTCCACGATGACATGACTGCTGGACATCTAGGTTTTCATAAAACCTACCATCGCATACGAAGCCGTTTCTAATGGTCAGGCCTTTCTACTAGCGTGGCGAGGTACGTCAGTTCCTGTTCACCGTGTCAGCGCCGCAAACTCCCAACATCTGCTCCTGTCGGCGAGTTACAGCCTATTCCCTGTCCCCTCGCGTCATTCGAGGTTGTTGGCGTCGACCTCTACGGACCCCTTCCTGCCACTGCCGCTGGAAATCGATGGATAGTGACCGCCATCGACCACCTGACACGCTACACAGAGACCACGTCGGTGATTACTGGCTCAGCTTCGGAGGTTGCCGACTTTGTCCTCGAAGCTATAACTCTCCACCACGGCGCTCCTCGAGTACTGCTGAGCGACCGTGGGAAGGTCTTTCTCTTCCAACTTCTTAACGAAGTCCTGCGTGCCTCTGGCACCACCCACAAGACGGCGTCTAGCTATCACCCAAAAACTAACGGCCTGGCGGAGAGACATCATCGCACGCTTGCCGATATGATTGCCGTGTATATCCAGCCTGACTAGAAACATTGGGATAAGCTCCTCCCCTTTGTTACGCACGCCTACAACACGGCCGTTCAACGCACTACCGGCTACTCACCATTTTACTTAGTTTGTGGACGGTCTCCTACCTCCATCTTCGAGGCTTCTTTCTTCAAATTTCCCGCTCCTCTCTCTACACCGTCGAGCGAAGAATTCGAAACCCCAGTGTCGCCAGCGTGCTCGCATAAATACAGAAGCCAGACAACAAGAACGCAAGATCATTTATGACACATCCCATCGAGCGGCATGATTCCTACCTGGTGACGAGGTACTCCTGTTGACGCCCTTGCGCACTGCTGGTTTATGTGACAAGTTCCAGCCAAAATTCATCGGGCCATACATTGTACTGGAGCAGACATCACCCGTCAATTAGCGTGCGACTCCAGTTGTCGCCCCAACAGACCGCCGTTGTCGCGGCACCGAGATTGTTCATGTCTCCCGCATGAAACCTGTCATGCGGCGTTATCCGTCACCGTGAGCTGCGCCCAGAATGGCCGCTTTCATGCGGGGGAAGATAGTGTGGGCGTTTATTATGAACTTATTGCTCATCTGTGAACTATCATTATCATCCTGCGGTGGTTGATCTTCATCTTCAGCGCCTCGGGATCATCATCATCGTGTGTGGGCCTTGGCTGCTTTGATGCCGAGTAGCAGGTCCTAATAAACGACGCTGCTGCCGAGACGTCATAGTATATCATTCATATTTGTCCCATGTCCTTTGTCTGTTCTATAAAAGTGTTCGTCTTTTCCTCTGGGTTCTTCCTTCGTGCGTCTGGCTGACCTGCGCCCACATTACAGCCCACAACGAGCAATATGTTTCTGGATTAGAACCCCTTGATGCTCTCCCTTCTGAGGGTGTCCTCACTAGGAGGCGACATAAATATCTTTCAGCATTTCATATCGCTTTCCTTGTTCCTGCGATCGCGGTAAACTCAGGGTAGTCCCACATTGAGCTCTATGGAATTTCGTGCATTACAGGAAGTCTGTCTACCTTGGCACGATATCGTTCGAGTGCTGAGCGTTGCCACGATGAACTTTAGGTGACAGACCGTCCAGATCCAGTGGCTTTTTACGTTCTTTGAGGTGCCACCAGACTCACCGTTTCTGTATTGAAATTCTGCGCCGACACTGAAGACAGAAGGCCAGTAGTTATTTCGTTGCGCAATTTGGAAGATGATATAGTGAGCAGCAGCTTTCGAAAACCCACGAGAGCGTAGACCGTACTATCCTCTTCAGTAGACGTTGAAATTCTGTCGTTTTCCATTTAGCATAATTAACTGACTCAATGCACAGCAGCTTATTAAACAGCCGCACACTGAGTCAATGAAGTATGCTAAATGGGAAACGATGGACGAAGTGACGCTCGGTACTTTATTCAATAATTCCTAAGTGTATTGCACTAGAAGACACCGAAATGATAACGAGAAATACAGCCGTGTAGGGATCCTGAAATTTTCACCGCGCGGTTTCTTTAATCTACACTGATAATAACTTATCGTGTCCGGTAAACCACTTTTATGTAAAGGCGCAGAATAACAGATAGAGAAAAGTGCTGTTTGTCACCGTCAAGTGGCGCTATCTACAGGTCGTAAACAGAACAAGAAGACTCATAATCTGTGTGCTCTCAGGTTTTGACAGCCACTCGCTAAGCCTACAACATCGATAATTTTAGTGTGGCTCTCAGAAGTGGCGTGGAATTTTGACGGATACGTTGCAGTGGAATCTTCATGACACAATGCTTGGGCTAATACAACCGTGAGTTAGTAACTTGACGGCTGCAGGGCGCACGACAACTTGAAAAATTTGAAGCGCACGGCGTACGCTTTGGGTTGTTCGCCATGTATGTGCAGGCTCCGTTTACATTCCGTAATCCGTTATATTCAAAGTGCTTTGCGTATTGCGGTGGACCGGGCACACTAAATTTTCTTTGCATATTAGGCGGGTGTCTAAGACCTTAGGCTACATCCACAATGCGAACAACTCATGCGGTCGAAATTTCCGGGGCCCTCCACTACGGCGTCTTTCATGATCAGATCGTGCCCCGCCACGGTGGTCTAGTGGCAATGGTACTCGGCTTCTGATCCGAGTGTCGCGCGATCGAATCCCGGCCGCGGCACCTGCATTTCGATGACGGCAAAACGTAGAGGCTCATGTGGTGCGCGATGTCAGTGCACGTTAAAGAACCCCAGGTGGTCGAAATTTCCGGAGCCCTCCACTACGGCGTCTCTCATAATCAGAGCTGGTTTTGGGACGTTAAACCCCACATAACAATAGCAACAATATAATCAGATCGTGGTTTTGGGACGTAAAACAGCAGATATCAGTAAATATGAGGACATGGATGTCAGGATCAGATCCGCGTTTCTCGGGTAGTGCAGTGGAGCATGGTAACCACTTTACCACCACCGCTTTCCAGAGATTCGAGGATGAAGATCTACTTAGCAAATTGATTCAGGTCGGTTCTTTTCATAAATTCGTACTTTTCACTGTTCATTTCATCCTGATTATTCGATTCTGATTGGTATTCTATAGCACTTTAGGCTTAACTATTTGAACTTCTGACATCTTGGCCAATCCCCCAGGGTGGGTATGTGCCAGATTTGAGGAAACAACAACAACAACAGTGCTTGAGCAATCTTCTGCAGCGCGGTTTGCGCGGAATACGTTGCGGCGGCGTACGTAGGTTTATAGCATGTCTGAGTAGCCCGCACGACGTTTGTAGGAAGAGGGGTTGTATGCGCAAAAGTGGACTACGTGGTACGAAATGTTTTATGGCATCTCTTGAACACAGATTCCAAGGTGTGCGTTACCTAAGAAGTGCTTGTTTAGGGCGGAAAGCAGTAATGTGTTTCAAAGGGCAGACATCAGAGAAGTTATATTAGAATTAGGAGGGGAAGGCCATAGAACTATCGCATCGTACATGCACGCACTCCTATAAAATAAGGCACGTGACGTGTAATTTCGCTCTTCCTGCACATTTATTGTGAATGTCAGTGCTATTTATTTCGTTTCCGGTAATTGACAGCACCTGCGGAAGTCCCCCTGCATTGCAGATGGCCACAATGGCGGCACTTAAGTACAAATAGGTAAGTGTCGTCAGCTTTGAATTGGAGCAATGGGAACCAAGACCATATCGCGGTTTCGTGAGCAGACATCGTTTCCTGCTGGAACTCAAAGACTGCCCTGAAAATGAGCCGATTGAGCGTCGTTCCGCTATGGCTGCTATTCATTTCTATGGCATACAGTCACTTTAAAACAAAACATAAAGAGGAAACAGTTCCACTGGACGCCTTGAGGGTAAGAAATGGCGTCTTATTTGTATGTTTATGGTACAGTTTTTGCGATGCAGTATACGTGCACAGAAAATTCTAATTATTAGTTCATATTTATGCGGACTAGTTGACGGAGAGAACGAAATTAGGAATTCCGTTAATCGAGAATTGCCAGCTCATATTATTATGTAAGGCAAAGTCGAGCATATTTATTGTGCAGATGCCAATGAATGATTATCATAATCCCATGTTTCGAAACCCTGGGCCGATAGAGCTTGCAAAATAAATTACTTCAAACATCGCGGTTTTTCTGATAGAAGAAGGTGAGGTCTATCACCGTATGATTTCCTTTCCATTTTGCTGCCACCTAAACACCGTAATCAGTGTATAGCTTGTAATGAAGGGCCAATAATGTCCGCCGTACAAGCTGATGCATACTCCTTGTGTGGGACGCCGCAGTACGAGGCATCGTTAATGCGCATCGGCTCAAGACCATACCAGTAAGAGTGTCATTAATGAGAAAAGTGTACTGAAAATGAAGACGCTGGAATTATAAATAGAAGCGCAGCTTACGTATTCTGTTACTTCTGTGAGTGGTAGTGCCTGCAATCTAACCCAGTTCTACATCTGTCGTGGGTTAGAAGGTAGAGTATGGCACGGTATGAGTGTCGCAGAGTATGTGTATTAGCCCTTGGGCAATGCCCTTGAAAGGGGAAGTGCTGGCGAAGCCAGGTATAAGGGGCTATCACTGCATCCGCTTGCAAGGTTTGCGTGACGCTCCTTCGGTAGCTTAGTCATCGGCAGACTATGCATTTAATCGTAAAACTGTTCACATCGAAACGAGGAGAGGAAACTTCGTCTCTCAAGGGCGCTAGGAAAGTCACAAAACAATTGTCCCAAAGGTCATCCTTACTCGAAATACGGCCTACTTAACCATCGAAAGCGTAACTGAGGTGTCCCGTAGCAACATTGGAAACTTTTGTGCAAGGTTCTTGTGGAAAAGGGAAAGTAATCGCAGCTTCGTAAAATAGATTTTTTTTCTGGGTTTAGCATCCCAAAACCACGGTGTCATTGTGAGATGAGCCGCAGTAAAAGGCTTAGGAAATATCGGCACCTGGAGTTTTTTTCAGTGCTCTCACGTCGGACAGTACACGGGCACCGAGATTCGCCTCCATTAAAATGGAGCTGCCGCGGCCAGGATTCGACACCGCGAACAGCAACCAAGCGCCATGTCCACTAGACCGCAGGGACACGGCGAAAAATATTTTGCATTGTTTCCGTCAGACGCGTGGGTACAGTAATTTGCGGAAGTTGCGCGCGTTCTCTTCGATATGTTAAGGCCAGAATTGGTCGCCGTAGTACCTAATAGTAAACGTCATGGCCGATCTCGAGCAGGATTATTGCTCCAGGGCTGAAAACTTGAATTGCACTAACAGATCCCCAGCAAGTATATACGTATGTTCGCCTGGGCGGTTTGGAACAACTGCTCCGCTACAAACACTCCGGGTTGGTCATTCTCGTTGAGCCGCATTCTGCTTGACCTAGAGTGACACTTCGTCATTCGTCACTTTCGATTGAGTAGCGCGCAGCGATCTTTTTTCAGCATTTTTCGGGCGCTGTTTCAACCCTAAACATTTCAGATTATTGAAATGCAGGCTGGACGTCACGACCACGCATGATGTACGTTGGTTAGAACCGCTAGAATACACGAGGTGCAACGTAGTCTGACGTAAGGTTGGCAACGTGGGTAACGGATGATTGCAACAATTTCCGCGATAGCAATTATCAGAGCGAGCTATTTTCCGCTTGTCGATCGGACGGGATTGATCCTTGACAGATTTTGTTTCTCCATCGTGGATCCCGCACAACGAGGTAATTGCCCTTACCTAATTGTGTAATGAGTTAGAGCAACATCGTTGCGCATGTCTGAGCAGTCGCGTGGCACGTAGTCAACATTGGGGCGAGTAAAATGCACTTCATGGAATGACGTAGCGTCTACATTCACGTTGTCGTACATTCATCTCCTTTGAGGAAGAGAATTGCGCTTGTCGAAACGTTCGCTTCAGCGACGTTCCCTGTTCTTCATCGTTTTTAGTGATCCGTCCATAGATTTAAGCGTCCATCTTTCCCTGAGCTTCTCTTCTAGCTTGGATTAGTATTTGAAGCAGTTCATACCCACCTCGGATAGGTAAATGCCATACACGCGTGATTCTGTCTTAACGTTTACAGTCTATGACAAGTTGCATGCACATGATGCTATAGGCAACCGAAATTTCCGGGTTCGGACATGTACGTGTCTGGTTGGACTACCATAGTTCGCCGTTTTTAGGTATGCGTCTTCTGTGTGGAACGTAAATATTCCTGGCAATTTTTCCACTGATGGCACGATCACAGAAGCGCTTGACGAAATAAATCTTTCGTTTTAAAGATCAACTAACAAAGCTGTGATATTCCGAATTTTTATTTTACGTCCCGAGCACCAAAAACGCGCACCGCGTAAAGCGACATCTTGCTCTTTTCTTAAACGCTACTGTACAGCGTTTCGATTAATTACAATTGCATTCATGCCTTGCAGCACTCTTTCGTACAATACCCGACATAGAGTACAACAGACTTGCAGTTAGAACTGCCAGCTTGCCGGGAGTCAGCAGTTGTCCGTCAAAACCGGTAGGTTGATGTAAAGAATAAGGAGGATTATGTGATCCTGCGTTTTGAAGTATTTTGCTTCTCAGTGTCCTGTGCCTACGATGCGGCAGAGGTGACCAATGAGATGGCCAAAGATGCGGCGCATCAAGACGTATAGCTCAGTTGCCTTGCGATATCCTTTGCACAACCATGTGTACATGACGGCTTCTGATGTTGTTCACGCTGCGTACCCAGGCGGTAAGGTCCTTCCCATATCTCGCCATGGTGTACGTGTCGAGCGACGACCTGGAATTCCAGTGCCTCACGGCCACGCTAACCTACCTCAACGAGGCAACAAATGAGAGCACCTACGTTTGGCACTTCAAAAGCCCCGTCGATCATCGCAGGTGATGTCCTCGACAATCAGATAGCGTCATATCTTCATTGCTAGATGAAAATTAATGTCGCGATTGTGGATAGGAAAAAGTCGGCTCGCCTGCGTTACTTGTGCTCCCTGAAATTCCGTGATGGTTCGTATATGACTAGAGAGGGACAAGCGTTATGTGGGGAAAAATTTCAGGTATTCTACACTGCGAACAAGTGAATATTGTACGGTTCTTTGAGTCTGAAGAAGACCCTGCGTTTAAGAAGTAGACCGTTTCAATATTCCGAAAAATATTTTTTACGGACTCTAAGAGCTTGGCCAAGAAAGCATGTTTTCAGACCTTTGTCCACTATGTAAAGGTACGAAGGGGGCATCGAGAGAACTGGGCAGCTAATAGTGATGCTCCGAACTCTATTTGCATCGCAATTGATGCCTAATTTCAAACGGCTAAAAATCCACACGGGTCAATAATTTGAAAAGTGTCACCACTCCGAGAAACAAGAGTACGCGATAAGCGAAGTAAAACTGGCGCTAAACTGCGGATCTGAAGCTGCTGAAAGTGAGGATTCCAGTTGACGCGATACTGAAATTTTTTACTCGGCATCGAGCTGAGTATACGGCGATCGCATAATTTCTATTGAACATGAAGACCGACCAGAATTGCTAGGAAAATGTTCCATAAGAGATCGCTTCATACTTTTGTGGTTGTGTGGGGTTTAACGCCCCAAAACCAGCTCTGATTATGAGAGACGCTGTAGTGGATGGCTCCGGATATTTTGACCACCTGGGGTTCTTTAACGTGCACTGACATCGTACAGCACACGGGCCTCAAAATTTCGCCTCCATCGAAATGCAGCCGCCGCGGCCGGGATTAGATCCCGCGACCCTCGGATCAGCAGCCGAGTGTCATAGCCACTAGACCAACGTGGCGGGGCCGCTTCATACTTTTAACCTGTCGTGACACTGGCTTGTATGTATCGCTAGACCGCTTAAAGAACATTGTTATACTTCAGCTAATGTAACGCAGTGTCACTTATTCTGATAGCGGGGGGTGATATTACGATTTGAAACATTAGTTGACAGCTGATGTGCGACGCAGGGATATACAGTGGCACAAATTACTGCTATTGATTCTTGCACACTAACAAGAGTTGTACTCTTTGTATATAAAAGGCATCATTGCGGCACTTGCACTCAATCTAATGTATAGCATCTTGCTGAATAAATCTTAGACGTACGGCCGACTAGAATATAACGAGCGTGCAGATGTGTCATTCGTGCTTAATTTTTGAAGTTAGCTCTGAATGAACGAATAATGTTTAGAAGAGAGCGCGCTCATGGTTCCCCATACAGCAAACTGTCAACAATAAAATAGGGAAATTGGGGTGGCAGCACATGTAGAGAGCCCCCCCCCCCCCCCTATTTCCAAGAGCAGAACACACCTTTACTTGATCGGCTATTGCGCTAGCATATGGACCAAAACCGAGCCTCAGTCTGGATGTGCGTAGATATTAAGCATAAAAATAAGGTATGCTCGGGTTCCCATTCCGATATTTTCACACTTTTCGTCACACCAATGTGCTAAACATTGAACGTTCTAGGCTAGAACGGGGAAATGTCACAAATAATTAAATTAACAGCTCAAGAAACAGGCACATTCGAAGGGCACACGCCTTCTCTGTGGTTTCCTGAGCTGTTCTTACATATAAATATATAAATTATGCTGTTTTTACACCGTATCGTCTCAGCTATGCGTACGTCCTGTTATTGCCACAAGCTGCTTATTTTATGGTGCGAAATTATGTGCTATATGTTTTGGTTATTGCATGATTTCTTACATTATGCAATGTCAACCTTAACTGCTGCGCTTTATAATGCCTGTATTGTACAAATGTGAGCATATTTCCATTGCAGCCTGGCAATGGATGTAAGCGGGCGCTTTCAAGCCCATTTTTCGGGCTTTTCGCCCACGGTATCACCATAACTTTGATATTGGAAATAATACCCAAACGTGGCCTACGAATACGTGGCCTACGAACACGTGGCCTATGAACACTTCAAAGTCCCCACTATTCATAGCCACCACAAGTCATTCGCTCTCTCCTGCACTCATTTGGCGGCGCTTTCCAGCAATGATTTGATAGACTGGCAAACCTTTGGGTTTAAGGAACTGCATAGATTTGATGGCCAAAAAAACGAGACCCTTAATGCTGCTTGCATACCCAGCTATTTAACAGAAGCAGTTTTGCTAGACATCGTGCACAGAATAACTTTCCACATCACTAGAGAACAGCGCTACGCCGTCTATGCAAGGTACTTATAATTGTATGCAGGAGACGAAGAAAGAAGCTAGGTAGAACGCAAGTAAAATAGGTAATACAACACCTCCTTGAGTAACACATGGAAATTGCCTTAAAACGCGGAAAATTAGAGCTCCAAGAGAGCGAACATGTGCTCTGCATTGGTTGATTCAGCTACCCATTTTCCTTCGTTGTCTTCCCGAAAGGACGAGCCTAAACGCCTGCTTCAAAGCCACTAGGTGCGGAAATTGGATTCCTTTCTCATAGCTCCCTTCCGCCGTGCCGTTAGTGTGTAGACAATTTGTGTAGAGGTGGATAATAAATCCACCTACGAGCACATTTATTGAGCACGCAATCTATTTCGAAGCAGGGCTTTCTCATCGAAATGGAACAACGTGCTTCCCGCGGTGTGCTTGTTAAGATGTTACAGCAGCTCACACAATATCGTCATGGCTATAAATTCCTGATTTCTTCAGGCATTCCAATAAAATTTAGGGGAATTTTACGAGTTAATATATCGCACTCAAGGATCACCCATTGAATAACCCTTATATATTTTACTCTGTCTAGCGTTGTAAGGCGATCCATCTTTGAAATGTGGCCAGCGGAAAAAATGGACCAGATTCACTTTATGTTGGATGGTGGTGAGTAAAAGAATACTGCATTCTCCCATCGATCAGGAGGTGTACTTCGTAAGACATGATTATTGGCATTGATCTTCAACGTGTTGGCATTTAGCATGCGAGGCAATAATTGAAAGTGTGCGGGCAACAGCTGTAGCAATAGTACGAACAAAATACAAATAATGTGGTGGCACCAACGTCATATTTCCGTTCGGAAAAATTCATTGAATTTCCACGATGATTGTTATGACGCCAGCAAGTGATATCATTTGAGATGGTGACTGATGATTGCACAGATTCTTATCATTTAACATAAAACTTGTAGTGTTCTTAAAGCTAGTCATTCAAGCGTGAACGGACACTAACACGACACAGTGCGAGGGCTGAATGACGTCAGTGATGGGCCAGTCACGTGTAGCATATATCTCGGCTACTCAACGCACAGTTGTAGCATGGACTTCTTCAGAGCGATTGTACAGAGCTATACATGGTGCTTTAGAAGCGTTATGCATCCGTGTTAAAAAGCTCTTCTTATTTCTTTCCTTTTGGCCTTTACGTCCCTCACTCGTATCTTTCTGCACTTAGCAGTCACTGTAATCAGCGGAAAATATAGTTAGGACATACCTTCCAGCACTTTTGCTGGTTTTCCTGTGTACTCCTTTAACTTGCTCATATTGCTTTCTTTTTTCAGACCAGTGCGAAGTATACACTGCTACCCTCCTTTACACCGACTACGAAAACTGCGCTGTAGAAATCGTTCCGTACTACGGCGAAGATCGTAAGACGTGTTCTCTTGCAAAACTTAATAATTTCGAAATTAGACTCAATGGCAGGCGAGTAACTAAGTCAGATCCAGGGCTCAACATATCTAGAAGCGGGGAAAGTTTAATTGTGCGAACATTCCCTACGTTCGAAGAAGAGTGCCTTTCGAAAAGGCGGCGGCTCTCCCTACCATTCTGCGGCAACTTTGAATAACCACTGTCGAGCCCAAGTTACTGCAATTGGTATTGCGTAAAAATTCCTGGCTTTACGGTGCTTGTACAGACGTTATTTTCAAAAAGCGCGAAACCATTTTATACGCTCAAAATTTTATTGCGGAAACATTGGCCCCGACTGGGACATAACCTTTTTGACGATTTAGTGTGTCTATGTACCCGGAATGGTGTAATGCTTGGAGTAGTGATGACCCGTATATTAGCGACAACATCTTTGAGAGTGAAAAAAAAAACAATATAATGTAATATATCTATGTTTAATGATATGAAAAACACCAGGTTCACATTCCTGATGGGTGGGAGGCTGTGACGTCATCGCATGCGTTGCACAAAGCGTCTTAGCGTGTCGGTTTCAGTTTAAACATATCTCTCATTCAGTTATTCAAAATAATCGGTTGTGTTCCTGAGGAAACTGGACTGTCTTGGCTGCTACAGGACTGTCGGTACTATTGCAAAACATCGATATCAGGATATGGCGGAAAAGCCTTCGTAGTTATCCATGAACGCATCTCCTCGCTGTCATAATAGTACCATGTACGTAGAAGGTCTGCTTATTTCCTCCAGATTCTGCATTTGTGCTTTTATTATTGAAGTCACGGCGGTGGACGTGAGCTTCGGTTTATATTATGTAACAACGGCCGTTAAATATCCGAGAATTATTGAAAATGCCTCGCCCACTTTACTCACTTCAATATGTTTCTTCAACTCTTTTATTCCAATTGAATTCCTTCTGAAGTAGCAGTATATGCACACCAGCTCCAGCGAGCTGGTGGAACTAGCGTAGGTAGACAGAAATATGGAGAAAGGGGGCTCCGTATAGGGTAAAAGAACGTTATATGGGTTGCGGTAAAGAAACCACACGATATCTGGTGCACATAATAATTAAGGCAAGGCACTGCATGAGCCGCAATAATCGTAACAATACTAGCTAACAGCTGTTGCTTGGAGCGCACTCAAGTGTGCTAAACTTTTTGTTTCTTTCAGTTTGCATCTTGTGGGCCCCACTGGCTGTGGTGGATAACATCCCCGAAAACTGTCTTGAAGCTCACCATGATGCGTGTCCAATAGAATACAGAGCTTACGAGAGTGACTTGTGCGCTGCATGACCCTCCTCTGAGGAATTGCTGATAGCTTTGTAATTGTCAGTGCATGATTGCCTTGAAATGACAATCTATTAGGTATTGCGTAGGGAACACATAATAAAGAATACTTCACCTCAACATGTGCATCTGCCGTATGTCATCACGGTTATGCAAAGTGCTACTACTCAAGAGGCGGGATCATCTAGCAGAAGCCGCCAATGATGAATGAATGATCTGCTGCGCTGATGCCTTCTTGCTGCATATTGTTGGAACCATTAACGTTTGTTTCTTCTCGTTTTCTGTGCTGCGCGTGAAGTGAAGTTCACGCGTGAAGTTCACTGAAGACTGATTCGTCTTCAGGTTCAGTTTGGGCTAATATTCTGGTATAGGTAAAGTGTTCCGCTCCTGTTAGTTCGACACGTTGTCGTAGGGAGTGTTTGACGTAAGGGAATGGCACATCTGGCTTCACCTGCATATATATATATATATATATATATATATATATATATATATATATATATATATATATATATATATATATATATATATATATATATATAGGGAACGACTTCTTGAACGCCCAGTAAATAATATCAGTAAAAAGAAGACACTGTTTTTCGACGTGTGTCTTCTTTTTACACACACACACACACACACACACACATATATATATATATATATATATATATATATATACATATATATATATATATATATATATATATATTTCTTTTTCGTTTCTTTCAAAAGAAGAGATTCACACGATTAACAAAAAGATTATAAATTTACTGACGTTGCGGCCGGTGGACCGGCCTTCATCAGAGTAAAAAGGTGTTGCAGAGCACTTTCCTTTTAAGGGTACAGGAAGGGGATAGAGTGCGGCTATAAAGGCGTATGTCTGTACAGGGAATGGCTATGAAGTCTTCCTGGACCGAACACGTGATCGGCTGCGGCGAGTCACGAAGCGACACCGTAGCCTCTCAATTAACAGCAAGGAGGCACACTTGCAACCCCGAGGGATTCTACTACCTATATGTAACGCAACTATAAAGCCACTCTGCATTGTAGAAATGGTAATCACCACAGCAGAAAGGATAAAAGAACAACAAAAAAAAAAAAACTGATTGGTTGACAGACGGCTGGAATGTCTTGTAATGAAAAAATATAAACCATGAAGGAAGAAAAATGGAAATAGAATAACTGATATAAAAAAAGTTAAGTGTGAAAGAACGCATTGTAGTTGTTTGAAATGGCTTCCTCATAATGGCAATGCACTAGACACTCGGGAAACATGTGAGTTTACCCATGTTTACATTAATGCCCGAGGTAGCGGCTTTGAACTTATAAATGAGGTAGGACTCACGAACCTCGCGGTCGTGGTGCGTCCGAAAGCCCGATTCCAGTATCATGGCCTTCAGGTCGCTAAATGAATGGCCGGGAAGGTGCACATGCTTAGACAGGGCAGATTGAAGGAATTTTTTGCGTGTGACTTGTGATTATTAAACCGTATTCGGAAAGGTGTTTCTGTCTGACCAATATATTGTTGATTACATTTAGTGCACTCAAACAGGTAAACGACATTAGCCGTGTCACAAGTGAAGTTTCCTTTAATTTGTACAAAAAGTTGGACGCGATGCTTGTTGCTTTTTGTGTAGTTCTAATGTAAGGGCCGACCTGACAACGTGGCTTATTACACGGCCTGCAGCCAGTGCCACGACGTGGATTTAAAGTTGATTTAGTTAAGATGTCGCGTAAATTTGTGTTTCGTCTGTACACGACACGAGGCGGTTCCACGAATATGCGTTTGAGGCGATCACTTTTAGTAAGAATGTTATGATGTTTTTTTAAGAATAGCTGATACCTTTGGCAGCGATGCAAAGTAAGCAATGTTTAAGTAAGTCTTGTGTTCCCTTCTCGTTGAATGATTTTTGAGAATTTCAGCGCGGTCAAGCATGTCGGCGCGAGTTATAGCATCGTCAATTATTTTTTCCGCCTATTTCTGTTTCAAACAGAAATAGCCGGAATAGTCAAAGAAAGGTTGTGGTTGTTCTATGTATATGGTCTCTTTCAGCGTACCGTTTAAGTATGCTGCCGTGATGTGAACCTGGTGGATCCTGCAATTTCTCTCTGCTGCTATAGCTAACAGTGTTCTGATGGGCTTCAATTACTCTAGAGGAGGGAAGGTTTCCTTGTAGTCCGTACCTTCGACTTGTGAATGTCCGCATGCAACCAGCCATGCCTTGTATAATGGTAGGCGACCCTTTTGGTTGTACTTCTTGCGGAACACCCACTTGCATTTAACGACCTGTCTACCTTTTGGTCGTGGCGCCAGTTCCGATATGCTAGAAGCTTCAAGACTATTCAGATTACTCTGCGTTGCTGCCTTCCATTCCTCCTTGTCTGGTGCAGAGAAAGCTTCATGTAGTGTCTCTGGATCAGTCTGGTTGGTCTGTTTCGCTATACAGCAGCCTACGCAGTCTCCTTGATGTCGTCTCTTCTTGGCTAGTCTTTCTGGCCGTCTTAATGCCTGTGCGACTTGATCTGGCACGCTCAACAGCTATCGCACAGTTCCTTCATACCGTGTCGCTGTCTCGTTTTCATCTGCTGATGAGCCCACTTCTTCAGCACTGTTGTGGCTAGTATCATCGCCATCTGAACCACAAACACCAAACGGCTCACTCCCGATGTCTTCAACTTGAAACAAGATTGTGGCACTAATGTCGCTATCAGCTTCAAGGTTGCTGCCTGCAGAATTTCCAAGTTTGGATGGAAAGGAGGCTTCTTGAAAATGACATTCCGACTTGCAAAAAGCGATTTTCCTTTTGGTTACACGACTTGTACCCTTTCACGCCTTCTGGGCAGCCGACCAGTACGCACTCCTCCGCTTTCGGATTTAACTTTCGCGGTCTGTTTCGCAAGCTCCATATTTTGCACCCAAGCACTCTTAAGTGGTCCAGTTTGACTTGTCCCCCTGTCCACAAAGCTTCTGGCGACTCTCCTCCTAGTGCTTTTGACGGACACTTTTTCCTAATGTGGCTGGCAGTGACAACTGCATCAGCCCGAAGTTCTTTGGTAACACCAGATTCTATGAGGAGGCACCTCGTCATGTCAAGCAGTGTTTGATTCAATCTCTCAGCAACTCCATGTTGCTTAGGTGTGCCAGGAATGGTGAACCGGTGTTTTATGCCGTGCTTAGCCAGGTACATGTTGAACTCCTTGCTTGTGTACTCGCCTCCATTGTCTCTACGCAAAGTCCTCGCCTTCGTGCTGTGGACATTTTACAGTGTAAGCTGTTATGAGATCAGAACAAGAGCCATTTTATATGCGAGAGAGTCTTATGCTTGGGGCAGTGTCCGTTCTGCGGCGTCCGCCCCCATACTGCGCAGTTGCAACTCTCTCATTCTCCTCTCCTACGCAGGTGCACGCTCTTCTCCTCCCTCTCCCTCTCTCTGCCACAGGTGCGGTGCAGCAAATCGTTGCATATAACTCTCTCTTTCACTCTCTCCCTCTCTCTCTAAGGGTACGCCGGTAGGCGGCGCAAGTGTCACGGCGCAGTATAAAGCGCGCGTTCGCTTTGCTTCCGTCATTCTCTCTCTGTGCAATGATGTGCGAAACGCCATGAACAACGTCAACGTCGGCGCTAGTTGCAGCGGCAGCGCCACCGCCGTAGAGCAGAGGAAGGCTCGGGAAGCCGAACGTAAACGTCAGCGTCGGCAAGCGGACCCCGAACTTCGGGCCAGGGAAGCCGAACGTAAACGTCAGCGTCGGCAGGAAACTTCTACGGAAGAAACACAGGCTCGGAACGCCGAAGTGGAACGTCAGCGTTATCAAGCCGACCCCGAACTCGGGGCTCGGAAAGCCGAAGCGCAACGGCAGCGTCTCTCTTACTCTAACTTTCATTGGGTTGTGTTGCCAAGTGAAACGAAACGGAAACTCGATGCGCACCTCCCGCGATGCTTACGTATCCCACCATGATTCCCCGTAGGGGGAGATGATTTGTTTTTCGAATGTAGCAGTGTGACAGTGAGGAAGAAAACCTAGAAAGCTGAGCGAGTTGGTAAGGGTCCGCGAGGCAATGAAAAAGCGTGCAAGCGTGGGCACAAGATACGACAAGGGGACGACACGAACTGCATGTTATTCCGTTTATGGCAATTTGCGGAGACATCCGTAGGTTCAACGTCATTCGCTGATGATTAGTTTGTATTCTATGAAAGCGATACATTGGCAAGGAAATTTGTGATGTTTTAATCAGTCCGAGCAATTTTGTCTATATGGATCTCTGCATAGGGTTGGTACACTCGTCAATTGCTTAAGGCCGCGCTTATGTGTCTTATGCAGGGCCATTATGTTACAGACGTTAATGTTGAATAAAAAATGCTGAATAAAAAAAAAGACTCACTCGAATATTCTGCCAATGGGTCATGTGCTGTACACGTTTACATGATCTCACCTTTTACGGGCGGCGAAATGACATCCTCCCGCCTAGGCATTCGCCGAGGGTTGGAAACAACGGAAATCCACCATCTGCCATCCTGTCACCAGCACAGAAAGTGGAATGAAGCCTTTGTTGTTGGTAACATTTATTATACACTATATTAACAATAAACAGGTGGGGCATACAACCAGTGAAAATGCCTTCCAGAGTTCAGTGCCTTTATGCGTCACGCATCGACATGCAAAAAAGCTGACAGCTGGACTAAGAGCGAAGCTTGTGACAGCCTTATTCAGGCATCTGCAATCTCAACTAAGTCCCGCAACGTAGTGTTAGATAGTTTTGCCTGGAATATGTTACGTGACTATCTGCGACTTCATGTTGTATGGTTTGTGACACGTCTCTACGTTCAAATGTGCTTGGCGGGCTATGTGCGGTGGTGACGACCTCCTCATTTCATTCCTCACCCTTACTTAGCTTTCCCACCGCTCGCTACACTATATACTGTACATGTACATGCCTACGCTATGCTTCACTTTCTCCCCTTCTCCTTACCATCACTTCACTTTCCACTCTACTTGATATATTATGCAATCCGAGGCTATAGGCTACGCTTTACCTTCCCTGTCCTCATCCTCAGCTCTCTTGCCACCCCTTGCTATGCTATACCATTCATGCTCTATGCCCTCATGCTTTCTTTCCTCCCAACTTCCCTCCCCACTTCGCTCCCCGCCTTTTTCTATACAAGGCTGTGCTGTGTTTTACTGCTTTCCTCCTCCTTACACACACTTCTATTTCGCACCCCCTTATTATGGCTTTCAAGGCTATGCTTGCGTACGAAGAGCCTGCGCTTTTATGTAGTAGTGGGCACGGGGCATGAGCCCAAGGGAAGAAGTGTGCGGTCAAATGTCGTGCACTTCATAGAAGTACAGGCGCACTTATTTCCTGCTGGTGATAATTTTAATCGACGTGGCACGAGTTACCCAATCGCTTAAGCCGCTTGGCTGTTACAATATAGCGATTGAATATCAGCCTTGAAACACGCTGCCAGATCAGTATAAAATGGCGACGCTTTTAGAGGTTACACAACGAGCGATTGCTCCAAACGGAATGTTTTAAGAGCGGAGGTCTTTATGTCGAGTGTAATCTGTCCGGTATTGACAAAAATGGTTGTCATCATGAAATACGTGAAATATGTGCGCGTGCACTTCTTTGAAATGCACGGCATTTATTAGCGCACTTCTTACTTCTCTTGCGCTTATGGCCTCCGCCCACTATTACATAATAGGGGAGGACTTGCGTAGCATAGGATAGCCTCGTATAGCGTAGTATAGCAGTGGAGTGGGAAAGATATGTGACGGTGCATAGGACGGGAAAGAGTAAAGCATAGCATAACTTTATGAAGTATCGTATAGCACGGGGATGGGAAAGGAAAGTGATTGGGAGGAGAGAAAGAAGGCTGGAAGATTATTATTATTATTATTATTATTATTATTATTATTATTATTAGGTATGGCAACATAAAACACACAAAGACACAAAGGGAAGAATGAAGGAGCATGCTGGCAACTGCCACCGATTGGGGCACCACGCCTGCTTACTCTTTCAGGAGGAGGGAATAGATAGATAGAAGTGAGAGATGGGAGAAGAGAGGAAAACGGGTAGAAAAAAAAGAAAAGAGGAAGAAAATACGAACAAGCGTACACAAAATGAAATAAACAGATAAACATGACTATAGTCCAGAGGCCAAACCAGTGGCGTTCAAGAAAGTTAACAGGGCTCGAAGCGCCTGATCACGTCGACCAGTGCATCCACTAGGGAAAAGACAGTGGGTAATTGAGGCACAGCGCAGTCCAATCAGTCCGTATGCGTACACTAACAAAGTACGCTGCGTGGCAAGTGCGGGGCACTGCAAGATCGCATGTTCGACTCTCTTACTGGAGCCACAAGACGCACACGACGGGCTGTCCGAACGTCCTTGACGGTATAGCCGGTCGCGCACGAACAGAGAACCAACCCGTAGCTTATAAGGAGGGCTGCAGAACGATGAGGGAAGGCCCGACCACGAACACAGGAGGAACTGATCCTGTTGGAACACTCTGATCTGGGTGCTCTTTCAGTAGGTGTTGATGTATCACTAAACATGCGTTGTCAAACGTGCAAGTGATGTCCGGGAATTTACACTCCTTGTGGGCACAACTTGAAGCTCTTCGTTGAAGCTCAGGCTCTTCGTTGCCGGGAATACCTATGTGCGATGCTATCCATTGGGCAACAAGGGACGAACCACAAGAATTAACTTTGCCGGCAGATTCCTTGATACTGCACTGGAGGGGACTGTCAGCGTGTCTTCTCAGCAGTCTGCTAACGGCAGCACGGGAGCCTGTAAGGATTACGACCTTGAACGTGCTCAATTCCTCGTTCACGTGCTTCAAAGCAACATCAGTTGCTGCCAGTTCTGCTGTAGGTGTCGAGGATGAGTGGGGTATCAGACATACCCGTATGGTGTCTGTCGATCGGTAGTAGACAGCTGCAGAGGCACCTTGGGCGTCACAGTGTACAGATGCACAATACTTTAAGATAATCGTCACATTTTTTACGTAAGTACGACTAGGCGAATTGGCATAGTGCCGAAATAGGCAGGCCAGATTTTGTACGTATTTCTGGAATCGAAAGGTATATAGGGATAGGACATTTTGCATGGTCCATGCCTTTCGGGGTATGAAGAAGTACTCTCCCGATCTGCCAGCGATGTCCATAAACAAAGCCGCCATCTTCCCCATTCGAGAGAACGGGTGCTGAATTAGCCGGCTAAGTAGTGCTTGGCCATCCGGTGCTCGGTGCAAACGTTCGATGTGATGCAACGCTCTCTGGTATGCTTGCAGCCGCAGGGCAAACTGGTGTGGTTCGGTGAGTAGGGGAACAGATAGCGCGTCACGAGGTAAGCCAAGAATGACTCCGATGGCCACGCGATGGTCCTGTTCCAAATGGGACATCAGGCTACGTGGCACGTTCAAGACTGGCAATGCGAACATCAAGCCAGAAAGTACAGACGATTGTTACACTTGAAGCGCAGTCGTCTGGTCACAGCCAGATACCCTAGCGGTTAAAGCAGCCACATAGCCACATACTTAAAGACTGACTGCGATCTGCGTCGCGCAGGGATAACAGCAGGGCGCCAGGACAGGCCATCATCAATAAATACGCCAAGGTAGTGGTGGTGTTGCACCCACTGCTGTATAGATCTCTCGCCGAGGTACAGCGGGCTCATGCGTCGACGACCACGCTGGCTACGATGATACGCGATAGCGGCTGACTTAGTAGGTTAAATCTGCAGACCACCTTCTTCCAAATACTCCGAAGTCGCATTAAGGGCTCTCTGCTAGATTCCACGAGGACGTGAACCGTGTTTCGAAGGACCGCTGATCCATCGAGCGATATCATCGGCATATATGGCTGTGCTTACTGAAAAATCACGTTCCTAAGGCAATTGGCTTGGAAGACCAGTAATAGTTATTTCTACTGGCGGATCTGGAGCGGTGTGCCGAATCCACGACGGAGCAACAAATCCGTCGCGGAGCGATCCGATCCCCATCGGCCAGCGAAAAATAAACTTGCTCAGGCAGGGATTACAGCGGAAGTTGTCGCACGCGTCCGGTTGCCCATGTTGCCAACCTTACGATGGACTACGTTAAACCTCGCACAAAAGTATGCATACCTCTTCTTCCGAGTACGCGTGTACTACTTCTTCGACGTAGCCGAGCTTTTTGGGGCGTTTGCACGGGGACTCTGGAAAGAGCTACCTTAAATAACGTTTCGTACAGCACGTTCGACTCTTCGCTACTACTGCTGCTGCTGCTGCTTTCCGACGTAGAACTCTTGCTGTCGCTCAGAGCGAGGAACAGTCCCCTGTAGGGTCGAACGACGTCATTCCAAAATATGTAAACAAACGCCCATAGTTATCGGGCAGCGCCTCAAAAAAAAAATACAAGCTTAAAAAGATCGCCGTGCTCGGCTGATCCGGAAATGACGACACCGTATAGCTGGAGTTCCGGCAGAATCCGGCTCTGCGAGACCGATCAACGCGGAGTGCTCCGTCGCGGAGCAAGTTGCCCCAAATCGCCCAGTGGAACATGCGAACTTGCTCGGGATCCGCCAGTGGAATTCAAATTCTCGGCCGCGGAGCAAGAAAACTTGCTCCAGATCCGCCAGTGGAATTCAATATAAGTACGCAGTTGAATAGAAGTGGCGACAGCACGCTGCCTTGCGGGACAGCACACTTCACGGCGCAAGATTCGCTTGTTGCTCCATCAATGCGCACCTTCATGCTGCGCTCCGACAAAAAATTGCACACGAAACGGAGCAGAAGACAAGAAATTCCTGCATCCATAAGTGCGAAAATGATCGCCTTATGTGGAACTGAATCAAATGGTTGCTCTATATCCGGGAACAGCATATATGCCGAGTGCTTGTTTTCTCTCGAGCAGTTTTACAGTGACGACACAAGGTCTGAAATGCTGTTTTCAGGGATGACAAGGTATGAAAGAAGAGGGAGAAAAGAACCGAAAAGAAATGTTTTGAAAATGGAAGAAGGAGGAGGAGTAGAAGACGACGAAGAAACTGGAGAAGCGCGCAGGGGACGCCATCTTGGAGGACTGGCGCGCACTCGGTGCTTGACGGTGAAGCTCGGGGACGACGGTAGAAGGTCGGGCAGCCTCGGTCCTACTCCAGTACTACAGATGCTTGGAGAGTCCGCCTCAGTTCTAGCCTCGGCGAGCTTTCGTCTACCTTCTCGGGACTTCTACCTGGCCGGCAGTGCATCGAACTGCCGGGACACGTCAGCATTTGCGCCGCTGACCTTGATCAAGCCAAGGCTTGCTGCCACCCATCCGCCCCGCCAGATGCGCACGGGCTAGAGCACTCTGGCCGTGCCAGGAGTTCCCTCGGCACGCGTCTCATGCCGCCCGAGGTGGACTACTCTCGAGCACTGTGCCGCGTCGGCGTAGTGCCCTGCGACGTATGCGGTGACAACAAATCCGACAGACGCGACGAGCGACGCTCCGGTGCCAGCGAGACTGATCAACACCGTAAGCAGGAGAGGCTTTATATCCTACTCTTAATATAGGCGTTAACGGACGCGGTGTGAGGGACACGGGTAGGACTTGGCAGGGACTCTGTAATTAAAGGACTTGTTGTTTAGACCGGCTTATTTTCGCTCTTCTGTGTATGTTCTGCATCTGTTTGTGTGGAATGAAAGTTCTCGCGTTCGTGCGTTCTCGCTTTCGTGCGTTCATTCCGCTGACTCGAGCGAAACGTGCCGGGCGCAAGGTATATCTAGACAACATTGGCGAGCCTGCCAGGATCCATTTAAATTTGTTACGTGCCTTGGACTGTGTTGAGGAGCGGAATTGACCTCGAACGTTTGATGGTGGCTCGACATGCTGCGGGCTTGTCCGCAGACGATGTTAGGTTGTATTATGAGGTGCAGAAGACATTGAAAGAAGAGCGGATAGAGGTGCGACAGGCTGCGAAACAACAGGAGGATATAGCGAAAGCAGCGGATGAGTGTGCATATAGGTATTGGATGATAGAGAAGGAGATACCTTAAAAGAAACTGGAGTTACATGCATTGAGCAGTGATGAAGGGGCAGGAACGGTATCGTATGTTGCACCCCAGAGTGTAGGTAAAGTGTGTCCTCAGAAGTTTATCGCGATGTTTGATGAAAGGCGAGACAATCTAGACGCGTATATTCAGCGGTTCGAGAGGACTGCGATCGCCCAATGTGGAAAAATGGTGACTGGGCAACTGGACTGAGCATGTGCCTTGCGGTTCAACATTGGCGGTGTTCAGGCGGATGCCAGCAGCTGACGCGCTCGACTATGATAGCTGTCGATAGTCGAATGACGACGAAAGCCGCTCATGACATGAGGGAAGACATTCAGTTTCTGCAGTCCGGCATCCACACCGAGATAGTACTAGTCGCTCCATCATCTGCTTAACATTGAATGTCACTGACATGGGCCGGTATGACTTTAGGTGTTTCGCATGGCGCCCGGACTTTGAAACTGGTATTGCCACAAATGAATTCAATTCAGCCGGTATCACGCATGTTCGCCAAATTTCGTTATATTCTTCCAAAACGTTCTGATGGAAGGCTTCATCGATGTTTCGCAAAGCTTGGTAAGTAACACCGTCTTCCCCTGGGGCAGTGCATCGCTTGGATAGAATGAGCGCGTGCCTCGAGAGTAAATTCTACCTCCTCCGTCTCGCAGGCTGGACCATGGCCATACATTATGGAGCTCTGCCTGGTCAGAGAGTGTAGGTCACCGCGCCCTTGTGCTAAAGGCAACCATGTGCCACCTGCAGATAATTTAGATGTATGAATTCGAGGCCCGCTGAGCTCGACGCTCGTTTTACAGTGGACCTGTCCGTGGTTAGGGCATTTGCTTAGGGAATTTTTTTCCGCCCTGAAAACCATTCCAGGGGCCAGATATATGCGAGTGTGAACCACATGTGTACTGTCTATGTCGAATTATATGACAAATTCCTATTAAGGAAACAAGGTCAAGGTCGTCTTACTATAACTACGCGCAGAGAAAGAAGTAAAGGCAGAAGAAAGCAAACAAAGAGAAGGAAAGCTGTCTCTGCTTTACATTTTTCTATATTACCTATGTACCTTCGATGGACAATCACTTTTAAAGTGCAGAATCACTCATATTACCTATAATTTAAAATTGCTGTCTGCTATCGAACGCCACATCTTTCCCGTACAGGTGGTCAGGTGTGATGTTTTCATCTGTCTTTTAGGTCTTTCCGTGTGGAAACGATACATTGTTTTCTCCGCCTACATAGCTTATTCAGTCGGCAAGACATAAACTGTACTAATATGTACTTCTCTCTAGCGCCTCTTACGTGCACCAGTAGCAACGTAAAAACACTCAACAAGCAAGAAAATTCGTTTTGTCTCCGCTTCCGCTGTGTATTTCAGCTATGCATGAAAACATGACCAACTACCCTTAGAGTGAAAGCAGGAAAACGCGCCTTTTCCTGTTCGCAGCGGTTAAGTGACCCCTCGTGTATTACCACAAATAACATTACAGAAAAAAATCCATCTCTACGTAGCTAGCTGCGGCTGACGTACGTCGATTCAGCCCTCGCCAATAAGCAACGCGGCGCACAAGCACCTTCTCGGCATAAGTAGGTATGCTTGAACAATAATTCTAGTGAGTCGACATGTCTCTACCTAATACTTACATCTGTTTGCTGCTCGCTGCCCTACCCAGCTTCCATTTCCTGAAGGAGCAAGAAAGCACGCATGTTCCAGTGGAGGCCTACAGAGTAATACAGGTATGCCTCCTGTCGTGGGCGTGAAAAGCGGTCAGTTGAGGTGAAGAACAAGGAGTATTGTGGTTCTGCGTTTTGAACTATTTTGTTTCTCAGTTTCCCGCGCCTGCGAAGCGGCCAAGGTTTCCGTGAGGTGACCGATTGGATGGGCGTAGATGAAGGTAGTGACCCCTGATCCGAACCATGAGGCTGAGATAAGTAGGAGCACATGAATGATGCATGGTGCATTCGGCAAGCATTCTCAGATAATCAATGGTAGCATACCATTGTCTCTGAAAAGGAAACTGTAGAACGGCTGCATCTTACTGGTACTGAACAACGGGGCAGAAACTCGGAGGCTCACTAAATGGGTTCAGCTCAAATTGAGGATTCCAACGCGCATTGGAAGGGAAAATGGTAGGTGTAGCTTAAGGGACAAGAAGGAAACGGAGTGGGATAGGGAGCAAACGTGCGTTTAGGACATAATAATAGAAATGGGCGCGGGCGGGGCATGTAATGCGAAGGGAAGACAACCGTTGGTCGCTAAGTGTACAAAGTGGATTCCTAGAGAAGGCAACCGTGGTAGGGAGTGTCAGAAAGTTGGGTGGCCAGATCACATGAAGAACTTTTGGCGGCAAATTGGCACCAGTAAGCACAGAACCGGGATAATTGAAGATCTATGGAGAGGACCCTTGCCCTGGAGTGGGCTGTATGGAAAGGTGCTGCTGCTACTGCTGCTGCTGATGATGATCAGGCGATGTGGCGCAGCAAGACGTCTAGCTTACTTTCCTTGCGTTATCGTTTGCGCAACCCTGTGTACATGACGGCTTCTGATGTTGTTCACGTTGCGTACCCAGGCCTTAAGCTCATCCCCAGATCTCGCCATGGTTTACGTGTCAAGCGACAACACGGCATTTCAGTGCCTTACAGCCACGCTCACCTACCTCAACGAGGAAACAAACGAAAGCACCTACGTTTGGCACTTCAAAAGCCCCGTCGATCATCGCAGGTGAAGTCACTGGCAGCCACATTGCAGTGATATCTTCATTGCTAGATGAAAATTAGTGTGACCATTTCGAATTCCCTGCGCTGAGCGTGGATGATATACCGTCCACGGCGGATAGGGAAGAGTCTGCTCGCTAAATTTATATTTGCTCCCTAACTTTGGTGATGGCACGTAGATGATGATAGACCGGCAAATGGTATGTCGGTTAAAAAACCAGGGGAGCTATTCGACACCGCGAAGATGTCAATGTTGTACTGGGTTATTGAGTTTGAAGTACACCTTGCGCAAGGCAGTAAAACATGTCAATGTTCCGCAAAATAATTTTTTACCGGCTTTAGAAGGTTAGCCAACGATGCATGTTTTTCACTCTATTAGGCACTATGTTTATAAATGTGCGAGGGAAGCGCCGAGAGAACTGGGCAGCTAATATATTTCCTGCACTCTATTTGCATCGTAATTGATACACTAATTCTAATGGATTAGAATCTACGCGGGTCAGCAACTACAAATGTTCCCGCTCTCAAGAAACGAGAACATGTGGAATGGGAAGTAAAATTGGTGATATAACTTTAGATCTCGAAGGTACCGAAAATGATTATTCCAGTTAAAACGATTTTGAAATTTTTACTCGAAAGCGAGCAGCGTATATAATTGGAATCGCGTAAGTTTCTGTCGCACAGGAAGATCGATCAAAATTACCGCAAAAATATTCCATGACAGGGCAGGCGCAGTGAAGAAGGGGAAGCGGCACTCTCGTCGAATCATCGAAACCACAATAGAATGGCGTTTTCTCGCGTGGTTTCCTATGAGAGTGATAATGGCGGCAGGAATACGGGGAATCTAGGCACGGCTTGTAGCCCTGCCTGTCTGCCCCGTATACGTGCTGCGTACGTGCTATCGCCGTGGAGTGGAACGTGTATAAAAGGAACGCCGTTCCCTTTGCCGTTCCTTCGTAAATGTAACGCGTTACCGTTACAGTTCCACTAACCCTAACAGGAACGATCGCGTTCCTTCGTTCCTCCCGAAAGAAACTCATTCCGGGAACGACGTTCCGTGCAACACTGAATAAAACTCAGCAGTACGGCCGACTGGAGTGTAATGATAGGCCAGACGTGCCATTTTCAAATTCCTTTAGCTCGCTTTCCTCGTGTCATAAGTGCGTGACTAACCTATCTAAAGGTGAGCGATAATGTGCGCCTACGAGCGCAGTTATAAGGCATGCAATCTATTTCGAAGCAGGACACCGTCATCAAATTGAAACAGTGTGCTTATCGCGGCGTGCTTTTTAAAATGTTACAGCAGCTCATAGAATATCGTCATGTATTTACGTTCTTTATTTCTTCAGGCATGCTTACAAAATTTGCAAGAACGTTATTAGTTTGTCTATCGCTCATGGAATAACACATTTTTATATTGTACACTCTGTAGCCTTGTAGGGCAATCTGTCTTCGAAATATCGCCAGCGGAAATGGTGGACCAGCTTGATTTTATACTGGATGGTGGTGAGTAATAGAATACTGCACTCTCCTGTCAATAAAAAAGTGCACGTGTTAAAACAGGATTCCTCGCGCGGCTTTCAAATGTGTTATTGCCTAGCACATATGCCCATTAAAGCTTACGACAATAACTGTAGTAGCAACTATAAATAACTTATAAATTATGTGGTGATGCTGACGTCGTATCTTTTCGTTCGAAAAAATTAGTGCATTTTCACAGTGATGGTTACGAGGCCGCAAGTGACACCGTTTGAGACGGTGAGACCATTTCATATGGTTACACGGATTCTTATTATCGAACATAAAATTTGTAATGCTGTTAAAGTCAGTCGTGTCTCGATGGACTCGTAAATGATGGGGTCGTTACGTGTCGTATACGTCTCTGCTAACCAGCGAACATGATTAGCCTCCATTTCACCAGAGAGGGTCTATAGATAGTGCCTAAGAAGCCTTATTTCCATCCGCGCTGAAAAAACTCTTTTTTTTTCTTAACGCCTCTGCGCCCCGAACTTGTGTTTTCGTCCACGTGGCAGTATACACAATCAGCGGAAGACATAGAAAGCACATATGTTCAAACAATCTCGCTGGTTGTCCTTTGTATTTATCCAACTTGCCGCTATTGCTTCTCTTTCAGACCAAGGCGAAGTACACACCGCTTCCCTTCTTTACACAGACTACGAAAACTGCGCTGTAGAAGTCGTTCCGTACTACGGAGAAAATCGTAAGACGTTTTTTGCAAAAATTAATAATTTCGAAACTATATTAAATAACAGACGAACAACTAAGCCAGCTCTTGGAGTCGACATATGTAGATGCGGTGACAGAGTAATTCTGAGAACATTCCCTACTTTCGAAGATGTATGCCTTCCGAAAATACAACGGCGATCCCTATCTTTTTCCGACAACTTTGAAAAACCACTGTCCAGCCGAAGTTACTTCTATAAGTATTGCGTAAATATTCCCGGCTTTACGGCGCTTATGGAAGCCTTGGGATATGCCCTTTGTGATGATTTACTGTCTCTGCGTACCCGATATTGCGGCATGCTTAGAATAGAGATGATTCGTATAGTGGGCAACTCCTTTGAAAGCGCAGTAAAACAATCTGTTATGATATTACTATATTGAACGGTATAAAAAGAACACCGGTTCCATATTTACGATGGCGAGGAAGCTGTGACGCAGTCGCACGCGCTAAAGCGTCTTCCTGTTTCGGTTTAGGTTGGAATACATCTTTCATTCACTTATTTAAACTTATCGGTGAGTTCCTGAGGAAACTGGACCACCTTGGCTGTTACAGTACTGTCGGTACTCTTGGAAAGATCGATATCAGGGTATGGTGAAAAAAACGCCGTAGTTCTTCTTGAACGCATATCCGCGCTTTCATGATAGCGCCGTGTATGTAGAGGGTCTGGTTATTCCCTCCAGATGCTGTATTTGTGCTTTTATTGTTGAAGTAACGGACATAGGACATGAGTGTCGATTTAAATTGTTTGTCACAACGGCCGCTAAATATTCGAGAACTATTGGTAAATACTTGCATACTTTGTTCAGTTCAATATGTTTATTATACTATTTTATTCCAATTCAATTTCTTTTTAAACAGTAGTATATGCACAGCACTAGTGTGCTGACACATCAGCGTGCGTAGACAGAAATATGGGGAGAAGGCGCCCCGTGTAGGGAAGAAATTTAGCTATTTTGAGGTAAAGAAACCGAGATATGTCTGGCGCACATACGAATGAGTCATGGCACTGTATGAATTGCAACAATCGTAACAATACTAGCTAATAGCACTTACCTGAAGCGCACTAAAGTGTACAAAACTTTTCGTTTTTCTTTCAGTTTGCATCTTGTGGGTCCCACTGGCTGTGGTAGATAACATCCCCGAAAACTGCCTTGAAGCTCACCATGATGCGTGTCCAATAGGATATAGAGCTTACGAGACTGATGTGTGCAATGCATGAACTGTCTTTGAGTAATAACTGAGAGCTTTCTAATTGTCAATGGAAGATTTCCTTGAAATGATAATCGAATAGGTATTGCTAAGGGAACATATAATAAAGAATACTTCGCCCCAGCATGTGGAACTGCATTATGTTATCACTGCTATGCAAAATGCTACTATTGAGCAGTCGGGATCATCTAGCCGAAGCCGCCAATGGTGAATGAATTAGCTGCTGTGCTGATGCGGTCTTGCTCCATATTGCTGCAATGTTTCGGTCCAAAGCATTTATGTTTGTTCTCTTTCTGTGGTACACGTTAACTTCAGGCGCAGTGAAGTTCACCGAACACTGATTCGGCTTCGGGTTCAGTTTAGGCTAACACGCCGGTATGGGTAAGGTGCTGCGCTCCTGTTAATTTCCTAGGTGGTTGCAAGGAATGTTTCAATTCTTGCTTCATTTTTATGAAAAGAACAAACGGATCCCACACACTGCGTGAATCGGTGTCATGCGAAGCAGAGGAAATTCTCTATGGGGAATCATATGGCATTCTTTGAAGTGTTGCGAACAGGATGAACGTCTTTGTGCGAAATACTTGAGCAGGTGCATGCTTAACAGGGGCTAACCAGGAAGCTCGACAGCACCGTGGATACTGAATGGTACCTCATGGTGCGACGTAACGTTGGCTGTGACATTAGTGCACAGGACAGATGTCTGTTTTCTCGAAGAGAAATGCATGCGGCGGCGTCCTGATGTGCGTGGCATGAGCGCCGTTCGTTGAACTATTCCTAAGGGATCGAAAAGAGTTGGACAAAAGTATGCAGAGTGCTACTAGAACATACGCATCCTTTAATACATTGCTAAGAAAGTGTTTAACACACATTAGAAGCGCAGTTCATGTTACACAAGCGCGATCAACATATCTTCAGATGCATTAGATTTATTTTGTATATTTACCGATTGGGAAGCCTTGTTTGCGTGCCTGCTTGGTAGCTCGGTGGCACGGGTTGGAACGGCTCCCTTCGGAGATTACGGTGCGTTCGTGTGTGTCTGTGTGTTTTTTATTACTACACTGCAATCCCACGCTACGATAAAGGGTATATCTTTGTTGTTCATAAGTGCGTCATAATGACACGTTAAATGTCTATGTTAGCGGACCCGAGATTGTCGTGGGCTGTATAAAATTCAAACACCTACGGCGCATACCCGAATACTACCGGTCGGGCACGACGGTTATGAGCCATACGTGATTTCAGTGTCGCTAACCGTGGTGTACACGTCGAGCGTATTATGTGAATGATGTAAAGATCAATCATTCATGTTCGTCATATACTGGTGCCCTACCGTCCAAAATTCCGTGTATACTGGGTGAACGAGACGACCAGGAGAGCACCGAGACGTAGGCGGCTGTAAAGATAGATAGATAGATAGATAGATAGATAGATAGATAGATAGATAGATAGATAGATAGATAGATAGATAGATAGATAGATAGATAGATAGATTCAATGTCGCTCAATTTCGCCGAGACATGGTTCGCAGTTCAAAATGACTGCGTAGTTGAATTCTCGTACGCTGTTATGAGGAAACTGTGCCAGTGTAGACCTGTGCGGCACATATGTCCACCTCGGACTAGATTGTGGCCACGCGGTATGGTTAGAGAGAACCGACGTGGACAATCTCAGATGACACGGACGCTGCGCGAGTACAGCCGCCCGCAGATGTGAAGGACCGACTGACAGCAGCTTGTGGCCTTCAGATGGCATGTTTCGACGGTATAAGATGCGGTATAGAGCGATGTACATGCGAAGGCAATGGTCTGACGAAGGCTTATAGAGGCGACTGAGGAGGCCGAGCAACGTTGCACCACGTTTGCTCGTTGTCAATGTTGTGGAAGGCAGAGAGCGTGCATATTCCAGCAGACGCACCATAGGAGCCTGGGGTTTCGACAGGGGGCCAAGGCAATCGATGGGCATCCTAGTGCACCCTTCCGGACTTGATTGATTTCTGGGGTATTACGTACCTAACCCTACCGTGATCCCGACAGAGGCCGCAGTTTAGGGCCTTTGATATTTTGACCACCTCGGGTTCTTGAGCGTGCACTGACATCGCATAGTTCAAAGGCCCCAACATTTCTGCTCGAGAGAAATGCAGCCGCCGAGGTCGGGATTCGATCCCGCGACCCTCGGATCAGTAGGCGAGTACCATAGCCAGAAGGCCACCGTAGCGGGGCAGCTTGCCGGAGCCCACTTTTTAGGCGTACTCTTGAAGACATAGGGCCCAGAGACCTAGACGGTCTGTCGTATCTCTTGAGTGTCGAAAGCCAACACAGAACATGATGGTCCGTCTTAACATAGAGAAATTGGCCGTATAAGTATGGCCGCAATTTGCGCACCGCCCATATGATTGCGAGGAACTGGCGCTCTGTGGTTGAGTAACTGCGTTCACCGCCGGAGAGCAGGCGACTAGTCTGCGCAATAATTGTTTCGTGCCCCCGTTGACGCTGTGCGAAAGCACCGCCAATTTCATAGCCGCTAGTACCTTTTCGGATTTCTGTTGGGGAGGATCGGTCGAAGTAAGCAATAAGTGGCGGAGTGGTGGGCAGAATGAAAAGGCTTGTGCAAGCAGCAGCTTGATCAGGGCCCCATGACAAGGTCAGTCATAGACCATGCAATGTGGCAAAATTTCTTACGAATCGACGGAAACAAGAACACAAGCCTACGAAACTACGGATGTCTATAGCAGAGGTTGGGACAGGGAAATGGAGGGCAGCGCGAACTTTTGCCGGGTCCGGAGAGACGCCAGACGAGTCGACAAGATGACCGAGGATAGCAATTTGGCCGATACCAGCTTGACACTTCGGAGAATTTAACTGCTAGCCTGCAGTACGGAAAACTTAGAGAATAGCGGAAAGACGTTGATGATGTGTTTAGAAGATCGGAAGGAACAAGATAACTTCGTCAAAGTAGCAAAGGCCGATGGACATTCAAAGCTGTGCAAAAGTGTGTCCTTCACGCGGGGGCAATGCGCAAGCCGTGTTGCATGACCCGGAACTGGTGAAAGCAATGTTACACCAAAGGCGGTTTTCTTGCGGTACGTGCCGTCTACGGCGCTTAGCCAGTAATTGAAGGAGAGGTCTACCGATGAAAAATTCGTCGCACCGTGTAGGCGGTCCGACGCGTCGTCGACGCGTGGCAAGGAATATACATCTCTCTGTGTAACCTTGTTTAGATGTCGATAATCCTCAAAGGATCTCCAGGCGTTTTTCTTCTTAACCAAAACAACTTGAGAAGCCCACGGACTGGACGATGGTTCAATGACGCGTTTGCTAAGCATCAGATCAGCCTTCTCCTAGATGACTCGTCTCTGGGCTTGCGACATGCAATAGGGTCGTCTGTTAATGGGTGGAGAATAGCCTGTGTGTATGCGATGTTGCACCAGTGAGGTTTGTCCCTAAGGCCGACCGTCAATATCAAAAATATCGGAATGCCAGTGAGCAGATACCAGAGGCCACTGACTTGCGAGGGTAAGAGGTCCAGGACCATCATTTTCGTGATGTCGTGCGCTGGAGGGGATGCTGCAGGAGGTGAATTGCATGTGGCCGAAGGGGTTGAAGTCTGATGCGGGGAGAGAGACGAAAGCTGGTATTTGTGCAACGGTGTCAGAGTGACGAGGAATGTGCCCTTGGGGAGTACACCATCGTCTCCAAATTCAATCACTGTAAAGAGCGCATAACATCTTACGCTGTAAAAAAGAAAGAAAGAAAATATAGCCTGCTGCTACTTCAATGTGATCATGCGAAGGGCAATATACAGAAGAGCCCGCTGCTACTTCATTGCGATTAAGCGGAGGGTAATGTACAAAGAAAGAAAGAAAGAAAGAAAGAAAGAAAGAAAGAAAGAAGGAAGAAAGAAAGAAAGAAAGAAAGAAAGAAAGAAAGCTTCGTCGTCCGCCTCCTCTCTCGAGTTAAAGATAAAGAGAAAGCGAACTCACTCTTGCCCGCGACACACTCTCACACTTTCACACCTTTGCCCTGAGCCCAGTGCAACACGTTAGCAAAATAAGCATAAGATAAATGCAAGGGAAACACATGATAACCCCCACTCCACTGTTCGCTAAGATTTCACAAGCCTGGTACTGGCTTTGGTTCTTTCCTTCCCTCTGTTTGCTGCAAATTATCTCAACGAGCTCGAGGTGATTTTTGGCCTGATGGATCCTACGATATTCTAAACAATTGAATGCTCATTTCTGCTGCGCTCTCCACGTGATGACTCAAGTGACGAAGCGCGCTTAACTGCATGAAATAATTTCCGGACGAAGTCTTCCAGGCTGAAGTGGGAGAACGCGGTTAGAACTGGCGAGGGAAGGTTACACAGCCACAGGAAAGCGAACGAGACACGACTGCGTTGCACTATTCGCAATATGCGAAATAACCAGGATTGCTTTTGCGGTGCGTGTAGAAAATTTCGCTAAGCGAGTTTCTGAGAAAGCTGAGCGAGTTGGTAAGTGTCCATTAGGCAATGAAAAAGCGTGCAAACGCGGGCACAGGAGACGACAAAGGGACGACACGAACACGATGTTATTTTTGTTAATGATAAGTAGCGGACGTTATTCCTACGTTCAACGTCTTTCGCTTATCAGCTTGCATTCCATGAAAGCGCTACATTGGCAATGATATTTGTAATATTTTAATCAGTCCGAGCAACATTTTCTATGATGGATATCTGCATAGGGTCGGTACACTCGTTACTTGCTTTAAGCCGCTTTCGTATGCCTCACGCAGGGCCATAATGTTACGGACATTAATGTTGAATAATAAAAAAAAACAATGACGCACTCGGGTATTCTGCACTACCAATGGCTGATTTGCTGTACATGTTCACATGACTTAAAGTTTTACGGGCGGCGAAATGACATCCTCCAGCCTGTGCATTCGCCGAGAATCGGAAACGACGGATGTCCACCATCTGCGGTCTAGTTACGAGCAAAACAAGTGGAATGGAGCCGTTGTGGTCGGTAACATTTATTATACGCTTAAACAATAAACGGACGGCGCATACAGCCAGTGAAAATGTCGTCCGGAGTTCACTGCCTTCATGCGTCACGCCTCGACATGCAAAATCTAGGCAGGTTGCACTAATGGTGCAAGGCTGCACTAAGAGCGGAGTTTGTGATCAACCTAACTTATTCAAGCTTCTACAACCTTATTTAAGTCACGTGACTAGATATGCGACTTCATGTTGTGTGATTTGGGCCACGTGTCTAGATGAGGACATTTCTCACTTGGGACACGTTGCTCCAAATCTCTTGCGCGCCATGCGCGGTTGTGATGGCCTCTGTCTTTCCTCCCTCACCCTTATGTCATGCTTTTTCACCGTCACATCGCTTTGCCACCGCACGCTAGGCTATATACTGTACATGCCCGCACTATGGTTCACCCTGATGACCTTCACTTCACTTTCCAGTCCCCTTGAGGCTATGGTGCGCCTTACCTTCTACCCTCCTCACTCTCACCCCCGCCCCCTTCCCCCCTATACTATTCACCCCCTATGGCCTCCTCCTTTCGTTTCACCCCACTTTCCTCCCCCGCCTTTTTCTGTATTATACAAGGCTGTGCTGTGCTTTTCTCTTTCGCCTCCTCCCCATCCTCGCTTTTCTTTCGCATCCTCTCACTTTACAAGGCTGTGAAACGCCTGCGCTTTTGCGTAGTAGTGGGCGGAGGTATGAGCCCAAGAGAAGAAAAGTAGTGAGCGGGCAAATGTCTTTCATTTATTTCCTAATGGTGATAGTTTTAATCGACTTAGCACGTTACCGAATAAGTTAAACGGCTTCGCAGTTAAAAATATAGCTATCGAATATTAGCTTTTATGCACGTTGCCAGGTCGATATAAAATGGTGACGCCTAGAAACTACACGACGAGCGCTGGATCCCAAAGGAATGTTTTAAGAGCGGAGCTCTTTATGTCGAGTGTAATCTGTCTGGTCTAGACACAAATGATTATCATCATGAAATATGTGAAATATGTGCGCGTTGTTGTGTTGTTGTTTTGTGGGATTTTACATCCCAAAACCACGCTATTATTATGAGAGATGCCGTAGTGGAGGGCTCCGGAAATTTCGACCACCTCCGGTTCTTTAACGTGCGCTGACATCGCACAGCACACGGACCTCGACATTTCGGCTCCATCGAAATGCAGCCGGATGAGCGCGTACACTTCTTTGAAAAGCAGGGCATTTACACGCGCACTTCTTACATCTCTTGCGCTTGTGGCCTCAGCCCAGTATTACATAATAGAGGAGGCGTTTTCATAGCATAGCATAGGATCGTATTGTGTAGTATAGCAATGGGGTGGGAAAGATCAGTGAGGGTGTGGAGGACCAGAATGAGTAAAGGACATGATGAAGCCGCCACCAGAAAAAACACACACAAAATGCAAAAACACAGCGACAGGACAAGCGGCACTGATGATCTTGTCGACACTGGTCGGCAGGGTCGGCAGGGTCGGCAAAGACACACAAGAAGTCACGCCAAATGTACTAGAAATATCTTTTAACAAGGCGGCTTACTGGCCTAGTTGGTATTTAATTATGAACATGATGAAGCCGCCACTAAAAAACACACACACAAAAGGCAGAAGCACAGCGACAAGACAAGAGGCACTGACGATCTTGTCGACATAGGACAGCGTGTACCTTTTCCGACACTTCTGTCCAGTGTCGACAGCTGAATGATCGGCACAGGCGAATGATCGCGGCGATGTTCGCGGCGATGATCGCACAGGCGATCATTGATTTTAAGAAAGAGCGAAGACTGCAGCACAGAGCCATATGATACTATAATACTTTTATGTTTGGATAAGAATACCTGAAAGCATTGAACACTCTACCGGCTCAGGGAAGAAACATATTGGAGGATATGCATGGCGTACACGCACATGTAAAAGCGCAGCGGCTAGTAGACGACGCAAGGAGCTATCCACACTTGGAAGCATCGTCCACTCACCGCTAGGCGCCGACTGTGTTCGATCTCGAGGCCAATAGCGACCTGTCAGAGTTAAGCGCGGAACTTATTAGACGCGGACTTGACAAGGGAGTACACTCACACACGAGCTTTATTGTCAAGTCCTGTCAAGTCCGCGTCTAATAAGTTCCGCGCTTAACTCTGACATGTTGCACGAACAAGGCCAGAAATCTACCTTAGCCAATAGCGACCATCGTAATAGGGTAGAGATTGACTGATATAGCACTAAGTCTCTTTTCCAGTCGTTCATTCGCCGCACATGCCAGGAACGGAACTGCCCTCAACCATAGCTTTCCGCAAAACGCTAGATAACATTGCATGAGGAAATGATTATTATTTGCACCAACTACAGTCATCTGCTTACATTTTATAACTTTATTTCACAACACATGTTCATATACAACCACTAACTTTCACCTGCACTCATTAATTTGGTGTGTTTTCTTTGCGCTTCGTCTAATAACCACTGCCTTCAAACAAATAAATAAATAACATCGGAACCAAAGATGTGAACTCATGCAAGGTAATAAAGTACAGGCTTCCTTCTTCCGCGTGTATGCTCGAAGTGTCACACATGATAATGTAGTACAAGAACGGAAGGAGGCCGCCATAGGAATGCATGATGACCTCGCGGGAAGAACAGATAACGTCTACGAAAGGTCCGTCCCCAGCATCCACCGGATGTCACGACAATGTCGCGTAACACAGAAACAATGGCATCTCCATACGTTGCATTTTCTACCGCAGATAGGCTATCATGCTTAGCCGCTCGTTTCGCGCGTTTTCATACAGTCTAATTAAGGTCCGCCACTGCATCCGACTGGAGGCGTCATTCGAGTTCCCGGGAACTTCCTCAGAACCAGAAGGAGCTGTCGCCGTCACTGAAAACTGAAAAATACCAAAGCTGTCGGAACGCGCACAGGCAACGCTGCGCAATTGTTCCCAGAATTGGTATGTAGCGGCTACGGAGTTCCCTGTTCATGAAGTTCTATGGTAACGGCGTTAGCCTCGACGTCGCATGAATAACTTCAGAGAAGGTCACGTCTTCACAAGCGCAGGTGCCGCTGGAGTAAAGTGTTAACGTTCGTTCGTTCTCATCGTAGAGGGGTTAAACTTAGTGGGGTCTCATCACGTGCTAAGGCGACTTGATGGCGCAAACTATTCTGCAATGCCATTAAGATTATACGATGCTTTCAATAGCGAGGCTGTTAAACATTTGAATGGGCCGTGGAGCGTTAGCGGAAAACTCGGCCCAGTCCTGCACTGATCATAGATCATTGATCATAGCCTACCATAGATACCGCTTCCATGGCCACGTAACATCACGTAAACCTATTCACGTTACGCAAATCAGCTGACATCGCCTAGCAGCCAGTCATGTAACCTAAGTGACGTAACGTTGCACCCGTCTCATGTAACTTCGGTAGTGCTTGTATGACCACGTGAAATCACGTAACTGGTCGCGCGGCCAAAATCACGTAACTCCCGTAAAGCTAGTCATGTGTATGTTCCCGTCACAACCAGGTAACGAATAGTCTCGTGACGGAAGCCACGAAACATCACGTAAAGCTATCCGCCTTAAAATCAAGTAACCAGTGGTCGTGTGACCAAAACCACTTAGCCCATAAAAAGCTAGTCACATGAGATGTCCAGCCAAAAACATGCGTTCTCGCGAAAATCACGTAAGAGCAGTCACATGACACGTTCCCACCTAAGCTAGTCATCAGAGTTGGGTGAGGAAGAGGTAAAGCAGAAAGGGAAGTGCCTAAAGCTTAGCATAGTTTCGTGCTGCATAGTACAGCAAGAGGTGGCAAAGGGAAGCGAGGGCAACATTGAGGGAAAGTAGGAGGCGAACGCCACCAGCTCTACTCTTTCCTCAGTCTTCGCAACGCTAGTGCGCAGCTGTCCCAATTCTTTGTCATTGTTTTACGGCTATTGGCTTAGCAATGTTTTGCGGCATTTTGTGCGCGACATCTATTTTGACTGTTCATTCATCGACACAGGCTGGACAGGAGAGTATTCAGTTACGTGTGCATCATACCTTTATGGCCCATGTTGAGGATTGCGCGTATGGCCCACACGTGATAATATCGTCATTAATCTTGACGCAATCAGCCAACACGCTACATCAGTGATTGGGTGACCCGTCAGCCATGTTAGCATTACACTCGTACGTATGGTTTTATGCCAGTTTTGGCGTACATACATCAAGTGAACCAGACGTGTACTTTCGATTTCTCGCACCATGTGCGTTCCGCCTGGGGCCTTAAAAGCTTTAATACTTTTAAAGGCACTCGCGGAACGTTTCTAGGGGGCTTGTTGAGAGGTTTTGCAGTATTTTAGCCTGCATGTTAGGGGACTGACCTTTACACATGAACTTCCCATGCAAGGTTCACTTCAATTTTTAGATATAAGTTCCAGATATTTCAATGACCATATTTACTGGTGTTACGTCCGGGACTTCGGAGATGGAGCGGCGCCACCAGAGACTCGTTAACGCAGGTGTCGTTAGAGACACGAGTCGAACGTGCCGAGTGCCGGTAACAATTTTCTCGTTACCTCTGGCCGGAAGACGTCCAGATGTGTCACAGGAAGGCGTCCAGATGCGCCGTCATAAGGTCCGGCTGCGTGCAGATCATCTCGGCCACCTTCGAGGTTAAAGGGGCGGTGCACAACCCTCTTCCCCTTTGCACCCGCAACCTCCGATTGGAAGAAGAAGCGTCGACTGGGCCCTCCCAAGAAGGCGTCGCCGGACGACGCACCCCGGGATCAAAGGATTCGATAGAGGATTCGATTGGGATTCGGCCATCACCTTAAAATCATGTTGTAAATAAATGTAAATATTCTCTTCTCAAACCAACTCCTCGTACTCCTCCCTCCTGCCCCGTGGACTCCTGGCCTGAAGGCGACACGAGTCCACGACAAATGGTGGCAGCGATAAACCACGACAAGCGGTGGCAGCGATGGGGTCGCAACAAGCGGTGGCAGCGGTGGGATCCCAACAACTGGCTGGCAAGCGGTGGGATGAACCACGACCAAGGATGGCGAGCGGCGTGATGAACCGGAGGCTCCATGGAGAAAGGACCGGCCGAAAGCCCTAGGAACTGGAAGACGGCGGGATCCACGCAGCGTTCCACGACTGCACGGTATTGGGTGAGTGCCTGGCTTTGTGCTTGAGAGTCATCGAGTATTTTAGCCTAGAACCGTTAAAAGCTCGATCGTACAACTGCCTAGAATTGTGGAAGTGCGTGTCTCAGCAGAAAGCAGCTTTCAAGGGGATGTAAACAAGCTGCTGAAGGCAACCCATATAGCTTTGTGGAAAAGTGCAGAATTATTGGTAGTGGACGCGAGGAAGTAAACAGAGAGCCTGAGATGATTATTAATGTTGAAAGGATAGGTGCAGGGGAGGAAGAGTTACGTAGGATTGTGAGTTGATTGAGGGATTACGGAATTGGAAAAAGGTAGACAAGGAATTAGGAAACTTGGGACTGCTGGTGTGGGCTTTCGTTAATTCTGTAGAGTTGGTACCAGGCTTCAATTTCTCTAGAACCAGAATTGAAACGCTGGTGAAGTTAATTTCTGCATTTTTGCGAAAGCCGAGTCAGAGTTTAAAGCAGTCACCATGGATTTGACGAGTTTGACGAAGGCTAGCCTGTTGATGCTGTGTGAGGAGTTTGATTTAGACGTGGATGAGAACTTGCCTGAATCGGAAATTCAAAACCTAATAATAGAAAGTGGTAGCGATCCGGAGGACATTGAATATTTCGGGACCTTAATTCTAATAAGTCAGGAAAGAGAAATAAAGGAAAGAATTGAGGACGATGTTGTTGTTGTGTGGGGTTTAACGTCCCAAAACCAGCTCTGATTATGAGAGACGCCGTAATGGAGGGTTCCGGAAATTTCGACCACCTGGGGTTCTTTAATGTGCACTGACATCGCACAGCACACGGGCCTCAACATTTCGCCTCCATCGAAATGCAGCCGCCGCGGCCGGGATTCGATCCCGCGACCCTCGGATCAGCAGCCGAGTACCATAGCCACTAGACCACCGTGGCGGGGCAGAATTGAGGACGAAAGACGCAGGCAAGAGTTGAAATTTTTGAAGGAAGAGATTGAAAGGCTAGATCGTGAACGGAAGGCAATGCAGAGAGATAATCAGGTATCTGCGGAAGTAGCGCACGAAAGGTGCGAATTGGTAGCGTGTGCGGTGGAGGTCAGAGCCGATGAAAGGGCTAGCGCACGTGAGAGTAGCAGCGCGTTGACAAGCGAAGTGAACGTTGCTGATGAACATGCCGCAGTGAGAGTGGATTCCATTGAAGGCCGAAAAAAACGCGACGAAGTATCGTGCCAATGGGATGAAAGAGAAGCACCTAGAGAGGTTGCGGACGATTTGGCACGAATACAAAATGAGGACGTCGTGACGGTGGATCTTGCATGCGATGTCCAAGGTGATTTCGACGCGTCATGCAAGAACACCAGTGAAAGGCCAGGAGAGCACAGCGAAGCGCAATGTGAGCAGGAGATTGTATTTGAGGAACGCGACGAGGTATCGTACCAATGGGGCGAGAGTGAAGCACCTAGGAAGGTTGCGGACGATTTGGTACGGATACAAAAGAATATGTCGCGACGGTAGATCCTGCATGCCGCGTCCAAGGTAATTTCGACTCGCTAGGCAGGACTACTAGTGAAAGGTTAGGAGAGTGCAGTGAAGCACGATGTGAGGAGGACATTATAGTTGAGGGTAGCTCCCAGGTATGCGAGCTAAATAGCTCAGAAGCAGACAGCTGCAACTTTCCTAAGTGTTTGAAGCGGTCCGCCAGTCAGGAGAGTGAAGGAACAGATGATTTTGCTGGAAATCATTTAGACTGCGTGGATCAGCCAGCTAGCGAGAGCATTAATGTTGCACAGGTGCATGAAAAGGAAGCGAAGGGCTCCGAAATGCCCAGAAAGAAGCGGCATAGGCCGAAAAAGCGTCGCAGAGAAAGGAACGCCGCGAAGAGCGTGGAATGTTTCAAGTTGGGCTTCAAACGAAGAAGCAGAAAAATGAGAAAGATGTGGTTGCCACCCACGACAAATCGGCGGAGAATACGTAGGAGCCGCCGAACGAAAGGGAGAAGAGAGGTGCACTCTGCGCGGAAGCGGTCCGAGGGCCGGTTGCAATTATCTTCCCGTCCTCTTCATGGTGCAGCATTGTCGCGCCGGGTGTGCAAGGTCAGGGGTCGCCGCGAAGTCGCCGAACAATGCGACCACAGTAGCGCAGGCAAGGCGATGGCGAGGAGAGTGGCGCTGCGTGGAGAGTCGAACAGGTGCTTCGCGTTTTGCGTTTCCTGTTCGAGAAAAGCGTTCCGAGCCCGACCACCGCGAGTACGTCTCAAAAATGGGAAACAGACCGAGGCTTTTCAACGGAAGACTTGTTAGAAAGACATTTTTGTTTGTTTGTTTATTTTAGCCTTGCGGAGTGATGTTTCTTTATCTCCACGTGTAGTCTGAGATTTGCTTTTGTAGCTCTGTTGTTGATGTTAGATTGAATTCTGTGAACTGTAACTTTTTTGTTGAGTCGATAGTGAGTGTGAAGGCAAAGTGAAAGTGAGAAAGCGAGTTGTTTGTTGAAAGGTAAGTCAGTGTGAGACTGAAAGGTTTGAGATGCGTTTAAGAGATTGAGTTCGAAGTATCGTATGACCGCAAATGTTTTGAAGGAGTAGTGTTTGCATTGCGCGTCATTCAGTTCGAATGCAAGGAATCGTGTTGCGGTTTGTACAGCGGGCGGGCGAAACCGCGAAAGTGTTTGAGGTTATCTTTTAGCATGAGTAAGTCATAAGGAACGGTTGTGAGTTTTCCAGCGCGTAATGCTAGCGAGAGTTTTGTTTGTAGCTTTAGACTCATGTGTATTGTGTGGGCGCTGGCAAGGAACCAGGTTAGTGTTTGTTCAACAAGTGCGTATATAGTGGCAGTGTTTTGAGTTGGCTTTCAGGCAAGAGAGATCAATAAGCATGGATATTCTTATTGAGTTTTGCGCATAATTATGGCGAGTTTTGTTTTCTGTTTATTGTTTCTAAGGCATGTGCAGTGTGTGGACGAGAGCAAGGTTATTTTATATAGGGTGTATGAAGTGTAAGAATTGTGACCGCAAAGTCGGAGAGCTCGTTGTGTAGTACATCCGTGGAGTGCAAGTTTAAGTAGCACTAGGACGTGCGTAGGCGGATGTTGAATATGGTTAGTGTTCATGTTGTTATGCGGCATAGGTTTGTAATGTTTATTAGAGCACATTTGCGTATTTAGCTTCTGCTCTAATGCAGCTCGACAATTTTCTTTCGTCTGCTCACGGGAACATGATGACTCACTTTGACGGCACGAAATTTTGGGTCAAAAGTTCAGGGTCATATGTGAGGCACGTACTGGTTAAGAGATGTGGAGTCTGGTGGACTTGCGGCAGATTGCGATAGCTCACACATGTAGTTCATCGAGTGAAAAGGATGACTAATGTAAACTGTAAGCTCAAATTAATTTAGGAATAGAGATTGGGAGCTTCAGCGAATGTTTACGAATGTTTTGAGGGCTGCTTTCATTAATTTGAGAAATGTAAGACAGATTGGTTTATGTATTTTGGACTCGATGGCTCCTAGTGCGGGCGGGGCACTTCCCGTGCCTGTAGTTGTGCGTGTGCGCGTGTTTATGTGTGTGCCCAGGACGAGAGCATGAGAGAACCCCACATCGGAGATTTCGTCGTCAACAGTGGCCCACGGAGAGCTCATCGAACCCCGACACTTCGGCCGACCTGGTATGCTGGTCACCCTCAGGTCGAGTATCCCGCCGGCGGACGGAGCTGTTACGTCCGGGACACCAGAGACTCGTTAACGCAGGTGTCGTTAGAGACACGAGTCGAACGTGCCGAGTGCCGGTAACAATTTTCTCTTTACCTCTGGCCGGAAGACGTCCAGATGTGTCACCGGAAGGCGTCCAGATGCGCCGTCATAAGGTCCGGCTGCGTGCAGATCATCTCGGCCACCTTCGAGGTTAAAGGGGCGGTGCACAGCCCTCTTCCCCTTTGCACCCGCAACCTCCGATTGGAAGAAGAAGCGTCGACTGGGCCCTCCCAAGAAGGCGTCGCCGGACGACACTGGTTACTTAATCCACGGGAGCACCCCGGGATCAAAGGATTCGATAGAGGATTCGATTGGGATTCGGCCATCACCTTAAAATCATGTTGTAAATAAATGTAAATATTCTCTTCTCAAACCAACTCCTCGTACTCTTCCCTCCTGCCCCGTGGACTCCTGGCCTGAAGGCGACACGAGTCCACGACAAATGGTGGCAGCGATAAACCACGACAAGCGGTGGCAGCGGTGGGGTCGCAACACTGGTCATATAAACCGCGGGCAAGAAAGGTATTTTGCCGTTTGGTTAGCGTCAGTCTAAGACAGTAAAAAGAGCTCTTGCGTCTCTTTGCCTTGAATCTGCACTTCTGAAATTGTGCCACCACACGATGCAGGAGAGCTTCTATGCGCAGGTAAGAAAATTGGTTGTGTCAGGCTTTCCATCGTCAGTATTAGCCGCTGTTGCTGAAAGCCTCTTAAAGAACTAAAGAAGTTCGAGCGAGGAACAAACAAGGACATCGGCGGCGATCACGCGGGACCAGGATGGACTACTTTTTTAGTGAGCTGAGAAAAATGATTAGTACACAACAATGACGAACCTTTCAAGTGTTGGTTCAAATGCGAGGTGTACAATGCAGAAGTTCAAGAGCATGTTCATGTTCTGATAGTATGCTTTTGTGATCACAGCTAGGTGTAGTGGATCTCTAGGGAGGCTCGCGCGAATTTAAGTAGTACCTTCGGTTATCTTTGCATTGCGCAGAAGTACGGACAAGATCTTTAATAACGTCCGAATCAGAAGAATGGCCGAGTTTAATTTCCTGGCACGCTTCCGGCGCAGGCCCAGAGAGCACTATACTGAAGCAGTGGAGGGAATCGATGTTTGCTCAGGGGTAATTTCCGCCAACGGCACGCCTTACCATGCCGCAGAAGCAAAGCTGTTGTTGCGCGCTTGTACGGAGGGGCCCTGATACAAGCTCTGGATGATTCTCTTGTTCAGTGACAAATTTTCAATTCTTCCGGTCTCCTGAACTTCGCGACTCCGTTATATCGAAAATGTAAGCAAAACATTACTGGTCGTCGGTCAGCCTCAGTCCTTAGTCGTGCAGGGCTGGAGCCGGCATTTATCGTACCACTGTGGTGCCAGCTTAGAGGCGCTGGTGTCTATGATAAGGCGAGACTGATTCATAAACCTCGGAATGCTTACTGATCAGTGTGACTGCTCTCGGTTGTGCCTTGAGCAGTCAGAGCAAGTCCTTGCATTATCTCTTCCTTTATGAGGTGGTCGAAGGCACAGATTGAGTACTACTATCTAGCGCATGTAGGGTCGTGTAAGTTAACGTGACCGGACGTAGGTCCTTCATTCATTATACCTTCGCCGTTGGCAGTGCCATTTCGCTGTTTGGTCAGTTATGTAGCAGGTGCCCGGCTTCTTGCAGACATAATTCGACACAAGAAGCCTAGGTGCTAAGAGTGCAGGAAATGAACGTTGTCACCTATGAAACTATGTAGCAAGTTCAAGACAGTTCCGAGCCATGAAGGTCGTCGGAACAGCATAGCTGCTCCTAGTCGTTAGTTGTGGCATAACCGCAAAGGTGCCAAGCAGGTGTCCTCACGGCTCAGCTGATCCAAACCCAGGACGTCGAGGCAAACCCGTCTCTGCGCATGATCCCACAGTGGCCTTCGCGCTATCAGCATCATGGAGCAGTACGTTGAGGACACGATTCGATGGAGTGCGGTTGAGGGCAAGGGCCCTGCGTGACAGGCAAGAGGTCGGACGCGTGGCACAGCCTGGACCTTGAACTACCACACGGTTAAATGATACGCTTGAACTCGTGACAACAGTTACATCGAATGATGACAATAATTCCTACAGTAATAATAGTTCATCGGCTGTTAAGAGCCAAAACCAGCGATGCTCATGGGGAGTGCCCAGTGGCGGGCGACGACGCAGCAATTCTCTCCGCCTGTATTTCCCGGCGCTTTTTCACTATGTTCTGATATCAATGTTGTCCAATGGTTCCGATCATCCTGTTACCGCCAGGGTGGTTCAGTTTGCTCAGAAATGCACCAATAATTTTAAATAAGCAACTGAACGTCGTTTTCATATCGTAACCGAAAGGGGTAGATGGCTTCGTGGAGCGTGTGCGGTGACGTCACAGCGTTCCCGTTACCAGAAATACGGAACTAGAGCTAAATAAATGCCAGTGGCGACGTCATCCGACGATATATTGAGTTATGCTTGCTTTTGTGATCTTGACAGCAACGATTTGAGCTCCGAGGTGTCGCCGTTTTGCGTTCGAAGGCCCACTGGCTCGGATAGACAGCGCGGAGGTTATGACGTCAAAAACACAGTGCGGCCCGCGTGCGAATTCACTAAAAACTTTAAAATTCACTTAGAAGAAAACTAAATGGCCTACATGCGCCTGATTTGGCATACATTATTACAGTAGCGAGGAGAGTATATATCGAAAATTTTTATTGAGATCAGTAGACACCTAAAGATTCCCGGCGTTTCCCTTTAACGAGCGCACAAGTACGTTCAACATGGTTCCTTTTTTTCATTTGTTCTCCACGAGATACGACTCACGAGTGTAACACTTGTACACGTTGTCGTCTTCATTCAAATTATGGCAGTATATTTATTAGTGCTTGATTCCAAAGCACAAGGAATGCTTTGGGGGGGGGGAAGACTGTGAAGGGGACAACTGTAAGATGACGCTATGGCGGAGTACAGCGTTACACATTACAGACAACAATAGAGCACTTCCTTTTGTGGGAACATTTTATTTTTCCTTCACTTCACTGAGCCGACCGCGTGTCATTAGGTAAAAACATTGTAATGGCTTCAATATGTAGGACTACTGTAAAGACAATAATATGAATACAACACCCCTGTACGAAGACACACGGTAAAACTGAGTGGCTTGTTAGAAGGAATAGCAGTATAACATGACCCGTGAAAGATATTAAAATGTTTAGTCTAGCCGTACTTTTAAGGGTAATGTCCAAATAGACAGATATACAGCACTGCCATATTAGAAGCTGCGGTCAGACCGAAGCAGGTAGAGTTAGTCTTATGTTAAGCTCAGCTAATGGAAGTCTTTTCCTTCGGATTGCCCTTGGCATGTTGCCACTTATGGTGAACCGGACCGAACTGCCATCTATCGGGTTGGCCGACATGGCTGTCTGGTAGCCCGCTCGTACTCCACTGGAATGGAGGCAGGTGTTCCCACGTAGGTCCAGCCACTGCCACGTACTCCAGAGATGCTGACAACTCTCGGTTCGAAACCTGCGCAAATAAACGCATCATTTTTCAGTAGACGCGCTTAATGTACGTTTTGTCATTCTTATAAGCTTGAAGTACGTTATATATCCGGACAGTAAAAGGTGTATCTGCACACAGTTGTGCACCAAAAGACAAAAGTGCAGTGAAATAATAGTATTGTTAGAAAAAGAAGCGCACCCACGTGCCTTTGTGATGCCTTTATATATATTTAGAGAATAGGAATCTACCATAGGTGCTAGTAACTAATGTGACACGAGGGTTAAGAAAATGACCCGTTATATTCTTTTATGAAGGTGATTGTGGTTGTAGCCACTGGTTCTTTGAGTCGAAATCCTGAGCCCTTCCTGTCAGTGAAAATCGGCAAAACATAGCAATGAGAAAGCTTCCCACACTCTAAGCCAAAATGGACGAAAATGGGGTATGCTGTTCGTCCTTTCGGGGACTAAGTGGGCTGCCACAGATTTTGAACCAATTTTGGAGTAACTGCAAGACTAACAGCAGCGGTTCAAGTTTTTCGTCCCCTGCAGTTACCACTCGATGGCTTAACGGTTGCCCTCGGTGGACCATTCTAGGCAGACGAACTGTTGGACCAGTTCAGACCAAACGCAAAAAAGAAAAATGGAGGCTTCCGATTGCGATCACATTTTCACTCGATTATCAGCATTTATATCACACATGCATACTTTATCAGCATTTAATATCGCATATACAGACTCCAATGCATTCAAAGGAACATCACACACACGTAGACACTCAAGCTTACACGCAAGCATATCAAAGTAATGCACCACATAGACCACTCAAACCGCAAACAGACGGTCGGGTATATATACTCACAGATATTGCCCCACATGTAGTGCCGGTGGTAAGTTGCTGTTCAGCGCAATTACAAAATATATATTCACAGAAGAGCGTTGCGGTTAGCGTCGGCTCTTAGATAACCCATCACCGCACAGATCTGTTAATCTAAACCCGCCATATCGTGAGCGCGTTTTTAATTAACGAATTCCAATTAGTAGCTAGCACTTCGTCGATTGAAGCGAACGAGCGTTCGCAATGCCGTGCGCGAGCTTCTAAAACACCCCTGAGCACGCGCAAACACAGTAACGGCAAGCATTCTGCCGCGGCGGCGAAGAAACGAAATGCACAGTTGCCCCGCCGATGTACCTTCTTGCCGAAGTCGTCCCTAGGCCTTTTCCGTAGAGCACGGCTGTAGAACAAACGATCACCGGCGCTCACAAAATACCCAGTCCTGTGCTATTTCTACGGTCGTTATTCCGCACACAACTGAAGAACAAGTCTCATCGTCACTGTCGCGGCTGAGATGTGATGTACTTACCCTACTCACATCGAACGAGACGGCTCGCAGTCACGATATGCAGCGTAGTCGCAGCGCGCCGGCGGCAGCACGTTGGTTCGGTCTGCCACGTATCGGCGCTCGCCTTCGCGATAGCTGCTTCACAGTGGTCGTCGCACGAGGCGAAATACACAATTTTAATTACACTTTATTCTACGATACAGACAGTATTTCCCGGAAAACAAAATGTACTTTTCTTTTCCTTGCGCCGGCGATAGCTCACGACGGCCGCCGACGGGCTCGATGCCGACGGCATGCGAAGTTTCTTTTCGCGTACAAATTGCAGCCATTTACTCTTCGGGCACTCGGCAAGCAACCGCTGACGATCAAAACAACTTACTTTTGTTAGCGATGTAAATATCCGTTGTAATTCGGCGCGTTCAAGCAATGTATCCACAGCGTGTAGGCTTGGAAGCTCGCACTGGCACACACACACTACGCCAGCAAACTCGCCGTAACACTACGCCAGCCTCCGCAGGCCTGAGACGGCAGCCGAGCGAGTGGTGTCCTCCAGTTGTTGAGGAATGCATGTTTGCTTGCTTTTGTATTTTGTTGCTCTTTTGACAACTCACGTGCTTGAGCCTCTGACAGGAAGGGGGGCCTAAAGAATGGCGCAGCGGGGCAGAAGCATGCGAACGACGATCGGCAGACGGACTCGGGGGAGCAGACGAGAAGCGTCTAAATTTTCCCTGAACCACTCAAACTACATGGCGTGGCCAGGCAGCGCGGACGCAGACGAACGAGCGCAGACCAACGGGTGCTTTTTAGACCCCCCATTGGTACTTTTCGTGGCGGGCGTTTGCGCACGACACGCACCGGTTGAACGGTTCATCCGACCGGTGGTCTAAATGTATGCAGTTAGTTCACTTTTCCCCAATTCTGGTTTAGAGTGCAGTTCCTCGTGACGCCTCAAAAGTGTCTAATAATACAATGTAATTCTTCTGGTCTTGATCACCTCCTGTCTAAGCACACCGCATCGTTGCGCGACACCCCTGTGCCTATCTTCGCCCTTTATAAGGCCGGTCTCTGCCGAATAGTCGGTCCATCTGTGGTTACGTTGGTCACGCCAATCAAAGAGGCTTCCCTCGTTCGCGCATGGAAGTTGCACATTGTTCATTCGACGCGAAACACCACACATTTTTCCGTTGCTCCCACACGTTTGCTTCGCCATTGTGAAAGTAGTCGCTGTGCAAGTAGCACTAGGCCGAATGCGTGCAGGTCTGATGTCAATTTATAATTGTCCGATGAATAAGACATCAGATGAAGACCCTTATCAAGATCAAGGGTATTAGCAGCCGTTGCCCTCTTCCTCGAATTATATCTGTCGGCTTCGACGCCCTCAATTTGTTGAGGTGTGCCAAAATAATCGACGCAAGTGAACGTCGACTTTTGGGAGCTATGGATGCGGAGCACCTGTCTTTTGTAACTGACAAAAAGGACAACAGTTCTTGAGACACCCAATTTCCGCCGTACCATTCACCTCGTAATAGTCCGTTGATATCATGGTTTCACTTACGACAGCTTTAGATCCAATGGGCAGCGTCCATTTCACTATACTTAATTACAAATGTTGCCTAATATAAAAAAGTGAGAAAAAGTAATTCCCTCTGACTTGGCGGGACACCTAATCAGAAACTTTAAAAGTATTGGTGACTGCATGACTGGATTTAGGCAGCAACTGTGCGCTGAAGATGGTGTACTGGAACGCACAAGCTATATTTAACACCACCAAAAAGCCTTTCAAGACTTGCTGGTTTCACAGATGTCTCTGAAGTCTATAACTACGTTTTGTAGATTGCAGTTCTGCGTTACTTATCACCGACCTGCAATACATGCAATACCCTGCACTATCTACACGAATTTCCCAGTGACCATGGTATTCGTGTTCGCCTCGGAGGCACTGTTAGTGAGCAGAGATGCATTTCTGGTGGTGTATCGCGGGGAAGTGTATACTATAATATGTATAATCTCTTCCTTAACATTGTTCTACCAGGGTTTCTAAATATTTCCACCTCTTTTTTAATGATTTATTTGTGGGGTTTAACGTCCCAAAACCAGTTCTGATTATGAGAGACGCCGTAGTGGAGGTGTCCGGAAACTTCGACCACCTGGGGTTCTTTAACGTGCACTGACATCGCACAGCATACGGGCCTCAACATTTCGCCTCCACCGAAATGCAGCCGCCGCGGCCGGGATACGATCCACCTCTCTTTTAGTCTGCAGGGTGCGTCAGCACCGACCCCTGAGGAATGTGTCCGAACGGGTTAAAAATTACTAAGTTATTAGTTAAGCGGCCTTCTTATAGTAGGTACTGCGTAGCGAAATCACCTTGACGTCAATTCCACCTACAGCGCGGCGGTACATCATTGGCGTAATGTATTGTCCATCTGGCTCGAGCAGGTCATAGCGGGAAGCGATGGCGTAAATCGGATTGTAAGGAGGAGTGCAGTTGCAGCGGGAAAGCGGGTCGTTCTTGTAGTCGTTATACCTGCAAAAAGAAAAATAGAGGAACCGTTAGTATCCCTCGCAGCCCGTTATGAAAATTGCACCAAGACGGTTCTGTAGCCAACAGCGAACAAAGAAGCAGCAGATGATTGTAATCTTGGCATACCACATGGTTTAGGCGACTGAAGCTTCTTAAAGGCTCTGCTTGCTCGCCATTCCTGCTCACGCAATTTAGAATATTCTCATGAATAATATTTTGGATTTGTGCGCCTGCTTTGTGCATTTGTTCGTGTGACAACTTATCCTTGCTTATTTGCCCATGCATCATTTAACAACGACGTCATTTCTATAAGCCATTTATACTGCAAAAGTTATTCCAAGCGGCGCAGGACATTTCGCCTTCAAGAAATAAGGAACAAGCGAGCACGGCATTATTAATCTCCTACATGATATGGATCAGGTGGGATAACACGGACTATACTGAACCAGTTGGCGAACTGGCGGAATATTGGAAACTGCAGGAAACTGCAGTTTAAGAAGACGTATCACCCATTAGTTGGAACGTGATGAAACCGAACCGACCGGTATTATTTCGGTTATGCACCAAACGTAGTATACACCAAGGCTCACATTCCAGCATCCACGATTACTAGATAAACCAGATATTTCAGGCAGCACGGATGGTGAAAAATATTGCAAGCTTGCAGCCGTAGTGAATGTGGTTTAAATAATTGATTAGAAGCTCTAATATTTTACACTCTCTGAGTACTTTCCTTTTTGAAAACAGTTTTGGCACGTAAATGCAGCGAGCACTGGAACGCGAAATGAGAGGCGTAACGTTGAAGGACAAAAAGAGAGTGGAGTTGGTCAGGGAACAAGTGGCCGTTAGTGATATTTTAGTATAAATTGAAACAGAATGGGCAGGGGTAGGACATGTGATGTGATGGCAAGAGAACCGATGGTCATTAAGGGTAAAAAATGAGTCCCTAGAGCATGTGAGCTAGGCAGGACGTATAAGTTTGCGGGACAATGTGTTCACAAATAGAACAAGTTCTTACTAACCAGAAAACTGGGGGAGAGGCCTTTGTCCTGTAATGGGCGTAGACAGGCTGCTGCTGATAATGATGACACAGGTTCGCCGCCCATGCAGCTTCACAGAGTAGAATAATATCTTTAACTACCGCTTAGGGGCATTATCGATATACACTGTCCATGATCTGCTTACCCATACGTTATATTGTGCCGAAATACGGTCGTTCAGAAAGGATACGATTTGGGCCGTGACAGTGCTGTCAGCAACAAGGAAGATTGTCGATGAAATACCCCTTTTTTTGTAAAAGAAACTTGGTGGCATAGAAAGATATTTTTACAACAATTTACTCAGCCAGTGTGCGTTTAATAGCTTGGCTTTAAAAAAAACGCACCCCTAACACTACATAAAACAAAGCAGTTTCATAGCGTGGGTGCCGCTTTCGTTCTGGTTGGTGCAAGTATTTTCGCTTCCGCGCATGTTTCCAGAAAGTTCCCCTTGGCTCTGCACAAAGAGTAACCGTCAGGGTATCCCGTCGCTGACTAAAATGGAGAATTCTTTATGTTTAGACTTCTTTATGTTTACGGATACCGGTCTCCCGGAGGAGTTTACGGCAGAAACAGAACTCCTAGCGACATGTAGGGGCGGTTTCTTTAACTAAAATGCATTCCATTATCTTTTCAGTCGCGTTAGAATTCTCGTTAAAAAGGAGTGAGGGTATTGTGAGCTAATTATTTTCTCACGACCAATACTTTAGACTAGGCACCCAGCGAAACGCTTCAGCCAGGGCAATAACAGTTTTCTGTGTCTCTGGTTAGGCATCGCATCATCAGGTGTCGCTAACAGCGCTACTGGTCACGTCCACCTTTACGGTAAACCGTATCCATAAACGGGAAGTTGTCTGCGGCCAAACTAAAATTTCTTAATTGATGTACAACAGCCACAAGGACACCTGGAACGGCATTACAAATAATTTTCGGCGATTTACGTTCAAGAACCGCAATATAATTGAGGGACGACATAGTGGAGGTCTCCGGAAATTTGGACCACCTGGGGTTCCTCAGCGTCCACTGACACCGCGCAGAAAGGGGCTTCAACATTTTGCCCCCCCTGAAATGCAGCAGCCGCGGCCGGGACATCCGTAACAGTCTTGTTATGCAGCGCTGATGCGTGATTAGGTTGTCATAATAATGTAGTGCGATTACCTCGACTATTAAAGAGTACCATTTCTTACCGCATAAAGGACACAATGGAATCCATATCTGTGAGATTGGCATGGTCTCGTTTGATCATTTTGGCACGGGGGCTCTTCTCGTAGCTGTAAATTTCTCCATATTGTTCGACCATGGCTGGCTGGTTAGAAACTTCGAAGATTTTGTCGAAGTATCTGATCGAGGAGGAGGGGTGTCTCAACATTAGTACCAGTACTTCAGATTCGCTACTTACCAGATGATAATGTGCGCAACTTACGCGGAATTGTAACTGGCCCAGTATTTCGACTCCCCGAGTTTGTCGCTTACATCTGCCTTTTTCGTGATCATTCTGAAAGTTATAAAAAAGCTTTATTTGAAACTCCCGCGACCGAACACATTAAAATTGGCGCAATGGTCGCTGGAACATTCAGTGCCTGGTCCAATGACTATGGTCCTAGGACATCTTGCACACCAGCGCGGTACACGCAAGGGGTGGCTGAAGCAGCTATTTTGAAAAGCTTCATGAAACAGAAGCTTAGCTCCCAGTAATTGTTTATAGATATTTACTCGCTCTGCGTTACCATTAAGCCCACGAAAATCTTTGGTGGTGGCAATGGTTCAGGGTTTTACATATGTTTTACATAGGAACACAGCGGCCCTCGCCGCGTTTCACAAATACTCAGAACGGAATTCGACGAAGTGAGATGCACTAAAATCTCCACATGCATTCAGTGTGTAAATATGGTATGCCTTGACACGAAGATTATTAACTGCATATTTTCTCCAAAGCACCGCGTCATGCGACAGGCATGTTTCGTCGTCGTCATGCCATTAATGAAACGTACTTCATCATTTAGTAGAGTGAGTTTCTATGCGATGCCCTGTAAACAAACTTGATTACTATGTCACATGCCACACATATTGCTTCCGCATTAAAGGGCCATTCCGGCGATCTTTTAGTGCTGACGGCTCTCAGTGAAATGTTCAGTATATTTGCTCCTCAGTAGTGTAAGGATGCATGCCAAGTCACGCCGGCGCAAATCATTTAGTCTTTCTGAAAATGAATTTTATGCTTTCTTGGCGGATTTCCATAACAGCCGCTGTGTGTTTTTGACGTCATTAACTTCAAAGCTGCATACCGGAGAAGGCGGGCGGTCAAGAGAAATCTAGTGACATTGCAGCGCTCAAATTGTCGCTGTCAAGTTCAGAAAAGCTGGCATAGCTTAATGTATCGACATATGATATTGCCACTTTCATTGTTCTGGCAATAGCTCCAAATTTCTGACAGAGAGGACGCTGTGACGTCACCGAATACGCTGCACGAGGCACCTACCAGTTTCGGTTCCGGTTTTCACACATTGTTCATTCGGTTGTTTAAAATTATTTATGAATGCCTGAGCGAATTGAACCGTCCTGTTAGGTACAGGGTTATCAATGCCATTAGAAAACAGCGACATCAGAAGCCCGCCGAAGTTCTCCTTTAATACAGCACCAGACATGCTTGAGTGTTGCGATGGCCACGCTCTCTCTATGATGATGCGATGCATCCTTCATAGAGTTCCCGCTTCTCGCGTGTTGAGTCCCTTGAATTAAATCTTGTGGGGCATAAGGTTCATGACGAACCTTCTCAAGGCTCAAGCTGAAGCACCGCGTTTGTGCAGTACTAAGGGAACGCATGTGACTTGTGTGGAAATTTGCGCCACTCGCCGTGGTGCACTATTAAAAATGGATTAGCAAGGAAACACGTGTATTTGTAAATGCAATGGAGAAAATACATGTCACAACATTCTAAGGAAGATGCCTTCGTGAAGCTGTGCTTTCATTTAGGAGAGACACCCCTAGATATTGTCACGCGGTCGTGATGACGAAGAACGCAGCATAACACAAAATTTTGTCAGTCTATTTGTTTATTGGGTGAACCTGTGCCCAGCAAAGGAAGGCAAATGACATTGCGAGGCGGTAGCGGCGTGAACAGTCGTCGTTCGACGGGAAAAACTGACCAACGGTGAAATGCGTTGGCATTTACACACTCGTCACTGTGCGTTCTGGTACTGTGACGGAGGCCCTAGAAGGCACTCAAAGCTGCGCGTCGTGCATGCGAAGTTGTACAACGGTTGATACCATTCTCTAAGGGGCATGCAAGATAAGTGCGGTCTGCGCAGCGCGTCACAGGAAAGTGATAACGGTGCTCTCCGTAAGAAAACCAAAAGAAGAGCGCGTATCAATATTATCCGCGGAAGAATCAAATTGACATGCGTACTTACGTCACCTGATCTTGAATCCATAATGCACCCTTACTTAATGGTTTGCCAGGTGTGAAGCGTTTGTAGTCGAGTATTAAGTTCTCGCTGCTACCACTGCGAAAAAAAAAGCGTTCTTGATAAGTGCGCTTACAGTCAAAATGTGTGCCCTTTGCTTGCCTTGGAGATGTGAACTAAATGGCCTAAGATACATGGTATATAAATTATGAGAAAAAATGTCGCAACTTCGCCAAAACGGCCAAGCAATGAATGGAATAGCAATGCAGGCTATGATATACGAAGTAAGACTAGCAGGTTTAGGGGCAATGTGAACTGTAGCGAAAGTAGGCTTATTAAGTAAGCGTGCAGGCGTGCTAGGCGTGGCCAGACTCGCACGAATGGAATGAATGACCACAACATGCTGCTCGCAGAAGAGTAGCACTGATGAGAAAAGGTGCCCGTGCTGGCCATGAAACGTTGTTTACGTTGTATGTTGCCGCTGTGCGCTCAGCATTGCGTGGGTGCCACGTAAGTTGTGGTAACTGAGGAGTTCTGCTGAGAGTGACTTTTTTCAGATAACATTGTTTCAAGCCGCTTCGAATGCTGGCTTCTGACTGGGGAACGAAAGATTGCAGCCACAAAAAATTAAAGGCGCAGATCCTGATCATTAAGTTTTGCCTTAATGAACGCGATTTTGAGTGCGCTCTTACGGTAACATATACATGTTGCCGTGATGTTAAATTGCACGTAACCTTGCACGGATATCAGAAGATATAGTGGTAAAAAAATCTGCAGCGCTTCCACAACTGAAGTAATATAATAAAGCGAAAGATGGCGTGCGCGCGGCGTAGTAGTTTATTTATTGTTTATTTACATACCGGTGTTATTCGTTTGCAGCTCCTTGAAAGTCGTGAGCATGGTGGTAAAAACCGAAGGCATTCACATGGTTGAGATATGTTGGCATCTCGCAAGCGCAGTTCTTTCTGTTCGTTAAGCCACTTGCCTCCGCAGTCTCAGGGTCCTGGTCCAAAACCAATTACCTCTAACAATATCTTGCCGCTCCTATCCATTAGTTCTAGTTTCGTCACTTCCGAGATGGCGCCAGGGGCTCCGCTTTTCTGCGAACAGCTGGATGTTGCAGGACTACGCCTCCCACTAACACAGGCTAGGAAACACAGGCGTCTCTTCAAGCCTTAGACAAAATTTCTATTCAAAGGCTTGTAAATTCAAAGACGAGTTTCGTCCTGGATGGATGGATGGATATTAGGAGCGTCCCCTTTATAACGGGGCGGCAGCCGGGCCATCGAGCTCTAGCTTTATTTTTTTCCTCTACAAACATTTCTTTTCCCGAATCACACATATTTTCACAACCAATTTTTGTCCTCGCCTACCTATTTGATCTATTGTTGCAGGAACGACGAGCGACGAGGCACTGCGATTAGTAGCTATTTACAGGCTATATATACAGCAGCGGTTGCAAAGCGGACCGCTCCAGCTCAGAGTCCGAGCCAAGTGAGAGCTTGCTCTTCTTCGTCGATGGTGGCCACGCGCATCGGCCGAGCTCTTAAAATGCAGCATGCATGTAGAATGATCCCCCGGCGGCAGAAGCGACGTCTCGGAGCGGCTAAATGTCATCAACGGGAGGTTGATATGTCTTCAACCGTGTGACGTGCACGATATCACGTCACTGCGAAGCAGCTTGGGCGATAGGGGCGATTTCGTAGGTCACGGGAGGGACCGCTCGAACCACTCGGTAAGGGCCTGTGTACCGCGACAAGAGTTTTTCTGACAGGCCCACGTGACGTGTCGGAGGCCACAGGAGGACCAAAGAACCAGGCGGAAAGTGCACGTCTCGGTGTCTCCGGCCGTACATGCGCTGTTGGCTCTCTTGCGATGTCAAAAGGCGGTCACGGGCATTTTCTCTTGCGTGGGCAGCTCGGTCGACAGCATCAAGGGCATATTGACAAGTGGGTGCCGTGACAGCAGGTATCGACTCATCCAGGGGAAGTGCTGGTTCTCGGCCGTATAGAAGAAAAAACGGAGAATAGCCGGCGGTGTCGTGGCGTGAGGAATTATAGGCAAATGTAACATACGGCAGGGCGAGGTCCCAGTCAGTGTGGTCCGATGAAACATATTTGGCAAGCATATCGGTCAGAGTGCGATTCAGACGCTGTTGTTGTTGTTTTGTGGGGTTTTACGTCCCAAAGCGATTCAGACGCTCCGTGTGGCCGTTTGTTTGCGGGTGGTACGACGTGGATAACTTGTGCCGCGTTGCACAGGACTGGAGGATGTCTGAGACGACCTTGGAGAGGAATATTCGGCCACGGACCGCTCCGTGAGCAGCTGTCGTGGAGCTCCATGTAATAAAATTACATCTTGGAGAAGAAAATCGGCGACATCTGTGGCAGAGCTTGTTCGGAGCGCGCGGGTAATAGCGTAGCGCGTAGCGTAATCTGTGGCCACTGCGATCCATCTGTTCCCCGAGGTAGATATTGGAAAAGGGCCGAGTAAATCCAAGTCAACGCGAAAGAATGGCTCCGCGGGAATGTCTAGCGGCTGGAGGTACCCGGCTGGGAGCGTCGATAGCATCAACACGGTCACCGGTAGCATCAACCGATGATGCTACCGGTGACGGTAGCGTCACCGGTAGCATCAACACGGTGGCCCAGTACTTTAATCTGTCAACGTCCGAAGTGACACTTCGATGAGTTTAATTGGAGTCCAGCTTTGCGGAATATTTCAAGAACTGCAGCTAAGCGCTCAAGATACGTGCCAAATGTAGGAGAGAATACAAGGACGTTGTCGAGGTAACAAAGGCATGTGGACCATTTGAAACCTTAGAGCAGGGAGTCCATCATTCGTTCAAATGTGGCGGGAGCATTGCACAAACCAAACGGCATAACCTTGAATTGGTAGAGCCCATCTGGAGTAAGGAACGCGGTCTTTTCTTGGTCTTGCTCATCGACGGAAATCGGCCAATAACCGGATCGAAGGTCTATTGATGAGATGTACTGGGCACTGTGGAGACCGTCAAGAGCGTCATCGATTCGTGGTAAAGGGTAAACGTCCTTTTTAGTGAACTGGTTTAAATGACGGCTATCAACGCAGAAACGCGACGTGCCGTCTTTTTTTTAACAAGCACGACGGGCGACGCCCAAGGGCTCGATGAGGGCTCAACAGTGCCTTTGGCAAGCATCTTGTTCACCTCCTGCTGTATCACTTGACACTCCGCTGTGGACACCCGATACGGTCTGCGGTGAATGGGGACAGCATCACCAGTGTTTATGCGGTGTCTAACAAGTTATGTCTGAGCTAGTGGTCGAGTATCAGTGTCGAATATGTCGTGGTAGGACACCAAAAGGCTGTATAGGGCGGCTGCCTGTGCAGGTGTGAGGTCCGGGGCTATCATGGGGCGAAAGGTTTTATCGGCGCAGATGGCGTCCTTTAGGCGCGCTGGAGGATCTGTGCAGACGTCGGCAGCAAAGGTGGTTATATGGTCGTCTGTTAACGAACGGATTGTAGCCACAGATATGCCTTGTGGTAGAACTTGTTTTGCCAATCGAAAATTGAGAAGAGGGAGGCGCACGCGTCGACCGGCCAGGGTTATAACTGAGTGCGGCACAGCGATGTCGCGCGCCTGGAGGACATCTATAAGAGGTGTGATGACGTAGTCTCCATCAGGCAAGGGTGATGTTGAGGCCAGGTCGACAAACGTGAGGGCTTTAGGGGGTAGGCGAACAAAGGCTGTAGAACAGAGGGCGTTGGGGAATTCTGGGCGAGTATCTGGAAGAGAAGGAAGTTCGAGGCAAAGGGCAGAACAGTCGATCAGGGCAGAATGCGTTGAAAGAAAGTCCATCCCCAGGATTAGGTCGGGAGGGCAGCTGGCGAGAACTCTAAAAAGTACTGGAATATGATGGCCGGCAATGCCTATCCGAGCAGTACACATTCCAGCGACGGCAACAGTGCCGCCATCGGCGATACGTACGGCCCTAGTAGTGGGAGGCGTGAGCACTTTTCTGAGTCGACGGCAAAGGTTCGCGCTCATTATGGACATCCGGGCTCCAGTATCAATGGAATGTCGTCTAAGGAATGGTCAAAGGAATGTCGTCTACGTGCACTTCAACTAAGTTATTGTTCGTAAGTAGCGTCAACGGAGGATTTGGGCACAATTAAAATGATGCAGCACTACCTCCAGGCGCTGCATGGTCTAGTTTTCCGTCCGGGGGCTCCAAAGATGGTCGGTGAGGAATGGCGGCATGGTTGGGGCGACGGGGAACGACGACGCTGAGGTGACGGCGAACGAGCATACGAGCGGGTGTCAGGTGCGTCAGATGTGGTGTACACACGACGGGGGGAAAAGCGGCGTGGGTCTACATATCGGCGAGGGGAGGAAATCGAGCTCCAATTGGGCGGCGTCCAGGATGTGCGGCCGTAGCGGGATACATGATCAGCTCGGTGGCAGCGGAAGCAGATCGGTTTGTGGTTTGGGGTTTGCCATTCCTTCGGGTTGCGGGATCTGGGTGCAAACAAGGTGTCGGTGCAGGGTATCGCCATCGGGACCGGTCGGAAGTCAGGTCGGGAGACGGAGTAGGCGGACGGGAAACCTAGGTTGGCAATTTCTTGGCGCACTACCGCCTGAATAACTGAAATGGAGGGAGCTACTTGGTCAAGAGTGCCGTCTAGTGGGCGCGGGTGATATGGCGCTGGAGTTGCCGCTTCAAGTTCGCGACGAACAATACGCGTCACGCTCTCATGAAAAGGGGCGCGGGAGCGAGGTCTGCGCAAGAGGATGTAGCTGCCATGTTAGGCAGACGGTAAAACTGTTGCACGACGGGGCGACTTTCGGCCATCTCAAAACGGCGGCATTCTTTAATAATGGCATCGATAGTGGACACATGGTTGTAGACGAGCAAATTAACCGCATCGTCTGCGATCCCTTTGAGGTTGCGGCCCACCTTGTCAGCCTCGGCCATTGTCTCATTTGCTTTCCGGCAAAGCGCAAGGACTTCCTGGATGTACGCGACATAGGATTCCATTGACGATTGGACACGGGCGGCAAGCTCTTTATGCGCAAGCAGTTTCTGACCTGATGGATTTCCAAAGAGGTCGCGAAGCTTTGCCTTGAAAGCATCCCAGCTGGAGATCTCGGCTTCGTTTGTGTCAAACCAGACACGTGGTGTTCCTCCCAAGTAGAAGATGACGTTTGCGAGCATGACGGTGGGGTCCCAACCATGGCTTCGGCTGACACGTTCATACATGTTCAGCCAGTCGTCGACGTCAACGCCTTCTTGGGCGGAGAATGTTCCGGGATCCCACCGATTGGAAACCGTGACATATGTTGTCGTCGACGCCGCAGGTGTAGATGGCGACGAAGTGTTCTCCTCGGGAGCCATGGCGGAAAAGTGGACGGTGCGGCCGCTACGGAGCTCAGTGGCGAGGACGGGGAACGTTCCACCTCCACCACAATGTTACAGGAACGACGAGTGACGAGGCACTGCCATTAGTAGCTATATACAGGCTATATATACAGCAGCGGTTGCAAAGCGGACCGCTCCAGCTCAGAGTCAGAGCCAAGTGAGAGCTCCCTCTTCTTCGTCGATGGTGGCCACGCGGATCGGCCGAGCTCCTAAAATGCAGCATGCATGTAGCACTATTATCGTTCAGCTGTGATGTAACAATCTTACCCGAACTACCATGCGCTTCTGTTTGCTCCATACTTTTGCGCCACCAATACTCCAGGCGCCTTTTACTTATCTCTATCGCCGACATGTTCAGCTTTCCCGTGCTACACCTGAAACCTGAAACCCATGGCCTCTTGTACGGTAGTGTCCACAGCTACGCCTGGGTGGACATCTTCGGGCAGGGGAACCTGCCACCTAGCGTTCAACATCATCACACAGGCATCGCAGCGTTTACGTAAGCGAAACGAACTTTCTTCAAGCAAAATCCTTTATTGGTTGATTTCTAGTGTTTTACGTCCGAAAACCAGCTATGATTATAGAGGCGCCGTAAGTTTTGACCACCTCCGCATTCTTTAACGTCCACTGACATCGCACAGCACACGGGCATCAACATTTCACCTCCATCGAAATGCAGCCACAGCAGCCGGCATTCGATTCCGCGACCCTCGGATCAGTAGCCGAGTGCCATAGCCACTACACCACCGTGGCGTGGCAAGAAGAATCCCTCTTGACAATACCAACTAACTGTATAAGACAAAGCGGATACGCCTGCATCTGCACGCCCTCTCGGTTGATTCGAGACAAGAGGCTAAGTTTTCTTAACAGCACTTTACTGTTATTGATTCTTAGGCACGGGGGGAAAATGTGAAGCTAACGCGATGCACGCACTCTCGCCACGTGTATTCACTCTGCAACAAAACACAAGCGCTCCCAATGCCTAATAAAAATACTGAGGGGATGGCGCAGGTCATACTGTTTTGTGTGGTATTCGGGCTGGTTATATGCGCCAAGAAAGTTTGACAGCGAGTAGCACACAAACTGCGCCATAAACAAAGTGAACACTTCTTGAAATGACTTAAAGTTGTCGTGGGCTGTTAACACGATTACAGAATAGGAGTGCTAGCACGCAAACTCTACGTTATCCCTAACGAGCATTCAACACGTATCAGCCGCAATTGCGCATGCGCACATGTTTTCGGTATGTATACAGGTAGCTCGCCGTGCGGCGTACCTTGTACCATTTAACAAAATACGCTGCGGTGCTAGGTCATGAAGCATTTCCTTAAGATATTCCAGCGCTACAATTTGACAAGGACAGACAAGTGATATGTGCATGACAGGATGGTTGCTTAGCACCATGTTCATTAAAACCATAAAATTTAAACGTTTATTTGACACAAAGGGAATGAAAGCATGCCCAACCGTAATGGAACGATAAATTAGAACTCTCTTTTGAGACAGATGATGGACTTCACTCATGAGGTAATGAATGTGGTTTAGCTAACCATTTTCAAAGCATCTGACATGGCAGTTAAAACATAAAGGGCCGGCAATATAAGAAAGTTTGTTTGATAATAGACATTGTGGTGCTATAGCTTTGAAACACAACTCCTCAAAATGTTCCAGCACTGTATTTGACGAGGTCAGGACAGAGAAGTACATGCGACGACGCTCGCTTGGTCTCTTTTTGTGTTCTAGTGTCCGTTCTGTGTCGGCAGTCACCGCACCAATTGAACTTGGGCTGTTATTGCTTATACTCTTCCTAGCAGTGGCCCCGCCACGGTGGTCTAGTGGCTAAGGTACTCGGCTGCTGATCCGAGGGTCGCGGGATCGAATCCCGGCTGTGGCGGCTGCATTTCGATGGAGGCGAAATGTTGAGGCCCGTGTGCTGTGCGATGTCAGTGCACGTTAAAGAACCCCAGGTGGTCAAAATTTCCGGAGACCTCCACTACGGCGTCTCTCATAATCAGAGCTGGTTTTGGGACGTTAAACCCCACGAATCAATCAATCCTAGCAGTGGCAGCTGCAGTACGGAACTGCGTTTTGCAAATCATCGTGCATTCGCGGGCTGCCAACAAAATTGCGTAAGTTGTCATCGAGGCAATAATCATTCGGCCTTTGAATCTACGCTTTCAAGCGGTACACTTGAAGATGGTACGAGATAATCAAGGCCCAAGAAGGCGTTTGCTTTAGTACTGATCGCGGCACTTACGTTCCGGTACTTGGATTTGACGTCACGATAAAAAAATCCTCTGCCACACTTGAAAGGCGGGCACCGGCAACCATCTGGGCGTTGCTCAGAACCCCCTCGGCCGTCAAATATTTCCAGAGCTCCTCGTTATCGTTTGGAAGCTGCGTCATGGCTGTGGCCTGCGTGACAGCCAAGGAAAGTTTAATTGAGTATCGTTTCCTTATTCGAGAGAGAATGATTAGATAAACTACTTAAAAGGGCCCGGTAACCGCTTTTTAGCATAGCCAGAAAACGATACTGGTGAGTCATGGACGCTCCAGCGAAGATGTGAGTCAAACATCATTGCGCTGTGCACACACCAGGTGTCTTGGAGTTTGGTGTAAAATACAGCTGAGCGGGTTCTGGACGAGAAACATTATCAGGTATAGCTCCTGCGCACTTTACGGAGCGAAATCCGATGCTTAAAGATTTTACACTCGTGCTATAAAACCTGCTCGCATAGCCTCCGGTTTAAGTGTTATGGGTTCCCCACTTACTTCGTTCATTTACTTCATGAGTTCTTTTATTTGTGATATACGGTGCGTGATACATAGCGTTGGCATACGCACAAATACTTAGGTGTAGTAGTTATAATCATGGCTGATCGTTGGCGCCATTGGAAATTTAGAGTCGATGAGGGTGGCAATGTCGGCTTGTTGGTAGAGTATCTTGAGTTTGATGGTAGCGCACGCTGAACACAGAAAAAAGGAAGGCACACCTGACACAACACAGCGCTAACTTTCAACAGCTAATTTATTTTTCCGCAGATCCCGCCGTACATATACCCTCAAGACGTTAGACGCCACGTGTGCACTGCTTAGAACTATGAATGATGACAAATAGAAATCACAGAAAGCCACAGGAGTACATATTTCGTGGACATGACAAAACACCTTCAATGAGTCGCTTTTCTTTTGTTTTCTCATGTTGCTACTTTAAACTGCGAAAACCACAAACAAAATCACTTTACGGAGAACGCATGTATTCAAGTGCTTTTTCAGACAGCATAATTGATGCCCTACTTACGCATGCGTCCCCAGAATTCGAGATGTTTCTGGCTTCTACTATCAGACGTGCTGTGTCGCACTGGTTTCTACTCGTGACAGCCGTTTCCTTTTTTACAATTCACCTATTTAAAGATAATCGCTGAAAGAAAAGTTTGCTTGGACGCACCAATCCGGCAGACGTGAGGAAGTAGCCATCCCAGGACGACAGCACTCCCGGGTAAGAGGGTGTTGAAATCTTATGCCCCGGAACAACCTTGTCTAAAAGAAAATTGAGCAGAGGAAACTCAGTCGTGGTGTACCAATGCGCGAGTTGCTTTACACTACCGAAGTCTCCCGCAGTATAAGTATACATGAATAACAACTGCGTACCGTCGCGCGCAGAGTATAGAAAACTTGTCTGCATAGTAAAACCACATTTCTAAGAAGGAACTTTTTCATATATGAAGCAATGCTAAAGGAGAACAAATGTCAACTCGCCCGTTCAACAAAATCCTTACATTCAAGTTGCAGCCACCTGAATAACGGAGCACACAAAGCAGGGCAGTCCGCGTGCGCTCACGAAATACTCCGCGTGCGAGACGAAGAGGCACTCATGTTGAGTTACGAACTTGCTTCAGTTACAGTAACCAAGCATGGGAAAGGGAGGGGGGGTTCAAAAGCGCCGAGTGAAAACGTGGGTGGGGACAGTCCGTCCTTTTCCGGAGAATTCTCGTGCCGCGGCCTTGTCGCGCCGTAGCGGTGAGCTTTTTCCGATGTAGAAGCTCATCCGAAGGGGCGGACGTCTGATACGCCCTCGTTATTTTATTCGCATAATATTAGGCGATATTGCGATAGTTTAGGTCTTTTGGTTATTATTTATTTATTTTATTTGGTACATACTGCAGACCACATTGTGGTCCTAGCAGGACGGGCATACATAAATGTACACAGAACTAACGCATATAAGAAATGTTCATACGTACATTCGCATATATACAATTTAAAAGAACGTAACAAAATACAATAGAATACATATAAAAATAAAAGGCGCAAAAAAGTACATGTTCATCAGATGATCGCAAGTTCTACGGTGCGGGTAGAGAACTCCATTTAGAAATCTTCTGTGGAAAAAAAGAAAACTTCACGCGCCTCTCTTAGCGTAGATCGGTGTTAGTGCATGAGTGCGATGGTGTCGTGCCTGCCTTGTAGAAAGAAGACTTACATAAAGTGAAGGGTCGAGGATGAATGTTTGGTTGATTAGATTACGTAAGAAATCCAATCGGTAGTTCTGTCTTCTTAGCTGAAGAGAAGGAATGTCATTAGACAACATAAGTTGTGACGGGGAGTCCGAGTTTGGAGTAAATGAAACGAACCGATTTTCTTTGAATTCTTTCAAGTTTGTTGATAGTGAGTCACGGTGTACCACATTACATTACGTCACTGTAATACTAGAAGGATTCGTTGCAGCGATTATGCATTTTTGAGTCTAAGTAAGCGGAAATCATATGCCATGCTTTGCAAACGGCGAGCGAATCCTCCTCTTCTGTTTGAGGGGCGGAGCACCTTAGGGCCTAGCTTTGTCGTCGACTCTCGCTGTCATGGTGTATAGAAATCGTGGGCCCATACTGGAGGCAGTGCACCCAGACAGCGTATCGTTTGTCGTGTCGTATGTTTGTCGTGTCAGAAGCCATTCTAACGAGTTTCTCCTAATGCGCCCGGACTGTCGGCGTCTAACGCTGCTGTCGTGGCCACGGTAAAGCAAGCCCATCAGCAGCGAATGACGTTTCCTGTGGGAAGCACCGGCGCATCATCACATGCTTCGCACCGTCCCAGCTTTCACGTAAGTGGAGATGTCATGACTTTTTAGCACGAAAGTGTTTTATACCGGGGTCCACAAGAAATCGATGACGTAGTTCCTGTAACGGAAGCGGATCATTCAAAAAGTTGAGCTTGCATTCAACCTGAAAAAAATTACAGCATATCCACGGAGTGAATGATGATGAGTGGGCGAAGCTCGGGAGGTTCATCGCAGATCGTGCCGAGTTCCGGATTAATTTAGTTAACGCGCACGCTACGAATCCTTATGGTTCAGCTATGCACAAGTGAAATCTCCCACCGGCACTTCATTGCAAGTCAAGATCAAGTGCCTATATATATATATATATATATATATATATATATATATATATATATATATATATATATATGGGTGGCCGGTGAACGGTTCTCCAACGCTAGCAGTTGGTATTTCTCAATCAAGAAACTCGCTAGGAGACGCTGCCTGCGCCAACGTTGTCTCTCGCGGGTGAGGGTGCGTTCTCCTTCTTTGCGAGCTGGTAGAGCGTTCATCGAAGAAAGAGCATTTCCATAGTCAACGCGCGCCTTTCGCTCTCGCTCTCTCTCTCTGTCTCTCTCTGTCAAGACAGCAGATGGAAGAGTGAGAGAGATAGAGGCACGCGCCGGGAGAGAGAGAGAGGCACGCGCAGAGGGCGAGCGCGTGCCTCCCGGCCCGCCAGTTACGCCTGACGCTTGACGCAGGACAAGGTTAGACCACGGTGCAAGAGGGTTAGACTAAGAGGAGCTTCGCCCCTAAAAAGCTCCACGAAGACGGACTCGAACCCACGTTCAACCGTGATTTGACGAGAGGAGCTGAATGCTCTACCGGTACACCACCGCAACGTCGCTCATACAGGGAGCAGATTGGCCTAATATTATCAATATAGCCTTCACAAGTAATTGTCGTCTGGTTAAAGCAAAGGTGTTTAGTACAGTGAACTATGGTGTTTAACAAGCAAAATTACTCTTAAATTAACATCGCCTCCCTTATATTGCACACTTGGTTCGCTTAGGTTCGCTGCGGTGATACCGCCATCTAGGAGCGATAGACAGAGCGAGGCGGATTGGCGTGCCGATTCGCGCCGGCAGTAAGCGCTTCGGTAGTGTACGCGTCTGGACCGCCCAGGAAGTTAGGGCTGTGGTGGCGTCGTGATAGCGCGTTCCAGGGGCAAAGTACGAACGCGGCCGCTACAAAATGTGTCTTGCGTGGCCAAATGCTTTGAGTTGCGGCGCCCTCTGCTCCATGATCACAAAGACAGCCGTAGACAAACAAAAGTTTGACCTTTCGTTGCAGTGGGCTGTGTTTTCACAAAACAATCCGCTGGCAACCCTGGGCTCTGGCGCATGCAATTCAGTTTCTCCAGAGCAATGTGAGTCGCTCGAAAACTCTCTCGTGCACAACTGTGGAGAATCCCTGTGCCGTGTCGAGGTGCCTCTGATGTCTAGATTTAACGTGTTCACATGTTCACAGTACCCAAGCCATATCCCGCCCCTCGATTCGCCAGACGGACGCTTATGCATTCCACAACTTCACGAAGACAGGTTTCACTTTCGTGTTATACAGATTCCTATGACAGAGGGATCAGCCACATTGTTCTTTTTCTCTTTCTTTCCCTATTGTGTAGGGAGTGTTACGATTGGAACGGTGCCACGGCACTTAAACTCCGAATAAGGATATTGTCCGGGGAGCCCAGCCACCGAGCCAGCATGTTAAAACCACGGTGCACCGTGGTTAAAACTAAAAACGGAGGAAAGATCTAGGGACTTTAGTTAAAGCTTGCTCGCCGCACGTGGCGAGTGTGCGTGTGTGCGGTGTATGTGCGGAATGCGTGGGCCCTTCTCTCCTGCTTTAGAAGCTCACCCCCTCTCCGCCGCGGGCAATCCTGCAAGGCAGCAGCGCGTCTGCGCAACAGAGGACATCCGCTGACTTGCGTCGATGGTGAAGAACCTTGGGAACGCTTCACGAAAGATGTATGAAAAGGGAGAGAGGACGTGCCGCCGGAGTAGCCGGCAGTCGCATTCACGCAGTGTTGTTGTCCGCCGCGGTGGTGTAGTGGTTACGGTACTCGGCTGCCACCCAAAAAAAACGCGGGTTCGATCCCGGCCGCGGCGGTCGCATTTTCGATGGAGGCGAAAATGCCAGAGGCCCGTGTGCTGTGCATTGTCAGTGCACGTTAAAGAACCCCAGGTGGTCTAAATTTCCGGAGCCCTCCACTACGGCATTTCTCTCCTTTCTATCTCTTTCAGTCTCTTTCCCCTGCCCCCACGGACGCTTAGCCGTGCTCCCTACATGGGCTGCAGAAATTAGCGTCCTTTTCTAACCGAACCACAATCATCATCATCATCATCATCATCATGATTCACTCTAGTGCGGTGCTGTATGCACGTTTGTGCGGTTCTTTCGAGCACACCGCACACCCTTAGCAATGTATGAAACGTTTGTTGTTTGTTCTTTACTTCGTCTCGTCTTCTCTGCTGGTCTTCTTCGTCTGCATAAAGCTCGAGCTAGCCTCGAGCTTTATGCAGACGCTGGTGAAAGTTCGCCACGCCATGCTATCCTAACAGGAGTTGGTACGACATTAGCACTGAATTAGATTGAATTAAGGCAGCGCAGAGGACAGGATGACACCAGTAGACGTCTCGTCCACTTCGCATCGGGCGTCCTGCCCTTTGCGCAGTTTCGATTCAGATAAACAACATATAAAAGAACCAAAGCGCTCTCTTACGCACTGGCTCACGCGGAATTCCAAGATAAAACATCTGCGCGCCCCGAATCGCAGTGTTAAGGCGGTTGCTGTCTGACGATGAATTAGTAGGCCAGGAACTTTAGGTGGTGAAGGGCGTGATATAAACGACGTAGAAAAAAGGCTGGTCGAGGTGTAATGCTAAAGCGGGCTTTTATTTCAAGTTTGCAAAACGTTTATGTCTTGCTACCGTGGAAGGAAAGACAACAGCATATAGATTATGTTTCATTGCTGCTTATGTAATGCACAAAAGGCGGTCATTGTCCTAGTTATGTCAATATAATAAACCCACTCAAGGAACCATATTGCGCTATACATGCCTGGTGGTCTACGTAACAACCCTACATTATACTACAGCTATCTATCGGCGGACCATTTCTGTAGGATAGGGGAAGAAAATAGACGTTTTCATGATTCGCGGGTAATCTATCTATCTATCTATCTATCTATCTATCTATCTATCTATCTATCTATCTATCTATCTATCTATCTATCTATCTATCTATCTATCTATCTATCTATCTATCTATGTCCTTGTACTCCCCTCGTCGTTGCCCCGCCACGGTGGTCTAACAGTTATGATACTCGGCTGCTGATCCGACGGTCGTGGGATCGAATCGCGACCGCGGCGGCTGCATTTCGATGGAGGCGAAATATTGAGGGCCGTGTGCTGGTGCGATGTCAGCGTACGTTAAAAGACCCCAGGTGGTCGAAATTACCGGAGCCCTTCACTGTGGCGTCTCTTATAATCAGATCGTGGTTTTGGGATGTTAAACTTCAGTAATCAATCAATCAATCAATCCTCTCGTCTTTCTCTTTCATGTGTCACAACCGGCACCACAGGGAGTGCGTCACTAGCATGTCTTATCTGTGAGATATTTATATTGGTACATTTCTTGGTATTAAGCTACATAAAATCCTAGCTCTCATAGAATAACAATATGGAACGGGTCAAGGACTCATTTAGTTGTTGGAAACAACTTACTGAACCAATAAACAATGAAGCCTAGGAAAGCATAGGGGAAGTTATTCAAGTTCCTAATTGTGGTATTCTGACTTTGGAGTAAGTAGAAAGGAATTAAAGTGGACGAAAAGATAAACGTGCCTTCGGTGGGAACCGAACTCACGACCTTCGAATAACGCGTCCGATGCTGTACCGCTGAGTTAAGCAGGCGGTCGTCCCCCCCTCAACATTATTGGGTATTTATGTATATGTAGTCTGGGAGTGCTAGGCAGCGCCACTTGTAGCCATGGCGGCGTGTGTGGAACACTCTTATTGCCGTGAGGAGTCATGTAGATCGTGATCCTATGGCGAGATGGCTGCTGCCCAATAAGTCCTTGTATGCTGTCTAAAGGTACCAAGCCTGCCGCAGCGGGGGCCAACCTATGAAATAACGCTAGGGAAGGGGTCAAGGGCTCGCTTTATTTTTTAGAAACAAGTTAATGAACCAACAAACACCTAAACCTAGGAAAGCATGGAGAAAGTTATTCAAGCTCCTAATTGCGGTACTTTAATTTTGGAGTAAGTAGGAAGAAATTCAAGTGAACGAAAAAACAGGCCTGCCTTCGGTGGGAACCGAACCCACGAGAAACCTGCCTAACACTCCCAGGACTACATATACATAAATACCCAATAAAGTAGATTGGGGGACGGCCGCGTTCGTTGCTCAGCAATAGAGCATCGGACGCGTCATCCGAAGGCCGTGGGTTCGGTTCCCACCGAAGGCAGGTTTGTCTTTTCGTCTACTTTAATTCCTTTCTACTTTCTCCAAAATTAGAATACCACAATTAGTAACATGAATAGCTTCCTCTATGCTTTCTTAGGCTTCAATGATTGTTCGTTCATTAAGTTAGCTCTCATAGAAATGCTTCTCCTAAGCATCGGCTCCTCCTACGAATTGGTTTGGACCCAGAAGAGGAACTCGTACATGATTTCTTATACGAAAATCAAAGTTCGAAATAGCAAGTTAACACAATTGTGTGGTTAGAGAAGGGGAGCAAAGACCACCCCAACGCTTTTTCGGGAGAAATGAAGGCGGAAGCGCATTTAGTATTTTGCACAGGTCCAATTGCGAGGCCCTGCAAGACTTTTTGGACATATCCAGAAAACGATGCAGGTTAGTCGTGGAGGCTCCTCTCCGCATGTGAGCCACATATCATCTCACAGCGCGCACCACAGGATTGGCAAGTTGGTTTGTGGAAAGCATCCGCTCTCTTTTTTTTTTCAGGAAATGACGTCACTGGGGAAACCGAATGCGTCGCTTCGTGCAAGAATAGCATTATTTGGTTGTGTGAAAGCTGGTACATCATCTGTTGCGCCTTATTTGCTGGTTTTAGATTCCACTAGTAAACAAAATTCGCACGTCGCTCAAAAGTATAAGGCGACATAGTCTATGCCTCAGGTGAAGTTATTTGGTGAAAGAAGAGCTTACCAACTGTGTTTGAGACCAAATTGCAAATTCGCTTGTGTGTGCAGGGCAGTAATATTTGTCTCACATGTTCACAGAAGCCAGCGACAACTGATCGGCACTGTTCAGAAAGCCTTTCAGGGACAATTAAAGGTGCAGGACACTATAGGGTCAAGCTGTTCATGCCTCGTTTTAACAGTTCTTGATTTATTTATATAACTTACTAAAATTCCGCGTGCCATGAATGATTTGGAGGGTTTTACCTCACCCCCTCCCCCCCCCCCCCAAAAAAAGAAACAAAAATATGAGCTATGATTATGAGTGACGCCGTAGAGGAGTAAACTGGAAATTTTTTGACCGTCTGGGGTTCTTCAACGTCTACAGACATCGCACAGTACACGGGCCTCAACAGTTCGCCTCCGTCGAAATGCAGCTGCTACGGCCGAGATTCCCCGTGCCATGTCCTACAAGGTCGTGTTACCATGTGCACTGCCTTGTCGTATTCAGCTGAAGGAAAAATCTGCACATAGGAAGCATTGAAAAAATTCACTCGGCGTCCGCGTTTTTCATACCTGGCCTGGTATCCGATGCTGTGAGGTGCCATGGAAAAATATACATCTTCTGTACACGCAGCATTGCGCGGTACAGGAACCACGTGGCGTGGGATATGTACACGTCATCGAAGTCACCAACAACCTTGACGAGTGCGGTGCACGCCAAGATCTGGGCGACTGAGTGCAGGTCCGTCTTCCTCCCAAAACCTTTTTCCAAATCGAGTATGTCTGGCAGTAAGTTGAAATAGCTGAATTTGGAGACAACATTTAAGAGGGTTAGGGCAGATACAGGGTAAATGTACAAAACGTCATGGATGTCCAGAAGACAGCGGGGTCAATAAATAAAACATTCTTTGCATGCTGCGCTGTCTCTACAAAAGTACCGTTGCAAACGAAAACAGGCGTGTGCCATGCTGGATCCGCTGCTTAAGAGAAAGAAGAAGTTCGGTGGGTCCGGTTCAAAAGTAGTTTTTAGAAACAACTTGCGCACTTGCGAAAATCGCACGTTTATTGTTCAACGTTTCAATCGCACGTTTAGTGTTCAACTATATATATATATATATATATATATATATATATATATATATATATATATATATATATATATATATATATATATATATATATATATATATATATATATATATATATATATATATATATATATATATATATATATATAGGAGGCCCCCGAACTCGCGCCTAACCAGTACCTAATATCACACGTATATCAGACAACTCAACATGGTCAATAGCGCGATGTGGTATTAGCATGACTACATGACAATAATTAAGATGTACGGCGAAGTGTGCGCAGTAATAAAGCAAATTTTCACACAGTCACAGAAAGCAACAACTTGATAACATGGGTGATTATGTAGAGTGAAAACCTTTTACAACAACGCGTTAAGGAACTCGAAGGACTGACAAGAAACTTGTGTAAACAGCAAGCAACAATGCGCTAAAATAACTAACAAGAAATGGGTGTAAAGCAACCAGAACAGCAATCCAAAGGAAGCGTTTGGCAATGGTGATAATGAAATATGGATTTCAACCAACGTCCAAGGAAAACTGTAATACATGGCACTCATGAAAATGGAATGTAACAAAAACGCAGGTAACAGGGTGAGAACTGGTGAAAGCGGCAGACACGTGATATATGGAATCTTGAATTGTCCGTCACATGGTGATCCTGTTGCTTGACTCTTACGTGCGCCGGAACGTAAGCTTTCCTGCGCTTTCGTTAATACCGGATGATAATGCCTTAAATTTGTATATGAGGAAGGATTCGCGCAATGCCCGTTCGTGATGAGATTTAAAACCAGATTCCAATATGGTTGTCGTCAGGCGATCGAGGGAGTGCCCTGTTTTATTCAGGTGCTATCATAAGGGTAGGTTAGGAAAAGTTGTGACATGCGCCTTGTGATTAATAAACCGCAATCTAAATGGTGTCGCTGTCTGGCCTATGTATTGAAACTTGCAAATTGAGCACTCAAGTAGGTACACACAGTTACTTGTATCGCAGTCGTTATCGCCTTTCATTTTAACTGTGAAACTGGACGCCGAACTCTGGGCTGAAATGGAGGTGATCATGTGTGCGCACACCTCCCAACGTGGTTTGCCACAAGGGTGGCAATCCGAATGAGCAGAAGCGGTTAACACAGGTGATGTCAGCATACTGTGCAAGTTTCTCGACCGATGGTACACTACACGTGGCGACTCAGAAAATATGTTTTTGAGACGGTCGCTCTGCATGAGAATGTTATGGTGCCTTCGTAGGATATCCTTAACATTTGGTGCTGATGGTGAATGCGTTAATATTAGGTTTTTAGATGGTCTTTGTGGAGCAAGCCAGTTGGAGTGAAGCAGCTCCCTCCTGTCTGTTGTACTGGCGCGTTTAATGGCATCGTCAGTTACCTGAGGCGGGTACTTTTGTCTTATTAGCGCATCACTGAGTTTATCAGAATTGTCTCTGAAGTCTGAATGTGTGGAGCATAACCTTCTAAAACGGAGCGCCTGGCTGCACTGTATGCTCGTGTTGTTTTGCCTCACGTGGCTACTTTCAAGGTGAAGGCAGCGGTGTCTGTCAGTCGGTTTCCTGTAATGTTTCGTCGTTAGTTTACTGCCTGATATGCATAGCGTGACGTCGAGAAAGTTCATGTTTGAAGCTCAGTAGACGGGCGAGGAGGAGGTCGATGGATGAAAATCGTTAAAGTTCGCCACGAAAGATAAACGTTCAGTTTCCCCGTGATCCTATATCAGAAAGATATCGTCTATGAAGCGCTTTTAGTAAAAGGGTTTTAGTGCGCACGTGCCAAGAAACCCCTGTTCCAATATGCCCATGAATATATTAGCGTAATTCCTTCCTTTCTTGGTGCCCATGAATGTGCCACTCGTCTGTACATTGTGGGTTTGATTAAATTCAAAGTTGTTTAGCCGCAGAATAAGTTTTAAAAGGGAGGCCAGAGTTGAGCTGTCAACAGACTTGCCTGGTGAAGATTCGTCATACGCGCTTATTACTGACTGAATGCTGTCGTCATGCGGGATATTAGTGTAGAGTGAAGCTACGTCCAGAGTGACTAGCAGTGCTTTGTCGGGAACGTGAAGACCAATAATTTCACTTAAGAAATGGTTATTGTCCCTGAGATACGAGGGAAAAGAGGCAGAAATTCCTTTGATCAGGAAGTCAGCGTTACTCGACAGAGGTTCAGTAATCGTGCCAGCAGCGGAAACTATTGGACGACCGGGTTCATTTGGCTTGTGCACCTTTGGAAGTAGATAAAACCTTCCTGCAACAGGACTAAGAGGTATTAGTGATTCCATCGTCTTTTTACTGATGCATACATTTTGGAAAAGTTCCCCGAGGGTGTCGACAACGATGCGTTCAAATTCGTCAGTCGCGTCGTGCTCGAGCTGCTTGTAGTATGCAGTGTCGCACAACTGCCTTAAGGCTTCGGTGATGTAGTCCGATGTATTCATTAGCACGACAGCACCCCTTTTGTCGGCGGGCTTAATAACAATGTCTGATCGGTTCTGCAGTGGCCTAATGGCCTTCCTTTCGTTTACGGTTAAGTTGCGTTTGAAAGAATTATTCTAATTATATGCTTCAAGAATATCGTGTTGGACAGCCCAAATGTACATATCAAGTCGCTTATCACGTTGTGCCCTTGGTGTCCAGTGTTGACTGGATAAAACGCTGTTCGATGCGGATCGATCATGAAAAAATTCGCATACACTCATGTTCCGCGCGAAGTCGGCGAGGTCTTTCCCAAGCTGGAATTCATTGTACCAACCAGTAGCCGGCCAGAAGTTAAGACCACGCGAAAGAACCGACATTTTTGGATTAGAAAGTGTGACGTTCGAGATGTTGAGAATGTTAGTAAAATGATCTGCATTATCAGCAGCATGGCTGCATCAAACTAAAGTGCTAGTTGACGGAAGTGCTTTGACGGGAGTGCTGACGGGAGTGCTTGACGGGACTGCTGACTACACAATTGACGGATGATCTGCATAAGCATAAGCGACGCCCGACGGATGTCTTAGAAAGGCTAATCTGGCCACTCTGCAAGTTTTGGGACACCGTAAATGTGCATAATGCTAGAAGTGCCAGGTCGTCTGACTTCGTGCTCTAATGCGGGACTCTTCGGTTTTTAGTCCGCAAAGTTTTCTTGCACATTTTGGTATTTGATGCCTCCTACGCGTGACTTTTTTTTATTTCCTGTTTTCGTCACTTCTTTCTTGATGTTTTGGGATGTTTCTTCTGAAGTAAAGAATTAGTTGTGAATAAGCGCCCGTGTTTTTTATGGGTTGCTTTTTTTAAATGCTCTGCCATGATGGCAGAAGGCAGATATTAGCAACGCACCTAAATCACAGGATGACGTCGCATTCAGTATGAACCTTGCATGTAGAGGGAAAGCACGTCCTTGGGTGCAGACCCAGGCAAGGACCGACAGCCGATATTTATAAATAATCTGTGCGGTTTCGCCTGTTCCACGAGAGCACAAGCCCAGACCTATTTCAAAATGATTGCCCATGAAAGAAAAGACACAAAACGAGAATGGTAGTCACTCACAACGCTCGCGGGAATCCATGTATCTCTCGTGTGAAGTCCAGTGTCTGATTTTCCCAAGCATCGTTGAGACCGGCCATTTGCTTGTAGTAAAGGTAAATCTGCAATATTAATAAGTATAGGGGCATCCTACGGCACGAATAAGCGGAACACATTGCTGTGCCTATGACGAAAGATTTTGTATTGCCGTGGAGAATACAGTTTCATACAAGTGTAGCAGCTTGGGCTAGTTGGTTTGCGTTCATGATGGCGAGTTTTACAGCGCACGAGCATAGGAAAAAATGCGACAGAGAAGAAAGAGCGCGCGTTGCATGGCCCGCTTTATCACTCAGGCCACAGCCATGGGGTCCATAATGAAACGATTTTCGTCATCAGAGGGTATTTTCAAAGGAATAGAGCGTGCATCTTTAATCTAAATTAGGAGAGAGGGTGGCGTGTATTTGAAAGTGCGATGAGGAGATGAACGGGTGAAGCGCGTGTTCGAGTCAGCACCAGTCGGGGTGGGGTGAGCGAAACCATCACCCGAAGGGCCGTGCGGCGCTTTTTGAACAAAGTTCGAAAATAGCAATGGTCAGTAGTGTAGGCATTTGTGAACTAATTGCAGTGAATGCACAAGGGAGTGCGCAACTTGGTTTCAAACACAGCTAAGTAGTGCGCGCTAGTGCACAGCTAACTGGTGCGTCGCGCACTAGTGCACAGTTGACTAGTGCGTAATGGCTCCGTGCGAGATGGAACCATCGCATGGATTTCGCATGGAGCCATCGCTCTCGCGGCACGAGAATCCTGCCGCACGGCAGCCTCGGAGGCTCGCGTTTTGCCGCCTGCGCCGCGCCGCGCTCGTTTTCCCGCTAATGTGGCCTGGCCTTAACCGAGGAAATTCAGCGCCGGGGCGTAGCTAAGGACAACATGAAAGGAGAGATTTGAAGCACTACAAGGAAACTCAGCCGCAGAATTCATGCGGAACGACATAAAACGGATCCGCATATAAACCTTAATTCCACGCAACCACCCTCGTCACACCAGCAAAAGATAACAGAAATACCCAAACCGGAGCTCATGTACTTCTGCGCCTAGAAAGCCTGTGCCTGCTTACTTGAGACGCCACCGGCCACTATGACTAGCACAGAGAGCACCGATCTGCCTGAAAACTCTGGAGGGGTTGTAACTACCAAGCAAATGAGCAGTGTGATACCACACGGTGTCTAACCTGGGACCGTCCGCGCACGCGAGCGGTGTGCGTAGGAAAACCTAGTTGCCCTCTTTGTTAATCGTAGATATTTTTTTTCCTTTCCCCGAGTTTTTGTTTATGTATGGTGGTGAAGACAGAAGTAGCGCGTCCTGTAGCTGCTACCAGTGTTAAGTAGACAGGATGCAGAGGACACGCCCAGTGGCATCTCACCAACGCCTTCGCTCTTGCGACGCCTACAGGGTAGCGTCACGTAGCTTGGCGACCTGGTCGAATCTCAAATCGACGTAGCTCTGGGGAGACTAGTGCCTCTTAGCAGCCGGACAAAGGAAACATCGAGCGTTTTGAAGAAAAAACAGACAAGTATAGCAAATGATGGTTAGAACAATTATAGCAGATACAGCCGTAAATACAGAGTCGTCCAGCATGACCATGTTGGTGAGGACGACTGCTCGCACCAACAAGTCACCATGACCTTAAGTTTTGTTGAGCCCTTGTATAATGTCTAGTCAAAAGACTTTATGAAGACCACACTGTTCCCTTCCCGCGGGAGGAAGCAGCTAGACTTGTGTGTAGGGTTGGCTGCGTACACAAGAAGCAAACGTAGAAGAACCTTTCTTACGCGACGTACGCCGCTCGGCAAGTTCCAAAAAACGCACTCAGCCTCTATTGACGGGCGAGAACGGTTGGCAGAGAATGGGGCAGCTCGGCCCTTCCGATGGCAGCGGGAGGGATCGAATATAGGGGCCTAGTCTTCACACAACGGTATGCAGCGGTAAAGCTTCCTGAAGCGCCACGCCTACGGTACTCTTGAGCGCTGTGGTAAGGTAAATAACGCGAAGTCTCGCACTTCAGCGCGCTATCAGTCATACCGCTATGCTTCCACGTAGACGCGAAAATTGTGTTCCGTTATCATTTTCCTTAACTGGAAAGCCGAACTCTGGTCGTACTATATATGTATGAGAATAAATAGCAGGTAAACTGTGGGCCAGTCTATTAGTGAAATTGCCCCGCCACGGTGGTCTAGTGGCTAAGGTACTCGGCTGCTGATCCGAGGGTCGCGGGATCGAATCCCGGCCGCGGCGGCTGCATTTCGATGGAGGCGAAATGTTGAGGCTCGTGTGCTGTGCGATGTCAGTGCACGTTAAAGAACCCCAGGTGGTCGAAATTTCCGGAGCCCTCCACTACGGCGTCTCTCATAATCAGAACTGGATTTGGGACGTTAAACCCCACACAACAACGACAACAATTAGTGAAATTGTGATAAAGCAAATGACAAATTACGGCTTCTCGTTAGGCATTATGAAGACTCCTGTCGAAGGTAGTTTGACCACTAATGAGCCATATATATTCATTAGCTGTTCGCTTCGTTTAGGTGCATGGTAAAAAATAAATGAGCCTTTGATGAACCTTTTGGCTTCGACACCCACACACACACACACGCATATATATATATATATATATATATATATATATATATATATATATGTGTGTGTGTGTGTGTGTGTATAAAGAGAGAGAATGAGAGAGAGAAGTGGAACAGCTTGCAGGCCCCGTACCCTCCGGGAAAAAAAAGTGCTACGCCCGTGAGACATAGCCTAATTATTATACTAAGAGTGTGTAAAAACCGTACCATATTCCAGAATGAGTCGTTGTGTCTACGTTGAAGTCCTTGCTCTTTTATGTACCTGATGTTTTGCGTGCAGAACTCTGCAAGTGTACGACAATACTCTGTCTGGTTTTCGCAGTAACCAGAGTAGAGGTTCGTCCAGAATTCTTCCATTCGTCGACGGGTAAGGTGGGCCTCAAGTGCACCGGAGGCGTAAGCCTGTATCTCGTCAGGCACATGCTCGTTGCTTTCCACTTGGAGGTAAGACCACCTGCGCGGTAAAATGAGAGTGACTATTTGTCGACCTCGACACGTACATGATGCGTCTTCAAACCATTCGCTGATAACTAGCCTTGAAAAGAGATGTAGTTTGCTTACCTGATTAGAGGGATCGTCGCGGCCTGAGCTTATTATACTATTCACCCTAGACATGTTGTAAAGTTTCATATTTATGATTAGCGCTGAATTATCATTCTCGAACATCATCACGCGAAAACAAACAAGGACTATGACTTGAGTGAGATTTGATTTCCGAGTTTATTATAAAGGACATATCTATTATATACCGGGTGCCAATGTCTTAAAATCCAAGATTATAAAAATGACTGAGCTTGTTAGAGAGCTGCAACTAACGCAGCCGCGCTAGGGATCAAGTGCCCTAGTGCGACGCATTTTTCCTTCGTTTTAAGAAATTAGTTTATAAGCACGAATTAATTGGCTAAGCTTTTACTTATTCGTAGGAGCAAGACATTGTCAGGACGAAAGTTGTAGATCAAATTGAAAAAAGGAACGAATGAAGTATATCAACCAACTACCTCTGATCGATCTTCTCATACGTGCAGTCAAAGAAAGCGCGCGATATACAGAAATGAGCACGTGAAGCGCCATTAATTCAGTGCAGTCGAGACGTATACGTGATGAGAGTCATAGATTCGCGACGTCTCCTCACACACACACACACACACACACACACACATTGTGAAGCAGGGGTAATAACGCCGTCTTATTAAGCCTTGAGGCTACGGAGAAAGGCTGACCCCAAGGCCCACATTGCACCCAAGATGGCAACCCACCACCGAGAAAGATGAAGAGACCGAGGTGATGATGAGTATGCACAGATGAAGTAGAAGTGCCTAATGATTGCGCACAATATATATATATATATATATATATATATATATATATATATATATATATATTAGAAAAATACCTTGCAGGCCCCAAAGGCATTGAGTATATATAATTTCTGGTGACACGCAGCGCAGGCCGCGCTTATCTCGCATGTGGCTTCGGGATTGGCATCGACCACGCTGGAGAATTTGCATGGCCCAGCAATATTACGGAACCGCGCTGTCATGATTGTATAAAGTGTGACACATTTCACCACTGGTCAGTTTTTATCGTAGACCGGCGATTGTTCAAGCCATTGTCTCACCATGTGGTTTCCCTTTATTTGCTGGGCCTTGAGCTCGAACAGAGCCGGCGCCTAGCGGCGGACGGACGAAGCTCCCAAGCGTCTATGGTTTCTTCCGTCATCTGCTGCACCGCCATGGTGGTCTAGTGGTTATTGTACTCGGCTGCTGATCCGAGGGTCGCGGGATCGAATCCAGGCCGCGACGGCTGCGTTTCAATGCAGGCGAAATGTTGAGGCGCGTGTGCTGTGCGATGTCATTGCACGTTAAAGAACCCCAGGTGGTCGAAATTTCCGGAGCTTTAATAGACACTGGTGCTAGCGTATCAGTTATTAATCGTAGTTTGTGCAGGCGTCTGCGAAAACTTACCACCCCATATGACGGACCTACATTAATTGCTGCTCAAGGATCCGCTATTCGGCCTACTTCTATGTGTACCGCAAATGTTTCCATTGATGGACCTCTACATTGCATACCATTGGCCGTGCTATGTTCGTGTACCCAGCAGCTCATCTTGAGATGGGATTTTCTTTCTACGGCGTCCGCTTCCATCTGCTGCCGGCAACGCGTTATCCACGTGACCGACACCGACTACTCACTCCACGCCGATGATGCACCTCTTCATTTTATTGCTACGCAAGACACTGAACTACCGTCTCGCCATCAGAAAATTGTGACCATAACGTCTGATGTGATTGACCAGGGCGACGTGCTCGTCGTACCATCTGTCCGCTGTCTCGCAAGAGGGATAGCCTTTGCATCGGGGCTGGTTCGGTTTCATAGTGGCCGTGCACATCTCTACGTGACGAACACGACTCCCGAAAAAATGCTCGTCGCTAAAGGCACTACATTTGCGCGCGTCCTTGAATCGGAGCCTATATCATTGCTTTCCTTTAAATAAACATCCTCTGGGGCGTCATCTGTTGGGAGTTCGAAGTCTTGTCCAGCTCTTTCATCTACAATCAGTTCCGACTTGACACCTTCACAATCAGAAGAATTGCTGGCTTTGCTGAAAAAGCATGAAGCTATGTTCGACGCGCATTCCACTTCGCTGGGAAAGACATCCATTATAACGCATAGAATCGAGACAGAAGGCACTTCCATCGTGCGCCGTCGGCCATATCGCGTGTCGTCTGCTGAGCGGAAAGTGATTGAAGAAGCCGTCGCTGACATGCTACAACGGGATGTAATACGCCCATCTTCGAGCTCTTGGTCATCTCCCGTTGTTCTCGTTCGAAAAAAAGACGGCTTTGTGCGGTTTTGCGTACACTACCGGGCACTCAACAAGACCACGCGCAAAGATGTATACCCTATGCCGTGCATACACGATGCCTTGGATACCCTGCAGGGTGCCGAGTACTTTTCGACTCTCGACCTGCGTTCCGGGTACTGGCAAATACCTATGCACTAGGACGATAAAGAGAATGCGGCATTTTCAACACCGGACAGACTCTACGAGTTCAATTTAATGCCGTTCGGCCTGTGCAATGCACCCGCAACGTTCGAGCGCAGGATAGACACCGTTTTCCGTGGCTTGAAGTGGAAGACTTGCTTATGCATCTAAATGATATCGTTATTTTTTCGTCAAGCTTTCCTCAGCATCTGCACCGTCTGGACGAAGTTCTCACGTGCCTTGCCAGTGCTGTACTTCAGCTAAACACCAAGTAGTGTCATGTCGCAAGCAAGACAATCAAGGTGTTCCGGCTGGAGGCCCAGCCGGGGAAGGCTGGGCCTCCAGCCCGAACGTTAGAAATAAAGTTATCTGTTAACATTGTAGTTGACTGTGAATTCTTATAATCCTTTCACGGTAGCCAGAAGAAAATCTTGTTAACCTATATATACATATATATAGTGGTCAAGACTAAAGTGGTCAGGACGAATAAATACCTTGACCACTAATATATATATATATATATATATATATATATATATATATATATATATAATTCGGGGAGGAAGTTCTGTGGGTCCGGTTGAAACGTAGTTTTTAGGAACGAATTGCGCACTTGCGAAAATCGCACGTTTATTGTTCAACGTTACGGCCGTGGCACGGCCTTCGTCAGAACGCTGCGTGATGCGATTCTGACGAAGGTCGTGCCACGGCCGAAACGTTGAACAATAAACGTGCGATTTTCGCAAGTGCGCAATTTGTTTCTAAAAACTATATATATATATATATATATATATATAGACGTGCATGATCAACCGATGCGCGCTTGACTGCTGTACAACTGTACAAATACAAACGGCATAGAATACGTTTACATGAACTCGGTGCAGTTTCATTTTGCTTTGAAGGAAAATGAAACTTTTTCTACGGAAACTTTTATTAGAAAACCACGCTTGTTGCAAAAAGTCGAACAAGTGTTCATTGTGTCTATCATTGCGGGCTTTAAACTGCGAAAGAGGAGCTTTTGTGTACTCAATATTATGGCCGGATAGCGCCCTTAGTAGACAGAAAGTATGATCATCTACGGAGTTGTAACCGTTTTTTTACGGCACTGTCAACAGAGTAGAGGACGGAAATGGAAAGTAAAAAAAAGTGGGTGACGATAGTAGAGCGTGCATTGTCATAAAATGAAAGTGGCTGTGCTTGGTCGGCAGCTGGTCTGATGTACATGGGCTCTTTGATATTAGGGCAATGGCTTCGTGCCCCGTCACGGTGGTCTAGTGGCTAAGGTACTCGGCTGCTGATCCGGGGGTCGCGGGATTGAATTCTGGCCGCAGTGGCTGCATTTCGATGGAGGCGAAATGTTGAGGCCCGTGTGCTGTGCGATATCAGTGCACGTTAAAGAACCCGAGGTGGTCGAAATTTCCGGAGCCCTCCACTACGGCGTCTCTCAATATGAAGGCTGGTTTTGGGACGTAAAACCCCACAAAATAACAAAACAACAATGGCTTCGTTGGCGGTTTGTCCTCGTCAAGGGCATAAACATCTTCTTCAACAAGTTTCCATGACGCGCTGCGTGATGCGAGGTTTTGGAGGTTAATATGCAGTGCGTCTACGAAAGACTCCATTGTTTTGTGAACGTATTGAACGCTTTATCAGCTGTGAAAAATTTTTACTACTGTTAGGATATTTCAACTGTGTATGTTTTGCTTCTGACAGAGCCAAAAGCCTTGCCATAAGAGATAAAAGTGCTATGAGGTTGATGGAACTGATTAGTGAATATAACTTAGAAGATATAGGGAGTGTGATGGCGTGCGCAAGGCAACCCCAGTATACGCATTATCAGCGTGATAGTCATGCCAGATTAGATAGAATATATGCATTCGTTGAGCTGGTATCATGCTGTAGTCTCTACGAAGTTAAAGCAGTTCAGTTCAGCGATCATTGCCTTGTAACCGCCACGTTTGGTGCTAAAGAAAATCGAAATCGCTTCAACTGGAACCTTTGAAAATTTAATGAAACCTTATTGGAAGACGAAGAATTCGTTAATGGCATTGCAGAAGACATAAGGAAATTGCTTGCCGCTTTACCGAACAGCTTCATAACACAGTGGGATGATTTCAAAGAGAACCTTAAAATAAAAGCAATTGAACGGAGCAGCGTTAGAGAGCATGAACAAAAACAAAAAGAAAGAGAACCTAAAGAGAACCTACAATTTATGTATACGATGGAAAGTGCTCAACCAGGTGCTTATGCGAAACTAATAAGAGAGGTTACGTGCGAATTACAACGTATTGATACTGCGAAGTATAAAGCCGCTGCTATAAGGGCACGAGCTGAGTATTTCTTGATGGGAGAAACACCAACTAAGCGGGCATTGGCTGGTGAGAAAAGATATGCATGTAAAAAAGAAATACGCGAACTATACCACGACGGACAAATAGTCGATAACGAGGCGGATATTAGACGCCTTATTGCTGATCATTATTTCATGCTTTTTGGCTGTAACACACAATGGACGAACGCTTCAGGGAGGAATTCATGCGACGCATACCGACACTTGACGAAGACGTTAAGACTAGGCTGGAGTTGCCTATTACAGTCAACGAAATCGAATGCGCTATTGAAAAATTACCAAATGGGAAGTCGCCAGGGCCCGATGGATTTGAGGCTGCCTTTTATAAATTCTTCAAACCTCAGATAACCCAGATTTTGCACAATGTTTTTAATGATGCGTATGAACAAAAACAGGTCCCTCTATCTTTTAGGACGTCGTACATTACTTTGATCCCTAAAAGTGATGACGCTGAGACACGAAGACTTGTGAGCTCTTATCGCCCGATAAGTCTTACTAACGTCGACTATAAGATATTCATGAAAGTGTTGGCAAAAAGGCTTCAAAGTGTAATTACAACGCTTATCGGGTCCCATCAAACATGTGGTTTAAAGGTCGTAGTATCGCAACAAACATACATATTGCGCGAAGTGTTTTGGAAATTTGTGATGTAGTTGGTGATCATGTAGCAATGATTCAGATGGACCTGGCAAAAGCATTCGATCTAATTTCTCATGATGTTCTATTTTCTGTACTTGAGCACTTGAACGTGGGCAGTGTAATTTTTGAGGGTGGAAAAATGGCAAATGCAAATTGTTCGACTCGAGTAATCGTCAATGGAGAGTTGACGGATACTGTACCTGTACGATCTTCAGTACGCCAAGCGTGCCCATTGTCACCTTTGCTATTTGCTGCCTACATTGAGCCTCTTTGTTTGGCAGTAATTCAAAACGAAAGTATCCGTGGGTACAGCTTGCTTTCAGCTGAGGTAAAGTTACTTGCGTACGCGGATGACATTGCTGTTTCCCTCTCTGACACAGACAGCATCATTGAGCCAACAACTGTGATTGAAAAGTTTTGCTTATACACAGGGTGTAAGATAAACTGGCAGGAAAGTTGTGGCTTTTGGCACGGTAATTGGGAAAGTACGCCAGATACCTTTTCACGCTTGCGTATGTCGTCTTTACCAACAAAGTATCTGGGTGTGCCTCTTGTAGGTATCGACATGCTGATGAACATTGGGCTGAGCAAACATTGAAACTAAAAGAAAAAGCAGATGCATGGCAAGGCAGGCAGTTATCTATGTTCTCGCGTGCTGCTGTATGTAATGTGTTTCTGCTGTCACGTGTATGGTATGTTATGAATGTCTTATGTGCGTCCCGTTCTAGTATCCAGAAGATAAATCGCGTCTTTGCAGTTTTTGTTTGGGCATCGACGTGGGAGAAAATCAGTCGAACCAACCTGTTCATTCCTGTTAAACGCGGAGGTGTTGGCCTTGTTCATTTATTCTTACGTCAGATTGTTTCTAGGTTTATGTTCCTTAGGAATGTGTAAGATCCCTTTTTATGAACAGTCATACATACCAGGATACGGAGATCAATCCCCGATTTCATAATTTCCGCTTGTGGTGATTTGGTGGGTACCGTAACTAGATTTTTGCGGGAGGTCTTACTTTCATACAGAATGTTGAAAGTGAGATTTTCTTTAGAGTACTTGTGTGACGTCACCAGAAAGAAACTTTATATGGATCTAATTGAAGCGTTCCTCCCGACTCCTTTGTACCGTTTGCCAGATCATGGATACGCAGGACACAATATTTTGAAAAGGGTCAAGAAAATGCCAATAAGTCTAGCTGCCATAACTTTCTTTTTCAAGCTACATACGAATAGTCTACCTGTGAAAACATGGCTTCAGGAAAAAGGCTTATTTGTACCTTGGACAACTAACTGCCTTTTATGTAATAAACCAGAGGATATACAACATGCTTTTGTAGACTGCTGGGATGCAGTATTTTTCTGGGATGTGCTTCAGCGCAATTCAAAGAAAGAATTACCACTAGATGCTTTTGGCATATGGTTTTTACCAATAGAAGAGCCATGCGATATGATCATGGTCCTGGGTCTTCATGTTTTGTGGAAAACGAGAATGCAGGTGCGGCATGCAGATGTTCATGTAAAATCCTCGCTGGAAACCTTCTTTGAGAGCGTTGGGCAAATTAGGGAGATTTATAGAGCCCAGCCTGAACCACCACAATGGGTTACTATCCTTTATGTTTTGAAAGACATGAAAAAGCTTTAGAGATGGTCACACCAGTGCGTAAATAATGTTTCCGTGTGCGCTTTTGATTCCTTCTGTACTTTGTTCAACAAGGCAACAAAGAAAAAGAAATGCACAGTATATCCACGGAGTGAATGATGATGAGTGGGCGAAGCCCCGGACGTTCATCGTAGATCGTGCCGAGTTCCGGATTAATTTAGTTAACGCGCACGCTACGAATCCTTATGGTTCAACTACGCACAAGTGAAATCTCCCACCGGCACTTCATTGCAAGTCAAGATCCAGTGCCTATATATATATATATATATATATATATATATATATATATATATATATATATATATATATATATATATATATATATATATATATATATATATATATATATATATATCGTCCTGACTCACCCCCGTGACCCTGGAACTTTTTCGGGCAAGTCCAACGAGAACGTGGAAAAGTGGCTTGGCCTCTACGAACGAGTTGCAGCTCACAACCGATGGGACCCCACGGTGATGCTCGCAAACCTTGTCTTCTATCTCCAGGGGTCAGCACGCATCTGGTTTGACACACATGAAGAAGAGCTGACCAGCTGGGACTTGTGTAAGCGGAAATTGCGTGATCTCTTTGGCCCGCCCGCCGGTAACAAGTACGCTGCCATGAAAGACCTCTCCTGTCGGGCCCAAACAGCCACAGAGTCATACGTTGCTTATATCCTTGACGTTCTAGCTCTTTGCCGCCTCGTCGACTCCACCATGACCGAGATTGACAAAGTCGGCCATATCCTTAAGGGCATCGCTGAGGACGCGTTCAATTTGCTCGTCTTTAGAGACTGCTCGACGGTGGACGAAATCATCAATGAGTGCCGCCGTTTCGAAGACGCCAAGAGCCGTCGCATCACCCAACAGTTCACGCGGCTTCCAAACACCGCTGCCACGTCTTCCTGCGAAGACGCCCATCCATCCCTTCAACCGCGCACCGCGGATAGCGTTGTGCGCATCGTGCGGCGAGAAATCGAGGCTGCGGCACCATCTCTCGTACGACCATCGGAGAACGCAGAGGCGACGGTCTCTCTCATCAAGGCAGTTGTCTGCGAGGAACTTGCGAACGCCGGCATTCAACCGGTGTGTTCCATTAGCGGGCCTCCAGTCACACCTGCCGCTTCGCTTCGTCGGCCATTACCGACGTTTCGACGATACCGAGACCCAGCCCAGTGGCGAACGCATGACGACAGGCCCATATGCTTCCATTGTAGCGGCGTGGGTCACATTTCTCGCTATTGCCCTCACCGCCAGTCCACGTTTTCACGATCTACGTTTTTCTACCGCCGAAATGACAGCCGACGTCCGCCGTTTAATGCAGCGCCGAATGATCCGACGTACTGCGACCCGATGTACCCTGACCAGTCCTATGGCGACTCGTACCGTGGCCCTCCTGCATCATTCAGACGCTCGAGCCGTTCACCGTCGCCAAACGATCGTCGATCCCGCTCGCCTCTGCCCCGTAGTCCTTCGTCTCCGCGTCCTTCCGTACGATCACCCCAGGAAAACTGATAAATGCAGCTCCCGGAGGTGACGCTGCATTGGACCCCCGACCTGGAAATCCTCTGATTACTTTGCCGACCGACCAGAACCAAATTGCCGTAGAAGTTGATGCCCTACCAGTAACTGCCCTGATTGACACCGGCGCACACATCTCAGTCATGAGCGCTGACCTTCGGAAGCGGCTGAGGAAAGTTCTCACACCTGCCGAGTCCAGCATTGTACAAGTCGCTGACGGAGGGACACCGGCTGTGCTGGGAATGTGTGCCGCTCGTGTAAGCGTTGAGGGTCGTCACACATCCGTTTTGTTCCACGTCCTTGACCACTGCCCTGACGACGTGATCCTCGGCCTTGATTTTTTATCGGCTCACTCAGCTGTGATTGACTGTTCAGCTGGTGTGGTTCAGCTTGATTTGCCTGATGCTCCCGAACTTCCCGACACAGCGCAGGTCCATCTCTGTTCTGCTGACTTTGTTCGTCTACCGCCGCAGGCACTCACGTGTATCAGTGTTGTGCCCAATTTCTGTGTGCCGGATGGCGACTATGTGGTCACCCCGGACGTCAGCACCTTACTCTCGCATGGCGTCTCTTTCCCACACACGGTAGTGACCATATCGGACCAAAAAGCTTATATACCGCTACTGAATTTTGGACTCTGCCCACAGGTACTACCTAAAGGTATATCCCTCGCCACTCTGTCACCGTCACTCGAATACCAGCTTTTGTCCCTCTCGCCGCATCAGTCTTCGACCAGCTCTTCGGGCACCTGCAATTCGCCTGCGGCCACGTCACCTTCAGCGCACGACGACATCGCGAAAATGATAGCCCTAGACCTTTCACCCTCACAAGCCAACGAACTCCGGCATCTGCTGAGCCAGTACTCCGATATTTTTGACATAGGCGGTCGGCCTTTCGGACAAACCGCGCTGGTGCAGCATCGCATACATACCGGCGATGCCCCGCCCATTCACAGACGGCCTTATCGCGTGTCATACGCCGAGCGCCGAGTCATCCAGGAGGCATTATTGAACCATCATCCAGTCCGTGGGCTTCTCCTGTCGTTTTGGTAAAGAAGAAAGATAACACCTGGAGATTCTGCGTGGACTATCGACATCTGAACAAGATTACAAAAAAAGATGTATATCCTCTGCCGCGCATCGACGACGCGTTGGATTGTCTCCACGGTGCGACGTATTTTTCATCCATAGATCTCCGCTCCGGCTACTGGCAAATCGCTGTCGACGACATGGACCGCGAGAAGACCGCCTTTGTTACGCCAGATGGCCTTTACCAGTTCCGGGTCATGCCTTTCGGCTTGTGCAACGCTCCCGCCACCTTCGAGCGTATGATGGCCACGCTCTTGCACAGCTTTAAATGGTCCATCTGCCTGTGTTACTTAGACGACGTCATCGTATTTTCTCCGACCTTCGAAACCCATCTTGAACGTCTTTCGTCTATTCTTTCGGTGTTCCGCACTGCAGGCCTACAGTTAAATTCTTCAAGGTGCCACTTTGGTCGCCGCCAAATTACTATCCTCGGCCATCTTGTTGATTCGTCTGGCGTCCGCCCGGACCCCCCAGAAGTTCGCGCTGTCCTCGATTTTCCTGTGCCAACATGCGTTAAAGACGTCCGCAGTTTTGTAGGCTTATGTTCCTATTTCCGTAGATTCGTAAGGAACTTTGCGAACATTGCTCGACCTTTGACCGACCTTCTCAAGAAAGGCGTGCCCTTTTCATGGGGCCCTGATCAAGCTGCTGCTTTCTCAAGCCTTATCACACTGCTCACCACACCTCCCATTCTTGCTCACTTTGACCCATCTGCCCCAACAGAAGTCCGTACAGATGCTAGCGGCTATGGAATTGGCGCTGTTTTAGCCCAGCGTCAACGGGGCTACGACAGAGTTATTGCGTACGCCAGTCGCCTGCTTTCCGCCGCTGAGCGCAATTATTCAATCACGGAGCGCGAGTGCCTCGCACTTGTATGGGCGGTGGGGAAATTCCGCCCATACTTGTACGGCCGACCTTTCATCGTTACAACGGACCATCACGCCCTTTGTTGGCTCTCGACACTTAAAGATCCCACAGGTCGTCTAGGTCGCTGGGCCCTACGTCTGCAAGACTACGCCTACACAGTGGTGCACAAGTCCGGCCGACTACACCAGGATGCCGATTGCTTGTCTCGTCACCCTGTCGACGGCCCAGGTTCCGATGATGCGCCTGCTGGAATATTCACGCTCTCGGCCTTCCACAACATCGCACAAGAGCAAGAACGTGACCCAAACTTACTCGACCTCATCAGCCGCCTCCATGCACATCCGTCGGACCCTTCGCTTCGTATGTACCTCATTCTGGATGGCATCTTATACCGCCTAAATATGCGACCTGAAGGGAACGAGCTGCTCTTAGTCATTCCCGCGCATTTGCGGGCAATTGTACTCGCACAGCTCCATGACGTACCCACCGCCGGCCACCTTGGTGGTGGACGTACGACCGTGTCCGGCGACGATTTTTCTGGCCAGGACTCTACCGTTCTGTACGACGTTATGTTGCGGCTTGTGAACCTTGCCAACGTCGCAAAAAGCCCGCTTTGCCTCCAGCTGGATTACTCCAGGCAATAGACATACCCACGGAACCATTTTGTCGCGTCGGTCTTGACCTGTTGGGCCCTTTTCCTACATCTAGAAATGGAAATAAGTGGGTCGCCGTCGCAACGGATTATGCTACCCGCTACGCTATAACACGAGCCATCCAGGCCAGTTGCGCTACTGACGTTGCCGACTTTCTGCTGCAGGATGTTATCTTACACCATGGAGCTCCTCGCCAGCTTCTCACGGAGAGGGGCCGTTACTTCCTATCCCGAGTTATTGAGGACCTACTTCGATCTTGTGCCACCCAACACAAGCTAACGACGGCATATCACCCTCAAACAAACGGGCTCACAGAACGCCTGAACCGCACACTT